>CM052900.1:54253662-54609863 GCA_028534135.1 Potos flavus
CCATCCACGTCATTGCAAACGGCAAGATTTCATTTCTCTTGATGGCTGTATAGTATTCCATTGTATATATATACCACATCTTCTTTATCCATTCATCTGTTGATGGACATCTAGGTTCTTTCCATAGTTTGGCTATTGTGGACATTGCTGCTATAAACATTCGGGTACATATGCCCCTTCGGATCACTACATTTGTATCTTTAACCCCGGGTTATCTTAAAGAGAAACTTAGTAAACACTGACTACAGATCTGAATGTTCCCATTACTTTTCAAAGAACCTACAATTAAGATTTAAAAAAAAAAAACCATGGACGTGCTTTAGTGACTCAGTTTCATTTACTATCCATTTAAAATTTATGGAACCTTTCTTCCTTTTAGTAACATCCTTCATTCCTCTTGGAAAATCATAATCCTAAAAGAATTATAAAAAACATACAACTCTTTCATGAGTAAATGTGTTTGTAATTTAATAATTTAAATGAATTTATAAATTTTTCTCCTCAAAGAATTTAAGAAGAGTTGCTAAAATTAAAACAGCTTGGAACAAATTCTGCACCCATCTCATCTTGGGAGGTGAAGAGTACATGCGTGTAATTGCAAGCTCAAAATGACCCTCTACTTGATTTGTAAACACTTCAAAAATGCAAGTCTTGTACAGTTTAGAAGGATAATCCATAAAAACAAAATGATCCTTGGATCTGAAAGCATTTTGTTTGAGGGTATAATGCACAGAACCCAGATTAAATATAAAAAATAGGACCTTACCTCTTTCCAGTATGGACACCCAAAGATCAGTTTTGTGTCAACTTACTTTCTCATTTGTAATGAGAACATTGGCTTTTTTTTTTTTTAAGGAAGATACAGAAAGCATAGGATTATAAAATTCTTATGTAACATTTTCCTATCAAGGGATTCTAAACTCTTGATGAAATGTTAGTTTATTTAATTCTGACAGCTCCCAAGCAGGTAAAGAAATGACAAGTGGTATTTGCAATGGGCTTTATCTCATTTTCTGCTAAGGAATGAGTCACAGTAACTCTTGAAGCTGAAATGGAGCTATAATTTAACACCTGACTGAGGTGCTGCTGGCCTGACCTCATTTCACTTCTCTCTGAGTTAAGCTGTTATGTTCCAATTTTCGTCTTCTAAGGTTTGGCGGTAAACTGACATCATCCATACCTTCACGTAGAACTCCATGAGATGAGAAAAATGAAAGATTCCTTTGACTAGATAGCAACTTCTGTTTTCATTTTAAAGGAAATAAATATTTAGGGCGTTGGTTCTCAGTATATCAGGGTTATTCTGCTAATGAGTAATTCCTTTTTGTCTTGAAATCTGTAGGGCTCAAATGGACTTTAAAAAAGTGGGATGTATTTATTTTTGAATACCTAATACAATACACTGATAATGTTCAAAATTCAAAATTTTAGAGGATATATAATAAAAAAAAATGTCCCTCCCATTTCTGTCCTGTAGTCACCATTCCCCCCAAAGAGGATGCCAGTGTTGCCAGATTCTTACAGAAATATTAGCTACAAATCCAGGGAGGAAGGAAAGAAACTCATAACATATAGATATATAGAGATAAATCTCTACCTTCTTTTTTCATAAATTATAACAAATTGTCCACACTGTTCAGCTACTTGCTTTCTTCATTTAAAATATCCTGGCAATTATTCCACAACAAAACATAAAAATTTTGTCATTCTTTTATATAGCTGCACAGTCTTCCATTGCATGGATATACCAGAATTTTTGTTTAGTCAGTCTCCTGATAATATTAAGATTCCTTCCAATCTCACACTATTACTGTTGAAATGAAGAACTTGATTGAAAAGTCATTTCACATATGTTCAAGTAGGATAAGTTCTCAGAATGGAATTCCTGGGTCAAAGAGGATATGTACTTTGATTTACAGATATTTTCCAAATTGCTCTCCAGAGAGTCTACCAATTCTCCTACCAGGCATATATGAGAATTGCTATTTCTCTACATCCTTTCCAACACAGTGTACAATCAAACTATTTAACTCAATGAGACTTAATGAATTTTCTGATTTTTGTTGATGTAATCTTATCGGGTTTTTTTTAAAAACATAACTGACCTATAACATTACCTTCCAGATGTGTGTGATTCAATATTTGTATATACTGCAAAATGATCACAATAAGTATAGTTAATATCCATCACCACACAGTTTTTTCATGTGATGAGAACTTTTAAGATCTACTATCATAATTTTCAAAAAGACAGTACAGAATCTGAAAAACATATTGGAGCTTCTTGTACTGTAATTTAGTCACTTTCAGGAAAATGTAGAGATATAAAGTAAAAAGTAGAAAATAGTATTTTAAATGCGGTATTTAAAGTATATATCATAGGGGCGCCTGGGTGGCTTAGTGGGTTAAGCCTCTGCCTTCGGCTCAGGTCATGATCTCAGGGTCCTGGGATTGAGCCCCGCATCAGGCTCTCTGCTCAGTGGGGAGCCTGCTTCCTCCTCTCTCTCTGCCTACTTGTGATCTCTCTCTGTCAAATAAATAAATAAAATCTTTAAAATAAATAAATAAAAATTAAAAAAAATAAAGTATATATCATAAAGCATTTGACAGATTCCAACACTCATTCATGATAAAAGCCCTCAACAAAGTAGGTTTAGAGGGAACATACCTCAACATAATAAAGGCCTTACATGAAAAACCCACAGGGAATATCATACTCAAAGGGGAAAAACCCCTAAGGAACAAGACAAAGATGTCCACTCTCACCACTGTTATTCATAGTACTGGAATTCCTAGCCCCAGCAATCAGACAAGAAACGGAAAAGGCATCCAAATTGGTAACGAAGAAAAACTTTCACTATTTGCAGCTGACCTACTATATATAGAAAACCCAAAAGACTGCAAAAAACTACTAGAATTGATCAATGAATTCAATAAAATCACAGGTTACAAAACCAATGTGCAGAAATGTTGCATTTCTGTACACTAATAGTGAAACGATAGAAAAAGAAATTAAGAAAATAATCCAATTTACAACTGCACCAAAAATAATAAGATACCTAGGAATAAACCTAACCAAAGACTTGAAAAACCTGTACTCTGAAAACCATAAAACACTGATGAAAGAAATTGAAGACAACACGAAGAAATGGAAAGACATTCTATCTTCATGGATTGGAAGAGCAAATATTAAAATGTCTGTACTACCCAAAACAATCTACATATTTAATGCAATCCCTATCACAATACCAACAGCATTTTTCACAGAACTAGAAAAAGCCTAAAATTTATGTGGAACCACAAAAGACCCCAAATAGCCAAAGCAATCTTGAAAAACAAAGCAGCAGGTATCACAATTCAGAATTCAAGTTATATTACAAGGCTGTAGTCATCAAAGCAGTATGGTTCTGGCACAAAAGTAGACACATAGACCAATGGAACAGAATAGAAAACCCAGAAGTAAAACCACAATTATGTGGTCAATGTTTGACAAAACAGGAAAGAATATCCCACAGGGAAGACATCTCTTCAACAAATGATGTTGGGAAAATTGGACAGCTATATTCGAAAGAATGAAACTGGACAATTTTCTCACACTGTACACAAAAATAAACTCAGTATAGATTAAAGACCTCAATGTGAGACCTGAAACAATAAAAATTCTAGAAGAGAGCATAGGCAGTAATGTCTCCAACATCAGCTGTAGCAACATTTTTCTAGGTATCTCTCCTGAGACCAGGGAAATAAAAGCAAAAATAAGCTATTGGGACTACATCAAAACAACTTCTGCACAGCAAAGGAAACAAAGCTAAAAGGCAAACTACAGAATAGGAGAAGATATTTGAAAATGACATAGCCAGTAAAGGGTTAGTATACAAAATTTATAAATAACTGATACAACTCAACACACACACACACAAATAAATCATCCAATTAAAAAATGGGCAGATGATATGAACAGACATTTCTCCAAAGAAGGCATCCAGATGACCAACAGACACATGAAAAGATGCTCAACATCACTCATTATCAGGGAAATGCAAATCAAAACTACAATGAGACATCATCTCACACCTGTCAGAATGGCTAAAATCAAAAACACAAGAAACAACAAATGTTGGCGAGGATGTGGAGAAAAAACCCTATTTCATTGTTGGCAGGCATGCAAACTTGTGCAACCACTGTAGAAAACCTTATTAAGTGTCCTCAAAAAGTTAACAATAGAACTAACCTACATTTCAGTAATCACACTACTAGGTATTTATCAAAAAATTTTTAAAATACTAAAAGAGATACATGCACCCATTATGTTTACTGAAGCATTATTTACAATAGCCAAATTATGGAAGCAGCCCAAGTGTGCATTGATAGATGAATGGATAAAGAAGATGTGGAATAGATGTACAAAAGGCTACTATTCAGCCATAAAAAAGAATGAGATCTTGCCATTTGCAATGACATAGAGTTAGAGACTATAATGATAGCAAAATAAGCCAGGGAAAGACAAATACCATATGATTTCACTCATATGTGGAATTTAAGAAGCAAATTAGCAAAGGAAAAAAATAGAGAAGTGAAGAAATAGACTCTTAACATAGAGAAGAAACTGTTGGTTACCAGAGTGAAGGTGAAGGAGGATGGGTAAAATATGTGCTGGGGATTAATGAGTGTATTTGTTGTGATGAGCACGAGGTGGTGTATGGAAGTGTTAAATCCCCATATTATACACCTGAAAGGAATATAACACTGTACATTGAGTAACTATACTAGAATTAAAATTTTAAAAATAAAAAAAGTAAATATGTTTCCATAGCAGGGGTAGGCATTTCAAAAATACGTGTGGGTTGATGTTTGTAATATTACCAGTTGAACTACAGAGTTCTGCTAAGTGAGAAATTCATTTTTATGAGATGTTTAAATGTATGTTACATATGCCAGCAAAGCCAGTCTACTACACATTATTTATATAACATTTGCAAAAGTGTGATTGGGACATCTGATATTCCAAATGAGAACTTGTACTTAACTATAAATTATGACACAGATGTCTTGTAATAGTTCTTTCCATTTACAGAAATTACAGGAAATTCTCAAGATTTTATTACAAAAGTGTGTATACATATGCCCAAGACTCACTGTTCTCCTTACAGAGTGGTGTTCTGGCAGAATTCTAAAGTATTAGACCTTGTTCTGCTATGGAAAAAATAATATTAAAAATAATAATAATAATATTGTAATATCGGCAAGAGTTTAATATTATATTTTCTCTTGAAATGCTTTGTTCTTATAAAATGAGATTCCTTGAGGAAACATTCTTTTTGGTTATATTAAACTGGAAAGATTAAAGATGTCTAAACTGGTATTACTAGATGTTCATATGGCATAAACATTCCCTCTCCTTCATACGCTTATAACACCAAACACTTTTGACACCAGTTGAATTGGCAACTAAGAGAAAATGGTTCTTTGATGCTCATAAGGAAGTGTCCTTAAAAATATTGCTTTGTATCGTTACTAATACATTTCAGTTAGCCAGGGTTTGATAACTATCGTGATCAAATTATGATTAAGATACACGGTTTCTACCATGTCTTTGAAGTCAATTTGTTAATTAATATTATTTGTTAATTAATATTATATTACCTATAATTAATACCATAATACCTATAATTAATGCTTGTTCTTGACATAATATTTTATATAATAACATGACTACAAATTACAGTTTTCCAGCAGAATTTTGCAAAGGCATTTCCCTCTAGCCTAACATTTCTCAACTATGAGAACCTCCAAAATACCATCATGGTGCTTTCAAGACTGCAAGTCACTCAACATGGTAATTGTATCTATTACCGGTTCTACTACTAAAATAAACATTAAAACATTTTCCACTTCAATTGGAATGGTTTGACTTTTTCAGAACAGTTTTATTTAGGAACAAATCGGTATTGGCTCACAATTATTTAAATAGGTTTTATTATTAAAACCAATAGATCAGCAAACAAATATGATTGAAAAGATAAGTTTATTATACTCATAGGTCCCAAGACTGTACATGTTATGCTACGGAGTGGTGGGGATATGTAGAGAATCCCCCGGGTCAGCATGGCAGAGAGCGGGGAGGTAAATTGGCAAGTGCTTTGTTGAGCTTCTGCAGTAGGGTAAGGTAGGGTAAACCAATTTAGGGTTGGCTTGTTTGGATAATTTCAGCAGACTCTGGGCATAAAGGCTGTTCCCAGTTGTCCAGTAACCTGACTCTGGGGTAATTAAGACAAGTGTAAAGTGGTCTAGAGTGTGAGAGCCCAGTAAGGGACATGGTTAGGGGGTGTAGACTCCAGGTTGGTTGGTTCGTATTAGGGTAGGACTTCTCCCGAAGAGGTGGGGGGTTGGGTGCAGCAACAGAGGAGACAGGAGGTCAAGGCAAGGTGACTCAGACATATTATCACATTGTCCAGAACATGATGTATCCAGCATATGCATGCAGAGCAGATGTTAAAGCATCAGGTTTACAGAAACTTGGTAAAAGCACCAAGTTTATAGAACATTGTTAATGCACTTAATGCAGTCACTTTTAGCTGTATGCTACTAGCTCTTTGCTATGGTGGTTTGACCATCGTGGCACTTACCAATTACTCTTGGTGTTTTTACATATAATTATATATGTATATGTAGATATATATGCCTATGTAATACAAAAAATTATATTTTAAAATGAATTCTTAGTCAAAGCCAATTAGCATAAAATACACTGATGTTAAAATATCACAAGTAATATGTTTCATTCATCTATTTGTCTGTTTTTATGCCAGTACTGTACTGTTTTAATGATTACTTTGATGACAGCTTTACTCTTTAGCTTGAAATAAGGAGTGTGATGCCTCCTACTTTGTTCTTAAGATTTCTTTGGCTGTTCAGAGTCTTCTTCCATATAAATTTTAGAAGTGTTTTCTCTACTTCTGTAAAAATGCTACTGGAATCTTGATAGAGATTTCATTGAATCTATAAATGGCTTTTGGTAGTACTGACATTTTAACATTATTCTAATCCATTAACATGTGATAACTTTCTATTTCTTTGTGTCTTCTTTGATTTCTTTCATCATCAATGCCTTGTAGTTTTCGAAGTAGAGATCTTTCACCTGAAATGTATTCCTAAGTATTTTATTGTTTTTTTTATGCTATCATAAATGAGATTGATTTATTTCATTTTCAGAAAAAAAACCCAAAATATATTAGTGTATAGGATTTGGAATATTCTGTTGAATAAGAGTGGTGAGAGAGAGTAACCAGTGTTGTTCCTGATCTTAGAAGAAAAGTTTTCAACCTTTCACCATTGACTGTGATGTTGTGGTCTTGTCATATATAGTCTTTACTATGTTGAGATATGTTCCTTCTATGCCTAAATAAAAATTTTTTATCATGAATAAATGTCGAAATTTGTCAAATGCTTTCTCTGCATCTATTGAGATGATTATATGATTTTTTTTTCTCTCATTCTATTAATGTGATGTATCACATTGATGGATTTGCATATATTGAAACATTCTATGTCCCAGAGATAAATGTCTCTTGATTGTGGTGTATAATATTTTTAATGGGCTGCTGATTTCAGTTTGCTTGTGTTTTATTGAGAATTTTTTCATTTACATTCTTAGGGATATTGGCCTGTAGCTTTCTTTTCTAATAGTATCCTTTTCTGGTTTTGGCATCAGGACAATGCTGGCCCTGTAAAATGAGTTTGGGAATGTTCTTCCTCTTTGATTTTTTTGAAAGAGTTTCAGAAGAATTGGTGTTAATTCTTAAATGCTTAGTAAATTCACCAGTGAAGCCATCAGTCCTAGGCTTTTATTTGTTGTGAAATTTTTGATTAATAATTCAGTCTTCTTATTAGTAATGGTCTTTTCTGATTTTCTATTTCATCTGATTCTATCTTGCTAAGTTGTATGTTTCTAGGAATTTTTCCATTTCTTGTCCACTTTGTTGGCATATAGTTATTCATAGTAGTCTCTGATGATCTTTTGAATTTCTTTGGTATGAGTTGCAATGTCTCCTTTTTCATTATTTTGTTGATTTGGATTTTTTCCATGGTTACTTTTGCTAAGGGTTTGTCCCTTTTGTTTACCTTTTTTTTTTCTTCTAATTTTTGTTTAAATTCTAGTTAGTCAACACACAGTGTAGTATTGGTTTCAGGAGTGGAATTCTGTGATTCATCACTTACAACATACAGTGCTCATTATAACAAGTGACCTCCTTAATAATACCCATCACCCATGTAGCCCATCCCCTACCCACCTTCCTCCATCAACCCCCAGTTTGTTTTCTATCTTTAAGAGTCTCTTATGGTTTATTTCCCTCTTTCTCTCTTTTTTCCCCTCCCATATGTTCATCTGCTTTGTTTCTTAAATTCCACATTTAAGTGAAATCATACGGTATTTGTCTTTCTCTGACTGGTTTAGCTTAGTATAATATACTCACTCCATCTACATCATTGCAAATGGCAAGATTTCATTCTTTTTGATGGCTGAGTAATATTCTATCATGTATTTATACCACATCTTCTTTATCCATTCATCAGTTGATGGACATTTGGGCTCTCTCCATAGTTTGGCTATTGTTGATAATGCTGCTATAAACATTGGGGTTCATATACCCCATTGAATCTGTATTTTTGTATCTTTTGTGTAAATACCTAGTAGGGAAGTTGCTTGGTCATAGGGTAGTTCTATTTTTTAACTTTTTGAGGAAACTTGATACTGTTTTCCAGAGTGGCTGTACCAGTTTGCATTCCCACCAACAGTGCAAGAGGTCCCCCCTTCTCTGTATCCTTGCCCACACTTGTTTCTGTATATGTCTATAGAACCATTTGGTATATAGTTATTCAAATCCATTCTTTCTATATTGAATTTATGTCTGGATGATCTATCCATTATTGACAATGAGGTATTAAATTTCCCAATTACTATTTTATTATGTTTATTTATCTTTTTAGCTCTGTTAGTGTTTGCTTTATTTATCTAGGTGCTCTAATACTGGGCACATAAATATTTACAATTGTTATATCTTCTTGATATACTGACTATTTATATAATGACCTTCTTTGTCTCTTTTAAACATTTTTAGTTTAAAGTCTGATGTCAGTATAGGTACTCCTGCCTTTTTTTGGTTACCAATTGCTTGAAATGTCTTTTTCCATCCCTTCAGTTTCAGGGCTATGTTTGACTTTAAGGTTAAAGCAGGTCTCCGTAGGTGGCATATTGTTGGATTTTTTTTTATTCATTCAGGAATTGTGTCTTTTAGTTGAAAAATTTGATCAATTTACATTTAAAGTAATAATTGATAGGTAAGGACTTACTGTCGCCATTTTGTTAATTGTTCTCTTGTTTGTAGAGTTGCTGTTTCTTATCCTGTATTTTTTGCTTTGATGTCTTCTCGTATCAGAATGCTTTGACTTCTTTCTCACATTCGTGTATTACTACAGGATTTTCCATTACGGATACCATGAGGCTTACGTGAAGTATCTTACACTTACACACTCACTTTAAATTGATAAAAACTTAACTTTGATGGAATTTGTAAACTATACCCTTGTAATCCACCTCTACCTAACATTCAAGGTTACTGCTCCTACACTTTTCATGTTATTTTTATTTATTTGCTTGTTTGTAATTCCAGTATAATTAAAATGCAGTATTAGCTTCAGGTGTACAATATAGTGACTCAACAGTCCTATATATTCTTCAGTGTTCATCATAATAAGTATACTCTTAATGCCCTTTAACTATTTCAGCCATCCCCCCACCCACCACTCCTCTGATAATCATCACTTTGTTGTCTGTAGTTGAGTCTGTTTTTTGGTCTATTTTTTTCCTTTGTTCATTTGTTTCTTAACTTTAAAATATGAATAATATCCTATGGTATTTGTCTTTCTTTGGTTGGTTTATTTCACTTAACATTATATATTCTCTAGCCCCACCCATGTTGTTGCAATTGGCAAGATTTCATTTTTTATGGCTCAGTAATATTCCATTGTATATATACTATTTCTTCTTTATATATTCATCCATCAATGGACACTTGGGTTGCTTCTATAATTTGGATATTGCTTCTATAATATGCACCCCATAAACATCAGGGTGCAAATATCTTTCTGAATTAGTGTTTTCAAATTCTTTGTGTAAATACCCAGTAAATACCCAGAATTACCAGACCATATTGTAGTTCTTCGTTTTTTGTTTTTTTTTTAAGATTTTATTTATTTATTTATTTGACAGAGAGAAAGAGATCACAAGTAGGCAGCAAGGCAGGCAGAGAGAGAGAGGGAAGCAGGCTTCTTGCTGAGCAGAGAGCCCGATGCAGGGCTAGATCCCAGGACCCTGAGATCATGACCTGAGCCGAAGGCAGAGGCTTAACCCACTGAGCCACCCAGGTGCCCCAATATTGTAGTTCTGTTTTTAGTTTTTTGGAAAACTTCCACAATGTTTTTCAGAGTGGTTGCACAAGTTTGCATTACCACCAACAGTGCAGGAGGGCTCCTTTTTCTCCACATCCTCACCAACACTTATTGTTTCTTGTGTTTTTTAATTAGCCATTCTGAGAGGTGTGAGGTGATGTCTCATTGTGCTTTTGATTTGCATTTTCCTACTGATGAATGATGTTGAGCATATTTTCATGTGTCTGTTGGCCATCTGAAAGTTTCCTTTAAAGAAAAGTCTGTTCATGACTTCTGCCCATTTTTTAATTATATGATTTGGTTTTGGGGTATTGAGATGTATGATTTCTTTATACCATTTTGGCTACTAACCCCTTATCAGATAACCCATTTGCAAATATAGTTTCCCATTCTGTATGTTTCCTTTTAGTTTTGTTGTTTGTTTCCTTTGCTGTACAGAAGTTTTTATTTTGATGTAGTCCCAATATTTTGTTTCTGTTTCCCTTGCCTCAAAGGACATACCTAGAAAAGTGTTTCTATGACCAATGTCAGAGACATTACTACCTGTGCTCTCTTCTAGGATTTTTATGGTTTCAGGTCTCACATTTAGATCTCTAGTCCATTTTGAGTTTATTTTTGGGGGTGATGTGAGAAAGTGGTCCAGTTTCATTCTTTGCATGTAGCTGTCCAGTTTTCCCAACACCATTTATTGAAGAGACTATCTTTTCCCATTGCACATTCTTTCCTACTTCCTCAATGATTAATTGATCATATAATCGTGGGTTTATTTCTAGGCTCTCTATTCTGTTCCATTGATCTACGTGTCTATTTTTGTGCCAGTACCATACTGTTTTGATTATTACAGCTTTGTAGGATATCTTGAATTCTGAAATTGTGATACCTCCAATTTTACAAGTTCACTGGATACAAAATCAATATACAGAAATCTGTTGCATTTCTACTCATTAATAATAAAGTAGCAGACAGAGAAATTAAAACAATCTCATTCACAACTGCACCAAAAATAATAAAATACCTAGGAATAAACTTAACCATGGAGGCGAAAGACCTGTCCTGTGAAAACTATAAAGCACTGAGAAAAGAAACTAAAGAGAACACCAAGAAATGGAAAGACATTTGATAGTCGTGGATTGTGAGAACAAATATTGTTAAAACATCCACACTACCCAAAGCACTCTACACATTTAATGGAATCACTATCAAAATACCAACAGTGTTTTTCACAGAACTAGAACAAACCACCCTAAAATTTGTATGGAACCACAAAGGACCCTGAATAGCCAAAGCAATCTTGAAAAAGAATAACAAAACTGGAGGTATCACAATCTTAAACTTCAAAGATAGCCTAAAAAGCTCTAAGAATAAAAATAGTATGGTACTGGCACAAAAACAGACACACAGATCAATGGAACAGAATAGAAAACCCAGAAATAAACCCATGATTATATGGTCAATTAATCTATAACAAAGAAGTCAACCATATGCAATGAGAAAAAAATAGTCTCTTCCACAAACGGTGTTGGGGAAATTGGACAGCTATATGCAAAAGAATGAAATGGACCACTTTCTCACACCATACACAAAAATAAGGTCAAAATGGATTAAAGACCTCAATGTGAAACTTGAAACCTTAAAAGTCCTGTAAGAGAGCATAGGCAGTAATTTCTCTGACATCAGCCATAGCAACATTTTTCTAGGTATGCCTCCTAAGTTAGCAAGGGAAATAAAGCAAATTAGGACTACATCAAAATAAAAAGCTTCTGCAAAGCAAAGCAAACAATCAAAAGACAAAACAAAGCAAAACAAAGCAAAAGACACCCTACTGAATGAGAGAAGACATTTTCAAATGAGGTATCCAATAAGTGGTTAGTATCCAAATTGTATAAAGAACATAGACAACTCAACACCAAAAAAACAAATAATCTAATGAATAAATGGGCAGTGGGCATGAACAGACCTTTCTCCAAAGAATACATCCAAATGGCTGTCAGACACATGAAAAGATGCCCAGCATCACTAACCATCAGGGAAATGCAAATCAAAACCACAACGAGATATCACCTAACACCTGTCACAATGGGTAAAATCAACAACATAAGAAAGAACAAGGATTTGCAAGGTCATGGAAAAAAACACCCTTTCACTGTTGATGGGAATAAAAACTTGTGCAGCCACTGTGAAAAACAGTATGGAGTTTCCTTAAAAAATTAAAAATAGAACTACACTATGATCCAGTAATTCCACTACCGGGTATTTACACAAGGAATGTGAAAATACAAATTCAGAAAGGTGTATGCACCCCTATATTTACAGCAGCATTATTTACAATAGCCAAATTATGGAAGCAGCCCAGGTTCCATCAATAAATGAATGGATAAAAGAGGTGGTGTGTGTGTGTGTGTGTGTGTGTGTGTGTGTGTGTGAATAAAATATATATAATATATGTAATATGCACACACAATAGAATATTATTCAGCCATAAAAAATAATGAAATCTTGACATTTGCAACAACATGGATGGATCTAGAGGGTAGATCTAGAGGGATCTAGAGGATCTAGAAATAAGTCAGTCAGAAAATGACAACATGATTTCACTCATATATGTACAATTTAAGAAACAAAATAAATGAACAAGTTAAAAAGACAGAAAAATATTCTTTAAAGAACAAAGTGATGGTTGCCAAAAGGGAGGTGGGTGGGGGAATGGGTGAAATAGGTGAAGGAGGTTAAAAACATACACGATGAGCCCTGAGTAATGTATAGGATTGTTGAATCACTATACTGTACACCTGAAACTAATATAACACTGTATGTTAAGTATATTGGAGTTAAGATATTTTTAATAAAAAAATTAAGTATTATGAGGTAATTGCGTGTCATGTCTTGCAACTTAAAATTCCAAAGCAGGGTTTAAAAAAGTAAGGAAAGATATTCACCTTGAAATGTAGTGAAATCACAAAAACCAACAAAATACTTCAAAAGGAGGAAGGCAACAGCAAAAATAGAGTGGGTAATGTAATCTAGTTCCATTTAGTGGAGCAAAACGATTAACAGATTATTTCTCAGTAGAAGCAATGTAAGCAAGAAGTCAGTGGGATGGTAGATTTTAATTGCCAAATAATCAGAACAACCATACGAATAAATGCTGTCAAATGTCAAAACTAAAAGCGTTTAGTAACAAGTTTGATGTCCTTTTTTCAAAGAGAAGATCTATGGATTGAAGGAGTGTGTTGCCTCACATGCAACGGGGTGCTTTTCTTGTGGGATTTTCGGCAAGAGTGAGTTTCATAGAGCATTAGAAGAGGCAATGTGGAAACAGTATGCTTGGCTTGGAGGTCGGGGATTTTCTCATTAGGCTAGCAGGACCTCTTTTCTTGGGTAAGGTGAGCTAGCTAAGGCTGAGTTGGAGGAATATGATTGGTGTGTGATAGGTTTTCTTTAAGGTATTTCAGTTAAGTGTAGACTGAGGTTTAGATCTGTGATATGGGCTGGACGACTGGAGCACACTCCTTTTGGTAGGTCCCAACATACAAATTAACTTTATTGAAGCCAACCTCCAAATATATACCCAGCAAAAATATCAAGAATAAGGACAGAATGTATCAAAACTGGAAGAATTCATCAGCAATGCTCACTAAAGGAAAGGTTAAAGGGTGTTCTTCAGAAGAAGGTATAACTTTCTAATGGAAGGAAAAAATAGAATGAAAAAAGTCAATCCCCAAAGTGATAAGAATATCAAGAAAAAGCATGAAAGAATAGGTGAGATAATTAAAAAGCACTTGTTAGGTGATTAAAAAAAAAAAAACCTCAAGTAAAAAACAACAAAAAAGGCTGATTGTTCTGAAAATCAGGGGAATTGTTTTTAAGGGTGCTAGCAGTTTTTGTTTCTTAATCTAAGTGTGGTTACATGGATTTTTACTTTGTCATAATCTTTAAACTGTATGCTTCTTTGGGCATTATGTTATAGTAAAAATTTTTTTAATTGACTTTCTCTGCTTGACTTATTTCGCTCAGCATAATCTCCTCCAGTCCCATCCATGGTGATGCAAAAGTTGGGTATTCATTCTTTCTGATGGCTGAGTAATATTCCATTGTATATATGAACCACATCTTCTTTATCCATTCGTCTGTCGAAGGGCATCTTGGCTCTTTCCACAGTTTGGCTATTGTGGACATTGCTGCTATGAACATTGGGATGTATATGGCCCTTCTTTTCACTACATCTGTGTCTTTGAGGGTATTAAGGAGGACACGTATTGCATGGAGCACTGGGTGTTGTATGTAAACAGTGAGTCTTGGAACACTGCATCAAAAACTAACGATGTATTTTATGGTGACTAACATAACACAATTTAAAAAAAAGTTTTTGAAACTTGACAACATTATGTGAGCCTCTTCTTAACGTATACCACATATAAATGATAAAATGGCCCCTCAGACTCCTGAAGAATCTCAGGAGGTTAGGGAGACTTAAGGGCCAGAAAAAGTTTAGAAAAGCTCCTACCCATCCCTCATTAAAGATCCTACCCTGCCCCTCCAGGCAGCTGCTTTCAGGGATTCGTAAGATCTGATTTTCTGTAAACTATACCCCCAAAGGCCTGCCTTTGATATTAAATTATTATCTGTTCCCCTTCTCCTCCATGCTCCATACAGCCTACAAGCCTTTGTTCCTCTCTTCCACAGAAGTATATTGTTCATTAGCAAGGATATAGTTTCATCCACAGGAAATCCTTCTAGAGTGAGGGTGCTGTGCTGCTTAGAACTAGTTTTGATTGAATCCTTTTTTAAAAATAGACTTTTTCTTTTTTTTCTTTTTTTCTTTAAGATTTTATTTATTTATTTGTCAGAGAGAGAGAGAGAGAGCCCAAGCAGGGGGAGTAGCAGACAGAGGGAGAAACAGGCCCCCCACTGAGCAAGGAGCCTAATACAGGGCTCGATCCCAGGACCATGGGATCATAACCTGAGTGGAAGGCAGATGCTTAATTGACTGAGCCACCCAGAATCCCCAAAAATAGACTTTTTCATTTTATTTTTTTAAAAGGATTTGATCAAAACTATCTCAATAATTTAAGAGTAGATCTTAAATGTTCTCATCATATGCACACACATGCATACACACACATGTTACAAAAAAACAAGTAAAATTGGCTTACAGAAATTTTGAAATAGGCTAAAAAATGTTTGAAACATTATAAAACCACATTTTTAGTTACCATACATGGAGATTATCTGGACATTTCCAGTAATCATGACATCTTAACACTGATCTCTAAGGTAACTCTGGCTTCCACTCTCTGTCAGTCACAGTCTTAAAAAACAAATAACACGTTGGGGCTGAGCCAAAGTGAAAACTCAAAAAGTAAGAAGCATTTGACATTCAGAATCCACAAACTGCTCTGATTTTTGTTTGAGAATAATATTCTACTTAAAGGAGCACTTTGAGTTTCCCACTCATTGATCATTTCTCTTTTTTAAATACAGCTATTTTAAAAATATTATTAAACAATGGAGAGGCTTTAGGATTCCTGCCTTGATTTCAGTTTGATAATGAGGAATTACATTTATTATAATCCTCGGGCTTATTTTTCCTTTCCACACAAATTTCCCTCTCCTATGTTTTGCTCCTTCTCTATTTCAAGTACATTTCTTTAGTTTTAAGAGATTAGATTTTCTGGAATATGATAAATGGACCCCAAATAATTGTGTGGAGGCATTTCAACAATTCTTTTCATGAGGTTACTGAAAGGCAAGGGCAACCAAAAGGTCAGGTTTCTTCTCACCTAGATGACCATAGGGCTTTGTTATAACTTGTCTTCTGGTTCAAAATGCTGCAGCAATATTGTTTGTGAGGAAAGCTTCTGTGTCTAAATTGTAAACTATGACTCAAATACATACCTATGTTGCATATTAAAACATATATGCAAATACTATATGTTTGTAATGATATGATGACAAGAAAGGCACGTTACAACTTTAAGCTTAAACTGAGGGGTTGAGATGCTGCCCAGAGACAGACTTAACTGAAATACGTGGAACCATCTGTCAAGGCAAGAAGAGGCAAAGTACACAGAAGATGGGTGAACAAGAGTACAGGAAGCAGCTCCCAGAGCACTTCCTCCTAAGAACTATGAGAAACACCCCCACAGCTCTGTGGCTGCCAAGGAAGCCTGAAGGGATTCTTAGACTTGGATCCCTTCTATTGCTGTGGGTAGTTCGGGGGAATGTATGGGGCAGGGGGCACGTTTCTGTCCTTACACCAAAAAAATATGTTCTGCTCTTTCCCTTCCCATCTTTCCTATCTTCAGTTTTTACTCTTTGCTGTTCTCTGGGTAAATGGAGGAGGGAGGATGATAAACAACCTTTTTGAAAAAAACTCTTCACTTATAAGCGCTTTTAAAAGAAGCTTTTTGCCCTTAATCCCCAAATAACCGTAAGGCAAAGTGTTCTGCTACAGTGATCCTTTATTTGGGTATTTTATTTTGGAGCCTTTATTCAGGCACAGCTTGACTTGTATTTTCTTAAAAAAAAAAAAAAAAAGTGGCAAGGCGGTCAGGGATGGGGATGTCAGCAAACTTTTTGCAAAAGACCAGAGAGTAAATATTTTAGGTTTGAGGGCCGTATGGTCTCTGTCTTAAGTATTCAACCTGACATCTAACCTGAAAGCAGCCGTAGACAATAAATGAATGAAGGTAGCTGTGTTCCTATGAAACCTTATTTATGGATGATGAAGTATTCTACTCGTCTGTTTTCTTCTTCCAACCATTTAAACATGTAAAAAACATTCTTAGCTTGAGGCCGTATCAAAGCAGACCAGATTTAGCACTAGGCTGTATGGAGTTTGCTGACCCTTGATTTAAAAGATAAGGTCTCTTACCCCAGAAAGCTTTAAAGTTAAGGATTAATGAGGATAATGAGATCCATATTACCTGTACATGGGGGATTAATCTTAGGTATAGATTTTATAATCATTGAGACAATATGTATGTATTTGATATTTATCATGCTTGTAATGTTTAAGAGAATCTGACATGATAGAATCTGATGGATCAGAGGTTTCCAATTAAAATGTAAAATTGATTATAGATGTGATTTTAAGTTGGAAGGAAATTTACCTACCCTTATAAACAATAGTGGAATGTTTGGAAGAACTTAAGAGTCTCTATAATAAGTTTAATAATTTATAAGCTTCTGTTGTTCAGGTATGTAGAAAGGATTTACTTGTTTACATAGTAAATTTGCCTGGTCAGGCATTAGAAGCAAAATTCATTGAATAAATTTATAAATGGAATGTAAAATGCTTAAATGAATTTGATAAACTGGTTATTTGAGGATATTTTTCCTGTTCAATTTAAATTAATCAAACATGAATCAAAGAAGGGAAGGTAAAATTCTTATTTTAGATACAGATTTATAAATGGAATAAGATTTGTATGTTATAGTCTTAAAAAGTTAATGAAAAGGATGTTTTAAATTATGTGCCATTGCCAAATCGATGTTTCTTAAAAATACAAAGAACTGGGACTAAGCCTTTCTGTGCAAAAGCCTTTTTGGACTTCAACATTCATGATAATAAGAGGAATCCATATGGAGCACAGTGACAAGAAGAGGACAGTAGGTACAGAGAGCCAGAGTGGCCAGTCCTTCTTGACAATCAAGATGCTGCCTCTTCGGCTGCCAATGATGTTGTACCACATTCTGTGTGGCCATGATGCTGCATTGGAACTATGTCTTTATGATATACACTCCTGATCAAATTTTTAAATATGTGTGTACACACACATACACACACACATACACACACACATACACACACACACACACACACACACACACACACTCTCTTGATCCAAAGTAATAGCCAAGTCAATCCAAATCACTAATACACTAATAGCCAATCAAAAGTCGTAGGTAGAGACGGTCATAATATTGCTTTGAGTACTTTGAGGGAGGAAATCTACAAATGTGTTTTAGATCTTCAGCATGATGCCTACCAAATGGCTGATACACAGCATTACCTATAATCTGAGAAACACCCTCTGCACAGAAGTGTAGAACAGAGTGTCCATCAAAACCTTTCATCCACTGAATCCTAAATCTTTTCTGAGCATATTTGAAACCAAGACCAGCAAACTATAGTCTGCAGCAAAGCATTGTATAGGCTTCAAACTGAAAATGTCTTTCACATTTTTAATGGTTAAGTTCAAAACAAGAATAATATTTTCTGACACATGAAATTGCATACAAATCAAATTTCAGCATCCACAGTAAAGTTGTATGGGAATATAGCCATGCCCACTCAACTGGCATGCCATCTACTGCTGCTCTCACCAGGGCAGAGTTGTGTAGTTGTAACAGACACCATATAGCCCTCAATACCTCAATGATTTACTCTTTGATTCTTTACACGGAAAGTTTGCCACCCATGTTCTCAGCAGAACAACATCATCTCCAGTGAGTTAATGTACTGGGTGGACAATTCATGGCTGCAACATACTTTTTTTAATCCCAGGAGGCCTGAGATGACTTAGTGGCCAGAGTTTGAAGATGAGGATGCAGCCCCTTGGGTTGCAAACACGCAGAGTTATGCTGGTACACAGGTACTCCTCATCCATATTATTTAAGTGGGATTGGTTTCCCCTAGGGTTGTTACTCTCCTAAGAGAGTTAGCAACAGGTTGCAACTAATTTCTTGCTTACCCGTTGCCCTCCAAAAATTTTAGTATTTCATCTGACTCAAAAGACACTTTAATCCTAACTCTATACCAAATACCTCTTACACTCAAATACCTCTCAAATACCTCTTACACTCTATCATCTTCAAAAAGGATAAGGAAGATGCCTGTTCTTCATTTAGTATATGGGAGTAGCCTATCCTCCCTACTAGGAACCTCCAGATTATATGCTAGCCAAGCCTTGAGCTTTAGGGCCTCTCACCCAGACAGGACCCTTCATATGTTCACACACTTATTGTATTAGAAAAGTAAGATTTTTCACTATAATCTTTTGAGATTAGTGTCTCATTCCACCTAGACTTTGTCTGTACCACTCATTTTCTCTTGTCTTTGAAAAGGCCATAGATATTTGGGGAATCTAATACTGAAGGGAAGTGAAATTTTGGATATATTTAGTTTGAGTTACATGGGATTGCATTCATGTGACTACTAGCTGTCTGCTTCTACCCACTATGTCAACACAATGACTTTGCAGATAGGGCAACGTAAAATGATACAAACTCCACCTGTGGCACCCAGGGCCAGAAGTAGTGTTAAAGGAACACGTTTTGAAGTGTATAAAACCAGAAGCCACTCTATAGAATATTCTTCATATAATCAAATACATATAATTGTAAGCAACTGGTTTGTTTCTCATCACCATCTAGTCAAAACAGACATTTGCTGCTGTCAGGAATATGCTTCATAGTGAAGCACATACAAGTAGATATTACATATGTAATTAATGGAAATTGTGTGAAGTAAAACATCTATGTTTTTAGAGTTTGTTTTTCAAAGCATAAACCGGTAACACTTCTACAAGCATATCTGGGTGAGAGGCCATGTGTTTTATTCATCCCAATGTATCCTATCAAATCTTTGTGTGTACCTAGTACATTTTGACCTGATCGGTCTGGTGGTCCCAGACAAGATGCTTTGCAAAACTGCCATGGACTCAATTAAGCGGCCTGAAGAAACCAATGTTTGGTGACAAAACTGTATGTATTCATCAATAAGTCAATGATTGCCATAGAAGAATAATTTGACTATACACTTAGGTAGCTCAGTACAAAGCACCAGCTTTTTAAGTGCATTTGAATTGCTTTTGTGACTATGTTAATTTTTTTTTTTTTTTTTAGAGATTTTATTTATTTATTTCACAGAGAGAGAGATCACAAGCAGGCAGAGGGGCAGGCAGAGAGAGAGAGGGAAGCAGGCTCCCTGCTGAGCAGAGAGCCCGATGCGGGGCTCGATCCTAGGACCGTGGGATCATGACCTGAGCCAAAGGCAGAGGCTTTAACCCACTGAGCCACCCAGGTGCCCATGACTATGTTAATTTTGTATTTTTTTTTTTAAAAGGACACCTCAACATTGTATGAGTTTCAGGTCCCACAGGACCTGGATCTGCTCTGGACAGGCCCACCCACCTGATCCCCAGTATGAAAGAGGAGTTGCCCTCCTTCATCCACTCTCTCTACCCTATTGTCCAAATAATAAATAATAGCACATATTTATGAAGAAAGAGGTGGGTAAAAGAGAAACTCTACTATTACTATGATTCTTATTCTCTACGTGTCTGCTCTTCTTTCAGTCTCTTTCAGATACCAACTGATAAATTATTGCCACTCATGTGTCAGATTACCAGTGTAGGAGGTCTTACCTTTTCATGCCAGGCCACCATATAGGTTATTGAGTAGCCAATGCAATGGCCACCCTTCTATTCCAAACAATAGCCATTCTTATGTATAGAATGACCTTGTGGCTCCCCGGCATTTTTGGATATCTTAATATCTCCAGTACATGAGTAGGAAAGAAGCTTGATAGGCAGCATTAAGTGTCCTGCTGAGACTAGAGATCATGTGGTGGGATCCATCTACCCATTCCCTGCATTTCTCCAGCAGCTCTGGCTCTCTGGGTGTAAGGATGAAGAAGGTAACTTGAAGCATTGGTTTAGGGCTAGGGTTTGCTGGTGAGGGTGTAAAAGCATGCAGTTACGTGGTGAGATGATTGTAAATGCTAACAACCGCAATGTCCAGTTTGGGTAAAGAAAGAATGAGGGCTGAGAGGGAGCTGGAAGTCTGGAGAAAGCAGAGGGATCTAGGGACTAGATATCTAAATTAAATTAAAACTCAGACTGGTGAAAGTATGGCTAGGAATCTGTGGTCCAAGAGTGAGAAATTGAAATTTAAGATTTTGGAGATGTTAGAAGGTGTGATCCTTAAAGTGGATGTCTGCCATGAGTGGAGACTTGGGTCATAAGAGTTGAAAAGGTGGAGGCTTTGTGGTCAGATATGGACATTGACAGGGTGTTGTCTGCAGGTGGGGTGCTGACTGCAGACTAGAAGAGGTGTCCCATCTCAGCACATGAGGGAAATTGGCTGCAAGTTCAGTACAGGGCACAGTAAATCAGGGCAGATGGTGATATATCCAAATAACATTTGGAGGAAGATGCTCTCCTTCCATAGGAAAACTAAAGAATAGTAGTATTGAAGCAACAGTGAGGAGCAGGAAGAATGCCAAGCAGGAGAACTGTGGAAGATTGTCTCTTCTCTCCCTTGAGATCTGAGTTATTAATCCAGACGTGAGAATTTGCTTTTGCCCTGGAAGGCTCTTCAAAAGCCGTTTGGGTGTCTGGGAAAGAAATGAAAATCATGAATCAATTTTAACCATACATGAGTGAAAGTCTCTCTGAAAATTTAATTTTGTCTTGGTGACAATAAAGGAAGTGTTCACTTGTCATGGTGACCCTTGTTATCCCAGTATTTGCAGGAGGCATTCTCCGAAGTGGCACATGAGGAGCCTGATTTTCTCTGAAAATGAAGATGATATTTCAGAGACATATCTCATCTCCCTGAGAGTCAAGGTGCCTGAGACAAACCTGCATTAGGAATCAAACCATATTTTTAGAGTAGACTCCCAGGTAGTTTGATCAATACTCACTAATGATTTGATCCTCCTGTTTTCCCTTAGAAAACACTGATAGCAATTTGGCAAGTAACCACCATCGAATGTGCAGCCCTAAATGTCTTTTTCAAAGCAATTCCTCCTTTGAAAACCAAAGAGAGTCGTGTTTTTGTATAGGACTGTGGTTTCTTACCCATTAGCTGCTCTGTTGCTCTGTTTCTAGAGTGTGTTATGCTGGCCGTGTCCCTCCTATGCAGTGCAAGGTGCTTCCTTTGATCTATCATGTCAGCAGTAAGGGAGGCCCTTAGCCTAATAGAGGTCTGACTAAAAGGACAGACTTCAAAGTCAGTGTCATTTTCAGAAATAAGCACACTCTACCAGATCTGTATGGGGTTTTTTAATCACATGCTGGCAGAACATTCCTCATCATTTTTGTTTTTCTGTGTCCCATTATTCTTCCAGTCTTCCCCCTTTGAAGTGTTTACACATGATTGCTACATCTGGGTTTAGAGGAGGGATTTTGCAGTAGTTTACAGCATACCTAAGAAAGCAAGATCCTAAAAAAAAAAAAAAGGCATTGTCCCAGATTTTCTAATTGTCTCCCACCTGCTCTCCATTATCCAATATATTTAATATATTTTAGGGTCATGCTGATTTAGATACCCATGTCTAGATTTAATTCATATGGTGCGGCTGATCTGATTGAATGTTACATGCTATATAGTTTAGAAGACCACAGTGTGATTCTCAATTCATTTCTCAGTAAATGCTTTTTGACATTGAGTCAGATAATCCTTATGAAATTCTTTTAAAGTATAGCATTACCTTGTTGTTTGCGATGATTGTTTAGATCGTTGTTTAATTAGGATGGGCATATTGCCACATTATGGATCATTTTACATTAAAAAACAGAATTGGTAATTTTAGTCATCAATTAAAATACATTGGCATCATACCTAATGTGTAAAATGAGCTGAATTAAGCCTTAAATTTGAAAATTCACTTAATGCAAGAATGGTGCTTGGAAACAGACATATCTCTTCTAATGGATAATGAGTATAATCGTTTTACTGATATGATGGCTTTTGATCCAGAACTTTTGATCCAGCTCTATGAGCTCTTCTTCTGACCTTGAGAACTCATTCATGTAAGAGAATAATTCAGTTTTATAAAAAGATATATTCTTGAGACACAAGTGGGAAGCCTCAATAAAATAAACTAACATCTCAAATGCAGTCTTGTATCTCTAAAGCATCAAAAAAAAAAAAATAGCTTTAATAGCCACTGTTCATCTTGCATCCCAACAAAATCTTTGGGAGAGTAATAGGAGAACAATAGGCTAAAAATAGAGAAATCTGGGTTTAACCACTATAGATTTCAGCAAGCTTTACTCCAGAGTCAGAGACCAATTGCGTGGTTCTTTCTGTTTTCTACACGTACATTTTGTCTTGTCAACAAGATAAACTCTTCTGGGGCAGTCATGTCATTTTTTTCAACATTAAGCACCTAAAATGTGTAGCAGGTGCTCTTCTGAGTATTGGAGTTGCAGCTGTGAACAATTCATGCAATGCCCCTTCCCTCCTAACATATATTCAACAGAAGTAATCTGAGTCAGTAAACCACTATAAAATCCTCTTCCATACTGAGAGCATTGGAGAAGTGGCTCACTACTGAGGTCCCCAATCCCCAAAATATGGAATAGCCTTTCACCCCAAGATGACTGCTTCAGTCATGGAATGGGAAGTAGATAAATCATTCTAATGTGCCTCAGAGAATGCAGTGGAAATCAGTTAAAATTAGCACCAGAGATAGTCCTGAAAGACATAGGCTAAACATGCAGAATTGCAGCTTTAGAGAGAAGATGTGGAAACAGAAGATGGAAAAAAGTGGCCTTACTACTACCGGACAGAAGTGAGATTTTTAAGGCTGAGTCTCCGATCTTTTTGTACCCATTCACTCATTCTCAGCTCCACAGCCTGCCTTGTGTAATGGTAATCAGGAAAAGGAACTGGATACAAAATGATTTCTTCCCCTTGTCTAAAGCCTGAATGGGCTAGTCCAGTATGTTCCCCAGCTAAGGCATCTTAAAGACTAAGAATGACTTCCCTGAAAGAATTTTAGAGCTATGAATTCCCATTTTCTATCCAGAATTTTTAGGAAAAAGTTAATCATAATAGCTAACCTCCCTTGAGTTATTCTTATTTGCCTGGCACTCTGTTTTTTGTGTTTTTGTTTTTTACATAGCTGATCTCATTTAATGCAAAAATCTTTGGTGTCAAATGCTACTAATAATTCCAGGATTACAAAGCTGGGAAGCAGCAAAACAATGATCCAAATGCAACCCAGGCAACTGGCCCCAGTCCTGTGTTTTCAGACACCAGGGTTAATTTCCACGGGGACAGTTGCTTAGTGCTTTAGCTAACACCAAAGCTTCTATTTCTACAGTTCCTGTTTTAACTAAGGAAAGCATTATTTCACATCCTATTTAGCACTGGGTTTTTAGTTTGTTGTCATTTAATTTTTGACTCAGTTCAGTTCTATAAACATTCATTGAGCAACTACTCTGTGTTCATCACAGTGATCGTTGCTATGAGAACACAGCCTCTGCCCCAGATGAGCAAAAACAATGTGGGTAAAACACAATGTATAGAGAGGAAACAGACAGTCATACTATTGCAATATAATACATCAGCAAATATAAGAAGGCATAATACCAGCTGCATGTAGAACTCAGAAACACACACAGAGTAAGGGAGCTGCTTTGAAAGTAGTGTTGATCTAAGGACAACTTATTGGGAAGTCTTTTTACTCTTAACCGTCGGCACTTGGAATGCTGCTTGGATCAGACATTCTCTTAGGGCTGGAAAAAGCACAAATCTTGAACAAGACCTGAACAAAGTATAGAGCGTTGAGTACTTGAGCGTAATGTGCAAAGAGGAAGGGACAGAGACATGGAGAAGAAAGAATAGAGGTGCAGAGGAGAAAAGAAGCCATAAGAAGCCAAAAAGCCAAAGTCTATCTACATGTTTCTACTGATAAGGTTAGAAAGACCTATGTGGGGAGAATTGGAACTTAGGGCTCTCCTTCACGGAACCACAGTGACTTTCAGTTTCCCTAATCTACTGACACTGTTCCCCTCTCTCCTCCAGACAAGGCATCTCAGAGCAGTCTTTAACCTTCTAGGGACCACTCTGGCATCTAATTTATTGTTTTAAGCCTGTAGAATTTACCCTAACAAACTCTCACTTGCCCACATCCTTCTCTTCCAACAACCATCCCTCTACTTTCATCTGGACTATTGCTAATAGCTTCCTAACTGATCCACCTCTTTTCGGGGTCACTCTGTACCAATCCCAATCCCTACTACACAACACAAACAGACCACCTTCTCTAACGCATAGATCACATCATCACTGTTATGATACCTCCAACATCATCATTGCAAGCACTACCCTGTGTTTACACTATGCTGAGTCCTTTACGTATATAATTTCATTAATTTTCAAACACACATACATCAGCTTTATTCTTATTTTACAGATGATGAAACTGAGACTCACATAGTCAAAAGTCACATAGCTTGTTAAAGACAAAATCAGCATTTGAATCCTGGTCTAACTCCTGTGCCCACCTTAGCCACTTTTCTTTTCTACTTCCTACTTCCCTGCTCAAAAACTTAGTTTGTAAGACAATGGGGAAGCACTCACTGCTCGTTTTTTACATGAAAAAGTTTCCTTTTAGACTTCTCTACCTATCTAAATTCTCCCCAAATTCCATCTCTTCCGCGAAGACTTTTCTAAGTATGAAATATACTTAATACCGCTGTGCCCAACCAGATGGTGGTAACATCTGCTCCAAGAAGAGAAACAGCATAGTGCAAGGGAGACTATGTTTTTCTAATTGATTTTTTTATTTTGAAACAATCTTAAATTTGCAGAAAACTTGGAAGTGTAGCACAAAGGGTTTTTTTCCCTGAACCATTTGAAAGTAAGTCCATTATGCTGAGCTGTAGAGTGTATGTCCTCCAAACGGGAGCGTTCTCCTAATAACCATAACAGGACCCTCCTGGTCAGAAATTAATGTTGATACCACCATTTAATCTTTAAACCCCATTCAACTTGTTTTTCCCCAATGACATTCTACATAGTAAAAGCATCTGGGACAGAATCACACGACTGGATTAAGTTGTCACTGCTCTTTAGTTTCCCTCAGTCTGAAGTAAGTCTTTCCTTGACTTTCATGAACTGATACTTTTGAAGATTTTAGGCCCATTATTATGTAGAAATGTTCTCGGTTTGGGTTTGTCTGATGTTTCCTTGTGACTAGAATCTGGGTGTGCTGCTTGGGCAAGGAGCATCAGAGAAGGCTACTATGTTCTCAGTGTGTCCTCTCACAAGGGCATAAGTTTCAGTGTGTTCCATGGCTGATAATGTTCACTGTGATTACCTGATAGAGAAGGTGTCTGCCAGGCCTCTCCACTGTTTTCTCTTCAAGTGCTTTGTAGGGAGGCACTTTGAAACTTGAATATGTCCCATTCCTCAAAAAACCTTTATTTGTATAACTACTTATTTATATTAATATAGATTCATGGTTTCCTATTTTTATTCAATAGATTGACTATTATTATGATGTTTATATCAATGCTAACTTTGTCCTGTATTCGGCCAGTGGGGGCCCCTTTAAGTTGACTTCTGTGCTTTTTGACATGTTCCATTCATTTTTTTGAACTACTTTCTGGCACAGGAGGAAGTTACCAACTCATCTTGTATTTCCCCTTTCCCAGACCTGGAATTAGCCATTTCTCCAAAAAGTCCTGGTTCCTCTTAGTGGAAAATGGCGTTTAGAAGCCATGATGTGGGTACCAGGTGAGCTCACTAGTACCAGAGCTAGGAAACATACACATGCATATACATATATGTATACACATACACTCTGATATTTACATGAATATTTTTGTATCTACTTTTATATTGAAAACCACAGGTTTATATCAATGCCTATTTTAATTTTGTTTCATTTTTGTCCTTTTCCTTGTTTTTAAGTCCCTTCTTTGGCACTGAGAAACCAGCCTCCCATTATTTGAAATACATTTTCTTATTTGACCAATCCCTAGTATGGAACTCATTCTCACCATTCTGCTTTTACACACACACACACACACACACACACACACACACACACACACATACATATACACACATATACACATATCAAAGGGCCTCCTCACCATATGTAGGCCCTAAAGCCCTATGCCAAACCACCATGACCTCATGTGGAAACGCTTCTTAATATGCTCAAGCTCTGACACCTAGAACAAGCGCTGAGTATCCATCCACATGGCACTCTCCTTACCGCACATGGGTTCTAACACCCATCACCTGGCCAAGCCCTCCTCGTGGACACCCTCATGGCCCTGTCCAGGTTCTGGATTTCCACACTCCCTGCCCAAACAAAGACTCCTACCTCACTCTGCCCAATTTCATTACTCTAAGGCTGAACAGTTCAGGAAGGGAAAGGAAGAAGAGAAGAGGAAAAGGAAGCAGGTATATACTTTGAAGCAAGATAAGTTTGTCTGTCATTCCTTATTGCTGATTAGGAGCTTCATGAAGCCTGACAATCTACTGACTTTCTCTGAGCTCTTTTTCCTAAGAAGGCACATGGCATAATCCAAAAAAGGAAGACTTTGGGGTTAGTTAGACCATGGTTTGAAACTTGGTTCTCCCACTGTCTCCGGCTATTTAGGGTGGTATCCCAAAATACCACAGACTAGGTAACTTGTAAACAGAAGAAATTTGTATCTCACCATTCTGAAGACTGGGAGTCCAGGATCATGGTCACATTCTCATGAAGGGCCTCTTCTGAGTTGCAGACTGCCCACCTCTTACTTAATCCTCACATGGTGGAAAAGGATCTAAAGAGTTTCTCAACCCTCTCTTTTATAAAGGTATTAATCCCATTACTGAGAGCTCCTCTCCCATGGTCTTATCATTTCCTAAAGGTCAAATACCATCACATTGGGTGTTGGGATTCCCACACGTATATTTGGGACAGGAACACAAACATTCAGACAATAGCTGCCGCTGATTAGTTCTATAACCTCGGGCAAATCACTGGCACTCATTTATAAAATGAAAGTTGTTGTGGGGATGAAGTGTGATCGTGTATACAAACCACCTGTCACTGGTAGGAATTTGGCTGTTACTATTGTTATCTGTAATGGAGATACCAAGGTCTCTGTTATAGAGTTGTTTTGAGGATAAAAAGAGATGTAAAGTACCTGGCATGCAATAAATGCTTAGTGTATAATCGCTGTTATGTGCCACAAAGGAGATATGCATAATATTTCTGCCTTGTAGGTATTTTTGTACATATATTTTCTCAATTAGGTTGTAAATTTTTTTGAAGGCAGGAATCTTATTCTCATTTTGTATCTTCAGCAATGCCTGGTGGGTTTCTTGGCATGTATTTTTTCACTAAATTAATAGAGGGCTTTAAATCACCAAGATTAAAATTTGGGAGTGTTGTTCTGTAGGCAATTTGTGGTAATTATACATTTGGGGGTATGGTAGAGACATCAAAAGTGTTGTTAAAAAATTAATTGGATAGTTCCATATAAGATGAATAAAATAGGAATTGAAAGTGGAGATTTAGAAATTGTTTATTTGATCAACTATATAGAATCTTCCACTTTTGCATGTTTATTATATATGCTGCCAAAGTGAGCACAGAATTTCTTTTTTCACATTTGCATGTTGATAATGTGGTTTCAAAGAATCAGGGTTTGGTGGAGCAAATATTATTAGTTTTAAACATGGGTGGAGAAATGTTTTTGTTTGTAATGTCTGGGTGAACAGGGAAATAGGGATTGGTACTGACCAGAGAGTAGCATTAAGGCACTGAGTCACAAAACAGGTGGACAAGGGGATCTAGCAGGAAAATGGGAAGTGTCCTAGCAATCCATTTCCATTTGGTCTAAGGACCTGGTGTGAGGTGGTCACTTAGGATGTCAACACCCAAGTGAAAAAAGCAAACAGCTGAAAAGTTGGCAAAACTCTCCTTCCTCCAGTTCAATCCTTTCTCCCCTGCATGAGCCTCTTCTTGTAGAAGAAAAGAGAGAGAATGGGAATGAATGAGCAGTGACTCTAAGGCCCCTGACCCTTGAGCCTCTTCTCTCCACCAATTAACAACATAGTTTATTGCATTATACAAAGGCTGTCCCTATCCAGAAGGGCTGTTCCTCTGTACCCCTTGAGAGATCAAAGGCCTTGCAGAATACTGTTAATTCATCTCCTACTTTTGAAAGTTTTGTATTTCTTCCTAGCATATACTGTACTAGAGGATAGGAAATCTGAGAAATTCAAGTTTGAGAACATGTAGCTTTGTCCTTCTGAGGGACACTATAAGTCAGGTTAATGATACTAAATGTCATAAATGATGGAGTCTAGCAAGCACTGTCAAATAAGTATCATTTCTTTTGTAATTATAGTGTTCTCTCCATTTCACTGTGCAATGGTTTAGAACCAGAGCCTTGCCAAAAGTACATCTGGGAACCAGGATATTTTTTTGGTCCAAATCATCAGCAATAGAAAGCCCTAGTGTGGAAACCTGTGTTTATGAGACTACAAATTTCCCATTTTGTCATTTCCTCTAAATGACTCAGAGCATGATGTCTGTGGTTGTGAGCTGTGATGTAAAAGGGGTTTATACTAAGATTTGTCTAGGCCTTAGAAATATAAACAGAGCAGAATAAATAAGCTTGCTTGTATCTCCACACTTGGAAAAAAATTTGAATAGACTTGGGATACTGACAGTGGAGAAAGTCTGTTCTACTGTTCCTAAAAAATGATAATGACAGAACATGAGCAGAAATCTGAAGATCGCATCTTTATAAATCTAAATCCTCTACCTCAGAAGGGCATGATTGTAAGATATTATGGCCATGGAGCAGTAGGGGGTTTGTGGATAGGCTGGTATCATCCTGAGACTGAATTTACAGATGAGACTTGTCTAGTTCATTTCTTCTACTCACTTACCTATGTGTGTTTGAGGGGAGGGGAAATAAATGCTTTCAGTAGGAAAAGTGTAAGACTTGGAAAATCTATCAGTTGGGAAATCGCTTCCTGGATAATTAGATAAAATTTCTTATTGATCTTAGGTCACATGTATATAAACATCAAATGGTTTAGAAACAGGTATCATTGATGGTAGAGCTATAGTGCAAGAAGACTGTGCCAACATATGGGGACAAAAAGAAATTTCAGCTGACTCTTAATGAAATACAATTCTCTGAAAGTGTAATGTGTTCAATCAGGCCCAAATCATGACACTATAATAGTCAACTCTCTGAGGCAAGGAGGCCTCAGATACATTTAGAAAAGCAAGGTGTGTCAATGTTAGGCAGTATGATAAAACTTCCTAGGCCACCATAATTTGAAAGAAACTGACTTACACTTTGCCTTAAAGTTTTGCTTGCTTGACAAGATTGTACCTTTTTCCTTTTGAGCCAGTGTGCAGGGCATGTTTACCGACACCTTTAGGCTCGTGATGAAGTGTGACCTTCGGGATGAACAGCAGTAAGTGTGCAAGACTTGCGATATGCATTGCTAGGATCAAACACACTGGTGGAACAATTTGCAATAGCTCTTCTTTACTCTGACAGAGTCCTGCATCAAAACTGTGCTTAACCCTCTTGCTGCTGATCTTTTTCCAAGATAATTTACTGTCATGACTTAGCACATGAAGAGTCCATCCTATAAAGTTAGTTGACCATTTGCTCTGAGTAGGCATAGAAGAATAAACATGTTATATTTAGGTATTTTGAGTTTCTGGGTTTCTTTGAAGGATAAAAGTAATCAGTTTGCATCAATTTACATATTTTAGTACCAAAAGCTAAATTTATTTTTTATTCAGTAGATATTTAAAGAGGTAGGGTATTCAACATTCCAGTTGTAGAGAAGAAAATAGGCAAATGAAGAAGTAAACAAGTTATAGATTGTAGTAAATGCTGTGAAAGAAATATGATTAAATAGAATGGAATTCTTTGAAAGTTCAGGAAAGGCCACCTCAAAAAGATAATAAGGCTATAACCTGTCATGCAAAGGTCTCGAGAAAACATTCGAGGCAATGATCATCGTAAGGGCAAAGACAGATTTGCCTAGCTGTGCTTAGTTGTTTGGACAGGAATAAAGCTAGTATGGCTAGATTATAGAGTAAATAGAAGGGAGAGCAGTAAGATATGAGGTCTGAGAGACACAATCCCGGGCAAGTTCATACAAGGCCCTGAGGAAAAGAAAACTCCAAATTTTTATTTGGAACAAATAAAAATTTGGAGTTTTGTGCTGAGGACAGTAAGAAACCATTAAACATTTGTAAGAGATATGCAACCTAAAGAAAAGCTGATCAGCACCTATTTTGTATGTTATATGTATTATATGCTGTATTCTTACAATAAAGTAAACTACAAAAAAGAATGTTAAGAAAATTATAAGAGAACATGCATTCACAGTACTGTAGTGTCTTTATAAAAAAAAGAAAAAACTGCATTTGAGTAGAGGCACACAGTTCAGACCTGTGTTGTTCAAGGGTCAACTGTATCAGACTTTAGAAGCTTGCAGGAAGGCTCCCACAGAGCCAGAATTCAGACCTCCGAGAAAGGGCCCTCCTTGACTGATACTGGTATCCCGGGAACTTTGAGCAATCACCCTGCAGAGCTGAGATCAGACCTCCGAGGATGAAGGGATTTGCTACCAGATGGTGCTGGGCACTCTGAAGTTGCACAATGGTACTGATTCTGATAGAGTAGAAAAAACTGCAGATTGAATCCAACTGCTACTACTAGAAACTACTGATGTGGTCACAAATACCTAAGGAGCAGCAACTCCATTTAGTAAGGAGTGAAATGAAAGCTGTACATATCATTCCTGCTCATATCTTATTGGTCTAACAGGTATAAACAGGTTTAAGAATAAATATGACTAATTCTTGGTTAGCGTGCAACTCAACTGGCGGGAGCAGAGAATCACCGATATTATTTAAGAATAACCTATAGACGCTGTGAAGTGTGTAGGCCAGATGATTCACAGACAGGTACCCTGGGGCAAATAATACAGTATGTGTTAATTAAAAAAAAAAAAAAGAATAACCTATAGACTTCAACCACCCAACAAGTCTTGGGCAGTACTCCATTTCCTTTTCAGAGAATAGGGAGACTGCCCATTAATCTGGTAATTGGTTAACTGCAGTATGGTTAACTTTGTTTAGGACACTGAATTCTCACTTCTGGTGCCCAAGTTTCACCACTTATCCCTATCTCCAAAAGCAGAGAATCCTGTTATGGGCCAAAGATAAAATGTAGCCCTCAAAGAGTTACAAGCGTAAAGGGACAGATAAAGAACCATAAGTGGGACTTGATAGAAGCAAAAGTTCTTTTAAATTATCCTGTATTTCTCTACCCTTGCAGGAGCTGGCAGGACCAGAGGAAGGACATATGGAGAAAGGTGACTTAGTAGAGTTCAGCTTCAGGCCTTAGCAGGAAACAGTCTTATTCTCCTTCCGTGGTCCAAGTGCTAAGCTCAAGGGCCAGGATCAGAGATGGTCCTATAACAGAGAGCCTAAGCAACATACCATTGAACTTGTTTTTGTCTGGTTCTTGTGCTAACAAAAGCAAAAGGAGTTTGACATTCAAAAATGGTCCCTCATTCACCAAAGTCAGAATCCACGTAAGGATCTGAGAAGAGACCTCTAGCTTGTAGTAGAGCATGAATTTTTCTCCTAGAGTGTGTTCATAGCAGTGGCGCCTTCGTATGTGTCAGTGTCGCTAAGCTGGGACTCTATTTCCTAGAATTCCCATCCAGTTCTGAGTTAGGATTGGCCAAAGAAATTGTTAAAGATAAGACATAGGTAAAGCAGGAGCCAGCCTCCTCTGAGGTCTGAGTCGGGGGTCAGGCACCTGCGGCAGTTCACCCTCGCTGGGTCCATGGGGCACCATTCTGCCTGCAGCTTCTCTAGTCTCTTGAATCTCCTCCCTCACCTTCTTTAAGTTTAAGGCAGGTGCACCTGCAATTCTGTAGCCCAGGATGTTGGCTCCTTCTGCAGATACCCACATGGTGGAGGGCAGAGGCAGCAGATGACAGGCAGACTCCACTTTGCCTCTCCCCCTCGCCCTGCTGACCTGTGGTGGCTCCAGGCTCACCAGGAGATCAGAGGCAACACCCTGTGATAGACTTGTTCTCCAGTTCCCACAACTGCATAAGGTCTGGCTCCCATAATAAATCCCTTTTTCCATAGCACTCGAACTTCAATGCAATAAACTAGGTTGTGCTGTGGAGACAAGTTATACCTAAACCTTAACAGCCAGGTGTATTTCTTGCTCATGGCTCATCCACAGCTCTGTTCTGCCTTGTCTTCATTTTGGGACCCAGGCTGAAGGAGCCAGCCTCTGTTTAGAACATTCTGGTCATCTCGACAGGTGGAAGAGAGGGAACCAAACACTGCTCTTAAGGCTCCGCCTGGCAGGGACTCATCCCACTTCCCCTCGCACTTCCTTAGCCAAAGCAATTCCAACAGAAATGTCTGAATTGAACAGGAAAATGGGTGAACATAATGTAATATGTCCGTGGGTTTTATCCCTGGCACCAGACACATGTCATGTTCCCACATCAGTTCAGCAATTCTCCAACATCAACTGGGTGTCCAAGAGTTCAATTCGGATATTTCCAGAGTTACTACAGACCTTAAGGTTAAGAGCTTAGTGCCACAAGATTGGCCCAACTTCAGCTACCAATGGAGTTCCCAGGCTGCCCACACTTCTGCCCAGCCAACTACAAATTCAGATGTTCCTATGACCCCCTCCTTGGTTTAACAATTTGTTAGAATGACTCACAGAATTCAGGAAAGTCCTTGACTTAAATCACCAGGTTATTATAAAGGATGCAACTCAGCAACAGCCAAATGTATTAGGGTCTGAGGAAGGTAGCCCTTCCATGCCTTCTCGGAGCTTACCACTCTCCCAGTACTTCAGTGTGTTTACCAGCTTGGAAACTCTCCAAACCTCCTCACCTGGGGGGTTTTATGGAGATTTCTTTACATTAGTATGATTGATTAAATCATTGGCCCTTAGGGATTGAATTCAATCTCCAGCTGCTCTCTGCTCCCTAAAGGTCAGGGAGTGAGGCTGAAACTCCCAATCATGTGGTTGGTTTTTCTGGCAACCAGCCCCTATCCTGAAACTATTTACACCCCCGTCCTCCGCCATGAGTCCTCATCAGTACACAAAAGATAGTATATTCCAAGGGTTTTAGGAACTCTGTGGCATGAGCCAAAGGCCATGTATTTATTTTTTATTATACCACAATATGTCACAATAAGTACGTACACACACGTGTGCGCGCGCACGCAAACACACACACACACACACACACACACACACACACACACACACACACACCCCTCTTCAGGAATCTAGCATAGTCTGCAGAAGATCAAGGATTCAGGTTTGCAGATCACCATGGTCTCTCTCTCTCAAATGATTGTATTGTTCACTCCGCAACGTTTTAGGGACCTGAACTGAGCACAAGCACTGTATTTGGAGTTATTTTAAGACCAAGTCATTATTTTTATTTTTAGTAATTCTCCTGTGGGACTAAAATGCTACATTTTACTTCAACAGCAAGATGATAAAATATTTGAGAAATGAATGTGTTGAATATTGGGTCACTTCTGAATCTTGATACTCAAGAAGAAAATGATTTTTCCCCCACTCTAATATCTCAAAAAATAGGCAAACTTTAAAGTGATTGTGAGGGACTGATGTTGCAAGTACTTGAGAAATAAATTAAAGGACTTTTACAGGTATATTCCCCATATGCTCATAAAACAAGTTGTAGTTTTTAGCTATGATATAATCAATATCCCTTATACAACGATGCTACCAGAAGGTTTCTCCTTGTGTTTCAAACAAAATTAACTTGAGAACTTATAAGATCATTACTCTTTACCTGTGAAATTGTTTATCTACTTTTCTCCTACTAGACTGTAAACTTACTGACTGTATGAACTGTATCATGTTCATTTCTGTATGCCCAGTAGTTTTCATAGTGCCTCACATAGAATAGATGCTCAATAAATGCTTATTTTATTGCCATATTTTACTTATTTTAAAATGCACATATTTTCACATTTTACCATCTCTGAAATTGGGATGCATCTTACAATTGATAATGGTGTAAGTTATGGTCAGCCAGGTTTGAAAATCTTCAACCGATACCTCCTGGTAAAATCAAGAAACACCAAACTCACAACACATTAGATGTAACGAAGTATGGATAACTAATAAATTATTAAGATTACTTTACTAAAAAAAAAAAAAGATTACCTTCCTCAAGTTGTTAATTATACTATTGATTCAAATATACTTTATAAAGGAGCATCATGCGTATGACCTTATATATCCTTTTACAATTTTACAGCCTCATAAATTATATAGTTTAATCCAATTTATTATGAGCTTCTTTTATTACTTGTAAGTTCAAATAAAAATGGAATTTATCATTTTAGCCACGTTACTTACCTTTATTCTGCCATATAATTGAGAAATGGTCCTTCAGATTTTGTTGTCCTTCCAATTCACTCTTTTGTAATTTACTCAAAAGTGTTAACACGTTTCACATTAATCTTTGTTTTAGTATTGATCTAATTATACACTGAGTACACATAGTAACATATTCTGCTAAAAGCCATGGAGATAGAGTGATATTTCTATCCCTGTGCCATCTGAGACCCTGAAGCCATAGGCAAAACCTCTATGAAGCTATTAGCATTTGTTTATCTTGTAACCAACCCACGCTCTTCCAAGCCTTAGTAAATAATTTCCTATTCTGTTTATGAATTTCAGTTTACTTATATATATGTGCTGCCTTGTTTGGTCCAATTAGCCACTTGAAAACTTGGTTATTTTAATTGCCAAGGGGGAAAAGATTTCTTTATAAACTGCAGGACCGTATTTGTTTAATTCGAAAGGATTTGGAAAAAGGAAAGAGACATTTTGCTTAAAAAACTGTTTTCATATTTTGTGATTGAGGTTTGCAGATGAAAGGAATAAAGTCTGATTTGTAAAGCAACAGTCTGCTTCTTATAGCCGATGATCAGAAATGCCGACTGAAATTCTTCACTGGACCATTTCATCATCTGCAGCATGACAGACTTTCACATAATCCCAGTGGTCTGCAGATGTGCATAAAGGCAACTCCTTATACATAAAAAGAATATTTCAATGTACCTACTCTTTCCCAATTTTTTAAGTGAAAGTTTATTACAGGGACACCTGGGTGGTTCTGTCAGTTAAGCATCAGACCCTTGATTTCTGCTCAGGTCATGATCTTGGCTCAGGTTATGATCTCAGGGTTGTGAGACTGAACACTGTGTCAAGCTCCATGCTCAGCAGGGACACTGTTTGAGATTCCCTCTCTACCTCTCCCTCTGTCTCTCTTTCTCTCACACTCTCTCTTTCTCCCTCAAATAAATAAATAAATCTTAAAAAAAAAAAAGAGGTTACATGCTATATGCCAAATATGAGAATAGAAGTTATTTTTAGAAAAGGGTCGTGTGGTCTTTTATGAGTATTTGATATTGCACTCTTGGACACTTATTCCAGGGAAATGAAAATTTATGTTTACACAAAAGGTTGTACAGGGGTGTCTGGGTGGCTCAGTCGGTTGAGTGCTTGACTCAAGCACTTGTCAGCTCAGGTCATGATCTCAGGGTCATGAGATCAAGCCCCTTGTATGGCTCCATGCTGGGTATGGCACCTGCTTTGGATTCTCTCCCTCTCTCTCTCTCTCTTTCTCAAACAAAGGGGGGACATGCCTGGGTGGCTCTGTTGGTTGAGCATCTAGCTCTTGGTTTTGGCCCAAGTCATGATCTTAAGGTCCTGGGATCAGGCCAGTATCGCACTCTGTGGGGATCTGCTTGAGGATTCCCTCCCTCTACATCTCCCCCAACTCACACACACACATACATACACACACACACTCTCTCTCTCTCTCAAATAAATAAATCTTTTTTTTAAAGACTGTACATAAATGTTCATAGAAGCTTTATTTATAACAGCCCAAAACTGGAAAAAGCTCAGCGTTTTCAGTAGGTGAATACTTAAATTGTGATACATCCATGCCATGGGGTGCTACACAGCAATAAAAAAGAACTAACTACTGATACATGTAATTACTTGGTTATATCTCAAGGGAATTGTGCTGAGTGAAAGAAGCCAATCCCAGAAGCTTACATACTATATTATCCCATTTATGTAATATTCTTTAAATAACAGAATTATAGAGGCAGAGAACAGATTAGTGATTTCCAAGGGTTAGAGATGATGGAGGTAAGGTGGTGGATGTGGCTATAAAGGGGTAGCAAGACAAAGCCCTGTGGTGAAGGAAGAGTCCAATATCCTAATTGTGATAGGAGTTACACAGATCTGCATCTGTGATAAAGTTGCATAGAACTACACACACACACACACTCTCTCTCTCTCTCTCACACACACACACTCTCTCTGACCACCTAAAAACTGGTGAAATATCCTGATAATAATATTGTACCAAGGAAAGGATACATAGAACTTCCCTGTTCATTTTTTCCCAAATTCTTGTGAATCTATAGTTATTTCAAAATTAAAAGCTTTAAAAAGTTATTCTGCATAGACAGGTGGAGCCATATCAAACCAAAAATCTGCACAGCAAAAGAATCAACGAAATGAAAAGGCAACCTACACAATGGGAGATGTCTGCAAACTATATGTCTGATAAGGGATTAATATCTAAAGTATAAGGAACTCCTATAACTCAATAGCAAAAAAAAACAAAACAAAGCACCAATTAAAAAATGAGTAAGAAACTAGACATTTCTCCAAAAATGACCTACAAATGGCCAGCAGAAAAATGAAAAGGTGCTCACCATCACTTATCATCAGGCAAATGCACATCAAAACCACAATGAGACATCACCTCATACCTGTTAGGATGACCATTATCAAAAAAACAATATAGCAAGTGTTAGGATGTGGAGAAACTGGAATTCTTGTACACTATTGGTGAGAATGTAAATTGGTGCAAGCACCATGGAAAACAGTACGAAGGTTCCTCAAAAAATTAAAATTAGAACAAATATGATCCAGCTTCCCACTTCTGGGTATATATCCAAAGGGACTGAAATCAAGATCTTGAAGAGATATTTGTACTTCCGTGCTCATTACAGCATTATTCACAACAGCCAAGAAGTGGAGACCACCTAAATGTCTGCTGATGGATGAATGTATTTAAAAAATGTGGTTAATGCATACAATGGAATATCATTCAGCCATAAAAAGAAAATCGTGCCATTTGCAACAACATGGATGATTCTGGAAGACATTATGCTAAGTAAAATAGGCTAGTCACAGAAGGATAATACTGCGTGATTCCACTTACATAGGAGACATTTAAAATGGCCAGCTTCGTGGGAATAGAATAGAATGGTGGTTGCCAGAGGCTGGGAGGAGAAATGGGGGAATTGCTGTTTGATGGGTATAGAGTTTTAGTTATACATGATGGAAAGGTACAATATTGTGCTTTTATTTAAAAATAAATAACCCGGGGATGCCTGGGTGGCTCAGTTGGTTAAGCATCTGCCTTCAGCTCAGGTCATGATCCCAGGGTCCTGGGACTGAGTCCCATATCAAGGTCCTTATTTAGTAGGAAGCATACTTCTCCCTCTACCTGCGACTCCCCCTGCTTGTGCTCTCTCTCGCGCTCTCTCTCTCTGACAAATAAATAAATAAAATCTTTTTAAAAAAATAAATTTCCCAGGTGTAGCCCCCTGCAGAATATTTCTGAGAATTCCCAAGAAAGTTTGCCTGCCTCATGCTCCCTCTCCAACTAACCTGACTTATCCTAAAATATTTTTGGCCATTGTCACCACCTTTCCATGATGCAAAATTGTATAAGCCAATTCTCTGATTCTATTTTAAGATTGCCATAAGGGAATTATAATTCAGAAAAGGAAATTTTAATTTGATCAAATTTGTGGAGCTTATCCTAAGTCCATTGGATTCACTTTGCCACAGGAATCCTTTACCATTTACTACTATCAGTCTCTCCCAGCAATGATGTCATTAAACCCCAGCCTATAACTGGTCTGTTCCAGAGTCTGCTCCAGAACAGAGAAGTGTTGATTCTTTTCACTGACTTCTACATTCTCCTAAGACTTTGCCCAAACCAACATAAATAATAAATATCTTACCCATGGGGTACTCTGTTTTACAAACCAGATGTGACCAACCTCCCTATTACTATTAAAATTAAAATTAAAATTTTTAAATAATTTTCTTAAAACTTCTGTTCCAGATCATGGATCCCAACAGTAAATTAGGGTCTATGGTCTTTCCAAACCTTACCTGTAAATTTCCAATTCCGATGCCAATGCCAATTCCCATCCCAAGGGGGTACCCAGAGCACTGGGCAGTGGTACCCATTTCCCATCCTCCGGAACCTACTGCAGCTCCACACATAGAAACACGCAACATATTGTCCCAGTCATTAATCTCTAGTAATCTCAAGCCTTCAAACAAGTAAAAAGCATTTACTCCTGGTGAAAGTGGTAATTCTTTCTTAAAATGTTACTGTAAAATTGCCTGGGCTTCTTCAAAGTCTTTTTTTTACTTCTTCCTCCCTCCCTTCTCTTTCCTGTTTTCTCCCTTTTACTCAGGAAACTAAATCCTTAGATAAATAAAAGCAGTGTATTTCTGATTATTTTCTGTAGGTTCAAATATTGTTCTAATTTTTAAAAGCTTTTTCTTGTTGAATAAATTTTCTTTTGTTATTCATAAAATTTTCTTAACATTGTGCTCCACTCTGCCTCTGCTCTGTCATTTTCTTTCACTTTTCCAAAATTAATCTCAATATCACTGTATACATCTTAAACACCATGGAATTTAATATTAAATATTTTATTGGCTATATAGGACATGTTTTTAATATTAAAAACTCATGGGTATAACCTTAATCAAGTACCATCTTATAGTCTCTTTTTTTTATTCTTTCGTTCTTTTGGCCATAAGAAAAATAATATGCCCTGATCTAGATTAAGAGTCTAGTCAATTTGATGTTAAACATTTCTCTGAGTACTTTATAAAATATGTAATTTAAGGAGCAGTCTGAATCTTCAAAATTCTGTTTATTTTTCTTCTTTTAAAACGTAATTGAAGAGTACAAAGACCACATATTACTCAATATTGTTAATTACCTTAGTTATTAATGGAGAAGTCAATTTTTAAAGATTTGTGTATGAGACTATAATTCGTTACTTGCAAAAAGTATAGAAAGTTAAAATTTTATAATATGCTTAACTATTTTTCTGTTTAATATACATATTTAGGCACTTACCATGAATCAGGAATGTGCTTAGAATGAATGGGGTATAGCTGCTGTAGAACTTGGCCATCAGTATCAACAGGGAACTCATTAAAAATGTAAATCCTTAGACCCCACCCCCAGTCTACGGAGTCAGGAACTCTGGGAGTTGAAATTAACAAACTCTTCAAGCCAATTCTGACCTATGCTAAATTTGAGGACCTGATTCACATGAAACAATCAACTACTATGTAGTGTGGAAAGTATCACATTAAATATGTCTACAAAATACTCTAGAAAAAGGAAGAAACAGCAAATAACTAGGGAAATTCAGGAAAACTCTAGAGAAGTAACATTTGAGCCAACTTTGGAGCTGAGTAGGATTTTACTCTGTAATTAAACACATTTTTTTACAGTACATATTATCCTAGTCATTCTGCCAGACAGAGAAAGTTTAATAAACAATAGTTCAATAAAAGTCATTGAGCAATAACTCAGAGGCAGATTTACTAGGAAGCTAACCAAGCTGAAGCTTCAGGCTTCCTCACTTGCCTGGGACCCTTCCAATGCCCCATCTCTACTTTGTAATTATACAAAATTAGGAGAATGCATAATTGTGTACTCTTTTTCTTACATTGGGCCCCACAAATCGTATAAGTCTCACAGCCCTCCTCCCCAAAACCTACCTCCAAAATCACATTTGCTGTGTTTGGAGGTAAAAGGGAGATAGTAAGGAAGCAAACCAGGACCTTCCAGCACAGGAAATCACACATGCCAGGGGATGGAGGCAGAGAGTGTTAAGTCTGTCAGTCTGCCTGGAGCAGGGGTAAATGAGGGGGAAGTGGTGCTGACAAGATGCGTCACCAGAGGCCTTGGATGTACTGCCAAGGGGTTTGGACTTTATCCCCTACACAATAAATTATGTTAGAGATTTCTTAGTAGGTGCCTGCATTTAACAAAGGTAAGTGTAGCAACTATGGAAGCAAACAGAGAGATGAAGGGAGAAACTAGAGCCGGGGATATCAGTCAGGAACATAATGAAATAGACCAAGAGGGAAATGTTGACGGTGTAGATGCAGGTAATGGGAGTGAATTTGAGAGACATACTTGAGAGAGAATCTACTTAGGGACCATTTGAACGATAGACCAGAAAGAGATATTAAAGGTGAGTTAGATTTATAGTTTGGGTGGTTTTGGATGCATTATAATGTGAATAATAAACCTCTCAGCTCAAAAGTTATATGGAGGAGCCGTGGGTTTTAGGGAGAAAATAATGTGCTCCATTTCAGTAAGTTGTTTTTCTACATTATTCGTCTATCATTCTGAAATACATATATATCATTCTAAATAACTGCTTTTTGAAAAAAGCTATACATTGAAAGAAAAAATACTTATATACAGCCTAGTGCTTTATATACAATATCATTATGCTAAAAATTATTATATTCTATAGTCATTAATTAAATCACTATTTCTTAAAAAAAACATGAAATGGGATTTAAGTATACAGGCAAAAGCCTGTCTTGCTGATAAAATATGGAACCAAACAGACTTTAAAATAACACCATCTTTGGCTAGAAAAATGGTTCTAAAACATCCGCAAATAGCTTCTAGGATGAAAAGGTCAGAAGACTCCCCAGCTATATCATTAAATGGAAAGTAGCAGAATAGGTGAAGAGGAGAAGGAATAGTACACTCTGCTTGGGTCCAGGTGGAGGCTGGGGGTTAATTGAAGAAAGTTTAAAATTCCATATCAGAGATAAACATGACAGGAGGGATGAGTTATATCTGCAATCCACATCAAAGAACACTAAACAGATTTGATGCTTTGATATAAGTATACAGTTTAGACATTTAGCAAAGCATAAAGCAGCATGATGTCTCAAGATAAAGGTCATCTAAATATCCCTAAAGGATTGTTCACTGAGATTATTCAGAAAGAGAAAACTCTCTGAGGAGGAAGGACATCTGTTTTTGTTGCATGAGCTTCACACTGCCGTTAGACTTCATGACTTGCTCATTGCCATTTAATAGGAAAGCCATTGCCAAGGCACCCCACCTGTCATTGAGAACTCTGCTTGCTGGGCCATGGCACTGCTAACCACAACAGAAAGAAGCATGGATGCCCCAGAGTTGCCAGTCCTCAGGCCAACTTAATATCCACAGGAGTTCCTTCCTGGGACTTATGAGCTGATACGCCTGGAATTCTGACAGTACATCCTGACAACATTGCTATGCTTAGGACTGAAAATATTTCTCTCTTTCCCTATTTATCTCATGCCTGGTGGAAGTTAATTCCCCTGGTTCTCTGTATTTTTTATGACTCTGCAAACTAAAGGTGATTTTAGATATTAACATAGTTCACCCCATGTTTAATTGGCAAATGGTCAGGAATTTTGAACGGTAATAGTAGAGGTGAGGGAGGGAAATTGTTTAACAAGCATAGATAAGTGCTAGAGATCTGTTTCACAACAATGTGAATATACTTAACACTACTGAACTGTACACTTAAAAATGGTTACGGTCATTTAAAAATTCTCATTATATATTATGCCACAAGAAACTCCAAGTCCCTAATTGGTACCTTAGGTCTTCAAGATCCCTCTAACGTGTTTTTGTAGTATGTTCTGGGCTTGATTCTTGGTCTTTAACTGTATATTTGTCAAACAGAAGTTGAGCAGCGTATTCAACTGACAGGCATACTGTTTGAAGCTGAGTTAAAAGAATTGTGTATCTGCCACTGTACCAAGTTAGGTGATTCATAAACCAAACCCCTTGAGTGGTACAGGAAAGCAATACTTAATGATTCCAAACCCAAAGCCAATACCTGTCCATTCTTCAGTATTCCTCATCATGGAGAAAAACAAAAACATAAATGACTTCAAAGAGCAAGCTGATGTTTTGCTTAAGAACATAGGTGTTTTTTCTCTAATGCAATACATGCATTCCAGAACACCTTGCATGCTACAAAATTATATGCTACACATGACAGGGCTTGTGAGAAACTTTGGATTAGCCACAGACCACTCAAACCTAAGCAACCTTATATACAGAATGCTAACAACAAAAAACTAACACATAGGTTAAAAGGTATGTTAAATCCCTAATGAATAACCACTGTCATTAATATAAGCATTTGTAACCACTGTCATAAATATAAGCATTTGTTGCAGGAAATAACAGTAGCTTGATGGAAAGGGGTGACAGGAGGGTTGAGACCTGAGCTTTGTAGCAACAAGGGCAACATTTGAAAGGATCAGCAAAAACTGAGGGGTATTTCCAACAAAGGGCATGGCCAAGCAGAGCCAAGAATGAAAATATGGGATGAGTGGGATTTTGAATACTCCTGAGTTCCTTTGTGCCTCGCTGTGCTCCTCTGTGGTGTTACACTTTATGTTCAGCTCCTGATGCCTGGCAGCATAAAAGATTAATGCACTGGGAAAAGCTTGGATAAACCAATGCAAATTCAGTATTATTTTGACATTATCCTGCATTACTGCTATAGACTGAATGTTTGTATCCCTCCAAAATTCATATGTTAAAACTTAATCTCCAAGGTAATAGTACTAAGAGGTATGGCTATGGGAAAGTTGGTTAGGTCATGAGGGTACTAGGCCTCATAAATGGGACTTAGTGACCTTATAAAAGATGGCATTAGGAAGCAGGGCTCTCACCAGACATCTAATCTACTGGCACTTTGATCTTGGACTTCCTAGCTTCCAGAATTGTAACAAGTTTCTCATGTTTATCAGCCACCTAGTCTATGGTATTCTGTTACAGCAGCCTTAACAAATTAAGACAATCACCAGTCATGCTGAAGCAATGTTGAATTATAGAAATGCACATTATCCCAGAACAGAGTGATCTGCATTTGAATGTTTTCTAAAAATTCATATAATGTGTATGTTTGATTCAGATTTGACAAATTGGGAATCAGCTTGGTTCCTATCCCTGCATCAACACCTGTATGCAAACCCTTTTCTGCAGCCAGATGAGTTTTCCTCTAAAACTTTCTCCAAGAGTCACTGAAAATAAGTATTTGATTAAATACTGCTAAGGGTTCCTTGGTGTACAAAGTAAGCAGAGAAAATTTCAGTATCTTCAAAACTGTCATTACATTTGTTATCATTAATGACTATTTGAAAGAGCAGGCCCTAAATGCAGAGGACTTTCATAAAGCATCGTCATCAGACCAACTACTTCAGAAGTACCCTGTGGGCTTCTTAAAAAGATAGATTCCCCTGTACCAACCTAAGACTTTTGAAATCAGCATTTCTGCCAATAGATCCCAAGAACCTTTGTCAAAACATTCAGTTAAGTCTGATGCTCTTTAAAGTTTGGAAAGCAGTAATATCATGGTTTCCTGCTACATAATACAAGTGGACATAGTGCAGATAGTTGTCTAACAATGTATCTTTCAAAGTCTGTCCTACTAAGAATCTGACACAGCCTCATGACAGGCACTGAGGTAGGAAAAGCATTGCAAGAACAGACAGGCAAATGCGACCTGATACTGTTAGGGTATACTACTCCTGGGACATTGATTTTCAATGTGCATTTATTCCCTGACAGGGCATTAAGGTCTTCTGTTCAAGTCTTTAATTCATTTTGAGTTGACTTTTTACATATGGTGTAAGATAGAGGTCCAGTTTCATTCTTTTGTATGTAGCGGTCCAGTTTTCCCAACACCATGTACTGAACAGACGGTCCTTTCCTCATTGTATATTCTTGCTATTCAAGTTAATTAATTGACCATATATGCATGGGTTCATCTCTGAGCTCTCTATCCTGTTACATTGATCTATGGGTCTATTTTTATGCCCATACCATACTGTTACAGCTCTGTGGTATAGTTTGAAATCAGGGACCATGATACCTTCAGTTTTGTTCTTCTTTCTCAAGATTGCTTTGACTCTTGGGAGTGTTTTGTTGTTCCATACAAATTTTAAGAGTGTTTGTTCTATGTTTGTGAAAAATGTCATTGGAATGTTGATAGGGATTACACTGCATGGTAGTAGGCCTCATAAATGGGACTTAGTGACCTTATAAAAGAGACCCCGGAGAGCTCTTCGGCCTCTTCTGCCTTGTGAGGACACAACAAAAAGATGGCATTAGGAAGCAGGGCAAAAATCTTTGGCTTTGCGTAATATGGACCTTTTAACAGTACTTTAATCCATGAGCATAGAATGTGTTCCCATTTATTTGTGCCATCTTCAATTTCTTTCATCATTGTCATAGTTTTCACTGTGCAGGTCTTTTACCTCCTTGCTTAAATTTATCTCTAAGTATTTTTTCTCAATATAAGTATAAATAAGATTTTCTTAGTTTCTCTTTCCGATAGTTCTAGTATGTAGAAATACAACTGATTTTTGCGTATTAATTTTATATCCTGAAATTTTACTGAATGTATTTATTTTAACAGTTTTTTGGTGAAGTCTTCAAGGATGTCCATACATAATAGCATGTCATATACAAATGGAGAGTTATGCTGCTGCTTTTCTGATTTGGATGACTTTTATTTCTTTTTCTTACCTAAATATAACTTTTTAATAGTGCTCAGGGGTTAAAGTCATACAAATGAAACTAGCACTTCAGGAATGAATATTCATGTTGGTTTAAAAATCTTAATCAGCTGAACATTTCGAAGTTTTTAATTCTTCAATTAATAGTTCCTTAAGTCTGAAAGAACCACAGTTGGCCGTCAGTATGACTAATCTTTCTAGTTCTTCAACTTCTCACTGCTACAGCCATTTTCTTGTCCCAGGTAGATGATTTACTCTAAGAGGGGTGGAAGTGAGGTTGTAAGGGCAAGAAGTCATTCATACCTCCAGTCCTATTAAGAATGTGCAAAATTACACTACTAGATGTTTTTTGTTCCAGTCGAACTAGAAATAAGAGTAACAAAGATACGATTTCTATTATTATTTAAAGGAAATGTTACCTGAATGAAGCCCAATTCCTATTAAACCTAGAATAAGTCATTGTTTAGCTAGAAAGAGCACACAGGAGGGCAAGCACTTAGATTTACCAATACATATCTAAAACATCTATTAAATCCAGTGTGTTCAGTCTCAAAAACTTCCAAATGTCCGTGTGCCTTGTTCTTATAAACATCCATCTCTCATCAGTCATGACACTTACAAAAAGATCAATAAAAGATGAATTTCATGGTACCCGTTTGACCACCAGAAGTAGAAAGGAGGGCAAGAAATAATGAATGTAATGACAATTCTATGGAGGCCAGGCCACCTGATGGGAGCATACATTTATTTAGAGGGATGAAAAGGGGACACGATCACAGTCCCAAAGCCGGTGAGCTCAAAGAGTATTTAACACCAGGTTCTTTGAATTATCAGTTAATACCAACAAAGCCCAGTATCCCTCTGTTGATTATGACTAGGCCTCCAGAGCATTGGATTCACTTCAGCATTAGAAGGCTAGTAGGCTATATTGATGAGTGTTTATCATTGTTGGTTTTTCCTGGACTTCAGACATAATCCAGAGTGTGGGAAAGATGGAGTAGGATGTCAACAACCACAAAGTAAAAAACAGAACCAGGGCCATACCACTTTGGAAAGCCTCCCATTATACACTGGGAAAATATATGGTTTATTCAAATGCAGAGTACCTTGGATACAGAACAGAATAGAAGCAACAACTTGGTCATTTAACAAGAAAGGCAACATAGAAGAGACATCTAATTCGGTACCCAACTACCTACTGTGGAAAAACCAGAATACCAGAAATACACCATCTCTTCAAGCCTGTGTCCTTCGAATTTGGAAGAGTTTCAGGAGTATAAGAAAAAAACATACTGCAAATAAATCTGTCTTCAGATATTACAGAGAGTACATGAGCTGTGTTTTTGAAATTTCTTTCTAAGGATCCAAATTCATCAATAAATGATCAGCATCCACACGCAGTGGAATAGATCTATATGTATTTACTTGAAAAATGTCCTTGATACATTACCTAGTGAAAAAAAATCAAATACCTAACAGTTCTGCTTATTAAGTAGTTAGGTCTGAAAAACTTAATATTAGTATTCTCAAGGCATTTCTCTTGGAAATTTTAAACATCCCACGGTGCCCCAGGGCACCAGGTGTTTAGGAAACACAGCCTGGGATATATACCTGGGAGGAAAATTGATGAATTGAGAAATACATGTTTATTTTTTTATCAGAAATCGTCATGTGCTCTCCAAAACGTTTCTACCAATGTGCTCCAGGAGCAGTGTAAGAAATTTCACATCACTCCACGCTCAAGACTCCATTTGGTATTGTCAGACTTTTTAATGTTTGTAACCCTCAGGTCTGTGTTCTATTATTTCATTTTGACTTAATGTATGTTTCACTGATTACAAAGGAGATTAAGCCTATCTTCTCATGACAGTACCAGTTGCCTATCCCTGGTGGGCAGGCAGGTTTCAAACCAGAATAATATAATATAATAAAAGTTATATAATGTAAATAATATAAATGAAATACTAGTTATAAATAAATAATAATATATAGTAGAATATATAAGAGTTGAGAGAAACAAAGTGACAAAAACTTTGTTAATGGAAAAACTAGGTAGTAGTCTCTGCCAGTAATCAACATTCTCTTGTAGAATTCGAATGGTCTTTCTTGAATTATTGCTCTTTTCCCTCCCAGCTAGTTTTGTGTTCACCCAATTTGCTTATGTATATAAACATATACGTATTTTTTGCAAAAATGACATCATACTATACCCACCATTCTTTTTATTTTCAGCTTTATTAAGATACAATTGATATACAGGCTTGTACAAGTTTAAGGTGTACAACATGTTGATACGATACACTTGTGTATTTCAAAATGATTACCACTATAGCATTAGCTAACACCTCCAACACATCACATAATTACCATTTCATTCTGGGGGTGAAAACATTTCAGATCTTGTCTCTTAGCAACTTTGAAGTATATGATACGGTATTGATAAATATAATCAAAATGCTGTACATTAGATCCCCAGAACTTATTCATCTTATAACTGGAAGTTTGTACCCTTTGACCACATCACTAAATTTCTCCCACCCCCAGTCCCTGATAACCACCACTCTACTCACTGTTTCTATAAGATTGGCTATTTTAGGTTCCACATGTAAGTGATACCATGCAGTATTTTTCTTCCTCTGTCTGACTTAGTTCGCCTAGCATAATATCTTCCATACTCATCCATTGTCCCAAATGACAGGATTTCTTTCTCTCTCATGGCTGAATAATATCTGCTATATATATTCTCTATCACTTAAGTGACATACTATATTATGTCAATTTCAGGTACAAAATGTAATGATTCAGCACTTCACAGTGTTGTGAAATGATTGCCATAATAGAACTACTCACCATCCATCACCGTAAAAAGTTACAAAAAATTTTTTTTCTTATAATGAGAACTTTCAAGATCTGCTCTCTTGGCAACCTTCAAATACACACTACAATGCCATTCACTATAGTCACCATGCTACTCACCACATCCCCATGAGCTACCTATTCATTTCCCAGCTGGAAGTCTGTACCTTCCAATCCCCCATCCTCTATTTTGCCCACCCCCAACTCCTCTTCCTCCTGGCAACCACCACTCTCTTCTCTATATCCATGCATTTGGTTGTTATGTTGTTTGTTAGTTTTTAAGATTCCACATGTAAGTGAGATCATATGGTATTTGTCTTTCTCTATCTGACTTACTTTACTTAAATCAAGGTGCATCCATGTTGTCACAAATGGCAAGATTTCATTCTTTTTTTCATGGTTAAGTAGTATTCCATTGTGTATATATGCCAAATCTTCTTTATCCATTCATACATCAATGTGCACTAAGGTTGTTTCCATATCTTGGCTATTGTAAATAATGCTGCAGTAAACATAGTGGTGCATATATCTCTTTAAGTTAATGTTTTTGTTTTATTTGGATAAATACCCAGAAGAAGAAATACTGGATCATATGGTAGTTCTATTTGTAATGTTTTGGGAAACCTCCATACTGTTTTCCACAGTGGCTCCACCAATTTGCATTCCCACGAACAGCGTACAAGCACTCCCTTTTCTCCACATCCTTACCAAAACTTGTTATTTCTTTTTTTTTTAAGATTTTATTTATTTATTTGACAGACAGAGATCACAAGCAGGCAGAGAGGCAGGCAGAGAGAGAATGGGGGGAAGCAGGCTCCCTGCTGAGCAGAGAGCCCAATGCGGGGCTCGATCCCAGGACCCTGAGATCGTGACCTGAGCCAAAGGCAGAGGCTTAACCCACTGAGCCACCCAAGCCCCCCAAAACTTGTTATTTCTTGTCTTTTTGATAACAGCCATTATAACTGGTGGGAGGTGATATCTCATTGTGGTTTTGATTTGCATTTCCTTGATGATTAGTGGGGTTTAGCAACTTTTCATCTGCCTGTTGGCCATCTGTAAGCTTCTTTGGAAAAATGTCAACTGAGGTCCTCTGCCATTTTTAAAGTGGATTGTTTGATTTGTTCTTATTGAGTTGAGCATGCATGAGTCCTCAATATATTTTGGATACTAACCCCTTATTAGATATATTATTGCAAGTAGTTTCTTCCATTTAGTAAATTGCCTCTTTGTTTTGTTGGTTTCCTTTGCTATGCAGAGGCTCTTTAGTTTTATGTAGTCCCATTTGTTTGTTTTTGTTTTTGTTGCTTTTGGAACATCTTGGAATCAGATCCAAGATAACATTATCAAGACCAATGTCAGTGTTTATCACCTATATTTTATCCTAGAATTTAATCCATTTTAAGTTCATTTTTGTATATGCCATAAGACAATAGTCTAGTTTCATATTCTTCCTTCTGGCTCTCCAGCTCTCCCAAAACCATTTATTAAAAAGACTGTCCTTTCCCCATTGTCTACTCTTGCCTCCTTTATCATAAATTAGTCGGCCATATATGCATAGGTTTATTTCTGGGCCTTCTATTCTATCCCATTTGATCTACATGTCTGTTTTTATGCCAATACCTTTCTACTTTGATTACCATAACTTTGTAATATAGATTGAATTCAAGGAGTATGATACTTCCAGCTTTGTTCTACTTTCTCAAGATTGTTTTGGTTATTCAGGGTGTTTTGTGGTTCCATATGAATTTTAGGATTGTTTGTTCTATTTCTGTGAAAAATGCCATTGGGATTTTGATTGGAATTGCATTGAATCTATAGATTGCTTTGGGTAGTATAGACATTTTAAAATATCAGTTCCTCCAAACCATGAGCATGGGTTGTCTTTCCATTTGTGTCTTTTTCAATTTTCTTTTATCACTGTATTATGGTTTTCAATGTATAGGTATTTCACTTCTTTGGTTAAATTTATTCTAGATATTTCTTTCTTTTATCATTTTATTTAATCCCGATCCCTTATTTCCCCCAAACTCCCACCCCACTCCCACCTAGTAACTATCAGTTTGTTCTTTATAGTTAAGAGTCTGTTTTTTAGTTTGTCTTCTTTTTCTTTTTCTTTTTTTTTTTTTTTTTTGAAGATTTTATTTGTTTATTTGTCAGAGAGAGAGAGAGAGAGAGAGAGCACAAGCAGGGCAGAGCGGCAGGCAGAGGGAGAAGCAGGCTCCCCACGGAGCAAGGAGCCCTACGTGGGACTCGATCCCAGGGCCTTAGGATCACGACCTGAGCCAAAGGCAGATGCCCAACCAACTGAGCCACCCAGGCATCCCTTGTCTTCTTTTTCCTTTGCTCATTTATTTTGTTTCTTAAATTCCACATATAAGTGAACCGTATTCGTCTTTCTCTGACTAACTGATTTGCTTAGGTTTATACTCTCTAGCTCTGTCCATGGTGTTGCAAATGGCAAGATTTCATTCTTTTGGGGGGCCCTGTAATATTCCCTTGTATGGATATATCACATTTTCTTTATCCATTCATCTATCAGTGGACACTTGGGTTGCTTCCACAGTTTGGTTATTGTAAATAGTGCTGAAATAAACATAGGAGTGCATGTATCCCTTTGAATTAGTGTTTTTGTATTTTTTGGGGCGGGGAGAGGGGAAGTTCAATACCTGGTAGTGTGATTACTGGATCATAGGGTAGATCCATTTTTAACCTTTTTTTTTTTTTGAATTAAAAAAAAAAACTTTGTTGAGCTATCATGTACAAGAAAAGTTATCAATTTGGTGTATAAATTAAAGGGGTTTTGTAAAATGTAACTAATGCCACAATCATGAAACATTTCTGTTGCCCCAAAAGTTCCCTCATGCAGCCAATCCCCTCTCCTCACTCCTGAACTCATTTTTAAGGCCACCCAGTTCTACTTTGAGTGGGAGCCAGGGTGCCACTCCAAGAATAGAAATTAGGGGCCAAGAAGGGAGGCCATCCACTGCCAAGTGTGTCCCGGAGGGCCAGACAAGAACGTCATGACAAAGCAGAGGCTGGGCTCCTTAGAGGTGTTCCTAGGCTCTCTAGTCTTTAGAAAGATACTGTGTGGCTCAATGAGAGGACAGGTTCCATTCTCCCACCGAAAGGTGAATTCTGCTCATCCAAGAACAACTAAAGATGCCCACCTCTTGAAGCTTGTTCCAGTATCGGAGGAGTTTCAGAGGCAGGAGCTTGAACTTCAAGAATGCAACCTTAGGGAGGTTCCCATAACTGTGAGCCTGTTTTTTCGTTTGTACAATGGGCTTCCTCCAGGGGTAAAGTGTCAACTAATCCTTCGGGATACACATTAACATGGACTCCGCAGTCCCGCCCAACAGGCAGCAGGCAACGTGGATCCAGAACTTTTAGGGCTGAAAGTCTGCAGGTCAGTTCCATGGAGTTGTTAAGGGTGTTTGAGAGACTGGGTCCAGGGAGGCAGATTTCCTTGTGAATAGGGTCCCCTTTCTGTGGAATCCCAGAGGACTGCTGGTTATCTTGCTGCAGCCAGGACTCAAACCTACCCGTCTTCCAGAAATGACTTGCATTTGGTGTTAAGAAGCAATATTTGAGGGAAAATGCTAAGTTTTCAAAGACACGGGTTTTATTTTCTACACTTGAATTACCATCTAAGTGTCCTAGAGAGAGACTGCCAAGCCCAAGCACTTTTACTTTGAGAATGAGAATCATTACAACTTAGACTTACGGAGTTCTTGCCAGTGTTTAAGAGCATCTTTTCATTCAATTCTTAAAACAATCCCATGAGTCAGGAAGGATACGTATTATCCTTAACGGAGAAAATGAAGACTCAAAGGCATCACATGACTTGCCTAAGGTCTCATGGTGTGGAGAGCAGAGCTAGGATCAGACAATTGAGTCCTAAGTGGCTTGGAGCTGAGTCACCTTTCAGGCTTGTTAATCTCAAGCCATTAGCCACAGAACTGTCTTCACTCAGCATGACTGAACTAGCAAACCTAGAGATACTTCTTGCTCTGGAGTGGACTTCAGGCATTTTCCACTTGTCTTTGGAGAACTCCACAGCTGCAGCCTTCTCACCAGGGGCAGTCCCCTAATCTGGAGTGCCTGCAGAAGTTCAATACCTGGTAGTGTGATTACTGGATCATAGGGTAGATCCATTTTTAACTTTTTGAGGAAGTTCCATACTGTTTTCCTCAGTGGCTGCACAAGTTTGCATTCCCACCAACATTGCACAAATGTTCCTTTTTCTCCACATCCTCACCAACATTTGTTTGTTGTATTTGTGATTTTAGCCATTCTTACAGGTATGAGGATAATGTCTCACTGTAGTTTTGATTTGCATCTCCGTGATGACAAGTGATGTTGAACATCTTTTCCCGTGTCTGTTGGCTATCTGGATGTTTCCTTTGGAGAAATGTCTGTTCATGTCATCTGCCCATTTTTTAACTGGATTATTTTTCTTTTGAGTATTGACTTGCATCAGTTCTTCATAGATTTTGGATACTAACCTTTTATCAGATATGTCATTTGCAAATATCTTCTCCCGTTTAGCAAGTTGTTTTTGTTTTGTTAATTGTTTTCCTTGCTGTGTACTTTTTATTTTGATGTAGTCTCAATAATTTATTTTCACTTTTGTTTCCCTTGCCTCAAGAGACATATCTAGAAAATGTTGCTATAGCCAATGTCAGAGAGATTACTGCCTGTGTTCTCTTTGAGGATTTTTATGATTTCAGGTCTCACATTTAGGTCTTCAATCCATTTTGAGTTTATTTTTGTGTATGATGAAAGAGAGTGGTCCAGTTTCATTTGCATGTGGTTGTCTAGTTTTCCCAGCACCATTTGTTGAAAAGACGGTCTTTTTCCCATTGTGTATTCATTCCTCCTTTGTCAAAGATTAATTAACCATCAAATTGTGTGTTTATTTCTGGGTTTTCTGTTCTATTCCAGTGATCCATGTGTCTATTTTTATGCCAGTACTATACTATTTTAATTATTACTGCTTTGTAATATAACTTTAAGTCTGGAATTGCAATACTTCCAGTTTTGTTTTTCTTTTTCAAGATTGTTTTGACTATTCAAGGTCTTTGTAGTTCCATACAAATTTTAGGATTGTTTGTTCTAGTTCTGAGAAAAATTCTGTTTGTATTTTGATAGCAATTGCATTAAATTGTAGATTGCTTTGGGTAGTATAGACAACATTTGTTCTTCCAACCTATAGCCTGAAATGTCTTTCCATTTCTTTGCATCATCTTGAATTTCTTTCATCAGTGTTTTATAGTTTTCAGAGTACAGGTCTTTCACCTCCTTGGTTAAGTTTATTCCTAGATATTTTATTGTTTTTGGTGCAGTGTAAATGGGGTTGTTTTCTTAAGTTCATTTTCTGCTTCATTATTAGTGCATAGGAATGTAACAGATTTCTGTACATTGATTTTGTATCCTACAATTTAGCAGATTCATTTATCAGTTCTAGTAGTTTTTTTGTGGAGTCTTTAAGGTTTTCTATATATAGTATCATATCATCTGCAAATAGTGAAAGTTTTACTTCTTCCTTACCAATTCGGATGCCTTTTATTTCTTTATGTTGTCTGATTGTTGTCACTAGGACTTCCAGTATTGTGTTGAATGAAGTGGTAAGAGTGGACATCCTTGTCTTATTCCTAACCTAAGGGAAAAGCTCTGTTTTTCACCATCGAGTAAGATGTTAGCTGTGGGCTTTTCATATAACGTCTTTATTATGTTGAGATATGTTCCCTCTAGACATACCTTGCCAAGGATTTTTTATCATGAGTGGATGTCATACTTTGTCAAATGCTTTTCTGCATCTATTGAGATGATCATATGGTTTTTATCTTTTGTCTTATTGATGTGATGCATATTGTTGATTGTTTTGCGAATATTGAACCACAGTTGCATTCCAGGAATAAATCCCACTTTATTGTAGTGAATGATTTTTTAATGTGTTGTTGGACTTGGTTTGCTAATATTTTGTTGAAGATTTTTGCATCTGTATTCATGAGAGATAGTGGCCTGTAGTTTCCTTTTTCGTCATGTCTTTATCTGGTTTTGGTATCAGAGTGATACCTCATAGAACGAATTTGAAGTTTTCCTTCCTCTTCCTTCCTTTTGTATTTTTTGGAATAGTTTGGGAAGAATAAGTATTGACTTTTCTTTAAATTTTTGATAGAATTCACCTATGAAGCTATCTAGTTCTGGACTTTGGTTTGGGTATTACTATTACTATTATTATTACTGATTCAATTGCATTGTTGGTAATTGGTCTGTTCAAATTTTCTATTTCTTCCTTCTTTAGTTTTGGTGGGTTATATGTTTCCAAGAATTTATCTATTTCTTCTAAGTTGTCCAATTTGTTAGCATCTAGGTTTTCATAATATTGTTTCAATTGTTTGCAATTGGCAATAAAATTGTTCTCTTAAATTCTCTTTCTGATAGTTTGTTGTTATTGTATAGAAATACAAGAGTTTTTTGTGTGTTGATTTTGTATTATGCATCTTTACTGAATTTGTTAGTTCCAACAGGTTTTTTTTTTAAGTCTTTAGAGTTTTCCATATATGAAATCATGTCTTCTGCAAATAATGATAGTTTTGTTTCTTCCTTTGCAATGTGGATGTCTTTTATTTCTCTTTCTTGTCTAATTGGTTAGAACTTCCAATACCGTGTTAAATAAAAGTGGTGAGAGTGGGCATCCTTATTTTATTCCTGATCTTACAGGAAAATCTTTTAGCCTTTTACCATTGACTATCATGTTAGCTGTGGGTTTGTCATTTATGGTCTTTATTATATCGAGGTACATTCCCTCTATACCCATATTCTTGAGAGTTTTCATCAAATGTTTCTCTGCATCTATTGATGTGATCATATGATTTTTATTTTTTATTAATGTAATTGATTACCTTGATTGATTTGGGGATGTTGAACTATCTTTGCAACCCTGAAATAAATACCACTTGATTGTGGTGTGTCATTTTTTTAACGTATTGTTGAATTCAGTTTGCTAATATTTTGTTGAGAAATTTTCCATCTATATTTATCAGAAATATTTACTGGTAATTTTTTTTTACAATGTCTTTATCTCATTTTCTATCTTGGTAATTAATTAATTAAAATGAGCTATGACGTGCCCCCCTACTCCAGATTTCGGAATTGCTGGAAAAGGATAGGTAATAAATCTTCTTTAAATGTTTGGTAGAATTCACCAGTGAAGCTGTCTGGTCCTGGACTTAGGTTTGTTGAAAGGTTTTTGATTAATGATTCAATCTTACTACTAGTAATCAATCAATTTGAATTTTATTTTTCTTCATGATTCAATAACATAGAATGTTTCTAGAATTATATATTTCTTCTGGGTTTTTGGTGTGTAATTATTAGGAATAGTCTCATGATCCTTTGTATTTCTATGGTATGTGTTATAATCACTCCTTTCTCATTTCTGACTTTATTTGAGCCATCATTTTTTTATTCCTGGTGAGTCCAACTAAAGTTTTATCAGTTTTATCTTTTCAAGGACCAATTCTTAGCTTCATTGATTTCTTTTTCTATTTTCCTTTTATTCTCTATTTATTTCTGATCTTTCTTATTTCCTTCCCTTCTAACTTTGGGCTTTGTTTGTTTTTTTTTCTAGTTCCTCTAGGTATAAAGTTAGGTTAAGATATTTCTTGGTTCTTAAAGTAGGCCTGTATTGCTATGAACTTCTTTCTTAGAACTGCTTTTGCTGCATTCCATCAATTTTGGTAAATTGTGTTTCCATTTTCATATCTCAAGATACATTTTTATTTCTTCTTTGATTTCTTTATTGACCCATTGGTTATTCAGTACCATGTTTTTTAATCTCTACATATTTGTAATTTTTCCAGTTCTCTTTTTTCGGTCGGTTGATTTCTAAGTTCATACTATGTGATCAGGAAAAAATGCTTGATACAATTGCAATCTTCTTAAATTTACAAAGTTTTTTAATGAACTAACATATCTTTTGGAGAATGTCGTAAATAAACATATAAAAATGCCATAATATAACATATGTTATATGTATGATATAGTTATTCTGGCCTAATGTGTCATTTAAAGCCAGTGATTCCTTATTGATTTTCTGTCTGGGTGATCTATCCATTGATGTAAGTGTGGTATTAAATTCCCCCATTATTATTGTATTGCTGTCGGTTTCTCTCTTTAGGTCTATTAATATTTGCTTCATATATTTAGATGTTTTAAATTTGGGTGCAAAAATATTTATAAATGTTACATCCTTTGTTAAACTGACCTCTATCATTATGCAGTGTCTTTTATTTGTCTTTTATTACAGGCTTTGTTTTAAATTTTATTTGTCTGATATATGTATATCAGCTCTCCTTTGGTTTCCATTTGTGTGGAACATCTTATTCCATTCTTTCACTTTCAGACTTTGTGTTTCATAACATTTAAAGTGGGTGTCTTTTACACAGCATATAGATAGGTCTCCTTGTTTTATCTTTTCAGCCACTCTAGGTTTTTTGATTAGAGAGTGTAGTCCATTTACATTTAAAGTAATTACTAATAGGTGTGTACTTATTGCCATTTTTTTGTTAACTGTTTTCTGGCTGTTTTATTCCTCTATGTTTCTTTCTTCTTCTCTTGCTCTCTTCCTTTGTGGTTTAATGACTCTCTTAAATGTTATGCTTAAATCCTTTCTTATCTTTTGTGTTTCTACTATAGGTTTTTGTTTTGGGGTTATCATGAGGCTCACACGTAACAGCCTAATATGTAACCTTCTATTTTAAGTTGATAGCAATTTAATTTGAATGTATTTAAAAACTAAATTTTCTCCCCTCGGTGTAGTACGTTTTAATGTCACATTTTCTTTTATTTTTTTTCTTTTTCAAGTTTTTATTTAAATTCTAGGTAGTTAACACACAGTGTAATATTAGTTTCAGGTATAGAAAGTAGTGATTCATCACTTACATACAAAACCCAGTGCTCGTGACAACAAATGCTCTCCTTAATAACCGTCCCTTATTTAACCCATTCCCCCCGCCCACCTCCCCTCCAGTAACCATCAGTTTGTTCTCTATAGTTAAGTCTTTCCTGGTTTGTCAAAGATTAGTTGACCTTAGAGTTGAGGGTCCATTTCTGGGTTCTCTGTTCTCATTGATCTATATGTCTGTTTTTGTGCCAATACCATGCTGTCTTGGTGATCACAGCTTTGTAATATAGCATGAAGTCAGGCAAAGTGATGCCCCCAGCTTTGTTTTTCTTTTTCAACGTTCCCTTGGCAATTCAGGGTCTTTTCTGGTTCCATACAAAATTTAGGGTTGTTTGTTTCAGCTCTTTGAAAAATGCCAATGGTATTTTAATAGGGATGACTATGAAAGTGTAGATTGCTCTAGGCAGCATAGACATTTTAACAATGTTTATTCTTCCAATCCATGAGCATGGAACATTTTTCATCTTTTTGTGTCTTCCTCAATTTCTTTCATAAGTATTCTGTAGTTTTTAGAATATAGATCCTTTACCTCTTTGGTAGGTTTATTCCTGGGTATCTTATGGTTTTTGATGCTACTGTAAATGGAATCAATTCTCTAATTTCTCTTTCTACATTTACATTGTTAGTGTATAGAAAAGCAACCGAATTCTGTGCATTGATTGTAGCTCTATTTTTAATTTTTTGAGGAACCTTCACACTGTTTTCCAAAGTGGCTGTACCAATTTGCATTCCCACCAACAATGTAAGAGGGTTCCCCTTTCTCCACAACCTCTCCAACACTTGTTTCTTGCCTTGTTAATTTTTGCCATTCTAACTGGTGTAAGGTGGTATCTCAATGTGGTTTTGATTTGAATTTCCCTGATGACTATTGATGATGAACATTTTTTCATGTATCTGTTAGCCATTTGTATGTCTTCTTTGGAGAAGTGTCTGTTCATGTCTTCTGCCCATTTTTTGACTTGGTTATCTGTTTTTGGGGTGTTGAGTTTGAGAAGTTCTTTCTAGATCTTGACTATCAGCCCTTTGTCTGTAGTGTCATTTGTAAACATCTTCTCACATTCCGTGGGTTGCCTGTTTGTTTTGTTGACTGTTTCCTTAGCTGTGCAGAAGCTTTTTATCTTGATGAAGTCCCAAAAGTTCATTTTCACTTTTGTTTCCCTTGCCTTTGGAGATGTGTCTTAAAAGAAGTTGCTGTGGCCGATGTCGAAGAGGTTACTGCCTATGTTCTCCTCTAGGATTTTAATGGATTCCTGTCTCACATTGAGGTCTTTCATCCATTTAGAGTTTATCTTTGGGTATGGTATAAGAGAATGGCCCAGTTTCATTCTTCTAAGGAACCTTTCTTTAGTATTTATAAGTTTTCAAATGTTCACTTAGAAGGCACATGGTACTATGTGGTACTACAGAAAGATGCAGGGTACCAGCATCAGTGTAACTGAGTTTGTAATTTCTCCTGGATAGACCATCACAAGGCTACATCCTTCATTCCTAACCCCGGCGGCCCTACTACTCAAATTACCTCTAATCCATTCTGGCTGGATATTGCAGGGAGTGCCCACCCCTCATTTGTCATTCCATTAGTTATCCCATGACCTTAGTAAAATAGTGGTCATCCTGAAATGAGGAAAAGCAGCTCTGGCAGCCAGGAGCCAGTCTGGCACTAACAGCTAGACCTTGATGTTCTCCTGTTAGACCACTTTACAGAGTACCAACACCAAACAAGACTATTCTGTGTTCTTCATGAAATAAGATAAAAACAAGACCACTGTGATCATGTCTAAACAAAGACAAAAAAAAAAAAATTGTCCAAACTGGAAAAATGACAAAACTCCCCCCCCTTTTTTTTTTTGCTGATATGACTATTGCTTCTTTATCACTTATAGCCCCAATTGTTTCTTTCACCTTCTAGATAAAATTATCAAGATATCCAATGATGGAATTCTCCTCATTCTGATAGTATTCAACCAAAGGAAAATCCCAGTTCCTTAACCTTACACAAAATCACCTAACACAAGCCCAAATCCCATAAATTCTTTCTAACACCATCTTTCTGAGATTACCCCTTCTTGAAACAAGCAAATAAATTAAATCTTTTTTCAGCATGCTTATTTCATATTTTATTGGACTGATGTACATTTCACCAATTTCTGAGAAATAAAGCTAACATAGGGCTAATGTAGAATAGGGAAGGGGGAGAAGCCATCCACAAATTTGAGTAAACTAGAAAAGTACATAAATTGCTGGGTTGGAATGGAGGGAAAAACAGAGCTGAAGGAAAGTCCTTGGTTTCTAACAAAAATCTCCTAAAAGTTCTATTAACACAAGGGTCAGCTTATGGAAAAACTCCCAAATTGCATAAAACCTCATTAGACAAGAAAAATGGGCAGGACAGAAGGATGTGGGCTGTGGGGGCAGCTGATCTGCAGCAGGGATGGCTAGGCTGGAGGCCGTGGCATGGACCCAGGACTTGTAGATAGGAGCAGGCTCAGAAGAAGTCTAGAGGCAGGGGTTAGTGCATTCACCCAAAACCTGTGCTTCCCAGTCAGTCTCTAGGGTGCAGATGCTCTCTTCAGACAAGGAAATTAAATCTTTTTGGTTACCCATATATTCAAAAGTCTTTGACTGATGGGCTTCAATAATTCTTTCAAATTGGTTTATGTACCAATTAATAGTTCAGGGAAATGTTAAAAATCGTTTTCTTTTCCAACATATGTGCTTTATGGAATAAATGAGACTTACTATCTGATTATAACAATCAGCAGTCAGTCTTGAAGAGAATTGGAAGGATAACTTGGACACCAAAACAGCTTCACCAGGCCTTCCCACCTTTAACTAATTTCAAAGGAATAATGCTTTTCCGATGACTAGTACTCATGCTAGTAGTATTAATTTCTATTATATTGAAATTTACAAGCAGTACTTTCATTTGGACTTATTTTATCCCACTATTGGGCCTCCACTAATTTTTATGATTATTTTAACCCGTAATTCGTTAATAGTATATTTTCATCTTTCTTTAAGGAGGAAACAAGAGTTGCCTAAATTTCTGAAGACTTTATTCTATTTATTGGGTCTGTGCTTTAGGGAAGTAATAACTTAGCATTTTGTAAGAGAGAGAGGATGAAGCTAGGTAAAATGAGTCCCAGAATTTTAACAAACTACCAAATGCCTTTGGTTTGTAAGGGACCATATTCTCTGGCTAAGTTTCCTTCCAGCATTCCCCTGGTATCTGAAATGTTGAAAAGTCATAAGAAGTAGAGCAAAGACAAATAATAACCATAAAATATAAGCATTTCTTTAACTATGTTGCTAAAGTGTCCTCTCCAGTCATCAGAAAACTATGTAGTACTGTGACCTAAGAAGCAGCATATTCTAAGATTACACTTAATGAAAATTTAAAATTTAAAGACCTGTGAGTTGGGGGCACCTGGGTTGCTCAGCCGGTTAAAAGTCTGCCTTCACCTCAGGTCATAATCCCAGGGTCCTGGGATCGAGTCCTGCATCGGGCTCCCTGCTCAGCAGGGAATCTGCTTCTCCCTCTCCCTCTGCTCTTCCCGCCTCTTATGCTCTCTCTCTCTCTCTCAAATAAGTAAATAAAATCTTTAAAAAAAAACACAAAAAAACTTGTGAGTCGAGAAATGGGATAAGTGGACAAAATCGAAGTGGACTACCTTATCAATTTCTTGGTAAGAGGAACTAGAATTAGGAATCCAGAAATACTCTGGAGCAGTTTTAGAGAGAGCACATATTTGAAGAAAAATGAAAGAGAAAAATGGGTTATTTCATTTATTCCATCTACAGAATATTTAGTGCCTTTCTCTGACGTGCATGGTTCTAAGCACTAGGGATACGGGCTGAGGGGGAGAATTTCACAGTTTCTGTTCTCATGAAGATAATAGGAAAATGGATATTGATATGCCAATTCCAATAGGTTGAATCGTAGCCCCACAAAATGTATGCCTATTCCGTAACCCCTAGAAATCGTGAACATGGCCTAATTTGGAAAAAGAGTTTTCAAATGTACTTAAGGATCTCAGATAAGAACATCCAGAATTACCCAGATATGTCCTAAATCCAATGACAAGTATCCTTAGAAGGCATGGAAGAGGAGAAGACACAGACACAGATGAGAAGACCATGTAAAAATGGAAATGGATATTGAAGTGATGTGGCCACAAGCCAAGGAATGCCTGGAACCACCAGAAGCTGGAAGATGCAAGGAAGGACCTCCCCTGAAGGCTTCAGAGATAGTATTGCCTGTCAACAGCTAGATCTCGGACTTTTGGCCTCCAGAATTGTGTGAGAATATATCTCTTCTGTTTTAACCCATCTGAGATGTTGAAAATCATTATAGCAGCCCTAGGAAACTAATATAATAACTATAAGAATAAGATGTAATTAAAAGTTCCATGAAAGCAGATAACAAAGGTACTTGACCTAAACTTGGGTGTCAGAAAAGCTTCTCAAGAGGTCAGAGACAAAGATCCTAAAAGAAGATACAAGTTTAAATGGATTCAGACCAAAAAGACAATCTTAAGGATAAATAAGAGAGGATACTTTTCTGTGCATTAAGATTTTATGGGTGCTAATATGTAATTAATATGATTATGTAAATTAAACCCTAGTTGACTACAAACTTGATATGGAGGTTTCATACTTAGGAACCTATTATGTGACACATAAGTGCTCAATGCCTTTCCAAACAAACAAAAAAAAAAAAAGTAAGAGTAAATATAGAGTAGGACTTGCCCCTCTCTTACTTCTGTGTTACTTCAAGCAGCTGGGAGGCAGGCCATCTGTTCCCAAGCTGAAGAAACAGCAGATGTCTTCCCATATCCACATGTAGGACTCACTCTGAAACTGCTGGGGGACACTGACTGCATATCCACCAATACCTGCACCAGGTATGTAATCAGCCATGGACCTAAAAGACAGGTGGATGCTTCATGAAGCCTGGACCAAGCCAATAAGTATACAGAGCACAGGGGCCAGAAGAGCCATGAAATTAGTGCCAGACTAAAATATGATAGTTTTTCATTATAAATAAATTATTTTTGAATTTTGAATCATTTATCATTTAATGAATAACCCCTGTTCACCAGGTGCTGTTTAAAGCATTTTATAGGGGCACATGGGTGGCTCAATCAATTAAGCATCTGCCTTTGGCTCAGGTCATGGTCCCATGGTCCTGGGATCAAGTCCTGCATCAGACTCCCTGATGGACAGAAAGCCTGCTTCTCCTTCTACCTGGCCCCCCACCCTGTTCGTGATCTCTCTCTCTCTTTCAAATAAATAAAATCTTTAAAAAAGATAAAATAAAGCATTTGGTAAGTGAGGAAACAAGCACAGAGAGCTAAAGTAAGTTGCCCAGAGTCACACAGTTAATAAGCAGCAGAACTGGAATTCAGACTCATCCTTTCTTGGGTTTCAAAATTTATGCTCTTAATGAGTACATTTTCTATAGTCTCTATAATCCCATAACAATAACAACCAAGAAGTGTAATTATCATTTTCATTTTACAGATGAAGAAAGTGAGTCCCAAAGAGATAAAGGAACTCACCCTACACAGTAACCCTACAGTTACACAGATGCTAACTGTAGAGAGCTTGAATTGAATTGTAGGAAGTCAGACTCTAGAGTCCAGGGAATTAACCAGCAGGCTATAGTGGCTTCAATCCAGCCGTTTGCCTTTGCGTTAGGAAACATTCCAGCCTTGCTCATATTTTTGGTTTATTTATTTGTTCCTCTCCTCCTTAAAGTTGTCTATAGGTTTTAATGTTTGCATAAGAGAATCATCTCCTCATAGTCTTCATTTTACTCAGAAACACTCAAAGTAAAACTTTATCTTTACTGCTTCTAGGGTTTTTTTTCATATGCTTTTCAAAAAGAAAAAAAAATAGCTAATATTTTTTAAGATTTCACTGTGTGCCAGACTCTCTGCTGTGTGTTTTACTTCTATTTTTCCAGCTCATCCTACAGAAAAGTCTGTAGGTAGGTTTTTTAATTATCTTCACAGTACGGATGAGGAATTTGAGGCTCAGAAGAGTTAAAACCTCCCCTGAAGTCACACAGCCAATACTACCAAAGCTAGCATTCCAGCTCAGGGCCTTCAGATTTCAAAGTCCATACTCATACTCTTGATCACACACTAAATTGCCTCCACATTTTTTTTTTTTTAAGTAGGCTCCACGGCTAGTGTGGAGCCCAATGTCGGGCTTGAACTCACAACCCCGAGATCAAGACCTGAACCGAAATCAAGAGTCAAGACACTTAACTGACTGAGCCACCCAGGTGCCCCTAAATTGCCTCCACCTCTTAAATAGATCTGACCATATGTGACTAGAAATCCTATGAGGAAAGGAAAACATGGGAACAACCACCAGGTTTCAGGGCCAGAAGTTTCTGGAAAGGAGCCTCCTTTCCCTGGAATATCAGATGGCTGTTTACAGCAAAGACCTGCCGTAGTTGGCACACAACCTGAGGCCATCCTGACAAGATTACTGATCCTTTGTTGTCATCATCATAAAGCCTCACTGAGCTTTGTCATTCAAATATAGTTTATCACTTCATCTAGATGTGATCAGGCTCTAAGGAAATGATGGTAACCTGCCCAGAGTGGACTGATTTAAACTTTTAAATACCCACATATTAATTTATAGGGCAAATAACCACTGACAGGAAAGACAAGAGTAGGAGACCCACTAACCAGACCTCCTCAAACAATAAGTCAAGAAGTTGGAAGTTGCTTATTTTCTCAGAAGACCCTAGACACTTACCATATGGGCACTGGAGTTAGGCACATCCTGTGTCACCATTTTGGAACTGTGTATCCTTGGAAAATTGACTTTGTCTCTATGAATCTGAGTCTTCTCATTCTTTTTTTCTTTTTTAAAGATTTTATTTATTTGTGAGAAAGAGCTTGAGAGAGAGAGAGAGATCACAAGCAGTGGGGAGGGGTAGAGGGAGAAGCAAGCTCCCTGCCCATCAGGGAGCCCAATGTGGGACTCGATCCCAGGATGCCAGGATCACGACCTGAGCTGAAGGCAGATGCTTAACCCACTGAGCCACCCAGGCACCCTCATTCTTTAAATGTCTCTACCATTAACTCCTACCTGGAGGCATTATTTAAAAGATCAGAAATACCTATAAAGTAGGGGCACTTTACAAATCTCACATGAGTATTACTGTCCCCTATATTTTGATATGGGCATGTGCCTGCCACCCAGATTGAAATACCCATGTTATGTATTCAAGTACCCTTTCCCCAAAATTTTACTGGAGAAAAGCTGATAATTCATTTTAACTTACTTTCCTAATATCACAACAGAATACAATTCCCGATTTTGCAAATTGTTTTTGTTAGTTTCCTAAAGACCAACTGCTTAGTCTGATGGCCTGTTTCCTAGGAAACCCTCTCCAGGTCAGGCTGTGGGGCATGTCACTTCTGTGGAACCTCCCTACAGGGAAGCTACTCTCTTCTGCAGGATGAGGATTCTTATTTTAGCATGCACCCTAGAAAATGACACATAAACTAATTTCCAGAGTGGCTATTCATATTATTTTAGGTTCTTATGGCTCTCTACCCTCCAAATACAGCACTATTTCCTCATCTCCACTGGCATTAAGGGATGCAACAAACCTTAATATCAAAAAACTCTCTCTGTAATGGGTTTAGAGGTAGGTCCCAAAGATGATTAAAGGATCAGAAAGCCTAACGTGCAGAGAAAAGTCCCCAAAACAAATGCCTCTTTACCCTGTTCAGGATTAAATTATACCACCACAGGTGTTATTTCCTTGAGTCACAAAGTGTTTTTGGTCTTCTACAGTTCCCTAACAGAATGCAGACACTGACACCAGAGTGAGGATCAAGTAACTAAATCATCAGATCAGAGATCAAGGCCCTGTAGCAGACTAAGGCTGGTAATGCAGGAAGAGAAGAGTCCCAAACACAGAGAAGATACAGAGAAGACAGAGACACGACTGTAAAGGCAAACTGGGCCTAATAGAAAATTGTAGCTATAGGCTAGTACAGAAGATAGGGCTCTCTTCCCTCCCAGCTGAGTTCAGTAATTCCTTCAGTGAATGAGGAGCACTAGCTACCAGATGTGAAGCACCAGACAAGGCACTGGGAACACTGTAGTAAAACAGACAGACACAGCTGGCTCCTGCTTTCCTGCAAAACACTGAACATGGGGTGAACTTAGAGTGAATATTACATGGGGTCTCCACATATGCAACAGTGAGTTGCCGACATACACAAGGCACCATTCTGGGCACTTGGAATGAGGTGGTGACCAAATGGAGCTTACATCCTGATAAGATGAAATTAGGGAATGAAAGAAGCATGAGTTGCTCTAAGAACTCTGACAAGGAGATGACCCTAGCTAAAAAGTCCAACCTGAGAAAGGGATGCTTCTATCGCCATGTGAAAGTTGAGTAGGAATTAGTAAAAAGTATGCATTGGGGAAAGAGGAAATACCTGGAGAGTGTTCCACTTAAAGTTACCAAATGTTGCCAAGCTACAATAGTTTGGTTGTATACTAAAATAAAAGGTAATTTATATCTTTCTTTCTCTTATTCAAGTATTCGTGTAATAATTTTTAAGCATATCAAAGTCATACTTAAAACTTTATCTAATTTTTATCTTGTGGCTTTAATGTATATTGGTTTTTAAACTGTTACTTGTAAATTATGATCGAATTCTATCATGGATAATATGATATAATTTGGAGACCTAATTCAAAATCAAGTAAGAGTTTTACCCTGCTGATGAAAGCATTGAGTCTAAATCCAAAATGTGTTTGGTGTTTCTGATGTAAATAAGATGATATGTTTCATGTTGTGACATGGATCTTTCCCCACCTGCACGGAATATGAATTATAGGTTGGTTCCTGCACTACAGGTGGACCTGTGGCAGCCCAGCAGTATCTGCTATGTATCAAAAGGAGCAGTTACTGATGTCCATATTCCCCAAAATGGTTCCCAAGCCCTGTTAACGTTCTTACAGGAAGCCAACATCCAGTACAAGTAAGCATTCTTTTTCATTTGCTTAATTCATGAGTACTAAACTGAACTGAATGAGAGCTGTATTCAGGTTATTTATTGAGTGCCTACAACAGCGTTTCAGGCATTTTTTTTCACACTGCAAAAACAGACACGAATGTAACACAGTTATAGTCACCTTTGATGTGCTTATTTGTGTAATGGAGGAAGGGAGAACCACATTGGCATATCATTTCCCTCTTATCACTAGGTGGTCAGTGTAAACGCAGATCTTCTCTTTGTGAGGAAAGGAGAGCAGCCTAACAATGCCTAGAAAATGGGTAGGAATGCAGAGGCTGATAAAGCTTTCTGCAGGAGCAATGACACCTAAGCACAGGATGAGGCTCAGGACTTGCAGGCAGAGGGGACAGTGCAAGAAAAGGGAAGAAGCAGTATACTACCTCTTGAAAGAACTGAAGTGTCTGAGTGTTATTAGTGCACAAACACAGGGAGTAGAAATAAAAGATGCTGGAGAGGTTGAGGGAAGACCAGGTTGTGGGACGTCTGATGTGTACAGGGCTAGGAGCCCAGACTATCTAGTGTGTGCTCCTGCACACCTGGATGATGTAAGTAAGGGAGCCAGGTGTAAGTGGGGTGGAGGGGCAATAGGAGATGACAGTAATAGGCCAAGTAAGAGGTTGTGAGGCCTTGAGTCAGGACCAAAGTAGTGCAATCAGGAGAGTAGTCAAAAACATGGTTAATAGGCAAAACCACCTGGACTCTGCACTTGGTTGGATGTGGGGAGAAAAAAATCAAGGACAGCCCCAAATCTTCTAGCTTGGGCAATGGAGTAGATAGATTCAAATAGATTTGGATATCTTGAGATATTTGGTTTGCGTTGTTTGTGTTTTTTTAAGGAATGAAGCAAACAGAAAATAGTTACAGGAGTCAAAGAAGAAACGAAAGACTTTCGAGAGGGAGAGCTTTAGTAGTGCCAAGTGTGCAGTAACACACAGCAAGAAAAGGACTGACCAGTTTCCTTTGGATTTGGCAATGTAAATTGTGTTGGTAACTCTCATGGTGGGATGTGGGATTAGATTGTCAGGAGCAGAAGACAGGGAAAGAAACAAGTGAATAGGAGGTGAGAACATGGAGAAGCAGAGCAGACTATTGCTCTTAGAAATTAAAATAAGGAGAGGCAGAGAATAAGGAATGACTACAAGGAGAAGCAGCATCAATGACTGCTTGAAATTTGGGATTTTTGGGGGTAGGTGGCAATTTTGGTATGTCTGTAGGCTGAGGGGAGGAACCAGTTAGGGAAGGAGACATTGATGGTACAGGAGAGAAGGCACCAATGGAAGAATGGGTTTGAGCACTAGGAAGGATACTTTATCCAGTAAGACTGAAGAGGTAAATGTGAGTCTAGTTAGGACTATAAAGAGAAGATTCAACAACGTGAAAGAAATCATAACTAATAGCTAAATTTTCTATATGGAATAAGAAGCAAAATTATCTACTGAAAGGGAAGAAACAGGGGCTGAAGAAATTTACCAAGAGAAAAACTGGGGTAAGACCTAATAAAAGTGGTTGTTGAAAAGAAGGGAGATGGTAGTGCTCATACAGAGCTGAGATTTTGTTGGGTTAGGACCATGGAAAGGTCAGGATGGCAAGGAAGTTGAGGTATACCTAGTGAGATATTAGCTCAAGTATTCATCCATGGTGTCAAATCTGGATAGGAAAGAAGAAGAGTGTAGGAGGAATGATAGAGTCAAATGGAAGAATCAAGAAGGGTATAAGGATCATTATACAGAATGTAGATATAGCCTGACTGAGGGCAACAGGAAATGGAAGGAAAACAATTTTGACAAAGTGTAGGCTGAGATTAAGAGTCCTGGTATAGAACATTTATGGCTGGTGACAAAAGTCAGGGGGTAATCATGGAGGATTTGGCTAAAGTGGAATGTAAATCACCGAGACTGATGTAGTCAAGAATGGATGGCCTAAATCACCAGAGAATCAATACAGCAGTTTTGAATCTCCTTGGCTGATGGCAAGACTAGAGATAAGGAGACAGAATGTCCCCCTGGGACAGTAATTTCAGAGAGTCCCCAGGAGTTAGAGGAAACAAACAAGGAATGGCATGATGCAAAAGGCCAAATGAGCTTTTTCTAGAAGTAGATTGATGGGGAAGGAGAAATGGGGGTTTGGGAGAATGCTGACCTCCTTCCCTTCTGGTCGCATGATAGGTGGAGTGGCAGAAGAAAAAGCCACAAAAGAATCTGTCTTTCAGAGAGTCCAGTTTCTGTCAGGGCAAGAATATGAGAAGAGAGAGTTCTCTGAAGAGATGAGAATGTAGGGAGTTTATTTACAGTGAAAGCAGGCTCCCAGCAGGCACAAAGGGAAAGGAAGTGGTGGAGTGATGAAGACTCAATGCAGAATCTGGGGGAGAAGTGCAGTGTAGTGAATTAATGACATGGGAAGGAGTGACATACCTTTCATTTGGAAACCTAGGATTTAAGGGCAGAGAGGCATGATCTTAAGTGACTAACCTCAACTGCTCCAACTTTTTAGCAAATTGTTGTACCGTTAAAACTGGCAGGAAGATCCCTGATGGTATCTGGTAAGGCCTGGGATGGGCTCATGGCTCTGTGAGTCAATAGTAAAAGCCTTAGTCTCTGGAAGGCTGAGCCACAGGGTGCAAAGTAGCAGTGGCATTCCTCCCTGGCCCACACAAATACTTCCCTTCCAGAAAGATAATTACAGCCTTATTAAAGTACTGATATGCTTTTTGCAGAAAAGTATTTTATCTGTGCTTCTAGAACAGGGTAGAGTTACAGCTGTGCATAAAACTATTGTTCATATAGAACACATTTTAGTCATCACTATAACTTGGAAGGCGTGCTTTGATTCTCTGAGTGCCTGGAAGGAAGGAGCTTGGTAATTATATCTATAGGTGCTCAGCAACAACTCACATGCTTCATTAATTATAATTCAGTAGAAGGGAATATACCAGTTATTTTAACAAGTTTTTGTTTCCTGCCATTAAATATAGGTCATGTGGAACTGATATAGAATAAAATATCACACTTTTTGTCACAGAGAATAGAATCTAAAAAAAAATGAATGTTTCAGATCAGTTGTCTCCTTATGGAGGACAATCATTTAGAATTATTCATTTTGTTAGTCCCAAGATAATAACACATAAGAGTCGATTAAATTCCACGGGGCAGTAGGTAGAGATCATTTTAACTGACTTTTTTTATTGTAGCCTGGGGTATTTTCAAAAGATTACCATTAACTCTGTACAACTACACATAATATATAGCTGTAGTCATTTTTAAAGTAGAGATAATGTGACCCCATGTGTCTGGCCCCTGGGTAATCAGCCCCTTTCAATGACATGACAGATGAGATGACTCATTCTGTTGTAAAAATTCAATCATTTTATAAATTAAATACCTATAAAAATTGGCAATGGAATTTCAAATTTTGAGCCCCCCCGCCCACCCTGGAAGCTTTGGGGAGGTGGTTTTATACTGAGTGTTGACATCACTTGGAAAGTTCTCAACAGCTCTAGTCACTATCCTAAGAGTGTATACAACTAGGGTAGGAATAATAATCAGCCATAAAGGACCTAGAAAATACAACACTTACAAATGCTATTTTGGGCTCCTTCTCATCAATGTGCTGCTGTTGGCTACTTGACAAGGAAAATGGGGCTAGAACTGCCACACTACAATTATTTTAATTTTCAGATTGGTCTCTTAGGGCCTGTATTAAGATACAGTCTAGTTATTGAACAGAGACCTGTATTAGTTTTCTAGGGCTGTCATAACAAATACCACAGACTGGCTGGCTTAAAAAGCAAAAATTTATTGTCTCATGATTCTGGAGACTAGAAGAATGAGATCAAGGTGTGGGCAGAGTTGGTTCCTACTGAGGACTATGAGGGAAGGATCTGTCCCAGGCCTCTCTCCTTGGTTTGTAGACGGCCATCTTTGCCCCTTTGTATCTTCCCTCTATGTGTGTCTTTGTGTCCTGATTTCCCCAACATATGCAACATAAAATGTACCATTTTAAATATACAATTCAGTGACATTAAGTACATTCACATTATGTAACTATCAGCACATGCATCTCTAGAACTTTCTCATCTTCCCAAACTGAATTTCCTCTTTCTATAAAAACCCCAGTCATATTGGGTGAGAGTACATCCTGGTGACCTCAGTTTAATTACAACTGCAACAATTCTAGTTCCAAATAAGGTCACATTCTGAGGTACTGGGGGTTAGGACTTCAACATATGAATTGGGGGAGATGGGGACACAGTTCAACCCATAACAGTTCCCCAAAAACAGTAGCTTCAGTCAAATAGAATTTACTTCTCCCTCATGGGATGGTCCAGAGGTCCAGAAGCTGTGACTGCACTACTCCAACCACCACTGTTGTTACCATAACTGCCTCTTAGGCTATAAACCTGGTGACTAGACACTGGAGTGCTGAGTCCAGCAACACCAACTGCCTCTCAGCAGTCACATCTCTGTGGCCTTGACATGACCACAGCAACAGCAGGAGACGGCCTCTGCCTCATTCTTAACTTCCTATCTTACCAGTGTTTACAAATCTGCACAAGGCTGCAAGACAGTCAAGAAAAAGTAGGATTCAGCTTCCCAGCCCCTGTGGTACAGGAAATCCATAAGGAGAGTAGGCAGTTGACCATATCCAGCGCAGACACTCAGGCAAGGAAAAAGGAAACAAGGGTCGGCCGTATTCTATTCTCTCCGTTTGTACTTAATATGGAACTTGAGAGGACTGATACCAGTAAGTTTCCAGATTTAATTAGCCTAAATTAGTGGCTTCCAGATCGTTAGCCTAAATTTGATCCCGACAGTAGATTAAAATCACTTTGATGAGCTTTTAAAAAGGACTGATACCTATTCATAGATATTCTTGTCTATTAGGGCCCAGTGTGGCATATTTTTTTAAGTTTGTTTATTTTTAAGTAATCTCCACACCCAACATGGTGCCCCAGCTCACAACCCCGAGATCCAGAGTCACACACTCTTCCAATTGAACCAGTCAGCTGCCCCAGTGTGGCATATTTTTTAAAGCTCACAGGTGACTTTAAAGCAATGCAGCTTAAGAATCACTGGCCTAAATGGATAGGCAAGTACTAGGGAATCCAAAAACTAGTTCTATTTAAGGCACATGGAGACTTTAAAAGAAGACTGAAAAGCTTAAGAGTTTATTCATCAAAGAAGCTAATATCCAACTAGAATGATCCCATACAACTTGAAACTGAAAAACTATAATTTTCCTACTTTGGTGAAAACACTAGTAAACTTGATTAGAAAATATTAAGGTAAATCCGTTGTAGGAGCAATTCTCCATTAGAATTATTTTGACAATTCTCTGAATGGACATTTCATGATGTGATTGGTAATATGTCAAGTCATTTATCAATTGATAATGATAAATGGTAAAGAATCTAATCAATTAAGAAGCATAGTTTTTTGTACTGAAACTCCTGGAAAAATATTGCCCTTCTAATGGGAACAACGCTTGTTCTATCAGGAGCTCCCAAACAAACAGATGTATCAGCATTAGAACTTCATAACTTTCTGGTGATAAATATGGGGAATTGCTCTTACCTTGAGTGGAAACAAGTTGCACTTGTTTATATTAAGAAATTTGAAATAATGCAAAAGCAATATACCATAGCTCAATTTTGTAAACATTTAACCATATTTTTGAACCTTTGAAAACTTTTTTGTGGGTGTGTTGTCTTGTTTTGGGGTTTATAATGTCACACTGGACTTAGAATCTAAAGACTAGAATTCAGGTTCACATTCCAAATTCAAATTCTGGCTCTGTACTCACTAGCAGAGTGATAACGACAGGTTCTTAACCCTTTGGGGCTCATTTTCCCTGTTTGTAAAACGGAGGTAACAAAAAAATCTACCTCATAAGGTTATTAACTAAGCTCATGTACATAAAATACATAGTAGGGTGCCTAAATAGGTACTCAATAAATGTAAATGCTCATACCCATCATTCAGTTCTTGTAGCCGTTCAATCAATGGTAGTAATTATTATTATTTGAGAACATCTGCCTATAATTTTACATTTTATATTCATTACCCAATTTAATAGTTTCTATTTCCCAGAAGAGAACATGTTCCCAACATTTGGTATTTTTAGAAATGTCAATATTTGCTGTCCTCTTTTTCATAGATGCTTAATTTTCTTTTCAAATTGCCTGATTTTTATGTGATCTCCATTCAATTTGCATCATGTCTACCATTTCAAATCCAGGATCCTATTAGAAGATCTTCAGAACACACTGGAAAAGGCAAGCAGTTTGCGAACCCAGAGAAATCGAAGATACCTCTCTGGATATAATTATGAAGTTTATCACTCCTTAGAAGAAGTATGTAATCAGAGGAGCTTTTGTTGTTTTTTTAATAAATGCATCTTTATCATTTAGATCTGATAGTTGGGAGAAAAACATAAAGACAGAGGCCGGGGACATATGAAGAATACATAAAGCTCTTCTATTGCCCACCCACCTCAGTTCATCATTTCTTCCATTATTAAGCCTTTATTAAAAAAAAAAAAAAAAAGAAAGAAAAAAAGAAGTAGTGAAATAAGTTGCTTTACCCACCCACCCCTACGAAGGACATGGGAAGGGCAATGGAAAAGTGAGGTAATGCTGCTACAATTGCAGTTGTGAAAACCTTAACTAAAAAGCCATGGAAGGTAGATCTAGTCAGAGTTTGAGGGCAGTGATTTGGATAAGGGGTGGAGTGAATGTTGATGCTTGCCCCATAGCATCTGCACAAGTCGAGACCTCCCAAAGGCCAAGCCTTATTTGTAGAACCTCAGGGCCTTTAAACATGTTATTTATTCTTCTATTATTTATTCTACAACCTCATTCCTATCACTACATCCTTTACTGGTCACCTAGACAATAGCTAGTCACTCTTTGAATCTCAGCCCAAGCAAAAAGATGGCTGTTTCTACTGTCGAAGATGGAATTCAAACTCCTCACCTCCAACCCCAGCATGTTACAAGCACCCACAGCACATGGATATGATATCTATCATAGTTTTTATGTATGTAATTGTAGGGTCATTTGATTAATGTTTTTCTCTCCTCATAAGCTGCAAGTTCAATGAGGGCAGGCCATTTCTTTCTTGTTTACCACTATATCCCCAGTGGCAAGCAAATAGAAACGTCCAAGTAGGTAGTAGATGACAGAATAAATAAATGAAGTACGTAGTTTTTCCAGCTTCCCCTCAATTGAGCAAAGGAATGTCAGGCATAGAATTAATGTGATCCTGTTATATTCTAAGGAGACTATTTGGTAATCTCGATAATGACTTTCTTTTCAAAATTATTTTCATATGTTTCATGTTCCAACATATGTTTTAGAAGCTTGAAAATTAGAAGCAATAGAAAGGTTTTAGATAGCTTGGCACATGGAAGTGCTATAAAATGCACTAGGAAAAATATTTAAATATATGTATAGATATGTACATACATATACATACATACATACACATAAGATATATATATATATATATATATATACACATATATGCTCATTAAACTAAATAAGAATAAAAGGAAAAGAAAGCTTGGGTACTTCTTAAAAATCAAAATTTTTCAGCACAGACTCTCTTGCATATCATGGATTAAAGGGACACTTTTGTGTGACTTCCTTACTTCTTGTAAGGCTTTTAAGTCAGAAATGTCATTCATATTTCTAAGTGCCTTATTCCTCCATCTCAAATATACCTTCTTCTGATGACAGATAAGTGTATGTGACTGGATCAATGCAAATGTATCACCGTTACCAGGGAAATTATTCAGAGTATGCCCTCTGATGTGTGACTTGAATAACCTTTAAATGCAGAAGACAATGCCTTTTTCTTAGCATCTTCTGTTCAGTGGCAAATTACAATATATGGGACTTTAATAGACCCTTTCAAGTAGTTTGCATGGTTTTCATGAGGCTGATTTCTTTTCCTCTTAAGTACGTGGGGGAGAAATGGAAATAAACTTTTGTTTTCAAAAAGAACCCAGAACACATTGATTAATTTTCTATAAAGCTCTGCCATCAAGATACTAATGATAAATGGTAGTAGAAGGTATGCATTAAAAAAAGAACAATATAAAGACATGAAGCTACTAATTGCAAAGACAAAAAATAAAATATAATTTGAAGTATCTTAAGGAAAATTAAAAACACAAAATTGATTTTTGTTCACTGTTATACTCATGTATACAATTTGAGCTCTGAGACCTATTGCTGCCTTTTGTTATCTTTTGTTCTCTGAAAGCTCCATAATTGGGAGAGTCTGACATGGTTTTTATTTATTTGTTTTAGATTCAAAATTGGATGCATCATCTAAATAAAACTCATTCAGACATCATTCACATGTTCTCTATTGGAAAATCATATGAGGGAAGGTCTCTTTATGTTTTAAAGGTAAAAATAAATTGTTAACAAAATATTTAGTAAACATTCATCTTTTTCAAGTTTGACTTATGGGGGAAAAATGAAATGGCCTTTCACAGCATCTCATATTTAACATCATCTGATAATTTAAGAAAAAATTTCCCTTAGATTTTTGGGCCATATTCAATTTTTGTCATTGAGTATTCCAGAGAATGCTGTTTCTAACATATTCAGAGTTATGGATGCACTTAAAAATAATGGCATTCAAAATCATTTGTGAGCTGATGCTACTTAAGGTGAACCAATGCAAAACTACATAAATGTTTAAGAAGGTATATGCCCTTCCGAGCCCTTGACCCTGCATTCTCTCCTAGCTACTGACCCAGAGCTCTCTGTCCCTTCCCAGCCAAATGTCTGAAAAGATTTCTCTATATCACTGTTTCTATTTCCTTACCTCCCATTCAGATCTTGACTTATTGGTCTTTGCCCTCATGGCTCCTCTAAAAATTCTCTTGCTGAGACCAACAATGACTCCTAGTTGGTTCTCCTCCTATGTCTCTGACCATACCCTCCCATCTCATTCACTGGCTCCTCTCCCCATGCCCTTCCAGGGGTTCTGATTATCCCAGGACTCTCTGCTCAGACTCTATACTCTCCCTCTACCAACCTTTCTAAATGGACACATCCACCCCATGGTTTTAACAATCATTCTGGAATTTTCTATTTAGTCCCAGCTAAATTCTCTGGAGCTTTACATTCATATGTCATTGCCTACTTGACCTTCTCATCTCAATTTTCACAAAAGCACCTCAGACTCAGAATGGCACCATTCTGTGATTGCAGTCAAGAAGCATGAATATCATCCTAAATTCCTCTTCTTTATTTTTACCACTTCCTTTAAATTTGTACCACCAAGAACTGACAATTCTCTCTTCTAAATATCTTTTGGGTCTGCTCCAGTTCCTTCTCTTGTCTTCCCTATTCTTGCCCTAACTTATCTCTAGATCTCTTCTCCATGGACTATTGCAATAAAGGCCTCAGTATAGAGCTTCTTTTCAAGTTCCCGTCCTCTCCCCTCTCATACTTTCATCCGTCACTACTGTCAGCATGACCTTGTGCTTGTGCCTCTGTATCTCTATCTCACATACACACCCCTCTCCCATGAAATTCACAATGAAACCTTATCTCTTTTACATAAGATCCAGGGATTTCATGTTTTCTCTGCCTCTGTGTCCAGCTTCATCTGCCATTTCTTCCTCATACCCCAAAAACAGTTCTTCAAAGAGGATGTGCCCAGATTCTCCTCCAAGCTTGAGATGCCTTCTTCTAATTTGTCTGCTGGGCAAGCTTCAAGTCTTATCCAAGTACTCACGTGTTCCTCCCCTGAAAAGCCTTCTTTTATTCTCTGGGAAAATTAGACGTAACACCCCATGTTCCCTAAGCAACTTATGCATGTCTACATCACAATGATTGATTGCTTCCATGTCTGCCCTCCCTACTAGCATATAAACTCCTGTCTTTTCATCTTTGAATCTCCAGTGTCAAGCACAATATCCAAAAAGGATTTCCTGTAGTATTATTTGAGTGAAGTAATGAATGAAAACTAGGTCCTGTGTGAATATAATGTTAATAGCTACCTATTTGTTACTGAGTTAGAAACCACATTAAGTAATATTGATATAATAAGATTATAAAGAAAAATCTGTCACTTGATTCTACAAATCAATTTGTTTTGCTTTCCCATATTGTGTTGTAATAAAATTTGACTTTATCTACCAATAAAACATAGTTATTGCTGGGGTGCCTGGGTGGCTCAGTCACTTAAGTGTCTGCCTTCAGCTCAGGTCATGATTCCAGGGTCCTGGGATGGAGCACTTCCTTATGCTCAGCAGGGAGTCTGCTTCTCTCTCTGCCCCTCCCCCTGCTCCTGTGCTCTCTCTCTTTCTCAAATAAATGAAATCTTTTTAAAAATTTCAAAAACAGGGCGCCTGGGTGGTTCAGTTGGTTGGGCGACTGCCTTTGGCTCAGGTCATGATCCCGGGAGTCCCAGGATCAAGTCCCACATGAGGCTCCCAGCTCCATGGGGAGTCTGCTCCTCCCTCTGACTTTCTCCCTTCTCATGTTCTCTTTAACTCTCTCTCTCTCTCAAATAAATAAATAAAATCTTTAAAAAAAAACTTTTTAAAAAACATAGTTATTGCTCTAAGAAATATTCCTTGTGATTCTGATTCCCTTGGAGGAGGGGATTAGGAAAGGGAATTTAGCTTTTTACTTAACAATCACATATTAAATTAAATGAGAAGCAAACTTGGGGCACCTGGGTTGCTCAGCCAGTTAAGTGTCCAGCTCTTGATTTCAGGTTAGGTCATGGTCTTGGGGTCATATCAAGCCCTATATCGGGCTCCACACTCAGTGTGGAATCTGTTTAGGATTCTCTCTCTCCCTCTCCTTCTGCCCCTCCACCTGCTCACTGTCTCTCTCTCTCTTTCTCTCAATAAATAAATAAATAAATAAATAAATAAATAAATAAATAAATAAATAAAATCTAAAAAAAAAAAAGGAGAAGCAAACCTAGTTAGGGATTGCCCTTTTTTGTCTATTTTCCAGTTAGATTTATAATCAAGGCAATAAATTCATTATTTCTGCATAAACAGGCCTGGACTTCAGAAATAGGAAATTTCTGTATCTTTATTGTGGGTTATCTAATGACTCAAACTATAGTGAGGAACTGCACTGAAATCTTATTAAATTATGATGATCAGTGAATATAAAAATAAAAGCCTGAGTTGGTTACTGTGAATGCTCTTGTTTTCAGCTGGGCAGAAGATCACGAACTTACAAAAGAGCTGTCTGGATAGACTGTGGTATTCATGCAAGAGAATGGATTGGTCCTGCTTTTTGTCAGTGGTTTGTAAAAGAAGTAAGTTAAACCTTTTATACAATGTCCATTTCAGCTAACTGATGCTTCCTGTGTGTTTTTATTCTGCTCGAGAAGCAAAACTGGGAACTTGAAGCCAGCAATACCTGATTGAATGATAACACCTTGATTTAGGTGGGTTACTTTTATGGTTCTGAAGACCCCTCATAACTCTAGCTCAGTTTATCCTCACCTCTGTCCTCAGAGGTTGGAGTTACCAACCCTCATTAAAGAGAAAGGATCAGAGTTTCAGAGCATTTATGAATTTGTGAACAAATTAGGAACCAACCAGGTAGCTGATATATGGTAAAAGGCTAAACATCTAATTTATGGTGCTCCAGAGCAGTTTCTCATACAATATCCAACTTGGAAAATTCTGTACTACTTATCACAATAATCTCATATATGCTATAACAATAAAGAGGTGAGCAAACGATTGCATTTTGCTTTCCTGCTATAGATCTGTAATATAATACCAAAGACCCTTCGCATCTGTGGATTTTGCATTCTCAGTTTTACTATTTTTCAGTAACTCTAATGGTTGAAGATTCATTGCGACTTCTTATCGGAGGTTTCATTTAAACCATAAATCTTCTGAGGCTAGTGTATCAAGTGGATCCCTATTCCAAGCATGGGTCAATGGAGCCAACCTCATGGGCCAACATCTTAATATGTTTTGATATTTCTATTCATCATCCAGAATGCAATGATTTTCATGGTTATTTTTAAATTTATTTGTATTTTTTTGAAGATTCTTAAAATCAACCACTAGTACTGGTAGTGAAAGCAAAGAAGTCTAAGGAAATGAAGGTTCTAAGCCAGAAAATAACCATACAAATTTCTTTAGTCCTATATTTATAGGGAACCATTAAGAATACAAAAGATCTTTAAATATTTTAGTTCTATTTCGCTGTGTTTTGTGGGAAAATTAGGTGCCCTGCTGAAGTTTGTGGCTTTGAGAGCTCTCTTACTCTTGGGAAAATATATCTCATAAGTGTCAAAAATGTACTAAATTTGCAAAATCTGCCTCTCTGCCACTACCATACACATATACATATCTTCAATTTTATAAATATGATGTAATAATAAAAATTCTTAAGCCATTCCCACTCGTGTATTAAGGAATTCATATTCTCTTAAAATAACATTTCATCCTGGTAGGACAAATGCAAAATCTAACAAGAAATTAACTCTAGGAGCACCTGAGTGATGCTCAGTTGAGCATCCAACTCTTGATTTCAGCTCAGGTCGTGATCTCAGGATCATGGAATCAAGCCCTGTGTCAGGCTCCACGCTCTGTATGGAGTCTGCTTGTCCCTCTCCCTCCACCTCTGTCCCTTGCCCTCTGCCCCTCCTCCCGCTGATGCAAGCACTCTTTCTCTAAAATAAATAAAATCTTTAAGAAAAAGAAATTAACTCTATTACCTTGCGTTAAATATCCATTGTTATGCATACAACATATTGTCTGCTATCTTAAGTTTCAAAAAGAAAAGGGGGAAAAATGGCTAAGTATAGAACATCTATTGTTAATAAACTGTGGTCTTATGTTAAAGGATGTAAGAATGTATGTCCCAAACATTTTACCTCACCCCCCCATGTACAACTTCTTTATAACACCTAAACTTACTTTATTGGTTCATGTGGTTGTCTGTCTCTTCCTGTGCCAATACCAAGGGCAAAGACTATCTTGTTCATTGTTAAATCCTCAGAACCTAAAACAATACCAGGCACTTAACTGATCTTCATATATTTGTTAATGAATGGGAATAATGAGAATCCAGTGATAATAATGTGGAAAGATTTCTGGGAGATGACTTGTCCAATCATCTCATAGGATATAAATGGTACCACCTGGATTTTTACAATGCACAATCCGTAGAGCCATATATGGCAGCCCTATACCCAAGCTAAGTTTCCAAGAAAGAGAATAACACAGTGTAACCACGGAAAAAGAATGAGGCATATATAATGACTATCAATCAAGGGTTGTTGACTTTAGAGCAAGAAAAAGAAGCATCAATTAAGATTAGGCTCCATTTCACTCAAGATGAGGTAAGGCCTCATCCCTTTTTCACCAGGCCATCTTCAAGCATGCGCATGAGTCTGGCCATTTCCATGTCTCTGCCTCTTTCCACACCTCTCTCACTCTCGCTGTTTCAGGCTGTCCACTTGCTCCTCCACTTAATCTCTTAAATTTCTCCTCTGGGTAAGGGTAGCAACCAGAAATTGGGAAAAGAAGCCTTAGGGGTCACTAGTATCTGTGTCCTTGTGGAAGCAGTGGGGCTCCCAAGGTGGTAGCAGTGACTGGAGTGAGTTGATATTTACACCTTACAGGCTTGTAAGAGATGTTCTCATCTTGCTTCTTTGAAGCCCCCTTCCCATTAATGGTGGTACTGGGGATAAGGAGAAAAGGAATGTCAAAGATTTAAATGACTTTAAATCTGCCAAGCATTAGAACACCATCTCTTATACAATAATTCAGTCTCTTATTAAATCCTCAGTTTCCCAAAGCAGACAGGAGGCGGCTGGTCCAAGAGGGGCTCCAGGCAGTGTCCCTTCCACAGGCCGTCTCCCCTCTAACCCAGAAGACCAATGACCTCTCAGCTCATCTAATTTCCATGCCTTCTCTAGGGGCACCAGGGAACTTCTGGGCTCTTTGCCTTCTAGGAGGCTCTGCGGTGCTGCGTCTAGTGCTCTCAGCCGACTCGTGCCACACTGCCAATTGTCTCCTCCTGCATTTGCCACATATTGGAATGTGGGGGTCAAGTGAGGTGATGTCCTCTGAGAGATATATGGTGAACAGAATAGAGGTCCTCTTTCTTACATTTTTTACTCTAATTTCTCAGTAGTTTCTACCATCTCTTGATTTCCCTGGAATTTCAACCCCAGGAGAGGGGGGGGGTCAGAAGCCAAAAGTTTGACTTCACACTTTTGTTTTCTCTTTCTTGAATGCTTTCCCCAAACCGAACAGCCTAAAACAAACTTTATAACCTGATATAGTTTCTATGGGCCAGCCATCCAGGTGCAACTAGCCAGGTACCTCTGGCTCAAGATCTCTCACGAGGCTGCAATCAAGATGTCAGCTGGATCTTCAATCATCTCCAGGCTTGGGGGGGGGTTGCGAGGGGAGAGCGGGATCTGCTTTTGAGCTCACTCAGGTGGCTATTAGCAGCTAGAGGTGTCTACTGCTGTAAGCAAGAAATATTCGTTCCTTGCCACGTGGGCCTCTCCATAATACAGCTCACAACAAGCACCCTGCTTCCCTCAGAGCAGATCAGGGAGGGAGTGAGAGAGAGCAGGCCCAAGATGGAAACCAGTCTCTTTGAAAACTAACCTCAGAAGTGACATCCTATCACTTTTGCCATATTCTGTCCATTAGAAGTGAGTCAGTAGTTCCTGACCATATTCAAGGGGTAGGGGGTGTAACACAAAACTATGCATGCCAAAGATGGGAATCACTGGAGACCCCTTAGAGGCTGCCTACCATACTTTGGTGGGACTTTCCCCTCAGCTAGCCACCACTATAATGTTTGCATCCTTACTCAAAAGTGAACTAGGAGAAAATTTATCAAGCCCTTCTGGGATCCTTACAGCAGATTGCATAGAAGTTCCTTGCACAGGAGTGCCTGGGTGGCTCAGTCAGTTAAGCATCTGGCTCTTGATTTCGGTTCAGGTCATGATCACATGATTTGTGAAATCGAGCCCAATGTCCTGTCCTGTTTGGCATTGAGTAGGAAGCCTGCCTAGGTTTCTCTCTCTCTGTCCCTCCCCCGCTTGCATGCATGTGTGCGTTCTCCCTCCCTCTCCAAAAACAAGAAGAAGAAGAGGAAGAAGAAGAGGAAGAGGAAGAAGAAGAAGAAGAGGAGGAAGAAGAGGAAGAAGAAGAAAGAAGAAGAAGAAGGAGAAGGAGAAGAGGAGGAAGAAGTAGTTGTTATTTGCACGCCAGTTAGTAGTTAGACAACCCTGGGTTGGAATGCCAGCTCTGAAATTTACTAGCTGTGTGATCTTGGGGCAAGTTGTTTAACCTCCCTGAACCTCAGTAATAGGTGACACACTGGGTTATTGGGACAATTAAATTATACAATACATGTAAAAGACTTAATAAATTGCTTGGCATTTAATCCCTTAATAAAATAAACTCTCAATAGCAGTAGTATCAGCAATTTGGTATTTTTATTTTATTTTTTATGTTTAACATTGAAAAATACTATCTCACACTCACACTGCTATAGGGAACTTCACTAAGAACTATGTAGCATCAATTAAATAATAGGGTAGATCTAAACTAAAAGGAGCAATGTGTATGGCTTAAGGGGGAAGCACAGGAGCGTTGGTGGCTGCTGGGAAGCCGAATCAGACCTTCACGGGACCCGAGGCCCTGGAGCCCTCCCAGCACACCCTTGCTCCCTGCTGGGCCCCTGGGGATTCAGGGGAAGCTTTGGCCCTCCAGAGTATCTGGGGGCTTTGCGCAGAACAGCAGGAGCATGAGGCCCCCCTGGGGCAGGCGGGACCATGGGCCCAGAGTTGGCCAGCTTCTGCCTGAGGTAATGGTTTTCTTCCTTCAGCCTTTGGAACTCGCTCTTTGCCCACAGAACAGCTTTCTGGCTCTCCTCATTGCTCTTCTCATACAGGAGGCTCTCCTGTTCATGCAAGGAGGAGATTTTCTGCCATTCTCGGCGCAGGTCGTCGGCCATCTTCTTGTAGAGGCAGAAGTTCGAGTAGGTGGCGTCCGCCTTCTTGCGCACCTTGATAAGTTCGTTCTCCACTTCCAGGCAGAGTGTTTGCTCCTCCACAATCTTTCTCTCCAGTTGCAGGATGTGCTCTTCGCACGTCTTAGGCTGTACCTGGAACTTCAGGCACAACTTCTGAATCTCATTTTCCAGGAGGGTGTTTTGAAGGTGCAAAGATACTTCCTCAGCTTGGTCGATTGGTATTTTTGTGAGATCTTCAGTCCCCTGATGTTGCTTCATCAGTCCCCTGGATGGCTTATCCTTTTTCACTGGGCACCCGCCCGAGGGCACACTGACGTGGACATGGTCAGGGGAGGAGGCGTCCCTCCTCGCTGCTCCTTTTGAGCCCCCATCTTCCAGCTGGTATCTAATGACCTCCAGCACATGCAGCATCTTCAGCATGATCTGCTTTAGGGTCTGGAGTTGGCTCCTGTCCTCACCGGTGGCCTGTGGCACTCCCGGATGGGGAGGCTCTGGCCTGCCTGCCTCCCCTGCCTCTTCCTGCACTCTGTGCCCACAGCTGCCAATTTCCTGAACCAACGGATCTACACTTCCCTGCAGATAAGGGCTGTTCTTTAAGCCTTCCAGTATTTTCCTTGAAGGGGCTGCTTCATCTTCCTGTGATGCTCCAGAGGTGGGATTTTCATCAGTCAGCTGGTGAGGGCTCTTAGATGGGCCTTCCCAAATTCCCTTCAGCAGTTGCACAGTGTGGTCCACTGAAAAATACCTGAAATTTTTATTCAGGGCAGCCAGAGCAAGAATCTGTAATGGGAGAGGACTGGCCTTCTCCCCACGTGATGCGACGACTTCACAGGCTTGTGTCTCCGGTCCTGTCTCCTCCACGCCTTTCCCAGATACTTCACCCTGGGCACACTGCCCCTTTCCTCTTCTTAAGCTGAGTCCACTCTTTACTATGAACATCACCACTGCAATGCACACCAGGATTTCCCAGCGAAACCCAGAGACTCGTGGCACGTGTGGCACACGTTCATACATCACCAACCAGGCAGCCCACAGCTGTTCGAGGGCAGCCCAAAGCTGCCCCAGAACTGTCTGGGGAGACATTTCAATGGCCACCAGCTGGCTCCAAAGGGCCTTGTGGCTCTGTCTCCGATCACCAGTGTCCTGTGGGCCACGAGTAACTGCTTGGAACCCCAAGGAGGATTCCGTCACCAACACAAACCAGTGCCTGGCAACAGGGGCTGACATCAGTTGGGGTGGGGGAGGGGCACTTGAGTTCTAGCAGACCCGACTCTTCCTCTCTGTTCATGGCATGGACAGAAAGGGAGACTACTTACACAATGCATGGGGGAAATAAATGGGCAGCCTGGAGCTGGGGCTTCTGTCAGCCCAACGGACCCTATAGCACACCTAGAGGGTTATAGCAGGGCAATGCCATTTTCTTCCTCTGCATGTGTGTTAGGCACAGGGGGACCCGTTCCCCCCACCCCCATTCACAGAAGCCTGGGCCCAGAGATCTCCTCCCTCTGAGGCTCCCTCTGTCTTTGTCTTTTGTTGGTGTGGGAGAGGTGGGGTGCAGGAGCACCAGACTGAACAGTGTCCCCAGAGGTACCAACCAAGAGAGTAGATTTTCAGTTGTAACAACACACAAGAAAAAAAAAAAGAACAGGCAGGGTCGGAGATTTTCATGGATGTTCGGTGGAGCCTGTTTTCCTCATTAAATCCATGTCTTCCCAGAAACAGGTGAATCTCTGTGGAGGTTTTCCTTCACCCTGAAGAGATTTTTTTATAGTTTTTGCATGGCAGGTGTATCAGCAACAAAGCCCCCAATTTTTAATCTGTGAGAGTCTTTATTTCTCTTTCACTTTTGAAGGATAACTTCAGAGACAACAGATTCTTAATTTGGTGGCTTTTTTATTCTACTCCATTCCTTGGTTGTATGGTTTCTAAAGGAAAGTTTCTTTGTAGTCTCATCTGTGTTTCTGTGTAGGTAAGGTGGTTTTTCCCAATGGAGCCTTTTCCCTTTTCGTTGTTTCTTATATCTCCTGCAGTTTATGATATGCCTATGTACAGATTTCATTTTTAGCTTTATTTATTTAAGTAATTTCTACACCTAACATGGGGCTCGAACTCAAAACCCCAAGATCAAGAGTCGCATGCTTTTCTGACTGAGCCAGCCAGATGCCCCCCATGTATAGATTTTTTGGTATTTATCGTGCTTGGTTGTTCTCTGAACCTCCTGGATCTACTGTTTAGTGTCTTTTTTTTTTTTTTTTTTTTAACTCATAGACATTATTTCCTCTGATCCTTTTCCTGTTCCTCTTTCTCTTTCTGCTTGTCCTGGTATTCCATTGCAAATTCCTTTAATATTGTCCCACAGTTCTCAGATATTCTGCTCTGTTGTTTTTTCTCTCTCTCTCTTTTCTCTTTCCTTTTCACTTTAAGAAATTCCTATTGATCTGTCTCCAAGCTCTCTCATTCTGTCCACGGCCGTGGCCAGTCTACTGATGAGCCCATCAAGTTCATTCTTCACATTGTTACATGAAGTTTTTTATTTTAGCATTTTTTTTTATTCTTTCCTAGAATTCCCATCTCTAACATTACCAATCTGTTCTTGTATGCTGTCTACTTTATCCACCAGAAACCTTAGCATATTAATTATCATTGTTTTATATCCTGGTCTCATTATTCCAACATCTATGCCATGTCTAAAACTGGTCCTCATGCTTGCTGTGTCTCTGAAAACTGGTTTTGGAGTTTTTTGGTGGTTTTTTTTGTTGTTGTTTTTTGTAGGTGTTTTGCCTCTTAGCATGCCTTATAATTTTTAGTTGTGAGCCAGATAACACATCATGATCGTGATGTGCAGGATACAAGGCACTACCTTCAATGACAGGCCTAGAGTGGGTGGTGAGTGTGTGGCAGGGAGGCATTCTTAGTCCAATTAGTCTGTCTCCAGTGCCCCTAAGCCCCCAAGGTTGTGACCTCCTGCGTTCCCCAGTCCTTGCCCTCAGGCAGGAGAGGAGAACTTGCCAGGGGGTGGGGGGGTTGCAAAGTGGGGTGTTCCCCTTTCCTGGGCCAGTTATGTTCTGGTAAAATCCCAGCAGATTAGGCTCAGGTTTAACTAGCTTCCCCTCGAGGCAGGCCTTGTTAAGAAGAACAGGGTACTCTGGCGAATTTCAAAATTGTTGCTTTTCTTTTCTTCTCTTGCTCAAAGATCCGATTTGTCTCAGATCTTCACTGAGAGAAGCTGGTAGGGCTCCTGGACTAAACTCGCAAAGATGTGACACCCCTGCTCCCCCGTGACTGAATCCACCCAGCAATTTGGTGTTTTTGAATAACCAATGTACAGAGAATTATTAGAAAATCAACAAGGATATGAACTTAACAACACCATCAACCAACAGGACCTAAACAACATTTATAAATCACTCTGCCCAACAATAGCAGAATGCACATTATTTTCAAGCACCTGTGTTCCATATATTCTGGGTCAAAAAACAGACCTCAGCAAATTAAAAAAAAAAAAAAAATCCTACAGAACTGTGTTCTCTGACCACAGTGAAATCAAACTGGGTGGGGGAGAGGGCTAAATGGATGACGAATATTAAGGAGGCCACTTGTTATGGTGAGCACTGGATGTTATAGGTAAGTGATGAATCACTGAATTCTATTCCTGAAACCAATATTACAGGATATGTTAACTGGAATTTAAATAAAAATTTGGAAAATAAAAAGAACCATTGAATCGCTATATTGTATGCCTGAAACAAATATATTAACTTATTGGAATTAAAATTTTTAAAATTAAAAAAAAGAATTTAAATCAAGCTGGATATCAAAAGGAGAAAGATAACAAATATCCAAACACTTGGAAAATAACATTCTACATTATCCATGGATAAAAGATAAAATCTCAATACATTGAACTGAATGAAAATGAAAATGCACATATTAAAATTTGTGGGACACAGCTAAATCAATGGATAGCAAAATTTATAGCACTAAATGCATACATTAGAAAGGAGGAGGGGCATCTGGGTGGCTCAGTCAGTTAGTCCAATTCTTGATTTTGACTCGGGTCATGATCAACCACAGGGTTGTGAGACGGAGCCCGCGCTGTGCTGGTGGCTGGGCATGGAGGCTGCTTAATAATCTCTTCCTCTGCACCCCTCCCCTGTCTCTCTCTCTCTCTCTCTCTCTCTCTCTCTCCCTCTCCTTCCCTCTCCCTCCATCTCTATCTCTCTCTCCCTCTCTAAAAAAAGAAGTCTCAAAACAATAAGCTCTCACCTTAAGAACCTAGAGAAAGAATAGAAAATAAAACCAAAGAATAAAACCAAAAGAGGGGTGCCTGGGTGGCTCAGTGGGTTAAAGCCTCTGCCTTCAGCTCAGGTCATGATCTCAGGGTCCTGGTATCGAGCCCCGCATCGGACTCTCTGCTCAGCGGGGAGCCTGCTTCCCCCCCTCTCTCTGTCTGCCTCTCTGCCTACTTGTGATCTCTCTCTCTGTCAAATAAATAAATAAAATCTTAAAAAAAAAAAAGAATCATTCTACTCAATTTCAAGATATATAACTACAGTAACCAAAAGTGTGTAGTGTTGGTGAAGGGATAGGCAAATGGAACAGAATATAGATAAACAAAACAGAATAAAGGACCCAGAAATAGACCTACACAAATATGCCCAGCTGTATTTTGACAAAGGTGAAAAGCAATTCAATGGAGGAGAGACAGCCTTTACAATAAATTGTGCTAGAGCAAGTGGACTTCCATAGACAGAAGAAAAAGAAGGAGAAAGGGAAGGGGAAGGAGAACCACAATCTAAGTCTCATACCTTATACAAAAATTAACTCAGGGTGCCTGGGTAGCTTAGCCGGTTAGGTGGCCAGCTCTTGATTTCAGCTCATGTCATGATCTTGGCGTCCTGTGACAAAGTCAGGCTCCAAGCTCAGTGGGGAGTCTGTTTGGGGATGCTCTTTCCTCTTCTCCCTCCACCTCTCCCTCTGCTCATGTGCATGCTCACATTCGAAAAAAAATTTTTTTTTAAATTAACTCAAAATTAACCACTGACTTAAAAGTAAAATTATAAAACTTTTAGGAAAAAAATAGGAAAAAATTTCCTAGCTAGGTAAAGAATCCTTAGATTTGACATCAAATCATTTTCCATAAAGGAAAAGTTGATTAATTGGACATTATCAATCAAAATTATAAATCTGCCCTGTGTGAAAGACCTTGTTAAGGGACAAAAAAGACAAGCTACAAACTGGGAGAAAATATGTGCAAACCACATATCTGATAAAGGACTCCTATTTGAAGTTTATAAACTCAAAATTTGACCCCAAAACAAGCAAGCAATCCAGTCAGAAAAAAAACAGGCAAAAGACCTAAACAATTTACCAAAGAGTATACAGATGGAAAACACATAAAAAGTTGCCATTGGGGCAATTCAAATTAAAACTACACTACACTAAAAATCACTACAATGAGATATCACTACATGCCTATTGCAATGATTAAAATAAAATGCATCATAGAGAGAGAGAGCGACCCCACTACCAAATGCAAGGGAAGATGTGGAATAACTGGATCACTCCTGCATTGCTGGTGGGAATGGAAAATGACAGAGCTAACTCTTGAAAACAGTTAGCAGTTGCTTTTCTTTTTCAAAGCCTTTATTTAAATTCTAGGTAACATACAGCGTAATATTAATTTCAGGTGTACAATATAGTGATTCAACACTTCTACACAGTCTCTTTTAAAACTAGACCTGCAACCACCATATGACCCAGTAACTGTACTCTTGGCATTTATCCTAGAGAAATCAAAATTTATGTTTGCTCAAAAACCTGTACATAAATGTTTATAGCAACCTTATTTATAATAACCAAAACCTAGAAACAATCCAGATAGCCTTCCATGCCTGAATGGGTAAACAAACTAGTACTACCATAGAAAACTGCTGAGCAATAAAAAGGAGCAAACTATGGAAACACATACCAACTTAAATGAATCTCTAGAGAATTATGTTGAATGAATAACCAATCCCAAATAGAAACATACTGTGTGATTTCATTTATATAATGTTCACAAAGTGTTAAAATTCTAGAAGTGGGGAGGCAGATTAGTGGTTGCTGTGGTTAAGGAGAGGTGAAGATGAGAGCAAAGTGATATGACTATAAGAGGGCTTCAGGAGGGGTCCTCATAGTGGTGGAAAAGTTCTGTGTCTTGACCAATGTCAGTGCTCTGAGTATGATATTATGCTATAGTTTTTGAAGATGTTACCATTTGGAAGAAGTAGGAAAGGGTACGTGGTATTTCTCCATATTAATTGTTCTAATTACATCTTAAAATGAAAAACTTATTATGAAAATAGTAGCCAGATCTCCACACTCCTGGATTCCATTCTCTCTGGAACCAAGGTTCTCTCTCACTTGCCTGGAGAATCAGAGGCAATTTTATCATTGCTCTTTCTTCCCCGCTGTATAATCCCCAACTGACCCTGACTCTCTGCCATGGAAACCAGAAGTATGAAGATGTGGCTCTGGTTCCATATGTCCCTTTTTTTGTTGGCCATCTTGATTATCCTGTGCCATGCCCCAAGAGCCACTTCCAGTTCTGCTCCCGTTCCAATTTAGCATTTGGGTCCCTGAAGGTCTTGGACACACAGAGCTCAGATGCAGAAGGAAACTACCCAGTTTAAGTGACAAGATGGGCTCGATTATTCTGTTACTTGGAAAATTGTTCAAACTGAATTCATTATCTCAACATATAACTCACAGTTGTTCATTATCTCAGTATATAACTGCTGGTTGGTAGACATTTTTAAAGTGCAAATACATGATATGATTGTGGGGTTTTATCTTTTAAATTGAAAATTATTTAATAATGTTGAAAAATATAGAGCCATCACTTTTTATTTTAATACTTGTCACCTCTTTTTTTTCTGGTATTCATGGGACAGATTTTTATGTCATAAGCAAAATAAAGGAAACAAATAGAGGTATGCTTGGATCGCAAAATCTCTTTTTGTTAAATGCTTGTTTATATCAAGTTAGCAGAACCATCACTGATGTTATATTCATGGTACTATGGGGGTTTTTTGGGGAGGGGGGGCATGGGGAAGAGGAATTGTATTGAATTGTATTCTACAGATGCTCCTTCACCATGAAACCAAAAAACCAAAAAAAAAAAGCTTTAAGAAACACTAACTGTATGGGGGTGGGGCAGGGAGAGGCAAATCAAGAAATACACTCTTAACTATAGAGAACAAACTGAGGGTTACAGGAGGGGCGGTGGGCAGTGGGATGGGTTAAATGGATGACACATTAAAGAGGGCACTTTTAGTGATGAGCACTGGGTGTTGTATGTAAGCGATGGATCACTAAATTCTACACCTGCAACTAAAATTACACTGCATTTGAACTGGAATATAAATAAAAACTTAAAAAAAAAAAAAAAAGAAATGCTACTTGTTGGTAATAAAATTTTCTTAAATTTCTCATGGGCCAAGAGGGATGATACAGACACTAAATTCATCAAAAAAAAAAGAGAAAAGTACAATAGATATATGAGAAGAAAACAATATACAGAACCTAAAGTTATCTTTCTGCAAAAGGGAACAGATGTTGTTTATAGGAGGGTAAGAGACTTAAATCAAGGCAAACAGAGGACTGAAGTTCTGGGGGCAGGAATCTACACATGGACAGGAAGAACAGACGTGGAATTGGAAAGTAAAGAAAGCATATATATCATTCAAAGGAAAAATATTCATTTGCTTCATTTCTTGAAACATCTCTAACTGAATGAGGCAATTTGGGTTTTGTTCACTTTTGAGAGTTTGAAGTTTTTGGTCTCCCAGATTGGGTATCTTAAGCCATGGCTAGTCTTACATGCCCAGAGTCATGCATAGTACTTAATTTCTGCCTCCAATAATTCTACATTGCTGGGGTAAATTTGGCCAGAATTTTTATTCAGAGAATGTTTAGAAAGTGACTCAGGGAAATACCTGATTTCCAAGTGAGAATGACTTTTCCAAGCATAAAAGCGAAGGAGGAAGGCATAAAGGAGATGATCGATAGCCCTGACTTAATGAAAATATTATAGAGTATTTAATGATAGGGAAAACCCTCCATGACATGTTTTTATCATTTATTATCATTTTATCATTTATTACTATTTATCAAAAAATAAATGACCAACATGGATATTATAATTTCAATGTGGTAAAATTTGTATCTGAAATATATATACATGAGAAATTGCTAAATACTTAAAGAATTATGACTGATTTTTATTTTCTTCATACTTTTCTGAATTTTCCAAATTTTCTATATTAAGCAGAACCAAAAATAATTTTAAAACAAATTTAACCCAGCGAACACTGAATACATTTCATTCTTGAATTCATTTATGAGTTCATGTATTCCTACAGGTTTGAGTCATATATTCCTACAGGTATTTTAGAATTAGTGGTTGAATTCTATTTAATTCAGTGGCATACCAAAGATAAAACAAGACTTTGTGACTTGATCCAGGGGAAAATTGAGACAAAAATAGTCTGAAATGTAAAGTTGTTCCAGACTTTGAAGAACTATAAAATATATAGGTGGATCTAATTTGATCCTGTCAGAGAAAGGTAGAAGTACACATAAAAAATTTTTTAAAGAAAAATTTTCTTAGTTTTCCAGGTAAACCACTGTATTCCTCTGCTGCTACCTAATTTGAAACCTCATCTTTCCAGGTCCAGCCCAATTACACTGGAAAACCACCTCCATTACACATTCCCACCCATCTATACTCGGCACCCGTGATGGCTAATCCAGGTGCCAAAATCTGGCTTGTGATTCAGATGTTCTATGTAGATAATTTAAATAGCCAAAACTAGGAATGGAGACCTTCAGGGAAGGGAGTCATTTCCTAAGAACCAGAGGATGATTCTGAACAAGGTAAATAGAACTATTTGGAAAGTATGGTGGATTATGTGTATTGGACTTGATCTCTAAGGAAGACTTGGTAGTTGTGGAAAAAGTCCTCCAACCGGGAAGCTTTCGAGAATGGGAAGGCTCTTTGTCCCAGGATCCAAAAGCTTTCTAAGAAATACTCCTTTGGATAACCATCTCTTTCAGTCTCTTTATGTCTTGCTGGTTACTAAAGGTAAAAATAAAAACCCTCAACTGTAGGTGTGAAACTCAGTTTTGGTTCAAAAATGTATCACTAAAAATAAACCTTTTAAAGAGAACTTAAATTGTATGTGTAAAATGTCCAAAACCAGAGAATAAATAAGTAATTGAGACAGCTATTAAGCCTAGATCAATTATGTTTTTTTAATTTAAATTTTAGGTAGTTAACATACAGTCCAATATTAGTTCTGGAGTAGAAGTCAGTGATTCATCACTTACATACAACACCCAGTGCTCATGATAACAAGTGCCCTCCTTAATACCCATCACCCATCTAGCCCATCCCCCACCCATCTCCCTCCATCACCCCCTTTGTTCTCTATTGTTAGAAGTCTCTTATGGCTTGCTTCCCTCTCTCCTTTTTTTCTTTCCCCCTTCCCAAATGTTCTTCTGTTTTCTTTCTTAAATTCCAGATATGAGTGAGATCATATGGTATTTGTCTTTCTCTGACTGACTTATTTCACTTAGCATAATACACTCTAGCTCCATCCATGTCATTGCAAATGGCAATATTTCATTCTTTTTGATGGCTAATATTCCATTTGTGTGTGTGTGTGTGTGTGTGTACCACTTCTTCTTTATCCATTCATCGGTTGATGGACAGTTGGGCTCTCTCCATAGTTTGGCTATTGTTGGTAATGCTGCTATAAACATCAGGGCGCGTGTATCCCTTCAACTCTGTATTTTTGTATCTTTTGGGTAAATACCTAGTAGTGCAATTGCTGGATCATGGGATACTTCTGTTTTTTAACTCTTTAAGGAACAGAGTGGCTGCACCAGTTTGCATTCCCACCAACAATGCAAGACGGTTTCCCTTTCTCCACATCCTCACCAACACCTGGTGTTTCTTGTGTTAATTTTAGTCATTCTGACAGGTGTGAGATGGTACCTCATCATGGTTCTGATTTGTATTTCCCTGATGATGAATGATGTTGAGCACCTGTTCATGTGTCTGTAAGCCATATGGATGTCTTTTTTGGAAAAGTGCTTGTTCATGTCTTCTGCCCATTTCTTAACTGGATTATTTGTTTTTTGGGTATTGAGTTTGATAACTTCTTTGTAGATTTTGAATAGTAACCTTTTATCAGATATGTCATTTGTAAATATCTTCTCCCATTCTGTGAGCTGCCTTTTAGTATTGTTGACTGTTTCCTTCACTGTGCAGAAGCTTCTTATCTTGATGAAGTCCCAATAGTTCATTTTTGCTTTTGTTTTCCTTGTCTCTGGAGACGTGTCTAGTAAGAAGTTGTTATGGTCAATGTCAAAGAGGTTTCTGCCTGTGTTTTCCTCTGAAATGTTGATGGCTTCCTGTCTCACATTTAGGTCTTTTATCCATTTTGAATTTATTTCTACATATGGTGTAAGAATGTGGTCCAGTTTCATTGTTCTGCATGTTGCTGTCTGATTTTCCTAACATCATTTTTAAAGAGACTGTCTTCTTTCCATTGGATATTCTTTCCTGCAAACTAATCCAAAGATTAGTTGACCATATAGTTGTGGATCCATTTCTGGGTTCTCTATTCTGTTCCATTGATCTATATGTTTGTTTTTGTGACAGTACTATGCTATCTTGATGACTACAGCTTTGTAATATAGCTTAAAATCTGGAATCGTGATGCCTCCAGTTTTGTTTTTCTTTTTCAGAATTGCTTTTGCTATTTGGGGTCTTCTGTGTTTCCATATAAATTTGAGGAGTGTTTGTTCTAGCTCTGTGAAAAATGATGGTGGTATTTTGATAGGGATTGTGTCAAATGTGTAAATTGCTTTGGGTAGTACAGACATTTTGACAATGTTTGTTCTTCTAATTCGTGAGTATGGAATGCTTTTCCATTTGTTTGGTTCCTCTGAAATTTCTTTCATAAGTAGATTCCATAGTTTTCAGAGTATAGATCTTTTACTTCTTTAGTTAGATTTATTTCTAGGTATCTTATTGTTTTCTGGTGCAATTGCAAATGGGATCAATTTCTTGATTTCTTTTTCTGCTGCTTCATTATTGGTTAAAGAACATCCTACTAAAGAATGAATGGGTTAACTAGGAAATTAAGGAAGAATTTTAAAAATACATGAATCAAATGAAATTCAAAGTGTGACATCCCAAATCCCTTGGGATGCAGCAAAAGCAGTCCTAAGAGGGAAGTGTATTGCAGTGCACACCTACCTCAAGAAGCAAGAAAAGTTTCAGATACACAACCTAACTTTACACAAAAAGGAGCTAGAAAAGGAACAGCAAATAAAGTTTAAAGCCAGCAGAAGAAGGGAAATAATAAAGATTAGAGTAGAAATAAATTATATGGAAACAAACAAACAAAAACAGTACAATGGAGGGGTGCCTGCGTGGATCAATCAGTTAAATGTCTGCCTTCGGCCCAGGATCCTGGAATCAAGCCTGCTTCTCCCTCTCCCTCTGCCTTCTTCTCCTCCTGTTGTGTTTGTTCCCTCTCTCTTTCTCCCTCTCTCTCTGTCAAATAAATAAAATCTCAAAAGAAAAAAAAAACAGTAGAATGAATTAATGAAACTAAGAGCCAGTTCTTGGAAAGAATTAATAAAATTGATAAACTCCTATCCAGACTTATCAACAAGAAAAAAGAAAGGACCCTGCTGCTTCCCGACGGCGCATGGGAGAAGAATGAGGCACAAACAAGTCAGCAGCAAGAGAGATTGGGAGCAGGGGTGGGCATTTGAGAAGATTGCCGCCCTGAACAACTCCTTAATCCCATATTTATTAGATACAAGATAACAGCCAACAAAGGAGAAGATTATACATTGTTTGTAGGTAAACAAGAAGGAATGTGAGTCATACATTGATCACGAGTCTTATAGATTAAACAAGAAGAAGAGAACGGTGTGCCTGGTCAATCAGCATGGAATTCATTGTAGAGTAAGTGCACTTAGCACTTAAATGGATAACCCCATCAGCAAGCTTTCTCGGAGGCAGGGAGATAACGGAAAAGGGAAGCAGGCAGTGTTCCACCCTGAGCGAGCCGGGCATCCCCAGCGGCTGGACTTCAAGAACGTATATCATCCCCTCCACCTGAGGCCTGCTGTGAGTACATGTTTTTCTCAAGGTTATCTTTTTTTTTTTTTTCTCAAGGTTATCTTTAAGCATGCTTGCAGGACCAGCACAACTCCTCATAGTTATATCTTCAGCAGTATATTATTCTGAGGGACAGTTACAGGACCCAAAGAGATAAAATCATGAATGATAGAGGAGAGATCCCAACCAACACCATAGAAATATAAACAATTATAAGAGAATACTATGAAAAATTACATGACAACAAACTGAGCAACCTGGAAGAAATGGACAAAATCCTAGAAATTTACAAACTACCAAAACTGAAACAGGGAGAAATAGAAAATTTGAATAGACCCATAACCAGCAAAGCATTGAATCAGTAGTCAGAAATTTCCCAACAAACAAAAGTCGTAGGCTGACTGGCTTCCCAGGAGAATTCTACCAGACATTTAAAGAAGACTTAATACCTATTCTTCTCAAACTGTTGCAAAAGACAGAAATGGAAGGAAAACTTCCAAACTCATTCTATGAAGACAACATTACCTTGATTCCAAAACCAAAGACCCACTAAAAAGAATTACTGGCTAATATCACTGAAGAACATGGATGCAAAAATTCTCAATAAAATACTAGCAAATCAAATTCAATAGTACATTAAAAGAATTATTTGCCACCATCAGGTGGGATTTATTCCTGGGCTGAAGGGGTGGTTCAATACTCCCAAATCATCAATGTGATACATCATATTAATAAAAGAAAGGGTAAGAAACATATGATCCTCTCAATAGATGCAGAAAGGCATTTGACAAAATACAGCATCCTTTCCTGATAAAAACCCTCAACAAAGTAGGGTTAGCTGGAACATACCTCAACATAATAAAGGCCATATACAAAAGACACAGAGTTAATATCATCAATGGAGAAAAATTGAGAGCCTTTCCTCTTTGGGTAATAACAAGACAGGAATGTCCACTCTCACTGTTACTATTTAACATAGTACTGGAAGCCTTAGCCTCAGCAGTGAGACAACAAAAAGAAATAAAAGGCATTCAAATTGGCAAGGAAGAAGTGAAACTTTTACTCTATGCAGACAACATGATACTCTATTTAGAATACCCTAAAGACTGTGCAGAAAATTGCTAGAACTCATACATCAATTCAGCAAAGTCACAGGGTATAAAATCAATGTGCTAAAATCTGTTGCATTTCTATACACCTAGATCAAATATTTAATGAGTTGAGTAAGCAAGTCTTTGTTCTTAATTACATAATTTAAAAAAGTTCGCCTTCTAAAAATGACCTGCATTTTTAAGTCGTCTGACTTTGTTCACTACCACTGCAAGTAATTACAGTATTTTGTTTTCTACCAGCCTTTTAGTACCTTTAACTTGCCATATTCTCCCATCCTCTCTCATCCTCCCCAATCTTCTCTTTAATCTTCTGCATCCTCCAACCCAGCTCTCTCAGCCTTATATTCATTTTATAATGTCTTAATGCATAGCAGGGGATATATTAATGTTTGTTCAATTTAATTAAATTTAAATCCATTGCCTCCATTTTACTCCACTATCCAGCATTTGAGAATGTTCTGGGCATTGTTTCTATAGTCAGTCCTTGCTTTTCTTCCAAGTAGTACAGAACTGTAAAAGTGACCATTCATGCTGAAGTCATAAAAATCTATTTTAAAAATCAATGGGAAAAATTGTATTTGTTCTATGAACTCTGTTTTTGTCAAAAAATTAAAAACTTTTTTTGCTTTGTTATAAATATGTAGGGAAATGATCAAGAAATAGTAAAATTAGTAGTTATTACAGCATGATTTAACACATTAAAAATATTCTTATTTCTTTGTCAAAAAAGAGCTATTATGGATAATTTGGATAGTGCTTGCCTTGTCATTATTTAACGTACATGATGTTAGCATATTTTATTATGCTGTGGCAAATGGCCATACTCCTTTCTTAATTCGAATCAGCTTCCAATATTTTTTTCCTTTTCACTTTCAACATCATAAAATATCTACAAGAGTTTCTTTAATGTGAATGTTGACAGCATCTTTTCTTGTAGGACATTTTCCCCCTTTTCATCACAGCCACTTTTCTCATTTATGTCCACAAGTTTGTCTTCATTAAGTTCCTCTGGCTGCATATCCAGAGTTGAATGGTGGCAGTGTCAACATTCCTGTTGTCACCTATTTTTTCTATAACTCTATTTACATTTGATTTAAATTTCACTTCTACACTGTCACTTTTTATTCTTCTGCTGCACTCTAATCTTCATTGGCCCATTTCCTCTTACCATTGTCCATTTTTGTAAAATGCCCCATACAGGGGAAACAAGGGGGCAACACAGCTACACGCTTTGCTGTCTGTGTGTGAATTGAAAACCAGAAGCACAATGACCAGTCACCCACTGACAGACTTTAAAAGTCAGTCACAGATGTTGATTCCCATCTGTTATTTACATAATGATTTGGAGATGAAAGATCTAACACTGGAAACTAAAATTTGAACTGCACTTGTTGGAGGACTAATGTCATTTAACTAAATGGTGATAACTGAAATTTGTGTATACTGGAACCCCACAAACTGAGGACACCTGTACTTTCTCTTACTAGGTATAAGATTATTATATAGTAGATTTTAATAATGCCACAAAGTTGGTCCTGGTCTCTACTCTGTTGTTCCTGAGTAAATACCACCAACTATTGTTATTAGACTATCTCAGTATAAAAGTTCTAGAAATGAGATGTGGTATTACGAAAGAGTAAAATGGACATGCACCGGATATTATAGCCCTGCGGGTGACACAAAGCATTTCAAATATCTATATTTTATTAGAAAATGTAGATTTTTAAATCATGACCTGCCCTGTTAGATTAATCCCTGGGCAGTTTTAAGTATATGTTTAATATGAAAGTAACTAGAATTTGAAGGATTACCATATGATTTTCCAGTTCTCCATCCTTCATTCAGAGAACATTTCCTCTTGTGTTGCTTTCAAACCATTATTTAGTTACCATTTTGTATTTAATGAGCTTCTCGCAGTGAGACATCAAATATCTTTATAGATCAAGCTCCCTTTTGAAAATTTCCCTAGAAATTATCCTGCTCTAATTAATTTTCCTAGTATTAAATTTTAAGTACTTCCTTTGTGTTGAGATAAACCTCCTTTGGTACTACAACTCTTTTCCAACCTAAATAATTTTACTCCAGTCCAAGTAAGCATATTCTTCAGCTTGATTGGTAACTGTGCCCTTCCTTCGGCCTCAGCTGTAACATGCCTCCTTCTCCCAGTGTGCGGTTTGTTGAAGATGGTTGTTATTCTTACGTACTCTATAGCGAGTCTAGAACAAAAACAAAAACAAAGAATTTAAATACCGTCTCTTTTAAAGCCAGTAACACCAATTCTAAAAACAAAACAAAACAAAAACAAAAACAAAAAACCTCTAACATTTCAGGCTGTCATAGGGGTCTAAGAAACAATATTTGATCAAATCCAAAAACTGTGAAAAGGAGGAAAACTTTGTCATACTACACAAAGGTTTTAGTGATTGTAAAATTTGTCCTCAAATTTAACAAAAGTTTATTTGGTGAATTTGGGTATATGACAAACAAATATTTATGGGGAAATCAAAATAGTCTTAGCAGGTGATGAATATCAAATAGACTCATTCTTTGTCTCTCTTCAGAAATTCCCTAACCTAATACTAAACATATTTTCCCAACAAGATAATATTCAGAACTTCTTTGATTTTTTTCCTTTTTTTTGGCAAAGTATTTTTAAATAAATTGATGAGGTAAGTGTAGTACCTAAAGGCCGCCACACTGAGGCATGTGATGCATTGTTTTGGGACTGGCTTTTAGATCACAGTTACTAGTCTTCCTCATAAGGAAAGATAGTGGTCTAGAAATTAAACTTGTAAAGCCCAGACGGAACTTGATTGGTAGGCATCTCCTTTCCTGTGTGTATGGGTGGTGTAAATTGATTGCTAAAAAGAGTCCTACACATTAGAAGGAAAGCACATCCCCTACTTTATGGTATTCATATGTTAGAATAATAGGAAATAGTCCCATGGTCATCTTTTTTTTAGAAATGCTACCTAAACTACAAAAGAGAAATGATCTGTCCTATTACTTAAAGCATTCAAGCAAGGAGATCTCTCAATTGTCCTATTCAGGATTGAACAGTCATTACATTGTGATCATTCTCCCTTTGTCTGACCAGATGGGGAATGGCTGCAATTCTTAGAGAGTTATAAAAATCACAAATATAGCATATGCAATACAATGACACCCTGTTTATTTGTCAGAGAAAGAACATGTTCTGGCAAGTCTTGGAAATTAAATATACTCCAGAATAGAATACTAGAAAACAACTTTCTAATTTAATACATAATTTGAATATAAAGAGCTTTAAAATAGGTCCATGTTAACGACCACAAAACAAATAAAATTTGACAAAATTATAAGAAAAAAATAACAAATCTAAAATAATGTTTTTTAACACAACTCTTAGTGATTAAGAAAACAGGCAAATATTTAGGAAGAATATGGATGATATAAGCAATGTACAAACTTAATCTAGTAAACACATATAGAATCCATACCCAGTAATTAGAGAACGCATATTCTTTTCAAGCCCAATTGAAACATTTACAAAAATTGACTATATACTAGACCACAAAGCGAGATATAAGAAATACTAAAGAGTCTATATCATATAGACTAAATTTTCTGACTGTAATGCAGTTGTTAGAAAGTATTTATGAAAATGTGAATTAAAGAAAATTCACGTTTTAAAATTAAAAATATAACATGGTTAAAGAAATAAAGGAAAATGTTCAATATTTATAACTAAATGGAAATAAAATTATTATATCAAAACATATGGAGTGTAGCTAAAGTAGTACTGAAGAAGAATTTATAGTTTCAAATAAATATATTACAAAAGAATAAGATCTCCAAGTTTATGAGCTAAGCTTTCAACTCAAATTAGAAAAGGAAAAAGAGAATTAGCAAAAACAACAAAGGGCAGAAACCAACAAAAAGCAAAGATAGAATCTTTCCTATTGTATCTTCATTTTATATTTAATTTCTGCTCTAGGCCTAGATGGTTTTCTCCCCAAATAATGAGTAATATAATCCTGATACCAAAACCAGACAAAGACAAAATAAGAAAGGAAATTGCCTGTCTATCTCAGGAATACAGATGTAAATATTAGTGACCTGAATCCAGCTAATATAACAAGAATACATATCATAACCAAAGGAGCTTATCCCAGGAATACAAGGATGATTTAACAATAGAAAATTACTAATTACAATTGATTATAACAACTATATGATTGTGTTAATGTATGAAGAAAGATTACATGCTAAAATTCAACATCCATTAATGACAAAAAACAACCTAGCATAGAAAAGACATCTTTAATGTGTTCAACCTTAATTTTAAAAGCAATATCAAGGGAGAATGATCAAAAATAGCCAAAGCAATTTTGAAGTAGAACAACATGAAGAGACACATCCTACCAGACTGAACATATTTTATATAAACCATAGTGTGGTTTTAGTAAATGGATATAAACCAGAGTGCGTTAGAGCAATTCCATGAACAGAAGAAAACTTGACATTGGGCAGAGGTGGCATGTGAACTCACTGGAGAGATGAACCATCCAAATGAGTACAGTGGCATAGCTGGTCTTCCGTAGCAGAAAAATAAATAAATCCCAACCTCACATCATGTAAAAAAATCATTTCCAGGAGTTTTAAGACACATATTTGAAAACAAACTTTAAAACAACTTTTTGGAGAAAATACAGGATAACATCTTTATGATATTAAGGCAGAGGTGAGTTCTTAAAACTTTATACATACAATTGTGATCAAAGTTTATGTATGACAAGGATATGATGACAATAGGAATCAATAAGCTACAAGAAAGGAAGGTGTTCATGATACATATAAACAAACAAAGGATTACTATCCAGAAGGTAAAAAGAATAAATAGAGTTTAAATTTTTTTAATGGGCAAAAGTGAGTGAGCAATTTATGGAATCACCTATTATATAAAAGCTGTTCAATATAATTTGTAATGAGGGAAAGGCAAAGAAAAACAACAAAAGCACAATTTAATTATCCATTAGATTTTTCTTTTTAACTAAAAGCTCGATATCAAGGGTTAGTAAAGTTGTAGATCAATGGGAACTCTCATTCACTGCAGCTGAGAGTATTTACTGAGTTAGAAATGGCAGCGTATAATAAAGTGGAGGGCATATAAATCCATGGCCCAGCAAATCCTTTGCTAGATGTATAGTAAAGAAACTCTCACACATGTCTAGGAAAAATGTGCAAGAATGTTCATTGCAATATTGTAACAATGAAAGCAACCTAACTCTCCACCAACAAAATAAGGAATCAATATATTGTGGATTTAACTATAATGGAATACCATTTAATTGTGCTATTAAAATTAATAAATCAACTTAAGTGTCAAAAATTTGGGGAGAAGACCAGACTGGATTGATACATCAGGATCTCATTTGCATGAAATTTCAAAGCATACACAATATGATATATTGTTCCTGAGTCCGTGTATGTATAAGAAACCATAAAATCATGCATGGGAATGATAATGCAAAAGTTAGGGTAGCGATTACCTTGGTAGAGGAGAGGAAAATGGGATCAGGGTATACTAAAAAAGGGAGCTTTGGTTTTATCTGTAATGTCTCAATTTCTTTGTAAAAGATTTAATAAATATGGCACGATGTAGTTGGTGAGCACATAGATGTAAGATTCTCTGTTCCTCTATTTGCTTCAAATATATTGTGATTTTTTAAAAAGGAAATTAGTAATATTCTTTTAAATCCAAAAGCATGGTGGTCACTTGCATTGGAGGAGGAAAAGGCAGGATAAGATGAGAAAGTTTCCCAGCAGGTCTCTAGCATAGTCTGGTGCTTAGGAGCTAACATGATCCGTGCTTGGAAAAGGTAAGACTTTCCAAGTTTGAACTGAAATAAATGAGCTATGGTCAGGGAGGCAGGGAGGGAGAGAAATTACCATGACTTTTCCCTACCCTTTCTTTCTCGCCCTGTTGCCCCAGCTCTCTTTCCTTCCATCTCTTCTCTCTCCCTCACTAGCATGGCACAGAAAGCCACAGCTTCCTAGCTTTATGGAAGAAATGTAGCTAACCATATAGCTCAATCTTTGCCTTCCCCAGCAGACTTCTTCCAGGCATTGGGCAACCTCTATTAATTAGAGGAAATCAAAACTCTAGGATATGTACACTCATATACCAGGAATTTTCCTCTCATTTGAGGCATTAGACAGCTCATAGAAATCCAAGCAGTATGAAAATTCCACAGAAGCTATGCGGCAAAAAAATTATTATTGAACCTTAAAGTAAGAGAGAATTTTATTAACATTTATTAACTTGTGTTAATCTCCTAGATATTTAAATTAGATTCAATAAAGTTATATTTCTTATGTTCTTGAGCATATCCCTATATTTTCATCATTATTTCTAATATAGTGATAGTTTCTAATGTATTATTGGATTGCTCTCTCTGAACAGCGTTCTCATCATGTAAATGCCAATGCTGTTTATGATGGGTTCAGAAATCCTACTTAACTATATGTAAAAGAAGATTGAAGTCTTAAGTACTAAATTTTCCAAAGCAGTATATATGTAATTTAAGAATGCTTTTATTTTGAATTGTTTTTAATATAGTAAAAATTCAAATAATCCAAAGGGATATAAAGGTTATACTAAAGGTAACTCTCTTTCCCGTACATTGTCCCATGAGTCCCCTCCTCAGAGGCAGCCATTTTCAATTTCCTGTTTCTCTAAGATACCTTATATGGGACAAATAGGCATTGAAAAGAATTGTTTTAAAAGTCCATTCCATAGGAATCATATCTCAAAATGTCTGTATTTGTAGCACATTCGATGCTTTTCTGTTTGAGGCCAAACATGTAGTACAGAAATCTTCGGGCTTGGGGTCAGACAATATAAGTAAAACCCAATCACAAGAGCAAGATTTTGAAGCCAGCCACAATAAAAGTGACTGAGATGTTATAATGTTTATTAAACTTTTTATAGAAAAATCAGGAGAGAACAGTGTCAATGCAGTAAGTTCCAAGACTTGAGTCTGGTACCAGTTAGACATAAACAATTAAGTGACCTGTATAACTAGCTTGTGTTATTATGTATCCTGTAAGGATACCAAAATATTTGGGTAATTATTTTGTCTAAAATTGAACGTAACCTTTAAAATAACTGATTATACCAAAGTGTATCTAAATAATTGCTTTCTTAAGCAGCCTAAAATTTAGCCATTCTGAAATACTGTCAGAGGCTACCCAATTAGTCTGTTTTGCTGCCTCTGCTAAAATGTATAGCTAATAAAAAGTTTGAGATAAAAATCTCAAGAATGAATATATGATATGGGTTAAATAGGTGATGGGGATTAAGGAATACACTTGCTATAATGAGCGCCGTGTATTGTATGGAAGTGTGGAATCACTAATATTATTACACTGTATGTTAACTAACTGGAATTTAATTTAAAACTTCAAAAAATAATTTAAAAATTTTTTATTTTAAAAAAGAGTATGCGATATCAAAGAGTATATAGTTCATATTAGCTTGTTACTCTTCAACACAATATATTTGGTATTTCCCATGGATGGAAAGGATTTTTATGTACTTTTTCTAAACCTGTATTTGGGATCCGTTTGTAAGAAAAATGTCACCTTTGTCTTTCAGGCTCTTCTAACATATAGGAGTGACCCAACCATGAGAAAAATGTTGAATCATCTGTATTTCTATATCATGCCTGTGTTTAACGTTGATGGATACCATTTTAGCTGGACCAGTGTAAGTCACTTTGCCTATCCAATTGAAAAGAGAGACTAAATAAATAGAAAATAGAACATAGAACAGGAAGGAAACCTGATGGGCAGACAGCCTAGTGATTCCAGAACTACAAAAGAGACCTCCACTCCCTGTCTCATCATAGCAGCAAACTTTTGTTTATATGTTTGGCTTTCCATGAGATTCCATATAAGTCAAGATTTCTCTTTCCAAAGAAATTGTGAAAAGTCACTAGTCTAGCCCAGCTTGCTCAATTTTGCCCGAGAAGAAATAAGGCCAAGAGAAGCTAAGAGATAGTAAGCGTGTGGCAGAAATTAGAGCATGACCCTGGGTCTCTGCTCCTTATCCAGTCCTCTTTCTACTCCTTGGATTTATCTGTTCCTGGAGGAACTCTCCCCACAGTGCTGTGATTCATTCACCAATTGTGCTACTAAAATGCATGTGGATAACCTTTTGAGTATTTTTTTCTATACCTATTTTCTTAATTACACTTAGGATCGATTTTGGAGAAAAACAAGGTCAAGGAACTCAAGGTTTCGCTGCCGTGGAGTTGATGCCAATCGTAACTGGAAAGTGAAATGGTGTGGTAAGTTGGAAACTAAGTGGAATTTGGATCCAGAGGTTTCCACAGCTTTCACTCTCAAAAATGATGAGCCCATTAGGACTCCTTTATAAGACTGATGTTTTTCTGTGTGTGAAAACCTAATAGAGAAAAACACAGATATGTACATTGTAGCTATAATTTGCAAAAGAAAATGAAAGGGATTTTTAATATGCAAATATCAAAGATTTATTTCTGTCAACCCAATCTTGAAAATTGAAAATTTAAACACAGATGTAAAAGCAGAAAACTGAGGAATATTCGACATTCAGAAACTAAAACAGAACTGTGGTTTGTGGTATAAATCTGGTTAAATGTTTTCATCCTTTCGTTGAGAAAGCGAGAGTAATTCTGATCCTGCTTTCATCTGTCTATGACAATCAAAAGTACCAAATCCTTGTCTAGAATCTACCTATCTAAGGTCTCATGCATTGATTGACCACTTGCATGGCAAGTATATTTCTGCTACATTGCATCCATCATTAATACCTTTCAAGTGAAGAGAAGATGTCATTTTAAGAAACTCTTTCAAAATAAAGAAGCAGGTAGGTACTAGAGAGGGGAAGAGGGAGAGGAGAGAGAAAATTAGCCATAGCTAGTATAGAGGAGGCAACACTTGACCTCTACCCACCTTGGGTTTTCAGCTGAAGCTCTTAAACAAAAAGGCAGATTGGCAAGAGAAAAACAGTTTATTAACATGTGCAGCACGTGTCACATGAGAGAAACCTCATGAAAAGTAACTCAGAGTGGCAACTTAGAACTCTGGCTTATATAGCATGTTCGATAAATGTGTAGAGAAATGACAAAGGAAAGTAGTTTTGGGCTAAAATAAAATAAATATATGGGAGGCAACTAATGGAGTAGGGTTTGTTTACAGATTCCTGTGGTGCTGTCTCTAGGATGATAAAGTCTGTCTCCAGTAAAAGGAGAGTTTATATCCTCTCTTTAGGCAGAAAAGGGGAAGGTAGAGAGAGCATTTCCTGCATTTCCTGCTGCTTAATTGCCTTCAGCTCAAAATAATTTTCACGTCAAAGAGACATATTTCGGGGTGACATATTCTGGTTTCCTTCACTAGTATCATACTTGGCAATAGGAGGGAGTGTATGAAATGTATTATCAAAAGGCAATTGGAAGGAGCTCCCCTTTCAGAGTCCTTCCTTAGCTCCCTCAAAATATAGACCCTTGTGTAATAGAAAGGCTTCTGTTAGTCCCTTAGGAATGAGGCCTATTCCCAAATCACTCACCCTATGACGCGTGAGATGCTACTCCTCCCATCCTACCCACATCAGTCAGATCAGCTGGGCATGGGCTTAGACCCCATCCACACATCCTCTCCAGGCAACCTTCCTTAATCAGTTAGAATTAGTAAATAAGAATATGGCTCTAGAACTGACAGATATGGTTTGATTCCACCATTATTAGCTCAATGACTTGGGTGATTTTTTTTTTTTACCCATCAATTTATAACAGTAACAACTACCTCATAGCGTTCTTATGGGAATTAAAGGAATTCACATATGTTTAATGCCTAATTCAGTCCTAGTTCCAAACAGAGATCTAAATGTCAGTGATCTCTCCCTGCCTCCCCAAGCTGCAGAACAGTCAATTGATCTCTGAGCCTCAGGTCCACTGTTAAAGTACTTCTCTCCTTTAGGAGAGTGTTGTGATGATAAGCCTTAAGGTAAACTTAAAAGGGTTTGCATTTATGAGAGAAGAAAAGCATCACATAGTTACTATAAAGCGCTGTTAATGATGGCTGTTTATATTTTTAAAAATTTCTTTAGGGCGCCTGCGTGGCTCAGTTGGTTAAGCATCTGACTTGATTTCAGCTCAGGTCATGATCTCAGGATCATGAGATCGAGCTCTGCATCAGGCTCTACATTCAGCAGGAAGTCTGCTCAAGATTGCCTCTCCCTCTTCCTCTGTCCCTCCCCTCACCCACCCTCTCTTTCTAAAATAAATAATTCTAAAAACAATTTTTTTTCAACCTGGACTGAGACAGAAAGCTGGTTCACATTAACTCCCTAAGACTACTAATTTTTTAAAAATTCTTTCTCCCCTCTTTCTGATGTGACCATTTTGCATGCTCATAACTGTGTGTCCTATTTCATTAGTTGGTAGATATCCGCATCCATACGTATGTCACACAAATGATGCCCACCGTCATCTAAATGAGTACACTGAATGGGTAGCTGAGCTCAGTAACGCTAGCAGGCCAGCCAGCTCTGCCTGTAGAAAGTTAGATTCTTGTCTATATCCAGTTACAAATAAGTATCTTGCTTTCCATTGTTCTTTTTCCTTTACCCGGCTTGTTTCCTTCACACATAGGCCTTCGTTGATTTCTTAGTTTCAGCTGCAGTCCTCACTAGAATTCCTTTGATCCTTCACATTTTTGAATCATTCAGATTCTTCCCGTGAGTCAGCACTCAAGATGTACAAGGGGATTATGTCAAATGTCAGTTGCAAAATGACCTTGGTAGACTGTTGTAAATGATGTGGCAGCTTGGCTGGGATCATCTCTACCCACAAGGTGTCCTGAAGGGATGCAGCTGATCTGAGAGGTAGGCAGATGTGGCCTTCCTCCCCCACAGCTATTGACTTGGTCCAGGGGACAGTGAACCTCACTGAGGCAACCACTCTAAGGTCAAGGGCCCAGAAACAATTGTAGTCCCTAAGTGAACCTCCAAATAAATAACCATAGTATAAATGACAGAAATGCCCAGGAATGCCCGGGACCATTGAAAACACTATAGAGTCAACACTGAACTGACAAAAACGGCTATTTCTTTCTTTTAAGTAAGTGAGTCTCAAACTTAAAGAGTAGAACCTGAAACTGCATTTTACCATGAAAAATTCATGGATTCCCACATAACAGTGTTAGACTTCAGTGCATTTAATGTGGAGTAGACAGACAGCTTAGAGCATACTTCCTAGCTCCCCCTGGGGGCCTTCAGGCCATGAAATGAATATCATCGCTCTTAAAGTGGATCCAGCAGAGAGAGTCAACAAGTCAAAGTAGTAGTGGGAACCAAGAATAAATATACTAATTATATTCATTAATTTGCCAAAGTTAATTAATTACATACTCTTTGCTAGGCACTGTGCATTGTTGGTTTTTTGTTTTTGTTTTTTTTTTCCCTTCTTCTATGTACTCTTTTTGGAGAATGCCATGAGCATTGCTTCTTCCAAACTGGAATAAATCCAGGACAGAGGCAAAGAGTTTGGATGATATCCATATTTAAGCTTTAAATCCCTGAATAACAAGTGTTACCTAAAAATAAATTATTATTAGGACAACCTACAGAGTGGAAGAATGGATTTGCAAATGACATGTCTAATAAGAAGCTTTTATTTAGAATATTACAATCACTCTTACAACTCAACAATAAAATACAACTCAATTTAAAATGAACAAATGATTCAAACGAACACTTCTTTAAAGAACATTTACAAATGGGAATAAGCACATTAAAAAACTGCTTGACATCATTAGCCATCAGGGAAATGCACTTCAGGATACCACATCATGCCCACTAAGATGGCTATAAAAAAAAGACAGACAATAACAAGGGTTGGTGAGGATGTGGAAAAGTTGGAACTCTCATACTTGCTGGTGGGCATGTAAAATGATGTGGCCACTTTGGAAAACTGCTTAATGGTCACTCAAAAAGTTAAACATAGAGTTACCATATGACCTAGCAATTCCACTCCTACATATATATCTAAGAGAGATGAAAACATTTGTCTATACAATGCATATACATGAATGTTCATAGCAGCGTTATTTATAGTAGCCAAAAACTGGAAATTGCTCAAATGCCTGTCAACCAAGAAATAGGTAAATATGGTATATCCAAATAATGGAATACTATTTAGCCATAAAAAGAATACATACTGATACAACATAGATGCAACATAGATGAAAACATTATACTAAGTGAAATAAGCCAGTCATAAAATAATATTATAGATTGCATTTATATGAAATGTCCAGAATAGGCAAATCCATAGAGACAGAGAGTATATGTGCTGCCGAAGCGAACACTATAGAGACAGAGAGTAGATCAGTGGTTGCCCAGGGCTAGGGAGAGAGGGGAAAAAAATCCTACCAAGAAAGGGGTTTCTCTTTGGGATGATGATAATGTTTTTAGAATTAAGATTGTAGTGATGATTGTGAATATACTAAAATTCATCCAATTGTACACTTCAAAAAAGTAAATTTTATTACCATTTAAGAGCAAGTTAGGCATTTAATGAAATATAACTTCTTTTTTAGAATACTCAATTATCTAACATTATAAATTAGGTATAGTGTGGAAAAAACCATTTTTTAGCAGTGTAATCACAAATGCCTATCTCTAGAGATGAACTTCTCTCACTGACACCCCCTCACCCTATTAAAAAAAAAGGGAGACCTGTTTTGACTGGGCAAATGTTTCAATAGATCATCCAAAATGAAAGGGGAACTACTATGTACTGGTTGTTTGCAGCCAATGCCTGTGAAAGAGCAATGGATGGTCACTGGCCTGCTTGTTAAGAGGATGCGTTCTTCCTGCTGAAAGGTTTTCACTTTGAAACTGAACTGAATTGCTATAAAAACATATAGAAAATTTCAGAGACTAAATTTGGGGCAAAGAGAGGAAGAACAGGGAGAGGTAACACTACTGGAACATCTAGAAAAGGACTTCTTGGAAGTCAACGATGTCTAATGAGAATTTTAATAAAATTTTCCTGTGAAGTATGCAAATTCTCTTCAGTATCCCATAACCAGCGTTGGTAATATTCAGTACATTCTATTTCACTTATTAAGGCTTTGTGGAATTGGATCTGCTATTTGGGGATGTGAGGCAGTGCTGAGTTTAGCCTCCAAGTAAGCTCTGGGCAAGAACTAATTTACATCAAATCTACAGAGGTATGGAACCCGTAACAAGAAAGCACTGACTTATCAGACAAAAATTGGATAACACCTGGCTAAGAACGATGCATAGATGGGATCAAACTGGATTCTTAAGATGCCCACCATTTATTGATTCCAACATATATTAATCCAATTTTAAATCAAAACAAATATATTGAACACCTGCTAAAATGCAAGTTGCTATAAATTGTCTCGGAAAGTCCTGAATGATTTAATGAGTCCTTATCTAACTCTCAAGGAATTATTTGGGATTCTGAAGAAATGTAAAGGGAAAATCTGTTGACTTATCTTATTATCTTTAAAACCAAGTTAGTGTAAAAGGATGTATTAGTCACCTGAAATCTTCCTTGGAAGTTGGTAGAGAAATTAAAAAATTAGACAATCAATGAGTTAATTTTTATGCTTAGTTGTGCTTTTTATAAAGAAAGTAAAGGGTAAAGGATCCTGGAGTTTTAGAAATTTAGATCAAATGGAGTTTGATCACTGATGCTGTTTATGTATTTATTATATAGTTGTTATAATTTATATTTATTATACCTAACATTTATTAAGGATTCACTATGTGTCAAGGATGTGCTAAGTATGCAAGATCATGCTTTCATTGGTAGATGCTATTATTATCCCTATGTAACTGATAAAGAAACTAAAATTCCAAGCAATTAGGAAACTTGCTTCGGATTACACACAAATTGAGCCACAGTGAGAAGCCAAGTCTGACATTCCGATGACCCTGTTTCAAGCCATTATATCTGACATTTTAGGGTTCAGCTTGCAATGAATGGTCACTCCACTTTGTTAAAAAGTTAATATGTGGTTGCAAAAGAGTAGTTTAAGTATCAAAATAATAATAAGACAGGGAGTGTTTTATTCAAAATTATTAAACATAGACAACAGGGAGATTGGGAATGTACGGTAAGAGAGTAGAGGAAGGTTTCCAGGTGCTTTTTTTTAAGGAGATGGTTTTGGGTTTTATTTTTGTTTGTTTGTTTTTAGAAAGAGAGAGTGTGTGAGCTGTTAGGGGAAGAGGGAGAGAGAAAGAATTTTAAGCAGGCTCCACACCCAGTGCAGAGCCCAACACGGGGCTCGATCTCACAACCCTGAGATCATGACCTGAGCCAAAATCAAGAGTTGGTCCCTTAACTGACTGAGCCACCCAAGCGCCCCTCCAGGTACTATTTTTTAAATTGGGCCACTTCATACCATGCAGGTAGTTTGAATTTACTTCTGATATCAGGTGTATGACTATGAATTCTCCACAGAGACATTTTCCTCCCAGCCAGAACTTCGTATCTTCCCATAGAGGCAGATTTTTTGCAGCTTTCATTGAAAGTATCACCCTTTGAGGGTCCCACGTATATGCCTGGGTCTTATTCCCCCTTCCTGCATATTGAGGATCCAAATCCTAATGCCCTACCTCCAACACACACAGCCATTGAAACAAGACTGAGCCAGAAAACACCCTAAAAATGGCTACAGCTTTTGCTTCAGCTATTCTCATTCCAACTTCCTCTTCATGTTTGTTCCCTTGGGAATATTTTTGAGACTACTGAAGTGTATTTAAATCACTTTATTGAACATTCAGAGAGGTTTATAGCAAGAGATTTTATCACCGTGTCTGGTACAGTTCCATCATATTGCCAGAAAACCCCAACTATCATTTTAGATATTAACACAATTGGAATTAATTTAGGCCTCAATTCTTGATTATTTTTTTTTTATTTTTAAAGATTTTATTTATTTATTTGAGAGAGAGATGGAGGGAGCACAAGCAAAGGGAGGAGGAGAGGGAAGGGCAGAAGGAGAGGGAGAAGCAGACTTCCCACTGAGCGCCGAGCCTGACATGGGGCTCAATCCCAGGACCCTGAGATCATGATCTGAGCCAAAGTCAGATGCTTAACCAACTGAGCCACCCAGGTGCCCAAAAGATCATTTTAAACTTATATGAACTCTTTCAAAACCCAGGAAAAGAGTAAGTATTTCCCAAATCATTTTATGGAGCTAAATAGAACCTTGATTGCAAAACCAAGTGAGGACAGCATGAGCAAGAAAATTATCTGCAAATGTCCTTTGTGAATATAAACGTATAAATTATAAAAAATAATTATTAACAAACCAAATCCAATACTATATAAAATGATAATATATAACGAACAAATTTGGTCTAATACAGAAATCTGAGAGTGGTTTAATACTTGATGATGGTTTTTAAGACCTTTGATCATTATTCCGATTGTCTACAATAATCCTACCTGTACCTGCTCATAAAGACTGACCACTGCCAGGCAACTTTCTTTCTTATTTGTGGACTCCTACAAGTAATAATACCACAAGAGCAGTACTATCACAGTTTCAAAATAGAGTATGTAGCTTTAAGATATTGTTACCTCTTTTCCCAAGTATTGTCTTTTAAATCTGTAGTAGTTCTTTTGGTATTTGGGGAGAGCTGACAATGAATGCTAAAACTTGCAAAGAACTAGTTGGATTTTTGTTTTGTTTTTGTGTTTTCTTTCAAATGCCACCACTTTAGTGAACTTTTTTTTTTTTTTTTTTTTGGAGTGTAGTGGATGTATAACATTATATTAGTTTCATGTGTACAACATAATAATTCAACATTTATATACATTACAAAGTGATCACCATAAGTCTAGCCACCATCTGTCACCCATACAAGGTTGTTACAGCATTTTGACTATCTTCCCTATGCTGTACATGACAACTCTATGACTTATTTATTTTATAACTGAAAGTTGGTACCTTTTAATACCCTTTACCTATTTCACCCATTTTCCCCCCCAACCCCTACTCCCCTCTCCTCTGCCAACCACCAGATTGCAAATACAAATCTATTTCGGCTCTGTTTTGTTTGTTCATGTGTTTTGTTTTCTAGATTGCAAATGGAAGTGAAATTACACAGTATTTGTCTTTCTCTAACTTATTTCATTTAGCATAATACTCTCCAGCTCCATCCATGTTCTCACAAAGGGCAAGATTCATTCAACCATAAGGTTGAGTAATAATCCATTGTGTATATATATATACCACATCTTTATCCATTCATCTATCACTGAACACTTAGATTACTTCTATATCTTACATATTGTAAATAATGCTGCAGGGAATAAAAAGGTACGTATGTCTTTTAAAATTAGTGTTTTCATTTTCTTCAGATAAATTCCCAGAATCAGAATTGCTGCATAATATGGTTATTACTTGGTTATTCAAATCCTTAATTTTTTTGAGGACTCCTATACTATTTTCCACATTGGCTATACCAATTTGTATTCCCACCAGGAGGGCACAAGGTTTCTATTTTTTCTCTACATTCTGGCCAACACTTGTTATTTCCTACCTTTTTGACAATAGCCATTCTGACTGGTGTGAGGTCATATCTCATTGTGGTTTTGATTTGCATTGCCCTAATTATGAGTGATGTTGAATATCTTTTCATGTGCCTGTTGTCTATCTGTATTTCTTCTTAAGAGAAATGTCTTTTCAGGTCCTCTGCCCATTTTTCAATCAGATTTTTTTGGGGGGGTATTGAGTTGTATGAGTTCTTTGCAGATTTTGGATATTAACCTCTTATCAGATATATCTACAAGTATCTTCTCCCATTCAGTAGGTTCCTTTTCATTTTGTTTGTGTCTTCCTTCACTGTGCAAAAGAATTTTAGCTTGCTATAGTCCCATTTGCGAATTTTTGCTTTTGTTACCATTGCCTACAGAGACAAATCCAAAAAATATTGCTAAGACTAATGTCAAAGACCTTACTACCTACATTTTCTTTTAGGAGTCTTATGGTTTCCAGTCTTATATTTAAGTCTTTCATCTCTTTTGGAAGGCAGCTATGCTCACCACTATCCCACCAATGCTTCACTCTTTAACGCATTTTGAGTTTATGTTTATATATGGTGTAAGACAGTGGTCCAATTTCATTCTTTTGCATGTTGTTGTCCAGTTTTCCCAACAGGATTCATTGGAGAAACTATCTTTCCTCCATTGTACATTTTAGCCTCCTTTGTCAAAGATTAATTGATCATATAAGCATGGGTTTTTCTGAACTCTCCATTCTGTTCTTTTGATCTATGTATCTATTTTTGTTCCAGTACCATACTGTTTTGATTACTATAGCTTTGTAGTATAACTTGAAATCAGGGAGCATAATACTTCCAGCTTTGTTCTTCATTCTCAAGATTCTTTCGACTATTCAGGGTCTTTTATGGTTCCATACAAATTTTAAAATTATTTGTTCTAATTCTGCAAAAAAAAAGTCCTTCGAATTTTGATGAAGATTCCATTGAATGTGTACACTGCCTTGAAAGGAATGGACATTTTACCTGTGTTAATTCTTCCAACCCATGAGCATAGATTATCTTTCCACTTATTTGTGTTGTCTTCAGTGTCTTTCATTAGTGTCTTTATAGTTTTCAGAATACAGGTCTTTTATTTCATTGACTAAATTTATTCCTAGGTATTTTATTCCTTTTAATGCAATTGTAAATGGGATCATTTCTTAATTTCTCTTTCTAATTGTTCATTATTAATGTATAGAAATGCCATATTTATGTAAATTTTTATACTACAACTTTACTGAATTCATTTGTTCTAATCATTTCTTGGAGATTTTAGGGTTTTCTAAACATAGTATTATGGAATCTGCAAATATAGTGACTGTTTTACTTCTTCTTTTCCAATTTGGATAATTTTTCTTCCTTTTACTTGTCAGATTCTTGTAGCTCTAATTTCCACTATTACATTAAAATGGTGAGAGTGAGCATCCTTGTCTTGTTCCTGACCTTAGAGGTAAAGCTTTTAGTTTTTAACCATTAAATATGGTGTTAGCTCTGGGTTTGTCATGTATGAATTTTATTGTGTTGAGGTATGCTGCCCTGTACCCACTTATTGAGAGGTTTTTTTTTTTTTTATCATTACTGTTTAATTTTATTGAATAGGTTTTCTGCATCTATTGAGATAACCATGATTTTTATTCCTCATTTTGTCGACATGGTGTATCATGTTAATTGATTTGTGGATATTGAACCATTCTTGCGTCACTGAAATAAAGCCCACCTGAATATGGTGTATGATCCTCTTCATGAATCGTTGAATCTGGCTTGCTAATATTTTGTTGAGAATTTTTTCATCTGTGTTCATCAAGGATATTGGCCTATGATTTCCTCTTTTGTGCTGTATTTATCTGATTTTGGTATCAGGGTAAAGCTAGCCTCATACAATGAATTTGGAAGCATCCCTTCCTCTTCAGTTTTGTGGAATAGTTTGAGAACAGGTGTTAACTTTTCTTTAAAATTTGGTAGAACTCATCTGATAGATGCTGTCTGGTCTTGGACTTTTGTTTGTTGGGAGGGTTTTGATTACTGATTCAATTTCATTGCTAGTAATCCATTTGTTCAGATTTTCAGCTTCTTCCTGCTCCAGTCTTGGAACATTGTATGTTTTTAGGAATTGTACATTTTTATACATTTCTTCTAGATTGTTGGTGTATAATTATTATAGTAGCCTCTTATGATCCTTTGTGATTCCTCTTTCATTTTCAATTTTATCTATTTGGGCCCTCTTTCCTTTTTTTTTATGAGTCAGGCTAAAGGTTTATCCATTTTGTTTATCTTTTCAAAAAACTAGCTCTTAGTTTCAGTGATTTTTTTTTCTATTTTTTCAGTCTCTGTTTCATTTATTTCCACTCTACTAACTTTGAGCTTTGTTTCTTCTTTTTTTAGTTCTTTTAGGTGTAAATTTAGGTTATTTATTTGAGATTGTTCTTATGTCTTGAAGTAAACCTGTATCACTATAAATTTCACTCATAGATTTGCTTTTGTTGTATCCCATAGATTTTGGAACAGTGTATTTCTATTTTCATTTGTCTGTATTTTTTATTTTCTCTGCAATTCCTTTATTAACCCATTAGTTGTTTAGCAGCATGTTGGTTAGCCTCCACATTTTTGTGTTTTTTTCCAGTATTCCTCTTGTATATGATTTCTATTTTCACACTGTTGTGATCAGAAAAGATGTTTGATATGATTTTAGTCTTCTTAAATTCATTGAGACCTGTTTAGTGGCCTAATGTGAGCTATCCTGGAGAGTTTTCCATGTGCACTTGAGAATAATGTATATTTCATTGTTTTTTGGATAGGATGTTCTGTGTGTGTGTGTGTGTGTGTGTGTGTGTGTGTGTGTGTGTGTGTGTATCCATATACCCATCTGGCCTAATGTGTCATGTAAAACCAATTTTCCTCATTGATTTTCTGTCTGGACGATCTATCCACTGATGTAAGTAGGGCGTTAAAGTTCACTGCTATTATGTATTACTGTCATTTTCTCCCTCTGTTTCTGTTACTACTTGCTTTTATGTATCTTGGTGCCTCTATGTTGGGTACATAGATATTTATAAGTGTTAGCTCCTCTTGTTGAATTAATCCTTTTATCATTATGTAATGCCCTTCTTTGGCACTTGTTACAGCCTTTTTTTTTTAAGTCTATTTTGTCTGATATAAGTATTGCTTTTCCATCCTTTCGCTTTCAGTCTCTATGTTTCTGTAGGTCTGAAGTGAGTCTCTTGTAGGCAGCACAGAAATGGGTCTTGTTTATCTATTCAGTTACTATATGTTTTTGATTGGACTATTTAGCCCATTTAAATGTAAAGTAATTATTGATATACATGTACTTACTGCCATTTTGTTACTTGGTTTCTAGTTGTTTTTGTAGTTCTTCTCTGTTTCTCTCTTTTTTTTCTTCTCTTTCCTTGTGATTTGATGACTCTCTTTAGTGTTATGCTTGGATTCCTTTCTGTTTATTTTTTGTGTATCTGTTATAGTTTTTTGGCTTGTAGTTATCACAAGATTCATATATAACATCCCCAGTCTCTAGTAGTCTATTTTAAGCTGGTGATCACCTAAATTCAAATACATTCTAAAAACACAAAATTTTTATTCTCCCTTCCACGTTTCATGTATATGACATCATATTTTACATCTTTTGGGGTATCTCTTAACTAAGTATTGTAGATATAACTGATTTTACTACTTTTGTCTTTTAACCTTCTTTTTAGCTTTTTTTTTTTTTTTTTTTTTTTTATTTTTGAGAAAGAAAGAAAGCAAGAGCAGGGACGGCAGAGGGAGAAGAACAGAGAGAATCTTAAGCAGGTTCCGTGTCCAGCACAGAGCCCAATGTAGGGCTTGATCTCATGATCCAGAAAACATGACCTGAGTTGTAATCAAGAGTCAGATGCTTAACCAACTGAGCCAACCAGGCACCCCCATATTAGTTTTATAAGTGATCTACTACCTTTACTATTTGCTTTTTCTAGGGAAATTTTTCCTTTCATAATTTTCTTATTTCTAGTTATGGTTTTGGGTTTTTTTGGTTTTTTTTTTTCTGTTTAAAGAAGTCCTTGTAGGGGCTCCTGTGTGGCTCAGTGGGTTAAAGCCTCTGCCTTCAGCTCAGGTCATGATCTCAGGGTCCTGGGATCGAGCCCCTCATTGGGCTCTCTGCTCAGCATGGAGCCTGCTTCCCCCTCTCTCTCTGCCTGCCTCTCTGCCTACTTGTGATCTCTCTCCTCTGTCGAATAAATAAAATTTTTTAAAAAATAAAAAATAAAAAAAATAAAGAAGCCCCTGTAACATTGCTTGTGAGGCTGGTTGTAATGGTGATCGACTCCTTTAATTTTTGCTTGTCTGGGAAACTATCTCTCCTTCAATTCTGAGTGATAACCTTGTTGGGTAAAGTAGTCTCAGTTGTAAGGTTTTTCCTTTCAGCACTTTGAATATATTGTGTGATTCTCTTCTCGTCTGCAAAGTTTGTGCTGAAAAATCAGCTTGTAATCTTGTGGGGTTTTCCTTGTACGTAACTAGTTGTTTTTCTCTTGCTGCTTTTATGATTCTTTAATATTTGACATTTTGATGATAATATGTCTTGGTGTGGGTCTCTTTGGGCTCATTTCATTTGAGACTGTCTGTACTTCCTAGATTTGTATGTCTACTTTCTTTGCCATGTTAGTGAAGTTTTCAGCTATTATCTCTTCAAATAGATTTTCTATCCCTCTTTCTCTCTCTTCTTTTGGGATCCTTATAATACAAATGTTATTATACTTGCGGTTGTCCCATAGGTCCCTTAAATTAATATTTTTAAATTTTTTTTCTTTTTACTGTGCCAGTTGGATTACTTCCACTACCCTGTCTTTGAAATTGCTGATCCATTCTACATCATCTAATCTGCTGTTGATTCCCTTTGCATATTTTTCATTTCAGTTACTGTTTTCTTCAGTTCTGATTTGTTGTTGTTGTTTTTGTTTTTGGGTTTTTGTCTTCTATCTCTTTGTTGAAATTTTCATTGTATTCATCGATTCTTCTCCTGAGTTTGGTAGGCATCTTTATAACAATTACTTTGAACTCTTTATTTGGTAGATTGTTTTTCTCCTTTTGGTCTTGTTCTTTTGTTTGAAACACATTCTTCTATCTCCCCATTTTGCCCATTTGTTTATGTTTTAGGTAGATCCAGCTGTAGCTCCCAGGCATAAAGGAGTGGCTCTAGGTAGAAGGTGTCCTATAGGGCCCAGTTGCGCAACCCCCCCCCCAAGTCACTTAAGCCAAGTACTTCAAGGGTGTCCCCTGTGTAGGCTCCATGTACCCTCCTGTTGTGGCTGGGTTGCAGTTGGTGGGAACTTGCTGGTGTGTGGGGCAGTCCCCCATCATGGCTGTCTGTGAGGCCTGGTCACAATGGTTGCAGGTGCACTGGCATGTGTGGTTGGTCCTCAGTACAGCTGGCTATGAGGCTAAACTGCCAGAGCTACAGGTGTATTGGTGGGTGTGGCAGGCCTCTGGCTATGAGGCTTCAAGATATGATCGGAATTGTTGCAGGTGTTCTAGTGTATGGGGGCTGGTCCCCATGATGGGGGCTGCATGGAAAGGGCACCAGTACTGACAAAGGCTGCCTGCTGGGTGTGGCACAGCAGGGAGCCTCTTACTTAGGGGACCACTGACCAGGCAGGTTGGGCAGGGTGAGTCTGCAAGGGAAAACTGGGGTGGGGTGAGTGGTGCCACTACAGTAGACAGAGAGTGTTAGTACCTACCAGCACCAGGACAGCTACGTAGAGGGGAGTGGGGAAAGAAAAATGGCACCCACCAGCACATTCATCCCTGAAGAAAGTCCCAACAGATCTCTGCCCCCTCCAGGACACAGAAAATGAATCTCCTTTACATGTAACGCATGAGCTTTTCAAACTGCCACCTCTGTGCTGGGCCTTGGAGTGAGATTTTGCATATGACCTTTTAGAGAAAAATCCCAATTTCCTACTCTCCTTTGGCTCTCCTGGAAATAGAGCTCTCTGGTTTCCAAAGCTAGACATTACAGAGCTCATCTTCCTAATGCAGGTCGTCCAGGCTGGGAAGCCTAATGTGGGGCTCAGAACCCCCTGCCCCATTCCTTAGGGAGGGCTTCTACAGTTGTGATATCCCACCCATTTGCAGACTACTGAGCCAGGAGTGTGGGTCCCAACTAGTCCGCATCTCCACCCCTCCTACCCACCTCAATGTTGCTTTTTCTTTGTACCCTTAGTTGTGTAAAATAAGTTCTTCCAGGCCTCAGGTCATTCTCAGAGAGGGATTATTCTATATGTAGTTGTAGTTTTCATGTTTTCATGGGAGAAGGTGAGCTTTTCCTACTCTACCATCAAGATGATCCAGCTCTCTGGTTTAACTGTAGATGTTTTCTAAGTTTCTCTTATAATGAATTCTTTAGTGCTTGTTGTGGATAGGCATTCTCCATCCATTGCAACCTCCTCTAGAGCTTTCCTGCACTGGTGAGGCCAAAAAGATAACGTCTACATTTCCTAGACTCACTTATAGCTAGGGATCAGTATTTTAGGTTCTACCCTTTTGCTGCCTTGGTGTGAGACTTAGAATGTGGAAAGTAAGCTAGAGGTCATTTTTCTGTGGTTTCTATTTTCCCTGCTGTCTTGCACCATTGTGGGGGTATGTGGCTTATCTGAGGTAGCCTCCCCATCTTGACTCTTTCCTGAATGTGCTGCTTCCTCGTCTTAGAAAAGGGAGGCGCCCTCCTTGTAACCTGTATCATGCCTCTTGAAGCTATCCAAGTTGGCTTAAGTTAAAGTTTCTTTCCTGATGGTTCTAAAAATCATTTAATGACTTATTTAAAAAAAAAAAAATCCCCTTTGCTTAAACTAACCACAGTGGGTTCTGTGCCCTTTCACGAAACCCTGGCCAGCACAGTCTCTCATAAACATTTCATTTTCCAGTCCACATCTATTACCTTGGCCAAGAATTCTGTTATTTCATAAGCTTTTTCTGACATTCAGTTCAATTTTCCTTGTCCTTTGTTTTCATAATTGGTTCTACCCCACCTTGTCATAGTCATTTACCATTAATACTATTTTGGTCTTTTAAAATAATGTACCTAATAAACATATTAGCAGGCTGTGTTATTTTGATTTCCTTAGTATTACCTAGCTAAAGAATATACTGTCAATTTCTTTCAGTGCTCCTTTAACTCATCAACCTTAAACATGTTTTTGCAAACTTCCTCCTTTCTAGGATAGAGGATCACAACACTAAACTGAACTTCCTTCTAAGACTTAAAAAAAACACAAAAAGCTGTTATTTTCATCTCTTGCTATTTAATGTATATTTTCCAATTAACTCACCACTAAAAAGATTTTATCATTTGTGAACTTACCCTTAAATCCTTTTTTCTCCAATTCAGATACTGATTATATGCAAAACTCCATCTCTCCATTTTACCCTTCTCTCTCCTTACACAAGATACATCCAAAAGCTTTTTAAAATGAGCTTCTTGTAACTGCAGATTAAATAATGTTTAGTACTGCTTGTGTGTGTGCACAAAATGATATATTTTTGTTTTATTTCTGATCATTCTTGTGGATAAATATATAAGAATTTGCATGTAAGAGACAATATCGCAGTTTATTTGTAACGTCTATTCCAACATAATGGATAAATATCTTTGTCGAAGTTTTGAAAATGATGTTACAAACAACATTCAAAAACCTTTTACAAATAACTTATTTTCTTGAAAGTCACTGAAGTAAGTAACATATAAAACTGACATTTTTAAAGTGAGGCATGATGGAGGTGGTAGAATCACTCTCTCAGCTCCTGGGACACTGAGCTACTGATTTTTCTCTTGTACTGATTTTAAGCCCAGTAATTTTATTGCATCTGTTTCAGCAAGTAACCCTCCCATGCTGCTCAATCTTTAGGAGGCCTCCAGTCTTGCCTTGAGCATACAAGAAAGATTTTTAAAGCTTTTATCTACTAATTATTTTTCTACTATGCTGGTTGCTTTTCAGCATTATTTAATTCCTGAGTTCACCAAAAACAAACTACAACTCTCTGATAATTTTCCACCAGCTGTATCATTTGCATTTGGCAAGTCATGTTATTTTTTCAATAAATTTCATTTATATCTAACTGCTTTGAATTTTTGAGAACTCGTTACTGTTTTTAACATCTTAGAAGCATTATAGCATTATGCTCCTTATGGGTCACTAACATTGTTAAATATTTTCCTTGTTATCAGATTCCCAATTTCCTTTCAATCTACGTGCTTATTTTTAATCCAAACTCCTTCTGAAGTAATTTTTGTTATTAAAACAATCTATTTTTAAAAAATCTATTTTTATATACATTTTTTATTAGTAGTAACATATAATGTATTATTTGTTTCAGGGTACAGGTCTGTGATTCATCAGTCTTACACAACACACAGCACTTACCACAACACAAACCCTCCCCAATGTCCATCACCCAGCCATCCCATCCTTCCCAACCCCCTGCCCTCCAGCAACCTCAGTTTGTTTCCTGAAATTCAGAGTCTCTTATGGTTTCTCTCCCTCTCTGGTTTCATCTTATTTCACTTTTCCTCTCTTCCCCTATGATCCTCTGCCTTATTTCTCATATTCCACATATCAGTGAGATCATATGATAATTGTCTTTCTCTGACTGACTTATTTTGCTTAGCATAATAACTTCTAGTTCCATCCACATCATTATAAATGGCAAGATTTCATTTTTGATGGCTGCATAATATTCCACTGTATACACGTAGCACATCTTTATCCATTCATCTGTCGGTGGACATCTGGGCTCTTTCCACAGTTTGTCTATTGTGGACATTGCTGCTATAAACGTTGGGGTGCAGGTGTCCCTTTGGACCGCTACATTTGTATCTTTGGGGTAAATACCCAGTAGTGCGATTGCTAGGTCATAGGGTAGCTCTGTTTTCAAATTTTGAGGAACCTCCATACTGTTTTCCAGAGGGGCTGCACCAGCTTGCATTCCCACCAACCGTATAGGAAGGTTCCCCTTTCTCCACATCCTCACCAACATCTGTCGTTTCCTGACTAAAACAATCTCTTTAAAAAAAAAAAAATTTAAGGGGGACCTGGGTGGCTCAGTTGGTTAAGCATCTGACTCTTGGTTTTGGCTCCAGTCGTGATGTCAGGGTGGTGACATGGAGCCCGGCGACAGGCTCTGCACTGAGCATGGAGCCTGCTAACGATTCTCTCTCCCTCTTCCTCTGTCCCTTCCCCACTCACACACATGCACTCTCTATCTCTAAAAAAAAAAAAAAAAAAAATTAAATAATCTTTTTTAAATGTTATTTTACATGCAGAAATAGAAAAACAATGATATTCTTTTTATCTACCATTTTTTGTAATTGTTTGAAAAACTGTGATATGCCAAATGATGACAGGGGATGCATGGGTAGTCACTTTGCCTTTACGCTATCTTCCAAAACAGCATTTCCCAAACCACACACAATCCTAGTGAACTGCAGAACCTTAGCGGTCCAGGAGAATTTATTAGGTGCCTGGAAAATAACCATCTTAGTCTGTTTAAGCCTCTATAACAAAACACCAAAGGCTATGTGTCTTATAAAATATAAACATTCATTTCTTGCAATTCCAAAGGCTGGGAAGTCCAGGATCATGGTGCCAGATTTGGTGTTTAGTGAGGCTTCCTAGTTCACAGATAACACCTTCTCACCATGTTCTCATATAGTGGAAGGTGTTAGGGAGCTCTCTGGGATCTCTTTTTTAAACTCACCAATCCCATTCATGAGGGCTCCACCCTTGTGAATTAATTACCTCCCAAAGACTCGACCTCCTAATATCATTATGTTGGGCATAAGGATTTCAACATATAAATTTGAGGAGGACACAAAAATTCAAACTGTAGCAATAACTGACACTAATGATGGTACTATTTTTAAGTTGAAAGAAAAAAGGACTTTTATAATGTCAGAAAAAAATACCAAATACATTTTATATAGTTATCTCAAAAGTTATCAGATACATGACTAGATTCTTTCATTCATTTATCCAATTACTATTACCTGAGCTGGTTATTGGGAAAATTGCAATAAAGAAAACAAACTCAGGTTGTTATACGTGCTATGGAAAAATATATATTACCACAAAAGTAATAGTGCCCGGGGTGGGATGGGTTAGGTGTTTTTAGGTGGCATAGGGAAGACCAATCTGATAATATGAGACTTGAGAGAGTAAGGAGTGCTGGATGGCTGGAGCTGAGTGAGGTAGGAAAGAGTAGGAGATGAAGTCAGAGAAGTAATCAAAGGCAAAGTGTTACAGGTCCAGCATTAGGAAGAACTTTGGATTTTGCTCTGAATCGGATGAGAAACCACTGGAGAATTTTGAGTTGAGAGGTGACATGATCTAACTTTTTAAGATAATTATTCTGGCTACTTTATCTCAAATGAATTGTTGAGGGCAAATATTTGTATTCAAATTACACTTTCCCATTAGAAAGGACTGCTTTCAAAATATAAAAAGTCTACCTTAGAATATTATTATCCACATCTTTAGACAACCATTGTATAAACCACAATAAATTCTAAATGTAAATATATCTTTATTACATAAGGAATTAAGTATTGTTGGTTTTTTTACTTAATTCGTCTTTTATTCTTTTTTTTTTTTAAAGATTTTATTTATTTATTTGACAGAGAGATCACAAGTAGGCAGAGAGGCAGGCAGAGAGAGAGGGGTAAGCAGGCTCCCCGCCGAGCAGAGAGGCCGATGCGGGGCTCGATCCCAGGACCCTGAGATCATGAACTGAGCCGAAAGCAGAGGCTTTAACCCACTGAGCCACCCAGGCGCCCCACATCTTTTATTCTTCTTTTGGCAAACATCAAATAATATGAGCAAAACTATATTGCTTACTACAGTTACATACATTCATTTTTGCTTTATATAAGCCGGTAAACATATGTAAGTGGATAAAATTCTTGGCTAAAGACATATTCCAAAACTCTGACATATACTTTCTAAGTTAGGAGAAAAGAGAGCTTAAAGAAAGCTTATGAAACTTCCATTAGACCATAATCATACAGCAAACTAAATTAGTATATGCTGTTTTTAAATTAACATCTGCCATTTTTTTAAAGACTTCAATTTTTGGTTACAGCTAAAATGATTTTTATCTGAAGGTTTATGAAAGAACAGAAGCTGACCACACAAATCTTACTCATAACCATATTGGCCATTTAAAAATAAAAAATAATAAAAATAAACCTGTAATCAGAAAATTCCACTTATTAGAAAAAAATAACTACCAACAAGTTATTTTAAATATAGATGACATTTATAATAACTAGACTTCATGATATCTGTTTTATTACTTCTTTTTTTATTTATTTATTTTAGAGCCTGTGCACGCAGGGGGAGGGGCAGAGGAAGAGAATCTTAAGCAGACTCACTGCTGAGCATGAAGCTCCATGTGGCGCTCCATCTCACAACCCTCAGATTATGACCTGAGCCAAAATCAAGAATTAGACACTTAACCAACTGAGCTTCCCAGGTGCCCCTTGTTTTATTACTTTGTAATGCTTATCTTTTAATTTTAAAGATTACTAAAGATTACTTACTAAGATTACGTCATAATAAAAATGAACCATTTAGCTTTTTATAATTTAATTTTTTAGTAAATTGCAGGCCCAAAATTATCAGATCAAGGATTGCAGAACAGTCAGCCTTCAGAATATATTTTGTTTGGCAGACAGAATGGCTTTTCATCTTCTGAATTGGAATACCTTCATGCAGTACCTACTTGCCCTAGCTGACCACAGTCCCTACCAGCTTCCCACGTCATTACAAGTTGGGCATGAGAGACTGACATCCGTTTTTGATTATAAAACCCAATATTTACTTAAAAACATTAGTTGCATTCATGGAGCAAAAGTTCAAATATTATAAACTTGATGCTAAATCTTAATACATACTCCTAATTTTGGAAAAATAGATCAAACCAAAAGATCTAATTTTCATTTTCATAATACGTGGAAGTAAGTGTTTTTTAAAAGGAACCAAAATAAAGATAAGCAACCATGCAAGAGAAAAAGTTTTCAGTAAATATAGCAGAAAAGTTTTACTATTGTTTTTATATAAACACTTCAGAATCAAATATTATAGAAAATAACTCTTTTTTAATTTGAAGATTAATTGGCTTTATTAAACGATTCGTGAATTGGGCAGCATCCAAATCATAATAGGGAAGAGCTCTCAATAAAAATAATTTTTAAGGGTCTATATAAAATGTCAAGAAAAACTCCTAAGACTCCAGAAGTTAACAGTTTTAGAAAAGTCGTAATTCATGAAAATAAACCAACATGATAAAACGGGGAAACTCCTAGTAATCAAAAACAATATTGGGACGCCTGGGTGGCTCAGTTGGTTAAGCGGCTGCCTTCAGCTCAGGTCATGATCCCAGGCTCCTGGGATCGAGTCCCACATCGGGCTCCTTGCTCGGCAGGGAGCCTGCTTCTCCCTCTGCCTCTGCCTGCCTCTCTGCCTACTTGTGATCTCTCTCTCACTCTCTCTCTGACAAATAAATAAAATTAAAAAAAAATATATTAAAACAAGATAACGTTTCATCTATTAAATTATTCCCCAAAGTGCTTAATGTGATATCCTAAACTGGAAGAAATGGTAAAACTGGGATGTCATGTGTCTCCGGGGGCATTAGAAAGTAACTTGACCAGACATTTCAACATCACCATTCCTTCCAGCATTCATTTAAAAAAAAAAAAGTATGGCATGCATTCTGTTTCCCACTCTGTGATAGGCACTTGGGAAGCAGAGACAGGTCCAACAGATTCTGTCCTCATCAGGCTTAAAATCACTGAGGTTAGAGGAGGTGAAGAGAAGGGAGAAAGGAAAAAAGAGTGGAGGAGGAAGGAAGGGAAAGAAAAAAAACAAAAAGAACTTAAAAATACTATGTAGAAATACATATGGTATAGATAGACATATAAATAGTACAGTGGAGATACAAAGGAAGAAGGGACCAGTTCTACTTGATAAAGTCAGAAAAGTCTTCATAGGGGCGCCTGGGTGGCTCAGTGGGTTAAAGCCTCTGCCTTCGGCTCAGGTCATGATCTCAGGGTCCTGGGATCGAGCCCTGCATCAGGCTCTATGCTCAGCAGGGAGCCTGCTTCCCTCTCTCTCTCTGCCTATCTCTCTGCCTACTTGTGATCTCTCTCTGTCAGATAAATAAAATCTTTAAAAAAAAGAAAAGTCTTTATAGAAGAAATAATAGAAGATTGGAATATTAAAAACATATTCGTCATCAGGTAGACCAAACTGTAGGGCAGAAAGTGAGTAGAGCAAAGGATTCAGAGTCAAGAGTGCATTCCGGGTAGGGGAAACAGGTATGTCCGTGGGACAAACTTGCAGCATGAAAGAGAACAGGGTGCCGTGAGGATGGCAGGTGGCCCTGCATGGCTGGAACGAAGGATGACTGGAAGGACTGGAGAGAGATGAGGCAGAAGAAGTTCCCAGGGTATCATGCATGCTAGGCAGAAGTTTCCAGGGTATCATGCATTCAGTGCTGTGCTGAGACTTACAGGTTTTATTCTAGAAGCCGTGCATTTCAAACTTAACTGAGGTTATATACACATGGAGTTCTATCACAGAGAAAGCCACAGAAAGTCATAGCACACTTTCAGGATCTATCGATTTCATTTGAGGATATCAAAAGGAGAGTTATTTTTATGTGAGAACAAACAAATGTATAATTGAGTGGACTGAATAATTAACAATTTTATTTTTTAAATGAACTTCATTTAAAAAATGTTTAAAGTAAAACAATTTCAAAAATGTTAGGGGCTTACAGTCCATGTTGATTTTGCCTGTTAGGTGTATTTTGATGGAAAATTTGACAAACATTGGATAATTGGGAGCCTTTTAAGGGAGGAATAATTAGAAGCTTTTAAACGTGGGAAGAAAATGACTGAACTCTGAGCATGGCTTGAGCAGGAGTGTTAGCCAAAGGTTAGTAAACTACATCAGAACCATAATCCAGAAGGGACAGGCAAGGCTGGAGAAGAAAGGCACACAAGAGAAATGTGGAAACAGCAGCGTTCACTTACATCTAGATCACTTATGCTCCAGTAGAATACAGGCGATGAAGTTCAGAAGGAAAAGGGAAGAGTCTAGGATGACTCTGCTTCCGCTAGGAGGGACTGGTGGATAGAGGGGTCATCTACCAAGATTTGGCATCTAGTGAGGGGTGAGGATTTGGTGGAAAATATGAGTCCAATTTTGAGCAGTGGATTTGAAGTGTTTGTAGGAACCTTGGGGAAGACGTGCAATAGGTAACTAGATATAACTAGACTTGGAGTAATGAAAGGGCCTCGTCTGAATGTAGGGGCTTTGGGTCCTTAGCACATGGGAAGTAGTTGAAGCTATGGGCACAGATCAGATCGGTACACATGAACAATGAAAAAGGAGTCAAAGTAGAACCTTAAGCCTGTGCATACCCTTTGGTCTAAGCATCCCATTTTGAAAACACGTTAGAAGGAAACAGAAAAAGATGCTGACCACAGTGTGATCTATAATAATAAAAGACCGAGAACAATCCAAATGGCAAACAACAGGACAATGGTTAAATAGATTCATATTCAATTGATGCATTTTAGGAAGCCATAAAAATAGGTAAGAAGTTCATTTAAAAATAATAAAAAGCTGCTAATACTGAGTCAAATTTGGGCTCTATAATTTTTTCACTCTGATTACAATTTTTTAAATATATGATGATTTTATATGTACATGTGATAGATGTGTGTATGACATATACACATTTAGATACTAATACTAGGAAAAAAGACTGAGAAAAATAGACTAAAATGCCAGAATTGGAGAACTAGTGTTTTTTCCTCTTTTAAATGTTTTCTAAACTTAATTTTAGAATTCCACTTCAAGGAACAAATTTGCCTTTAATAGTGTGTATTCTGTATTTATTTTTCCCAAATAGCCTATAAGTAGTTAGCCAAATGACTAATCATGTGACATGAATTTTTAAAAGATGCATATTGAAATGAATCCCAGAGATAAACACTATTTAAATGTATGATCTTGTTGCCAGTGTGAGACATCAAGGTAGGCCACCCTACTGCATCATGGAGAATTTAGCAAAACCCAATAGGGCCATAGGAGTCACTCAGTACGTATTTCTGGAGCACCTAATATATGTAGGTACTCTGCTGGATGCTACTTTGAATGTGTCTTCAAATTGAAGAGACAGTTTGTAACATCTTCTTTAAATACGTTTTTCTCTATGTTTAAATGACACTTTAAGTAAAAACACATTTTCTGACCCTCTAATTTGGACCTAGTGGTATTCTTAAAAGACAGAGAGAAAGAATACAAATTTGAAGGATATGGTAAACAGGCAATACTATACATTCCTGTTGAGAGTGTGAATGAGTTCAACTTCTGGGGAAGGGCAATTGGCAATGTCCACCAAAATTAAAAAAACATTTTTCGACTGAATATGTCTCCTTTTAGGAATTTATCCTATTGCTATACTCACATGTGTGGAATAAAACATATGTACAGGGATAATCATTGCAACACTCTTTATAATAACAAGAGATTAGGAGCATCCCAAATGTCCATCAACAAATGACTAGTAAATTAGGCTACAATTATACAGTGAAACAGACAAAAATAGCCAAAATCAGTAGCTATTTTATATATAGAAAAATCTCTAGGATAACACACATATACACACACACACAGTTAAACAAAGCAAGGTTTTAGATTAATATATATATAAAAGATACTATTTGTATAAAAAAGATAATAAAACTGGCTTTTTGCTTATAAATGCATAGACAACCCTGGAATAATACAAGGAGGTAGAAAAGTGAGTGCTTCTGGGGAAAAGAAATAGATGACTAGACAGATGGAGGGAGCAATTTACATGGCATAATCGTGTACATCCATTGGCCATTCTAAAAAATTAAAAGGAGTAAAAATAAGTCAACATTCTTTTCTTAAAAAACTAAAAATTGTAACTAAAATCAAGCTCCAGAATGCACTACCACCATTCAGACCACTTCGTCTCCTTTCCTATTATTTAGCTTTTTTATTTAGCTTACTTATAATTTAGTAAAACATGAGGGAGTGGTACCAAAAGAGACGGCTCCTAAGCTTGTAAGGAAATCGTACTTTTCTACCACCATTCCTCACTGCCCTCAATCACCACTCCCACCAAATGGGGTGGGGTGGAAAATGTCAAGAGTTCCCACTTAATCACACATTGCTTAATCTAATCGACACCAAATGCACTGCCCTCTACTCCTCTGGTCTCTCCATCCCCTCTCTTGATACTCTCCTAGAGGGGTTGACTGTGAAACAGATTGAGAGAAAACCTCAAGTCTTAACAGTGGTTCAAGCATTTTATGGAAGTTGTTTTGTTATGCAGAGAGATAAAAAGTGTACATCAGCAAAAATAGTATGACATATTTCATTAGAACACAGTATCTGTTTTCTCATACTGGCACTTTTTGGAATGAGGTCGTGGCATGCCATTCTGGCTTGTGTAATTCTGAAAGAGAAATTCCAGAGTAGCCTCCAGCAAGTTCTACAATAAGAAAATGGCACTCATTCATCTCACTCGCCTCCCCAGATTGGGAAGTTACCTTGGCAACAATCAAAGACAAAGCAGTAATATGATACAAACCTATGGATTTCCTTTTCATTTGTTCTCATTCTCAGGTGTAATTCTTATGCTCAGGTGTATATTTGCACGTATTGTAAGGGTGTACCAGAAAGGTACATTGTTGGTCAGGCTCTTGTGCAATCTCTTAGCTTTTATTATAACCTTAAATTACAATAAAACTGACCTTAAAATGTAAAGCACAAATGGAATTTTGATGTGCTAGACTGAGAAGGACGTTGCTACAGGGCAGATTGATTCACTCAATGAACATTTATTGAACCCCTGCTATGAGCAAAGCACAATGCCAGGCAGATACTCGGTTCTTGTTTTTTGGGAGCTAGCATCCAGTGAGAGAGACTGCATCTCAACAACCTGCTATGATTTGAGGCCTGAGTGTCACATTAACAGAGGAGAGGGGAAAGAGAAATTCCAGCTGGGGTCAGAGTGGCAAGGTTGCAGACAAGTGGCTCGTCCCCCACATATCTAGTTGCCACTCTTCCAATTACCAAAACTCGGTGGCTTAAAACAACACAAATTTATTTTCTTACAATTCTGGAGGCCAGATGTCCAAAATGGACTTCACCAGGCTAAAGACGTGGCAAGACCACACTACCTTAGGAAGCTCGAGGGGAGAATCCATTTCCTTGCCTCGCAGCAAGGAAGGCACCTGTTTTCCTAACCTTGTGACCTCTTCCTCCACCGTCAAAGCCACTGGCTCAGCGGATTCCCTCTCTGACTCAGCTTCTCTTTGCTTCCATCACATAGCCTTCTCTTCTGTCTGTAACCAGATTTCCCTCTCATACAATGCTTATGATTGCATTTAAGGCCTACCTGGATAATTCAGGATAATCTCCCCATTTCAGGATCTTTTTTTTTTTTTTAAGATTTTATTTATTTATTTGACATAGAAAGAGAGAGATCACAAGTAGGCAGAGAGGCAGGCAGAGGGGGGCGGGGGGGAAGGAGGCTCCCTACTGAGCAGACAGCCTGATGTGGGGCTCGATCCCAGGACCCTGAGATCATGACCTGAGCCGAAGGCAGAGGCTTTAACCCACTGAGCCACCCAGGCGTCCCAACTCATTTCAGGATCTTGATCACATCCACAAAAGCCCTTTTCCATATAAGGCAACATTCACAGATTCCATGGCCTAGGACCTGGCAATCTTTCAGGGCCATTATTCAGCCTACCACAAGGTGTTTAGAGGGAAGGCCCCTAATCCAGCCCCTTTATCCTGAAGGCTGTGGTGAGCCACTGGAAAGTTTCAAGCATGGGAATTACATGGTAAGATGTGTATTTCAGTAAAATTAATTCAGGACTTCTGAGGATGTAGATGATAGAGGAGCCTGAAGTCAGCAAACCCCTCCAATAATCCAGGACAGTTTTGGCAAGACTATGGTAACTGGGTTGAATGCACTGGAGAGAAATTAAGACAGTGGGATCAACAGCTGTTTGCAGACTATTGGACACAGTAAATGATTTCTGAGTTGGTCATTCAGGTACCATACACCACGATTTGTAATACAAGAGGAGAAGCATATTTGGAAGGGGGTTGGAAGACCTTAGGCAGGGAGGGAAGTTTTTATCAAAGAAAAAATTTGTTCTGGGAGTGAAACAATTTACTTGCAAACTAAAGTTTTAAATTGCAATCCATTCTTGGAGACTGCCTCTAAGAACAAAGAAATCAAACACAACTTTTAGTACTAAATTTTATTCTCACATCCTTAGAACAGAATCTAGTGCCATTCAGGAAAAGTAATTATGAATTACATTAGAATCTGTTTTCATCGACTAGAACCATATACTAGCAATGCTGTGAAGAGTCTCAGCAAGCTTCCTAATCCAATGGTTCTCAGCCTCTTTCTCCCCACTACCACACACCCAGTTGGTTGTGACAGCACACTTCCAGTGGTTAATTCCAAGCACACTCACCCATTCAATCACACTTACCATTCTCTCCCCCATTACAAGAGTATATTAGAATAAATTAAGAGTTATTTATCACAACTAAACTGATTTTTTTATTCATTAATTTTGTAGCTTGTAACTAGCCACTGTGAGACAACCTCCACAACTGACAGCAACATATTGTCACACATCACATGAGAACCCTGGATTAAGGTTCTTAATAACCACCCAGGACAAATGCCACCAGAGCAGTGATATGCCTGCTCCTGAGCTCATTGGTAGTATAGCTCTAACTGGAGCCCTGTCTTGTGATTTTCCCCTCCTTCTCCATTCCCTCTGTAAAGACTATCTTCCACCTCATTTTACCATCCAGAAGGACTAAGGTTCATAGAAACAACAAAACTCTGATTTTTTTTGTCCCTTATTTTTTTAAGTAAAATTGTATTTTTTCGAGTTCCATCCATCTCGAGTCCCACTGAGTCTCTGCGATTAGAATCTCTCCAGGGCTTCTAATTCTGCTCTCCCTCCCTCCTCTCTGTTCCTGTGCACAGTCTGCACTGCACACTTTATGATGGTATTATATCCTACATTGTCTTGTCCTCTAATTTCCTTATATGTGCACATCTTGTCTCCTCTAGAGATTTATGAGGTCCTTGTAGAGTTTTGCATCTTAATACTCAAAAACTAAAGACGTGATGTATGGTGTGGAAGTTAAATTGCTGAAGTGTTCAGAACAGAGATGTGTGCTGTTTTATTGGACAAGACTAGAATCTCTTCGTTCTGCACTGCAGAGATCTGTTATATATTCTGCAGTTGTTCTGCATGTGAAGATGGGGAAAGAGAATTGTGTTTCAGCCTCAGAAACAATATATTGGCTCCTGTAAACTAAGGGAAAACTAATAACCTTTGGATTCTCGTGCTTCTAAAACCTAAAGAGTGATGGGTTTGATGTTTCTTGTTCCTTCCCCCTAGAAATGTTTTATTATTGTTTCCTGGCTATTAAATCATTTTTTTGGTGTTTTTTACTTGTTTCTTTGAAATGCTGTGTCCTGGTACTTTAGCTTTCTGCTATCTTGATCTTTTTTAGTACATCAGATACTTTGATCAGAATCTGTGTAATTGAAGCTAGATCTGGACAGCACTTTTCAAATTGTGTATCCAGCACAGCTACTTAAAATCCCAAAGAGACTTATGGTTCAATAATATTTGTGAGCTGTTTCTTTGCATTTCAGTATAGCCTGGATAGTGGCCCCAAAAGGCTATAAATAAAATTAGATTGTTTTAGCGGTTTTCTTTCCACCTGACTTAATTTATTTCCATCTTAGAGGCCTCGCTATTCAGGATTCTGGTTTTATTTTTTAAAGACAGTGTCAGTATAAGAGATGAGTAAGACAAAAATTCACACAGAAACACTGGCATAAAGAATTTTGAATGTGATATTCCATTCTGCTGCTGAATCAATACTTAATCTGTAGTAAATAACATTGGCAAAATGCCAATCCATAAAATAAACCATAAAGTGCTGTAGAATATTCCAGTGTCTAATGTGCTTCTCACACAAACAGCATTAAATTGAGATATGGCCCTTCCTAATATTATACAGTTTGGCTCCTGTATGATAATTACTAAATAAAATAGTTTATTTTTTATGCACCGACTATTGGCCAAACATTGTGCAGGGCCAGTTGAGTAGGGAAACAGGTAAGCATAAATTTTAACACACAATACTAAGTTTGATGACAAATGCAGATAAAGAAGGGTGTTATGTGCACCTAACCCAGCTTAGGGGCATTGGAGAAGATGCCAAGAGGAAGTGGTAACTGTGTTAAATTCTGAAGGACAAATAAAATCAGACTGTGAAGAAAAGAGATGCCTCAAAAGAAGAGATCATGTATAGTCATAAAGGCAAGGGAGTAGAGAATCTCGGGAAAATGACCAATATTTTAGTAGGAATAAAGGTAGAAGGTTTAAGGCAGACTGATAGAAGGTAAAAATTTTAAGGTCAACCAGAAACAAATCAGGAAGGAATTTAGCCCATAAGCATCTGGTAGAGAAAGGGAGCATGACTCTGAATTCCAAGGAAGGAGAGACCTATGTAACCTTCAAACTATTACAAAGCCATGAAAAGTACCTGAAATTATCTAGTCAGTGACAAAATACCAATCACAGGCCTATCTGTACAGCAATAGGGCAAAAATTACCAACTTTTTAAGACAAGAAGAACACACAAGATAAACTATAGTATCTACCACTACCAAACTCAAACCTTTTGATGACACTACCTCTTGCCTTTAAGTAAGATTTTGGAAGTTTATCCAGAAAGCCACCACTGAAGGATTTTAAGCAGCAACTCAGATTTCTGTCTTTAGAATAAATAATATCAGACTTATTTATATTACAAGAACATTGAGAAGGCTGAATTCAAGGTAGGCCAGACTGAAGGCAAGGAACTGTTCTCATAATTTAGTGGAATAATGACAAGAGCCTGAACTCTGTCAGTGGAAGTGGTCAGAGAGAGATTTAGCAGAAACAATCAACAGAATTTGCTCTCCAGTTGGATGGATGGATAAAGAGAAGAGGAAACTTCTAGGATTTCTCCACCTAAGTTCTGACATAGGCCACTAGATGAATGAGGGAAACGTAGATTAAGAAACATAGCAAAAGGTCAATTTGGTGGGTAAAATGAGAAAGATGATTTCATCTAGGGACATCTTGAGATTTCAGAGCCTCTGAGACAAGTAGATGGAGATGTCCAGAAGGTTATCAGATACATGAATGTGAAGCTTGAGATAAAGATTCAGGAGTCATGGGCTTGCACTAGATCCTATTTGGCTTGCCTACTCAAGAATAGTGTTCCAGCTTCTGCATAGCTGGCCAGACACAAGCAGAAGCCAGTTCCGACACATTCCACCTACTTTGCTGCACCATTCACCCTGTCACAGCATTCCCCTGCAGACCTGCTCCACCCAACCCAACCACCCCAAGAGACGCCCCTCTAAAGCAGGTCCTGCTGTACCACACCCAAGAGGCAGCCTTGGTGGGGATCAGCATCCCCCCAAACCCACTACCGCCTCACCCACACCAAGCAGACAGCCCCAGCCAGGGCCACCACCCCTCCAAAGTGACTCCTACCCTCGGGGGCTAGGGAGCCAGCCTCGTCACCAGCATGCCTATAGCAGTTGTGGCCAGGTCTGTCGGCCAGCTTTGTGGGGAGCTAACCCCATGCACCAGCAATCCCACAGCAGCTACAGTTGAGTGTCTCAGCCAGTTAGTCACACCGGGGGCAAACCCTGTCCACCAGTCACAACAGGAGAGCGCATGCAGTCCACACTGAAGACACCTGGGAGTGCTTTCTCCTGGTTACCGGGGAGGGTAGCCCTCAGGGGCCTCACAGGATGCTTCTACATACAGCCCCCTCTTTCAAGACCAGGAGACACAGCTAACACACCTAATACATAGAAAAAACACAGATGGACAAAATGAGGCAAAGGAGTATGTTCAAAGAAAAACAAGACAAAATCCTCAGAAAAGAACTAATCAACCTGATCAAAGTAATGGTTATAAAGGCCCTCACCTGACATGAGAGAAGAGTGGGTGAACTCTGTGAGAACTTTAACAAAGAAAAACAAAATATATAAAAGTACCAATCAGAGCTGAGGATTACAATGGCTGAAATGAAAAATACATGAGAGGAAATCAAAGTGGATTAGAGGACGCAAAAAAATGAATCAACAACCTTCAAGACAGGGTAGAAAAAGCACCCAAGCTGTACAGCAAAAGTTTTTTGGTTTTTTTGTTTGTTTGTTTGTTTGTTTGTTTAATGAGGAGGGAGAGGTCTAAGATGGCAGCATAGGAAGACCCCGAACTCACCTTCTCTGTTGGGCACTGAATATGTGCCTGCACAAAGAGAAATTCACCTGAAGAAAAACTGAGGGCTGACTAAACAGTGTCTGCCCCACAGTGGAGAGACAGAGACATGGTAATGGCAGGAACTGCAGCCCCAATGCCGCGAACTTCAGCAGAGAGGGATATCACTGACGGGTCCCACCTGTGGGATTCACCGAATGCAACAGCGAAAAAACAGTTTAAAGAGCAAGACGTAAGTGAAGGAAACCCATCTTCTATCCCTAGGATATCAGCCAAACAATGAGGGAACTGCTTAAATCCTTTCTGATGTCAGAGGTGCTGGCTAGTGCCACTGTTTACATTTCCTCTCCACCTAGATGGTACAGATGGGCACAAGATCTTGGTGCGCTAGCTAGCCTGCCATCATATCAAGCCCTAGTCCATACCACCTCCAGCCATTCCCCCCAAGGTGGCTTCCCTAGTCACACCCATTCCAGCTCCAACCATTCCACCAAGGCTACTCTGGCCTGTGCCCACCCCAGCTGTAGCCATCCCACTGGGGCAGCCTTGGTCCAGAGCACCCTGGACCCCACCAGCCCCACAGGGCAACACTAATGTGGAAAGCCACACAGGTGGAGCACCCAGGACACCCCAAACCAAGCCTGCTGCAGCTGTCTTGCCTACAATACCAGGCACATACAGGTGACACAGGAGATGTTCCCACACAAGGCTACACCTTCAAGGCTGGGAGAGGTGGCTGTTTTGCCTAATTCATAGAAACAACCATAGAAAGTCAAATAAAGTGAGACAGAGGAACATAATCCAGATGAAAGAACAAGACAAAACTTCAGAGAATGAGTAAAATGAAATGGAGATAAGCAATTACCTGATTAGGAGACTCAAAGTGATGATCATAAAGCTGTTCCCCAGACTTCAGAGTAGATGAACTCAGTGAGAACCTCAATAAAAAGATAGAAAATATAAAAATAACCAGAGTTGAAGAATACAAAAACTGAAATGAAAAATATGCTAGAGGGAATCAATAGCAGATAAGAGGATGCAAAAGAATATATGAATGATCTGGAAGATGGGGTAATGGAAAGCACTCAAGCTGAACAGCAAAAAGCAAAAATTTTTAAAAATGCATATAGGTTAAAGGACCTCTAAGACAACATCAAGCATTGTAACATTTGCATTATAGGAATCCCAGAAGGATAGGAGAGGATAGAGGGGGCCAAAAACTCACTTAAAGGAACAATATCTGAAAACTTCCCTAACCTGGGGAAAGAAACAGATACCCAGGTCCAGGAAACACAGAGAATCCCAAACAAGATGAACCCATGCAGGTTAACCCCAAGACACATAATAACTAAAACATCAAAAATTAAAATTAGAATCTTAAGACGAAATGGAAAAGCAACTACTTATATACAAGGAAAACCCCACTAGACTATCAGTTGATTTTTCAGCAGAAACTTTGCGGGCCAGAGAAAGTAGCAGGACATATTCAAAGTGCTCAAAGGAAAGAAACCTACAACCAGGAATACTCTACCTAGCAAGGTTATCATTCAGAACTGAAGGAGCGATAGTTTCCCAGACAAAAGTTAAAGGAGTTCATCGGCATTAAGCTGGCCTTATAAGAAATGTGAAAGGACTTAAAGCAGAAAAGACCAGAACTAGATGTAAGAAAATTATTAAAAGAAAAAAATTTACTAGTAAAAACAATATATAGTAAAGGTAGCAAATCAATCACTTATAAAGCCATTATGCAGGTTAAAAGACAAAAGTAGTAAAGTCAATTATATTTAAAAAAATTAGTTAAGGGATTCAAGAAATAGAAGATGTGAAATATGATGTCATATGCGTAACACATAGGGGGGGAGGAGTAAAAATGTAGTGCTTTTAAAATGTGTTCAAACTCAAAACCACCAACTTAATACAGACTATTATATACTTGGGATATTATATATAATCCTCATGGTGACCACAAACCAAAAACCTATAATAGATATACCAAAAAGAGAAAAAAAATCCAAGCATAAAACTAAAGAAAGTGACACAAGGAAAGAGTAGAAGAGAAGAAGAAAGGAACAGAGAAGAACTACAAAAACAATCAGAAAATAATTAACAAAATGGTAATAAATATATGTCTATCAATAATTACTTTAAGTGTAAATGGTCTAAATGCTCCAATCAAAGGACATAAGGAAACTGCATGGATAAAACAAAAAAACAAAAACAAGACCCATCTATATGCTGTCTACAAGAGACTCACTTCAGACCTCAAGATACATGCAGACTGAAAGTTAAAAGGTGGAAAAAGATACCATGCAAATGGAAGCTAGAAAAAAAAAATCTGGGGTAGCAGTACTTACATCAGACAAAACAGACCTTAACACGAAGGCTATAACAAAAGACAAACAAGGACTTTGCATAATGATCAAGGGATCACTCCAACAATATACTATAACACTTATAAATATCTATATACCCAACATAGAAGCAACCTGTACAAAGCAAATGTTAAGAGACATAAAGAGAGAAATTGACAGTAATAGCATAAGAGTAGGTAGCTTAACACCCCACTTATATCAATCAATAGATCATCCTGACAGGAAATAAATAAGGAACAGTCACTTTGAGTTACACATTAGACCATGTGGACTTAAGAAATACATACAAAACATTCCATCCAAAAATAGCAGAATACACATTCTTTTCAAATGCACGTGGAACATTAAGGTAATAGCCACTATGAAAGAAGAGTATGGAGGTTTCCAAAAATTAAAAGTAGAAATACCATATGACCCAGCAATTCCACTTCCGGATATTTACCCAAAGAAAATAGAAATGCTAGTTCAAAAAGACATATGCACCCCTATGTTTACCGTAGCTAGAAAGTGGGGATGGGGGATGGGCAAAATAGGTAAAGGAAATTAAGAGATACAAACTTCCAGTTAGGAAATAAATAAGTCACCAGGATGTAACATATAGCATAGGAAGTACAGTAGGTAATATTCTAATAATTTTGTATGGTGATCAATGGTAACTGTACTTATCACGGTGAGCTTTTCGTAATGTATATAAGTGTCAACTCACTATGCTGTACACATAATTTATATTACATTATATATAATAATTAATATAATATTAAATTAATCATTATTAATTAATAATATAATATATAACTATATTAATAATATAACTTAAATTATTTTAATTGTTTTAACTTATTTAAATTTAGATTTAATTTTAAAATATATAAATAAAATGTAAGAATAATAAATAAGTAAATATATATGTATACAAATATACTTTGGAAATACTACTCTACTGTTGATAATAAAAAGTCAGATGTGAATCTAATCCTCGTTCCTTATAGATGACCTGCTTCTTTCTCTCTGGTATTGTTTCCTTTTCTTTAATTTCACCCTACTGTGTCAAAGCACTGACAGATTTCCCCTTTATCTCTCTTGTTTTGTACACAATAAGTCCATTCAATCTTTCCTTAATTGTAGAAAAGTATCAATTAGCAGTTCTTCAAATATTTAACTTTTATTTCTTTATGTTAATCAGATGTTGACGCTTACTGTATTTTTCATACCCCTTTACTATTTTTTTTTTCGTTTTTCCAGCTCTTTGTCTCTTCTTGATGCCTTCTGGGAATGTTTCAAAACATATTCCATCTCATTAATTCACTCATCAACTGTATTCTTTCAACTCATGAATTAAGTTTTTTATTTCTATTATATCTGGTACTTTTTTATAACTTCTTGTCCCTGTTTAATGTTTCTGATGCCCTTCTATATGCCCTTGAGAATGTTTATCAGGATTATTGTAAATCCTTTTTTCTCTGGCTCATTAGTTCTTCTCCCTCTGGAATTAGTTGTTCAGTCTGTGATCTCTCCTTTTTGGTGCTTTACATCGGTGATCTTCAAATGTCTCTTTATTTGTCCTGTTCCTTTCAGAATATCAGCTATCATCTTTACATTCTGAGTTCCATCCATATCCCACTTACTTCTAAGTCATGTCTAGAATCAAACTCAAAAGAGGAAAACCACAGTTGCTGTAAATTCCCCATTTTAACTCACCTATAACAGAAACTAGATTTAATGTCCTCAAGCTTTAGCCTGATTTGACTTGGTTATCTTTTCATATTAGTGAAATTAGACTATGTCACAGAATCACCAAACATCTTCCATTTGCTTATGGAAAGAGAGAGTTTTCTAGGACTGCCGGGAGGGCTAATAATGGCCGATGGCAAACTGTAGAAAATGTAATTATTTATCAATGGAAAATGTCTTGGAACCTTAATACTTTGTGATTGTTAAATGAATGTTATTTTCCTTCCTCTCCTTCATAAACCTATAGGATATAAAGTTTTTAATTCAAAAATTATTAAAATTTCGTTTTGAGGATTTCTTAACTGAATTCTTACTGACCCCCAAGATAACTAGAGAAACCTCCTAGGTTTTACAAAACCAGTTTGGATATTGCTTATCTAAAAATATAATAGAAATTGTTTTGGCATCTTTTGTGGAATTATTTCTGCCTTGCCTTCATGGTCTTGATGTATCAGTATTTTTATCTTACCAGACACCTGTGCAGATGTCAAGCCTTTTCTTTTGATCTGACATTCACTTTTTAACAAATATTTGTTGAATACTTGACATACTATTGTTCTAGTTGCCAGGTGCCCAGCAAGAAAGACACAGTCCCTGTTTTCACAGAGCATTAGAGTTTAACAAAGAATCCAGACTGAATATAGTTTATACTAGAGCAGGGAGTTTTTTCTGAGCTGTTTTTCCTTGTATACCAGGCGCCTAGAACAGTGTAAATATTGGTTGAACGTTAAGCAGATAGATACTGGACACTAATTACAAGTGTGTTAAATGTTATGGAGGAGAAGTGCAGGCATCGTGGAGTATAGGAGCCTTACCTGGCCTGGGGGATCATATAGAATTAGGTCTCCCACTGATAAAGCCATCCTTTTCCAGGTGGTTTATGCAGGCTCATTTAAACAACCAGCACCTATTTCCTATTCAGGCCACCCTCCTATTGTGCATGGAGGCTTGAGCCACCTTGGATTTTTCAGTATTTATTTCTGTAAATGAAAAGTGAGATGAATTGCTTAATAATACCACATGCTTATAGAAACAAAAGGAAAAATCAGTTTAACAATGCTGATTCCTGTTTCTTGCTTCTTGCCTCTCACCCCATTTTCTTTTCTATCTTGCAGATGAAGGAGCTTCTATGCACCCTTGTGATGATACATACTGTGGACCTTTCCCAGAATCTGAGCCAGAAGTAAAAGCCGTAGCCACTTTCCTCCGAAAACACAGGAAGCACATTAGAGCTTACCTCTCCTTTCATGCATATGCTCAGATGTTGCTGTACCCCTATTCTTACAAATACGCAACAATCCCCAACTTTAGTTGTGTGGTAAGTATTTGCCCTTGTACATGCATGTCAGGCTTTATGCTTCTTTTCTAAAGCTAAAAGGGGTCTCACAAACGCATATTGTGTTTACTCTAATAAACATAATAATAAACACAAATATTCTAATAAGTATCTTTTACATATTTACTCATTTATTTTCCACAATCATATGAGGTAGGTAACTATTATTGTCCCCATTTTACAGATGAGGAAACTGAAACCTAGGGAAATGAAGTAATTAGACACAGGACACACAGCTACTAAATGCCTTGGCCAGGCTTCAGCTCCCAATCTAGCTCCAGCCTTGTCACTTTGAACCGCTGTGCTATGCTGCTTCACAAATGCAATCATTTCAAACCAATTTACATTCTTAGCACGGGTTACACAGAAAGTTGTCAGAATGGATTTGATTAGTATTATAGCTTCGGTCACATATGCAGAGCTATAATTAATTTTATTGAGTAAATAATTTTTCATAAATTATGGTCTGACTCTCATTAATTAAAAGCAAGATTTAATTTATGAGCGCTATTTGCTTAATGGTACTAAGTCTCTGGGCATGTATCTGACAAGTTGGTGCTAAGAATGAACAGCCCTTCAGGCATAAGATTACTTGGCAGTGAAAAAGCAGTTTCTTTCTTCCTCATCTCAGAAACCCAACAAGCCATCCACTGTAGGACAAAATGCCTTGTAAAGTGAGTCTGATTCAGAGCCTCTAGCATCTGAAGGTCTATAAAATTCAAAACCAGGTCAAACTAATATACAGTGTTAGAAATGAGGAAGAGGAAGGGAAGAGTGACTGGAGGAGGTATAGGAAGGAGAGCATTTGGGTTTTGCTGTTGATGTTCTATTCTTTGGCCTGGACGCTGGTTACATGAGTATGTGTAATTTGTGATCATTCATTGAGCTATAAACAGAAAACGTGTATATTCTTCTGTATGTATGTTATACTTGAATTAAAAGCTTTGATAAAAGAGAAGCATCCCCTTTCTTCCTATACCTTGAACTCTAAATCCTTCACCAGTTGGTTGGAGTGGCAGGAATTCCTGACCTAGACGTCCAGGACCGGAAGGAATGGAGAACATGAGGAGGTCCGAGGAAGGCTCAAGGGAAGGCTTCTATTCTGTCCAAAAGAGGAACTTTGTTCTTGGCATACCAAGCAAGAACTCTGAGCAAATTTTCTTGAGAAATTTTGTAAAGGTGGTAGTTCTATTTAAGAGTGCAATTCTTCAGCTACTGTGTGAGTCAAATAGACTTATTGTTGTTATTGTTGTTGTTGTTTTTAACCTGACACTTTCACCACCCTGTATCACACAATGCTTCTCTAGGTTTATAGTCAGCCCTTTCTAAATTGGGGACAGTGTATATTTATATTTTCGCAACAGATTAAATAGAGTATGCAATATATTAAAACTATTACATGAGTTAAGCCTATTTTCATTTTGTCTTGGATTGGAGGATGTGGTATAAAGAGTAGATCAGTGATTCACAATCAAGGATGACTTTGCCTCCCAGAGACACTGAACAATGTTGAAGACATTGTTGAAGACAACAAGGCTGGAGGATGCTATTGGCAGCTAGTGGGTAGAGGCCAAGATGCTGCTAAACATCCTACAATGTACAGGACAGCCTCCCACAGCAAAAAATTATTCAGTCCAGACTGTCAATAGTACCACTGTTGAGAAATCCTGTTATCAGGTTACATATAAGCTAAGTCGCTAATGCCAAGATTAAAATTCTCAGAAACTAGGTAGTCTCTGAATGTTAGCCAGAAACCATTTGATTCTAATAAATTGTTCATAAGCATTCCATCAGGGACACCCGCGTGGCTCAGTCATTAAACGTCTGCTTCGGCTCAGGTCCTGGGATGGAGCCCCACATCGGGCTCCCTGCTCAGCGGGAAGCCTGCTTCTCCCTCTCCCACTCCCCCTGCTTGTGTTCCCTCTCTTGCTGTCTCTCTCTCTCTCTTTCTCTCTCTGTCAAATATATAAATAAAAAGTCATTTAAAAAAGTTTAAAAAAATTCCATAAATGTAGGAGTCTGTGTTTCTGCTAACATTTTTAGGTCATTCATTAACTTGCTTTAAATGTGGAACTATTTGAATAAAAAATATATTCCTTACTTAGTTGAGGCTCAATAAGTAAGGCCTGGGTCCTTTTGGACAATTGAAAAGAGGAAGCAATAAAGAAAGGAGGAATTGCTTAAACTCTTTCAAATAGGTGTCCCAGCTACACCTCCTTGGAAAATCCTAGAAAATTTTATGAAGTTTTCACTTTTTTGTGGACTGATCATATCAAACACTCTTATCAACATCCACCTGCACCTGAGTGATGGATGTGCCATGAGCTCAAAGGGCTAAAACTGTGCATGTGTTTTGTGTAAATAGGCCAAGTGGTTGTATTTTTTTTTTCTTAAGATTTTTGGGGGTAGTTTAGTCATCTGAAATAATGAGGAACAAAATTATCCTCACCAGCAGAACATAGTAATCTTCTAAATGTAGAAATATCTGCCCTTGCCATAGAATATTGCTGAACCCGTTGGAGAAGATGTTAAAATCTCAGAACATTCTATGTACGAGTATCTTATTATGGTGTTTACATTCCTTTTCTGTTGGCTCCTGAGAGGAGAATGTCATCATCAGTGAGATCAATAATAAATTGTCTGCCAGGTTCTGGAGGCTGGTCCCTTAATATCCACAAAGAGTGGCATTGGCTGCAAATGCTGCCTTATGCATCCCTGACGTGAATGAGGACAGCAAGCTGAATCTGGGTCCAACACACAGTGCCATGTTGCCCAGAGAACTTCAGCTGATATAATAAATTATTCATAGGCAAATTGAAATAGGAGCGTTGTATCCCGGTTTCACCATACTTCTTTTCCTCTCACTGGTCATACAATACTTCTCTAACTCCTTATCGAAACTAATGCTGTTATACCATTTGAAAATGTTCTGAAGTGTAATCAGTATCACTTTAGCTCATGTTAGAACATTCGCCTTTTAGTATTTTTATTGTATTGATCATTTTTCCTGATTTTGGGCATTGATAGGTAGAGTTCCGCCTCAGAATTTCTCCATTTTAGCAGTACCTGAGCTTTGTCAGAGGCATATGTAACTCTAGAAGTCATGGAGCATTCTGCAATTGTTCCTCCCATTCCCATAGGGATAAATGAGTAGCATAAGAGAAGTCACTCTTCCTGAACTAAAGGGTTTCTTAATTGATCCAAATGTGTTTTAAATACCTTGTACATAGCCACTGAAGTATGTACTTAAGGATCAATAAGATTATCTTGATACCCTTACAGAGCTATGCTTATTCAACATTCATGCAAGAAATATTGACTAAGCATCTGTTATACACAGGCACATTGCTAAATAATGCATATGTAGCTATGAAGAAGACTGGCATGGGCTCTGCCCTATCAAGCATTTTGTAATTTATAGAAACAAGTGTCTCTGAATGAAAGTGAAGAGGACAGAACACTAAATCAGCATCAGAAGATATGGGTACTTAACTCGACCACTCCTTGCTATGTAACCCTAGCCTGCCCATTTAACCTTGCTGAGTCTTTCTTTTCTTGTCTGTAAAATGGAAATATTACTGATCACTGGCTTGGTGTAAGGATCAATCAAAGGAAATAATGTGTTCTAAAATATATTATAAACTGCAGCATGTGACAAGGAATATTATTAGCATTATTATTAAATATAACTATTACCTAATGTGCCCAACCTTGCTCTCCAAATTGAAGACTGGTAAGGCTCAAACAACATGCCAGTGTTTCTAAAGGTTTCAATGCAATGATGTAAAGTAATATCAGCTCTCCCTTTTCCTTCACAGGAATCTGCAGCTTATAAAGCTGTGAATGCACTTCGGTCAGTATATGGGGTACAGTATAGATATGGACCTGCCTCCAGCACATTGTGTAAGTTTCCTGTGTATTTTGTGTTAGAATCATCTCTGGAACCAAGATTCTGTAAAATGACTTCCCTTTAAAAAAACAGAAGTGTGTTCCCCCTTAATGAGAAATTTTTGACAACCAAATTAGCCAAGGAAGATGGAGGGAGTTTATATTTGATTAGTTTTACACTGCTTGACATAAATCACTGTACCAGTTGAAACAAATTCTAAGCAGAGACTATTCTAAGCATTTAGTAATGACTACAAAGTTGAAATGAGATCTTATGACAGTAGAAAGTACCCAAATGGGCTCCTTAAACAATTGTAACTACTGTAAGGGTGGAAATGGGACTTGAGAATATAACGAAGTAATGTCTCAGCCCTAAAAGAGCTTTCTTTTTATTCCTTTCCTCCACCATTCTTGCTATGAAATTGTATTTCTTACATAATACCTTCAGCTGAACTTCCCCTTAAAAGGTGATTAAAATATTTTTTTTGCTTTTTCAAATAAATTTATTATTTGAATTGTAAGTAGTTAACATACAGTGCAGTATTGGTTTCTGGAGTAGAATTCAATGATTCATCACTTACATACAGAACCCAGCGCTCATTACAACAAGTGCCCTTCTTAATACCCATCACCCATCTAGCCCATCCCCCACTCACTTCCCTCCATCAACTCCATTTGCTTTCTACTGTTAAAAGCCTCTTATGGCTTCTTTCCCTCTCACCTTTTTTTCTTTTTCCCCTGTCCCATATGTTCATCTGTTTTCTTTCTTAAATTCCACATGAGTGAGATCATATGGTATTTGTCTTTCTCTGACTGACTTATTTCACGTAGCGTAATACACTCTAGCTCCATCCATGTCATTGCAAATGGCAATATTTCATTCTTTTTGATGGCTAATATTCCGTGTGTGTGTGTGTGTGTGTGTACCACTTCTTCTTTATCCATTCATCAGTTGATGGACAGTTGGGCTCTCTCCATAGTTTGGCTATTGTTGATAATGCTGCTATAAACATCAGGGTGCATGTATTCCTTCAAGTCTGTATTTTTGTATCTTTTTGGTAAATACTTGGTGGTATAACTGCTGGCTCATGGGATACTTTTATTTTTAACTTTTAGAGGGACCTCCATACTGCTCTCCAGAGTGGCTGCACCAGTTTGCGTTCCCACCAACAATGCAAGAGGGTTCCCCTTTCTCCACATCCTCACCAACACCTATTGTTTCCTGTGTTGTTAATTTTAGCCATTCTGACAGGTGTGAGGTGGTATCTCATCATGGTTCTGATTTGTATTTCCATGATAATGAGTGACGTGGGGCATCTTTTCATGTGTCTATAAGCCATCTGGATGTCTTCTTTGGAAAAATGTCTATTCATGTCTTCTGCCCATTTCTTAACTGGGTTATTTGGTTTTTGGTTCATAAGTTGGTAAGTTTTTTGTAGATTTTGGATACAAACCCTTCGTCAGGTAATTTGCAAATATATTCTCCATTCTGTAAGCTGCCTTTTAGTTTTGTTGACTGTTTCCTTCACTGTGCAGAAGCTTCTTATCTTGATGAAGTCTCAATAGTTCATTTTCGCTTTTGTTTTCCTTGCCTGTGGTGACATGTCTAGTAAGAAATTGCTACAGCCGAGGTCAAAGAGATTTCTGCCTATGTTCTCCTCTAGGATGTTGTTGGTTTCCTATCTCACATTTAGATCTTTCATCCATTTTGAATTTGTTTTTGTGTGTGGTGTAAGAAAGTGATCCAGTTTCATTGTTCTGCCTGTTGCTGTCTTATTTTCCCAACACCATTTGTGAAGAGACTATCTCTTTTCCAGTGGGCATTCTTTCCTGCAAACTAATCCAAAGATTAGTTGACCATATAGTTGTGGGTCCATTTCTGGATTCTCTATTCTGTTCCACTGATCTATGTGTCTGTTTTTTTATAGTATTATGCTGTCTTGATGACTACAGCTTTGTATATAGCTTGAAATCTGGAATTGTGATGCCTCCAGTTTTGTTTTCCTTTTTCAGAATTGCTTTGGCTGTTTGGGGTCTTCTGTGGTTCCATATAAATTTGAGGATTGTTTGTTCTAGCTCTGTGAAAAATGTTGGTGGTATTTTAATAGGGATCGAATTAAATATGTATATTGCTTTGGATAGTATAGACATTTTGACAATGTTTGTTCTTCCAGTCCAAGAGCCATGGAATGTTTTTCCATTTTTTTGGTGTCCTCTTTAATTTCTTTCATAAGTGTTCTATAGTTTTCAGAGTACACACCTTTTACTTCTTTACTTAGATTCATTCTTAGGTATCTTATTGTTTTTGGTGCAATTGCAAATGGGATTGATTTCTTGATTTCTTTTTCTGCTGCTTTGTTATTGGTATATAGAAATGCAACAGATTTTTGCACATTGATTTTATATCTTGCAACTTTGCTGAATTCATTTATGAATTCTAGCAATTTTTGGTGCAGTCTTTAGAGTTTTCTACATAGAGTATCATGTTGTCTGCATAGAGTAAAAGTTTCACTTCTTCCTTGCCAATTTGGTTGCCTTTTATTTATTTTTGTTGTCTTATTGCTGAGGCTAAGACTTCCAGTACTATGTTAAATAGTAATGATGAGACTGGACATCCCTGTCTTGTTCCTGACCGTATGGGAAAGGCTCTCAGTTTCTCCCCATTGAGGGTGATATTAGCTCTGGGTCTTTCATATACAGCCTTTGTGATATAGAGGTATGTCCCACCTATCCTTACTTCATTGAGGGTTTTTATCAGGAAAGGATGCTGTATTTTGTCAAATGCTTTTTCTGCATCTATTGACAGGATCATTTGGTTCTTATCCTTTTTTTTATTAATATGGTATATCACGTCGATTGACTTGAGAGTATTGAGCCACCCTTGTGGCCCAGGAATAAATCCCACTTGATCATGGTGAATAATTCTCTTAAAGTATGTTGAATGTGATTTGCTAATATTTTATTGAAATAAAGAGCAACTGAATATATGGAAAGAACTTGAACAAAAAATCAGAAGACATGGATTCTAGTCCTGACTTTGGCACTAATCAGAATATAATCCTGGCCAGAATATTAATCCTGGGCTTCGGTTTCCACAACTGTTAAGTGAGGGATTGGAGTACATCATCTCTCATGGCCTCTCAAACTCTAAAATTTTTTAACTATATGACTTGGAAAATCTAGCAAGAAATCACATATAGCTGAATGTCTGTGTATGCACACACACAGGTTATATGTATAGATAGTGACATCCAATTTTGCTTTCAGTGAGGTACCAGATTTCTCCTTGATTTCTTTAACCTACCAATTATTATATTCCTAACTATTCACTTTCTTCAGCCTTCACAGAAAAGTTTGGTTTGCCAATTAACATTGCTTATCAAATAAGTTTATCCTAATAATGAATGTCTTAAGTATCAGAATTGTTTTCATAGTCTATGATCATTGGTCTCATGCTGACCTTTTTAGAACTGTTTTTCAGGGGATGCCTGGATGGCTCAGTCAGTTAAGCATCTGACTTCAGCTCAGGTCGCGACCCCAGGGTCCTGGGATCGAGCCCCACGTCAGGCTTCCTGTTCAGCAGGGAGATTCCTTCACCCCCTCCTTCTCCCTCTGCCCTTACCCCATTTGTGCTCCCCCCCACTCTCTCTGTCAATAAATAAATAAAATCTTAAAAAAACCAAAACCATACTTTAAAAAAAAAGAACTGTTTTTCAATAGTGCTATGCTGAAAAAGGAAATAAAGTATTTCTTAAAATCATATTTTTAATTATTACCAATATAATATATATTAGTTTTAAATATTAATTTTTAAAAATCTTACAGTTTACCTTTTTAGCTTGATATCAAGCCACAGTCATAGTATTATATTTACCAAGAACAACCTGTTACCATAGAAATGAGGCTGTCACATCACCATGATGTAACTGTTGGCACACGTGGACTCTTACTTTGGCTTCTATGACTACTATTTGCAATTCCAGTGTACTCTAACCGAGAGAGACAATGAAGCCACAGCCTACCTTCTGTCCTTAACCAAAGCAAGGGGAGCCTGAGAAACAACAGAGTGTTTTAATTGCCATCTTAACATAATTTATCTCTAACTTGTCCTGGCAAAAATAGGAATAAAAGGGTATTATTTGAGCAGATGAACATGCTCTGAAAATTTTTTAATAATATTAGTGTTCGGTCAGTCTGGATCATATTAATTTCAAGGAAAAAGTTTGTAAAGAGTCTTCTTTTTTTAATTTTTTTTTTAAGATTCTCTTTATTTACTTGAGCAAGAATGAGAGAGAGAGCACGGAGGGAGAGGGACAAGCACACTCCCTGCTGAGCAGGGAGCCTGGCATGGGACTCGAGCCCAGGACCCCAAGCTCATGACATGAGCCAAAGGCAGCTGCTTAACTGACTGAGCCCCCCAGTTGTCCCTACAAAGATTCTTCTATAAAAGATTTATTTATAATTATTAAGAGCCTGTTATGCTAAAAACTACATACTAGGCACTTCGGGGTGTAAAGATGCAAAATAATAAGGGCTTATGTATCCTAGCACATTATTTTGTTTAATTTCCACAACAACACTCTGCAGTAGGTATTATCATCCCTTTTTCTAAAGGGAAGATTGAGGCTCAGACAAGTCATAATACGTGGTGGGATCTGATACAGCCCAAACCCTTCATCTGCCTCTAGTGCCTGTATTTTCAACCTGTGCTGAAAAGCTGGAGCATGTGAGGTCACAGGAGCCAGAAAGAGAAAATTGCCAATGAATTACCAGCTACACTAAATGCTGTTGAGAGGTTGAAAGTGGGGTCTGCAGAGGGAAAACAAAGCAAGAAAGGAGATTAGCCCTGCTGTCATTGGTGACCTTCGAGAACAAAGTTTTCATAGACAGGTAGAGGCAAGAAGCATACTGAAAGTGGTTGAGGATATAGAGGCAACATGTATAGATTCTCTTTGTGTTCTAAAGCAAAAGGACAAAGAAAAAAAGGATGCATATAGCATGAGAAGGAAGTGCCATATGAAATTGGTGTTTGAACATTTTGGTCAATGCAGATACAAGAGAAGGTGGTTTAATTAATGAAACTAGTTCCCAGAGAAGGGACCCTCTCACTACCAAGGAAGTCAATGATGAATGGAATCAAAAGATGACAGCTGCAGAAACAAACAAAAAACTGTGCAAGAACTCCTCCTCTGAGCTGGAAGGAGGACAGCCGGAGGTCTGTGATGTCAGTAGAGGAAGCAGTGGGATGATTATCTTTTATGGGTACGGGGACCGTGGTTAAGTGAGGAACAGGCCTACAAGAGCCTGAGAAAGGATCAGTAAGTTAAGGTCGTGAAAAAGGAGACTGGAGCAGCACGGAGAACAGAGAAGGACATCAGTGACCAGTGTGATTTTACAGCAAAGACTTCTCCAGCTCCCTCTCAAGGAGTGAAAGCAGAGAAACTGGGCCAGGGATTAGTCAGTTTATGGGTGACTGAAGTGAGGGTGGAGATAAATGTTAGTGGAATCGAGGCTGAGAAATTTTGAGGTCATCACACTGGAAAAGCATTACTACCTAGTCTAGATCCTCCAAGATGATGGCAGGTCAGATTTTTAAGTTCCAATGCCAAAGAACTACTGTTAAATCATTCTTTTTGAAACAGTGTTTAATTAAAAGGATTTCCGATAACCTAATAAGCAAGTGCTATAGATAAACTTTGAAAATTATGCAGACTCTTCAGTGAAGCTCTTTTTTTTTTAACTTTTAGATGTGAGCTCTGGTAGCTCAATGGATTGGGCCTACAAAAATGAAATACCCTACACATTTGCTTTTGAACTTCGTGACACTGGACATTTTGGATTTTTACTTCCAGAGGTGCTCATCAAACCAACCTGTACAGAGACCATGCTGGCTGTGAAGAATATCACAATGCACCTCCTAAAGAAATGTCCCTGAAACCCAAGGGTTGGGTCAACCACCAGACGACTGATTCTCTGCAAAAGCTACTTGGCAGTGGGTGGAAATTGTTTTTAAAAAGGGCAATTTCTTAGAATGAACATATCTGTGGACTTTAAAAGGACCTACTTTATGCAATTCAAGTTTCTGTGGCAATACAAAATTGGTTAAAAGAATCTGAGCATAGCCTAGTTTGCTGTAAGACAAATCCTCCATTTTATATCCCTTTCGAGTCAAATTTGATAAAGGGGAAGAGGGGATATTTTCAAGCTCTATTGTCTCAAGAAATGTACAAATTAAGAATTTCACTCCAATAAATCTCCTTTTCTCAATTAAGATTTAGGCTATTAATGTTGTTTAATCACTTGGTTTTCATTTGAAATGGAAACTTTTGAAATGGAGAGAACTATATTTCTTAATAAATATACAACTTATTAAGACCTCAGATTCTTCACATCTTTATCCCCTGGCATTAGTGCATCATATACCTATAAAAATATAGCAAGATAGAGCATTCATGCTCAGACTCTGAGAATACCAGTTACAAAAACAGAATTAAACATTAATTGAGGTGCTAGACACAACGTTAAGAACTTTACACTAATAATCTCATTTATTGCTCAAATACTATGAGGTAGATACTCCTATTATCCTCATTTTTCAGATGAGGAAATTGAGACTTAGAAAAGTGATACAGGTTTCCATTTCCAGGAATATGACAAGATAGGTTTCTGGACTGTTGGAAATAACTACAACTTCTGGACAAAATGTCATTTTTTGAATCATCTTTAAAACATCAAACAAAAAAACTAAGAAAATCTCAAGCAAGGCATTGAGTGAAGGCAGGAACCTAGAGAGCTAAGTGGTGCATTGTTATCCTGAGAGCAGTTGTCAAGCCAGGTGAATGCAGACTTTGATTTTCACAACATATTGGAAAATGGGAGCAAAGAGCAGAGCCCAGGGCTACTCCAGAGTGGGAAGTCTTAATAGCAGATTCTCCTCCCACGAGAATTCTAGGATTCCCAAGGCCTATACCCTCAGGGTAAGGGTAAATTACAAATAAACCTCCAAACTACCTTCAATGGAAAATCGACTATTTCAATTTTGGCAAGAGTAGAGAGGGGAGAAACTGCAGCTGAATCATAGGTCAGCTTTCTGTGGTTTGTGGCCCAAATTCAGACTACATAAATGGTCTGATAAACATCTAGCCAAGAATATAATTCAGACTAATCCCAGATTGATTATACCCTCCAAGTATTTGGTAGAAGGAAATGCAAATCTCCTTGGAGGATTTATCTGACCGAGATACATCATAAACACCAGGATGAAAACTTCCAGAAGGGGGAAAAATAGTCACAAAAGAATGAGGACTAGAGTAACATGAAACTTCTCAACGGCACTAGTGAAGCTTGAAGACAATGGAGAAACGCCTTCAGAGTTTTTAGGGGAAATTCTATCCTAAAAATCTATACCCAGGAAAATGATCAATGAAATGTGAGGGTAGAATACAAACATTTTCATAAAATTGAGCTCCTAAATTATTAACCTTTCTTAGGAACTTCCTGAAGGATATGCTCTACCAAATTGAGCGAGTAAACTAAGAAAAAGATGTAGGATCTCAGAAAATAGGAATTCCCACATAGGAGATAGGGATGGAAAAAATCTCAAGATAATGGTGAAGGGAAAAGTCCCAGTAACAGCTATCTACCAGGCTTAGAGAACCACCAACTTGGAATAAAAGGAGAGCTGAAGACTCAGATGAAATTCTCCAAGATAAACACAAAACAGAACACATATTCAGAGTCAATTTTTACTTATATCAGAAAATCTGGGGATGAACTGACAATAAAAGCACAGAAACCAAGCAAACAACAACAAAATGCAGTTGTTAACTTTGGTGAAAACAATGAGCTGTAGAAGAGAAGAAATATAATTATGGTATACTCTATGACTTAGTTATAAACAATATTTATATAGTTAAAATAATGTTAGCCCTTAATATTGATTTAACCAAAAACTGTGATAAAAATGTATTTGAAGAGGGGGAAGAAGTAATGTATGTGAGAGGAGGGATATAGCAGAACTAAATCTTCATCTGCCATAGCAGGAAGTCAATAGACAACATCTAATCCTCAAAGAAAAAAAAATCAAATAATATCAGGATATGCATGTTGTTTAGACATAAGAAAGTAAATTCAAGAGAAATAATTTAGAAGATTAAGAATTATTGGACTAACGAGAGGGAATTGGGAGTAAGGAAGAATGGGGCAGAGGACTGCTGTTTTTTAATATAAGCCTCGTCATGTTATTTCACTGTTTTTCTTTTTTAATTATGAAACTATCACACAGAGTATATTCCTTTTAAAGGAAGAGTGTTTTTTAAAGTGCACCCCCAACTATTTACACCCAGTCTTTTTGATGTTTATAAATGTACATTTCAATTAAAAAATTAAATTTAAAGGGGCACCTGGGTGGCTCAGTGGATTAAGCCTCTGCCTTCAGCTCAGGTCATGATCTCGGGGTCCTGGGATCGAGCCCCGCATCAGGCTCTCTGCTCAGCAGGTAGCCTGCTTCCCCTTCTCTCTCTGCCTGCCTCTCTGCCTACTTGTGATCTCTCTCTCTCTGTCAAATAAATAAATAAATAAATCTTAAAAAAAATTAAATTTAAATTTAAAAGAAATATTAAATGAGATTATATGTGGAATGCACAGCACAGAACCTAGAGTATAGTAGATAATCAGGAAATATTAATTTTTTCCAATCTTTACAATTCTAATATATCTTTTTATCTTGTAGTTCCAGTTATACATTTGTAGGAATGGATCTCAGGCAGATTTGAGGCTCAGTCCTGCTAGGAAATAGTACATGTGGGAATTTAAACTTCAATTCATCCCACCTGCCAGTAAATGTGCAGAAATAACCTGGAGTTGAGGGTTATTTTATACTAGCTATTTCTACCCATAGAACAGGCAAAAACCGAAGTGTCCAGAATAACCAGAAGGGCCAGAGGCTTATGAAGAGCCTCAAGGATGGAAAGGTGCTGCTTCTCAAAGGACCTGACAAAGATGCACACAGTCACCTGTGTCATCTAGTAGCCTTTGTGGACCCCTGACTCCAGGAAACTCTTCCCTTTGAATGAGAGCATGCTGTGTAACTCCTGCTCTTAGCTATCTCTGTCCACAACATTTGCTGGTGTCTGTTGATGCCTTTCTGTCAAACATTATAATCCCTGCAACAACCAAACAATAAACAACTCTTGCATATTCAGAGAGGGGAAAGAATTTACGGATAACCCCCCAAATTCATCTTTTATTATATTTTTAATTTCCATCTATTCCATACCCTGTATAATAAGATCAGTTAACAAATTAATACCAAGAACTTACATTTATATTATTTTATTTTTCCCTGCCCTTCACATAGTGTAGGTACAGAGTATTTTTTCAAAGTCAAAATGAGGGCAACAGAAAATATACAATATGAGTATCCACAAACTAAATGGGTATATAGTTTCTTTATTATCCACTTACCAATTCGGAATGAAATTTGCCTTCATGAACCTCATGTAAATTCTTTTCAGTGATTGCTCTCACATTTCTGTAGCACTGTATATATTTTACAGCTCAAATTCTATAAGTGGGTATTTTAATATTTATAGGCTACTTTCATTTTTAATCTTTTAAAATTAAGTAACAAAATATACTATTAAATGTACTATAAGTCACAAAATGTAGTATTAGTACTCTGCTAGGTGCTATGTGTGAGGAGGGGTGCTGAGAACAAAAAATGTTTTATTTATATAAATACTTGCTTAGGAATATAAAAGTTAACTTCAAACTAAAAACAGCACCTGCATTTTTAAAAATAGTTTAGCAAGATACTCCCCCCACACTACTATTAAAAGCAATTTTATAGATTCTGGTTATATTGAGTTATAGCTCTCAGATAGTTTTAGTAAGTATATTAGTTTCATAGGGCTGCCATAACAAATTTCCACAGATTGGGTGGCTTAAAACAATAGAAGTTTATTGTCTCAGTTCTAGAGACTGGAAGTCCAAAATCAAGGTCATGGCCATGCCCCCTCTGAAACCTGTAAGGAATCACTCCTTGCCTCTTCCTAGTTTCTGATTGGTTGCCCACAATCTTTAATGTTCTTTGGCTTGCAGCCACATAATTTCAAACTCAGCCTTTCTCTCACATGGCCTTCTCCCTGTGTGTCTTCTGTCCTCACATGGCCATGTTTTTGGAAGGACACCAGCCATATTGGATTAGGGGCCCATCCTACTTCGGTATGACCTCATCTTAAAGAATTACATCTTCAATGACCCTGTTTCCAATAAGGTCACATCCTGAGATACAGGCAACTAGAATTTCAACATGCCTTTTTGGAAGTAAACAAAACTCAACCATAACAATAGACAAATACCATGAAATAATGGTATGTTAATACTGATACTGATGTTAATGAGCCTATTTACAAAGCTAAAAAGTGGTGAATCTTGCTTGAGATTCATCTTTTGTTCTCAAGCCTAATTGTTGGAGAATACATAAAACAATAAAGCATATTTTTTTTAAGTTCTAACACTCCCTGATAAGTTTATTTTAATAGGCTATTAATGGAAACATAATAATCTATTCTTTATATTTAACTTTTCAAATAATAAAATTATAGTTCAAAATTATGGTTTACTTTTCTTAACACAGGAAATGTGTTAGTTTTAGGTAGTATCATATATTACCTTTGCTCTCAATAATTATTTTGAGCTGCTGCATCATAAAAAGTATTTACAACTAAGTTATACTAGATCAAATCTAATTGATTAAATCAGAATTCTGTGCAATGTTAATTAAAATATGCTTTAGATTAAGCAAAGTAATTACATGAGCGATTGCATTTAATGGAATATTTTCATGAATCAGAATATTGCATAATAAACTTGAAAACAGCCACACTGAATACCTAATATATTTCACAAAACAAATTGCACTGAGAACTACTAAGACATCTGAATAATTCACATGAAAATAAAGGCAACTTGGAGATCTTCTAAAGCAGACTAACTCCTTATTTCCAATGTGCTGCCAATCACCCCACTGCGTTTGTGCAGTTATGCCTTCTAGGACTGCTTCCTCTATCCCCAGGGGATGCCCTAAAGGAGTTCCTGCCTAGGGCATCCATCCTTGTTCCACCAGCCCGGGCTCAGGGAGGGAAGCATATCAAATGATAACTCAAGACGTAATAGTGTCTAGACTCTGGAGTACTATTCGCCTTATAATTTAGTTATGAGTTAAACTGAGAGAATAGCTCCCCACATAACACTGAAATAGTGCGTTCTAAGTTTCAAACAGACTCAAAAGAAAATGCTTCCCCAGTGGGGAAGAATAAAAGGTAACAGGAACACCCAGCCCCTCCATGGAAGTGAGCCAACAGTTCAATGTACATGCTCTGAAAGAAATAATTTGCAACAACCAATGACTGGTGTTAGGTTCAGATACTGAATTTCTATTACAGCTATACTTTTGGCAGAAGCACAGATCCCTGCTACCCTAGCTAGAATTCTTCATTAATTTAAAGCTATATTCAGTATTCTAAGGGAGACCGATAGCTGCTAAGCAGAAATTGTGTTGCTGGATGTGTTTAGATCCAGCTGTCTATCTCAAGCAATATTGGTCTGAAATATTGAATAAGGTTTTCATTTGGTAGAGCAGCAAACATGAATAGACAATTTAATGGCTTTGTGCCAGGGTCAACAGAATTTCATAAAAGAATGAATTTGAAACAAGTGTCACTGCACCTGTCACAAACTATCATGGGAGATGCATAAGGACATCCTAAAAAGATAGCACTGAGCTAACCAGGAGTGGTCAATAATTGACTAATTATTCATGACAATAATAATAACTCTGAGTAGAATTTACCATACACTCCCCAAATACACTCCCCAAATTAATTTTGTACTGGAAACTTGAAATCAAGGTAATATTCTTTTTAGACTTATAAATATGAACACTAGCTTTTATCTTCCCTTTGAAATACTTGAGAGTCTATTCCCTTTTATTTATTATTTTAGCTAAACTGCCTTCATTTAGAAGACACTTTCTAGGGTGCCTGGGTGGTTCCATCAGTTAAGCATCTGATTCTTGGTTTTGGCTCAGGTCATGATCTCAGGGTTGCAGGATCAAGCCCTGTGACAGGCTCTATACTAAGCTCAGTCTGCTGGAGATTCTCTCTCTCCCTCACCCTGCCCCTTTGCTTCTCTCCATGCTTATGATCTCTCTCTCAAATAAATAAATAAAACCTTTAAAAAAGAAAAAAAGACACTGTGAATCACAACATTTCAACCACAGCTCTTATAGCAATCTACATATTTTGTTAAAACCAGTTACTTATTTCAAGTAGTTCCTAAATATCAGTAGCAAAAGTGTCCCTCCTATGACTGGATACAAGTTTTTGGTACAAAACTGTCTTCTCCCCTTCCCCTTCCCCTAAGTGCTAAAGATAATTCTGATTTTGCCTCTTAACTCCTCAGGAAATCCTACTACCACCATCACTATCCCTAGCTTAAGCACCCTTCTCTGGCCTGCCTTTCCAAATACAGTTGATTGTTGAACAACTTGGGTTTAAACTGTGTGGGTCCCCTTATATTTTTTACTGTATAGTGCTGTAAATATTTTCTCCTATGATTTTCCCAACATTTTTTCCTCTAGCTTACCTTATTGTAAAAATACAGTATATAATACATATAATATACAAAATATGTGTTAATTGACTATGTTATTGGTAAGGTTTCCAGTCAACAGTAGGTTATTAGTAGTTAAGTTTTAGGGGAGCTAAAAGTTATTTGAGGATTTTTGACTTTGAGAGGGGTCAGTGCCCCGAACCATGCCATGTTGTTCAAGGGTCAACTATAGGTCTCAGACTCCAGATTCCTCTCTATAGGAAGTACTTTCATCTAGCTATCAGAGGGTGTGTTAGTCTACTTTAGCCGCCTTAACAAAATACCACAGACTGGGTGGCTTAAGCAACAGACATTTATTTTCTCACAGTTCTGGAGGCTGGAAGTCCAAGATCAGGCTTCTAGGCAATTCATTTCTTTTTTTTTTAAAGATTTTTTTTTTTTTTAACTTTTCAGATTCTTTTTTTTTTTTTTTTAAGATTTTATTTATTTGTCAGAGAGAGAGAGAGCACAAGCAGGCAGAGGCAGAGGGAGAAGCAGGCTCCCTGACGAGCAAGGAGCCCAACGTGGGACTCGATCCCAGGACCCTGGGATCGTGACCTGAGCCGAAGGCAGCTGCTTAACCAACTGAGCCACCCAGGCGTCCCTAAGCAATTCATTTCTTAATAAGTCTTTGCCTTCTGGCTTGCCTTTCATTGACCACATGCGGGAGGTAGAAAGTGGGGGGGCGGGGGAGAAAGAGGGGGAGGAGAGATACAGTGAGAGAGAGAGAGAGAGAGAGAAAGAACACAAGTGCCCTAGTGTCTCTTCTCATAGGGCATTAATCCTATTGTATGGAGCCCCACAAAGTCTCCTGTAACCTTAATTGCTTCCACAGAGGCCCCATCTCCAAATCCATCTATACAGAGGGTAGGGCTTCAACATATGAATGGGGGGAGGACACAAACATTCAGTCCATAACAGAGAAAATACTGTTAAACACACACTATGAAAGAATTTTAAGCCTCTTTGCACAGAATGCAGAGAATAATTGCTTGTGGCAAGGACTAACTGCTGCATAACCACAGGAAAGAATTTCTAATAATTCAGGAGGCCAAGTGTGCCCTGCACTGTTCATATAGCACCCATGTCCACACTACACCACTGGGTGCAGGCACATTCTCATCCTAGCTTGCACCTGTTCCTGCATCTTCAGTGTCAGTTGGCAGGGCTCAATTTACCATTCCACTGATGGCTGGACATGCAGTCACGCACTCCAGTCCCCAGACTTTAAGGCCATGGTCCATTTCTGGACCTGAACCATGCCCATGGCTTTAAGTTCGCAAATAAGGGGGACATCATCTCCCTTGTTCTAGATGGGGAACACAGCCATGCCTGGATTGCATTCCAAAGTTTCTCAACTGCTCATGCTTGTGCACACAGGGCAACAGACACAAAAGCTTGCATATTTTTGACCTTTACATTTTCCTTCTGTATTTACCTGCCTTTTGGGGAACCAACCACAAAAGTGTCCAAATTAAATTATTTTACCTTGTTAGTAGATACAGATGGCATTTAGAAATCTTAAAGATTGCTTTGCTTTTTCCTTGGAAACACAAAAGAATCAAGATGTGCAACTTTTTTTTTTTTTTTTTTTGCCCGTCCTATTCCAATGTGGGAGTCTGAGCCTCTCTGCTATCTCAGCAGATACCTAACCTAAATAACTATTCTTAAACACACACAAAAAAGAAAAGTCTTTGGGAACCTTCATTTACCACAGACCTATGCTCCAAGCATTTGTACTCAAAGAATTTCCAAAATGGACTTTGTGACAATAATACCTGACAACTGGTTTTAGTTTTTTTAAGTACATTATACTTTCCAGTAATCAGACAACATCTCTGGGAATTTAGATAGTAACATCTGAGTGCTACCTACACAGTAAGCCTACCTCAATTATTTCTTGCTAATTGCTATCCAATCATTTGTAAAAAATTGAGGCACAGAATATTTAAGTGATTCGAATATGATTTCTTATCTAATTAGTGGCAAAGCTGAGAATATAAGCCAAGTCCTGAGATTTTTTTTAACTTATTATAGAATTTTTTAAACTATACTATGAAGGTAGTATAGTATCATAAACCCCATGCTCCCAACACCCACTTTCAACAAATTATCAACATCTTATTTTGCCAAACTTATTTTGTCTTTCCTCCAACTTTTTTTCTGTTGCATTTTTTTTTTTTTAAGATTTGTTTATTTATTTGAGAGGAGAGAGCACAGGGAGGGGGAGAGAGAGAGAGAGAATCTCAAGCAGACTGTGCTGAGCAGGGAGCCAAACACAGGGCTCTATCCCACAAACCTGAGGTCATGACCTGAGCCAAAACCAACAGTCAGATTCTTAACTGATAGAACCACCCAGGCACCCCTCTTGATGCAGTATTTTAAAGCAAATTCTAGACATCATATCATTTTACCTATATATACTATAGTATATGTCTCTATTAAGGTATTTCTTACATTTTACATCTATTTATGGTAGATCAACAACTCCTTAACAGTGGCCAAAGGATTCAGACACCTAGCAAAATATTCTAGTACCCTTCTTTCATTTTTCCCCTATGTATTTCTCTCTCTCAAAAGAGGAAAAAATAAAAATGGAAATTGGAAATTCCATTTAGAATTTTGCATATGGAAATTGTGGTAGTGTTTAATAAAATATAAATAAATTCATGAGGGTCTCACCTTGTTGAATATTTATTTGATATCTGATTTAGCAAAGGTTCTCTGATGTTCCGACTTTATGATTTTATCAAAATTTTAATTCTATTCTAATTTTAATATGGAATTTTAATGTAATACACATTAAAAGGCAATCTATTCATAAGAGGCACTTAACCTATAGAGTGGCTATAAAGTCTAACATCGGCAACTATATGTAATAAATGGTTTATTGATATTACATGACAATACATGATATGTTTGATGTGCTGCCCCTTATTAGTGATGCACAGTTTAGTGTGCTGGACAGAATGGCAATGAATAGGATATATTCACATAGTATTTTTAGCAATCTTTGCACATACATCTGTAATGTATTGCTTCCAATCAGTTCTCAGATGCGATCCCTGGAATCAGCAATGCCTCAGGAGGTTAAAAATGTTCATTTTCAGGCCCTCACCCCAGACCTAGTCAATCAGAAAGTTGGGCTCAATAGTCTGTTTTAACAGGCTCTGCAGGTGATTCGAATGCAAGTTAAAGTTTGAGAAACACATGCTCAGATTTTGTGTGTCTCTGATTTTCACTGAAAACAAACTGACAAACAAAAAAAATGCCCTTTCAGCATACCCCAAGCATAGAGTTGCCAGATTTAGCAAATAAAAATATAGGACGCCAGTTAAATTTGAATTTGAGATTAAAAAAAGTTTTTAGTCTACTTATGTCCCTTGCAGTTATGGCCTGTGTGTGTGTGTGTGTGTGTGTGTGTGTACCCCATTTATGAAAGGGATATATAAGTATCCCCATGCATAGTTATACTAAAAGATTATTTGTTGCTTGTCTGATATCCAAACTGAATTTTTCATCCTGTGCCCTGGGTTTTTCTGGCATCCATACTCACTAGTGTTTTGATCTGGCCAGCATTCGGCATATCCCACAGGGCTATGTTACCTCACCCAGTTTTAGAAATTATCACCCTACCAGTCTCTCACCACTCTGGGGTCTTGTGGTGTTTGGTCTCTGAGTGAGCTGCCCTTGCCTGTCAAGAGTATATGCTAACTGGCTTCACTTGACATGATGAAGCAGGGCAAAGAGTCACCTATATTCATGGCTACCTTGTAGGTGGAAATACTGGGTGTTGGCTAAAGATAAAAGCTAAACAAAAGTGTACCAAATTTCATCTAACTAACATGAATTCATGAAATGTAAAAACAATTTTCCTCTCTGTTCAAAGAGCTTTGTTTCATGCCAGATTGTGAATTGCTAAGAAGAAATGGTGGATAAAAAACTTTTATATGCCTTCACAGACCTGTATGTTACTGATGAGTTCTTTCCTTTAACTGTCCCTACCTAAGTCAGAAAATTTGCCAAAAAAGTTTGAAATGTAAATCTTACCTGAATTAGTTTTATACAGTCATTTCTTTTTCATTTTTGAGCTGCCATCCTATGTACTTTTTCAATTTATATTTAAAAAAAAAGTGCATAGATTTTAAATAAGCAGCTCAATGAGTTTTGACAAATACCCCCACCCCAGCAAGACTTAGAAAATTTCCTTCACTCTAGAAAATATCCTCTATCCCCTATCCAATTTCCCCTCCAGAAGCAACTACTGTTCTGACTTTTGTCACTGTAGTTTTGTTCATTCTAGAACTTCATGTACATAAAGTTGCTTTCATTTTCACATATTCAAAATGCATCTTGCTATAGAACAGGGAATTTATCACTTATTTGTATTTATTTCCTCTGAAATCACTGTAAAGCCCTAAAGATAGTACCCCACCTCCCACCCTCAAGTGGAGACAAGGATACTGGACGTGGATTTGGTCTACAGGGAGGCGTCGTCAGAGCCTGAGGAAGAAGGAACATGTAAGGAAGCTTTAGGTCATGGATTCCTGGGTCCCCAAGTCAAGAAAACTTGGGCCAGGGGACTCAGGAAGAGATGGTCGTGAGGGGTATCTCGAGAGCATCTGGGTACTGTGCCAGGTAGAATACAACTCTAGCATCTCAGCAGGCCACATAAGGCAGCCCACCCTTGCCTTCCCAGCAAAGCCCACCACCAGGCCTCCAGTCATTTAGGGACCCGGGTCATGCCACTGTCCATATGTTCCAAGATATCTGCAGAGAAGCATCCTAGGACCCTACCTCAGGGTGGGAAGGAGCTCCTGTTTCTGTACTTTGGAGGCAGACCAGACTCTAGTGGTATACCCTAAAGTAAGGGCCGAGGAGTGTAGATACCCCTGTTCCAGCTAATGTAAGTTAAGCATTCAAGTTATTTAATATTTTAGTGCTTTTCAAAGTACCCACTGGAGTAGCATCTAATTATCATTTTAAAAGTCTACTACCCAGACAGGACATAAAATTTTAAATGCCAGCAGTATATAATCTAATATTATCCTTTATGGGAAAAAATATTTCTATGATGTTCCATTTTGCTCTCATTCCTGGGGGATCCAGGGATGAAGCCCGTGTAAATCCAAACAGACATATTACGAGTATGGTTCATTTACATAGGTATATACAAATGTTATCATTTGAGACGAATTTAGAAAAACACATACAAAGAATAAAATGTACTTTAAATGCACCCCCAAATGTTGATGCTCATCACAAATCTTCACTTCCCCTGAGCTGTTCTCAGACTTCCAGAATCTCTTAAAGGCAAACTTACCTGCCAGATCCTTCCATGAAGACTCCAAAGTCGTTCTTGATCAGTATATGTAAAATCGGGCCCTATCAGGTCTCAAAGCCCCTCACCCCTATGGTGTCTGAGAAAAAGCCTTGCAATACTACTTGGAACCCAACGCCTTCCTGTTTCTCTGTTACTGGAGGTTGGGTCCTCCAGAAGCCAATCCTAATTCAGTGTTTGAGAAGCGAGATGTTTATTAAGGATCAACACCTGTGAAACGAAGGCGGCAGAAGCAGGGCTGGATTGAGGAAGCAATTGAACCACAACGCAGACACGACATACGTAGCCGGGAGCTCGGGGGCAAACACTGTCCAGGAGAATGTCCTCAGCCAGGCCAGATGGCTGTGCCTCTATATCCTGGTCTCACTCAGTCATCAGACGCAGGCAGCTCCAGGAAGGGCACGACCTGGGCCAAGGCGGCTCTCAGGAGTTGAAGCACACTCCTAGGATCTCACCATTGCAGACTCTTCTGACCACGCACTCCACAGCTGGACACCAAGTTCTTCCTTGAAGGGACATGTAAGTACCTAGCACAACCGTTCTCCAAGTCTGTCTGCAAGAGCCACATGGATTTCTCTCAGTCCCTCAAAGCACCGGGTTCACCCTTGTCTTACAGTGGATCCCTGTGCCTGAACATTTTCCCCATCCTCTGCACCTGGCAAACTCCTTCCCCTTCCTCCGGTCTCATCCTTAGTTAGGCCTTCTTTCACCCATCCCCTCATAACACTCATCCGACTTGTAATTTGCTTAATGCCTTTATTCCCTGCTTGTACACCCTCCGTGAGAGCAGGGACAATGTCAGACTTGATTGTGCTGTATTTTCAATATTGAGCAATGTGCTATGCGCAGAGTAAATCTTCGGTGTCTATTTTATGAATGGATTAATTTGATATACCTGGTATTTCAGTTTGGGTTCCCCCAGAAGGAGACCCTAAGGCAAGGATTCAAGTGCAAGCACATTACTTGGGAGGTGATTCTAGGAAACACTGCTGGGAACGTAGGAAAGTGACACAGGAAAGGAAAGGCAGCCAGTTAATTACTCATTACCACTGTGGGGCAAGAATTTAATCCTGCTGGGGAAATCTGAGAACCGGCGCTGAACATGTGCCTCGAAGTTATCCATCCAAAAATGAGTGACCACATATTGCGTGATTCCATTTATAGGAAATGTCCACAATAAGCCAATTCAGAGAGACAGCAAGTAGATTAGTGGGTTCCAGGGGGTGGGGGAGGGGACGATCAGGAGAAACTATCAACAGATATGGGTTTCTCTGGGTAAGGGTAGAAATGTTCAGAATTAGTAGTGATGGTTGTACAATATTGTGAATATGTAAAAAACTGAATTTTATACTGAGTTTTATGTTACATGAATTATATCTCAACAAAACAAATTACAAGAAACAAATGAGGGAACCGGGATATTTATACACAAGCTCCCTTCATGAGTCAGGGGGATGGAGGCTGGGGTTAGTTACTTTCCAGCCTGTCCTGAGCAGACAAAGCAGGCTCCTAGACTAGGGCAATTTTCAGGCAAAGAGATGCAGATACCAGCAATTTGCAGTTTGGAGTCATGATGTACTGAAATAGGAAGGTTAAGGAGGTGTGGGTAGGGTCCAGATCAGGTCTGCTGCACTTAGTGAGAAATAAACCTAACAATCCCACCTGACACATTCAGAGATGAACTATTCCGGGGAGAAGGATTCACTCAGAAGCCTCCAGCTCCAAGAACTTATTTTTCTAACTTACGACATGTTTAGGAATCCCAATCCAGTTGTGATCCCTAATCAAGTAAATCTATGGAAGGAGAAAAGAACAGTGCCTTTAGTGGAAAGTGGGATTGCAATAGGTTGAATAATGACCTCTCCCAATATGTCTACATTCTAATCCCGAGACGCTGTGAATGTTCCCTTTTAAGGCAAAAGGGATTGTGCAGGTGTAATTAGGTTCAGGATTTGGAGATGGGGAAATTACGTTGAATTACGTTGAATTACCCAGCTGGGCCCAATGTAATCACGCAGTCCTCATGAGAGGGAAGAAGGTGGCTCAGAATTGGAGGGGGAGGGAAATATAACAAGAAGAGCAGATGTAAGGATGACACACTTTGAAGATACAGAGGGGAACCACAAGCCAAGGAGTACAGGCGCCGCTCAGAGACTAAAAAAAAAAAAAGGTAAAAACAGAGGTCCTCCCCCTCAGAGTTTCCAGAAGGAGCCAACATACCAGTAATGCTGCCATCGTGACTTTTTACCCCAGTGAAAATTATTGCAGATTTCTGGTCTCCACTACTATAGTAGAAGAAATCTGTGTTGTATTAAACCACTAAATTTGTAGTAATTTGTTAGTGATGACAGGAAGCTAATACACTTTCCCAGATGGGATGAAAAAAATAATCACCATCACTTTTTCTCCAGAATATGTCATAAAATTGGAAGGGTCTTAAAAATCACAACGAAAATAAAATACTTTATATCTTCATTTTATGTTTGATGTAGTTATGTATATTTAATATATTAAAATAGCATACGTACACTTGTCTTATGACTTCTTTTCAGAATAAGCAAATACTATTTCAAATAGAGTACTCGGTGGGGATTTTTTTCATTTTAACAAATTGAATGTGTCAATTTATCTTTTACACTTTGGATTTATAAATTACATTCTGCCAAGTAAAAATTCTTACTAGAATATTGACATAAAAAAAAACAGTGAATGAATTCCCAGGAAATAACGTTTACAACTCTAAAAGTATTGTAAAATTCAATGAATTAAATAGAACTATTCCTACAGCAAATTTCTGAGTATATTCAATGCGAGTTGAAGGGAGCTAACTGCCAGGCATGACAGTGAGTATGTGAGGTTCCTGAAGGTGAGAATGGGCCACAGGGTAGGATAAAGTAGCAAGGCCTTAAGAAAAGAGGAGGAAGCTGAAGGAGGGATAAAGGACCTAAAAGACATGAGCAGTTCCAGAGCTTTTTGATAAAAGGCTCACGTAACTTCTCTCCGATTTCAGTCTGTGCTCCATATTATCACCAGATAATAGAAAATAAAATTCAATCATGTCATACCTCTGTTTAAAATGCTCTGAAATTTGTTAGGTTAAAATAAAATGAAAATCCATGCTCCATAATCTTAATGGCAAAGCCCTCAATGTCTGAATACCAGCCGACTTCTTTAGCCTTATCACCACCATCCCAGGCATGCCGGACTCTCCATTGTTCTTGAAACATCTCTGCATCTCTCATGCCTCACGGCCTTGGCAAATAATGTTCTCACTAACTAGGATGAGTCCTTCTTGTCCTCACCAAATATCTATTCATCCCAGCCTAAATATCTTCTACTGGAAGAAATAATCCACCTTGGGCCTCGAGCTCCATGCCTCCACCTTCTTGCCAAGGATGCTAGAAATGCAGAGCCCTGACTGCTCTTTATCCTGGCCATTTCTCAGTGGTGTATTTGCAGAGAGCAATCTCGAGGGCTAGAGTAGCATCTTGCTTGCCTCTCACTATGAAAATGGTAAATTTCTTAAGCTCTGTGTTCCTCTCCTGTAACACAACTCATAGGATATGCAGGCATTCCTATAGGCCCACCCAAATGCCCCCCCACCCCCCGTGGATGGGGGGGAGGGGCATGGGGACTGGTGCTGACATCACGCTGGGTCTGCTCACTGTGCCATGAGTGATACATCATTTGTCTCTGACCCAGGAGTCTCCTGTCTTCCATCAAAACCCACACAACAGTACCAGACTCGCTTGTGAGCTTGCAAGTAGGGTAAAATCCCAGATTCTGCACAGTCCTTGATAGTTCCCCATCTATCCAGACAGGGTTTGTGCCATCCTATATCTGTGATCTGCAGTATTTGCTCAAATAGAATGTGTTATTACATGAGGGCATGGGTTATGGTACATAATTGTTCAGAAGAATGTTTGTCAAAAAATGAAATAGTTCCAGTTCAGCAAAAGTGTCTGCTCTGATAACTGCTTCATTTTGCCTAATCAAAGCTGGACCCATTTAAATAGAACAGACAAAATGAGACTGTTTTTTCATTGTCAGAGGAAAGTGTTCTTGAAATAATGCTCTAAAGACCTGGGAGAATCTGAGTGACAATATTAGTCTATTTCAGTCTTACTTCATGTCACTTAATTTGGCCACATGATCTTGTTAACAATTCCTAGACTTTAAAAAAATCCATTTTTAAAGCATTCTTTCGCCTAGATAATTCATTTTCTGTTCGTAAGGATTAGAGGTTAAGTCCACATTTCAAGATTTTTGAATATGATTTTTATCCAAATTTTGTAAGCCGCGAGGAATAAGCCTTCATTAATTATCAAATATTTTTCTCTGTGATTTTATCATTTTTTGCAGCCAGGAGGCATACCAGTACATTATTAAGCTGAAAACAAATGAATAAATAGAATCTTGGTTATGAGATCTCGAAGAGAAATTGAGAAAATGCTAAGTAGCAAACAGAAGTAGCTGTTAGCCCTAGAAGGATTATAAAACAATAGGCAACTCTTTAGCCAAAGGCAACAGGTTGGCTTAACAAAATGGAAACCAGAACTACCCCACTAATAGCTACACAAGAAACATTCACTTTACTCAATTCAATACGAGTCAAATGTTTGTATTTAAATTAAGAACTGAAAACTCAAAGCCTTGAATCTTTGAGGTCAGATTTAGACTGATGAAACCTGTTCCTATCTTACAGATACCCTGTGGGCAGGGCTGAATTCCTGCTGGAAAGGGACCCCTGTCGAAGAGAGGAGACAGATCCTGTCCCTTGGTTCCTGACAGCACAGTGACCTGTGAGGTCACACCGAGGTCACAGCGATACAGGTTTGTGCTCCAAGCAACACCATTCACCTTACACCCTGGCACCTGGGCTCTGTCTGTGTGGAAAGTAAAAAAAAAAAACAACAAAACAAAACCAAAAGCCAGATGTTTTGCTAAAACATTCCCAAATTTGCAATGGCTTGAGAGAACATTGCACATTTCATCCAATCTTAATCTTCTTTCCTTTATTTTATCCTACATTTGAAAGTGAGAAACTAGCCCCATGGAAATAGCATTAAAGCAACATGAGTAGAGAGGGAAGCTGAGTCTCCTAACATTTGAAGAAAAGGAATAGATATATATATCTATATATAGATATAGATATAGATATAGATATATATCCTCCTAATTTTGTCAGCCAAGTTGTACTTCATTGTGCCTCAAACCAGAATGCTTGATCTGGACCTTGGGGCTCTGGGAGGAGAGTAGCTAATCCCCAGGAGCTTTACCCACATGGGTTCAGTGCTGCTTCTGCTACTGCCACAGGGGAGTGGGCAAGGTGGAAATAACCAATGGCACCCACCTGCCCTTTTTACTGCAAAGCTAGAATAGCATGGTGCCTTCTACTTTAACGTTTCTTGTGCCAATTATAACTCATTTCACCAACACCTTTCATGATAGCTCAGGGACCAGGAGAAATGAAACTGTGTTGAACCATTAGCCTTTAATAATTAGAGAACTCTGGAATCAGTTGTGGCTGAAAGGGAGGAAATGCTGCTACTGAAAAACAAAAACAACTCAGGGGAACAATCACTACCCTTACCCCCTACACCCTCTGAGTTCTGCAGGTTGGGTCCTTTGCCTGAGGCTCCAAACTCTGCTCACCCTGGAAGGTTCCCACTGACAACTCCTGCGGGGAATATGGGTAGGATTCCAGACTGTCAAGGGTCTGTTTTGATATGTTCTGTGCTGCAAACTGGTCTAGTGGTATGAATGCCAGTGAAATTCTCCCCTGTGCCCTCTTGTGTACCTGAGTAATAAGATGAGGACCCCTAACAGAGCCATCATCACGGGGACCTCAAGAAAATCTGGGGCTCCTGACTCTGGTTTATCATCATAAGGAAAGCCTTTTTTAAATGGAGTCATTCAGGTTTGTGCTTGGGTCCACTAAATTGTAGGTTTGGGTTTTTCTGGGGATATGCCTTTTTGCCTTTTCAAATTGGGGAAATAACTAATGAAAAGTTTTGGGGTTTTTTTTAACTTCCTTATTTGTAGTAAAAGAAATAATAGGGCTCAAAAATGAGTCACCTGGTTACCATTCTGCTTAAAAGTTACCTACTAGAGACAGGTACTTCTATGTTCTGTATGGTATTTGCATAATCCCCACCCCAGGGCAGAAAGGCAAGGGCCCCAGAAACAACCTAATAGACCTGTCAGGAGAATGAGACTTATTAGAATCCCTAGATTGGCAAGTAGTTGAGAACCATCCCCACTTTCCAGAATACTTCTTAAGGCCTATCTATAAGGGTTGGGAATATTTTTATATTAATGGGTTCTACAGGAAATTGAGGGTAAATTCGCTGTTAAAAATAAAACTGCATGTCAGGGGAGTTATGGGACACCTAGCTGGCTCAGTTGGTAGAGCATGTGACTCTTGATCTCAGGGTGGTAAATTCGAGCCCCACACTGGGTGTAGAGATTATTTCGTAATAAAATCTTGAAGAAAAAAAAAACACCTCGGAATTATGTATGAAATGCTAGAAGTCCAGAAAACACTGAATTGCTGTATTGGGCAATATTTACTTTCCCTAGGTATTTAGTAGAATGCTAAGAATATTCTGAAAGACATCACTAATCTTGGCTAATTTGTAACTACAATTTAAAACTCAATTACCCTGATCATGAGATCAAGCCCCATGACCGGCTCCGCATTGTGCACAGGGCCTGCTTAGGATTCTCTCCCTCTGCCCCTCCCCCACTTGCTCGTGGGCACGGGCTCACCCAGCGCCTGTTCTCTCTCACTCTAAAGAACTAATGAATGAACGAATGAATGTAAAAACCCTCAGTTACCCACAGCCACATTTCTCCTGTAATCCCAAACAGCTGTCATTCCTGCTCTCCTAGTTCTGTTAATGGCACCAATATTCTTCTGTTCATGGCACCAATATTCTTCTGTTCACCAGGCATAAAACATCAGGCCCATCTTTGGTTCCTTTTCATGACATTCTTTCTCCACCCAATCAAGTGCCAAATCCTGTGTGTTCTTAATGAAATGGCCCCCAATCTCCCTTTCTACTGACGCCCTATTTCTGATCCTAGTTCTGACCTGAAATGTTCCCCCAGCTCCCAGCCTCTCCTGCCTCCGAACAGTTTTGCAAATGGCAGTTTGATTAACCTGCCCATATCATCACTTTGGTTAGAGGATCCACCTCTTTAAAGGTCTTTTAGGACTTCCAACAGCCTACACCAATGGCTTGCTTCTGGTAAGACACAGCACTTTGTCCCTCTACCTTGCATGCTTTTGCAGACATACAACCACATTCTGATCGATAGGTAAAATTCCATTTTCCCAAGATTAAAGCATTCAACAGTAATTTCTGTCAGAATGCTGATCTGAGCAACTTGTGGGTGTTAAGTAGAATGCAACTTGCTACAAATAAGAAGGAAGAGGCTTAGAGTCACATCAAGCGTGTGCCAAGGGAACTACTTTGTGCTTATTAGAACTTGTTGAGAACATTGCCTCCCAAGATTCAAGGGTGTTATGTCTGGGACTGAACAGCTCTATTCAAAAAAAAAAAAAAAAGGTGCTGAGGGTCAACCTAGCGAATAGTGACGTAACTACAGATGCTTTTATAGACACTGTGAGACTAACTATACTGTTGTTTGTACTATAATTGCTGCTGCCTTGTTCGGTGTTTCCAGATGCTTGATCCTTCCTGTTGTCCTGCTAAAAATTCTAGTATTTGAAGGTATGCCACAAAACCAAATGTTTGAAAAATCACTGAAGACTCAAGTCCAGATTCCCTATCACAATCTACCAGGTCCTTTTCATTTTGACCCCAACCTTCCTATCTAGCCTTAACTTCTAGTTCTGGCCCCTTGAGTCACATGGAACCACATATTGCTCTTTGACTAAATCAGCTTTTTCACATCTCTGGGGCTTCGTATGCAGAAGAAACATCGTGTTCTTGTTTTCTCTGCACTCAGTTATCAAGACCTAGTTACAATATTATCTCTTCCCTAGTGTTTTCCCTGACTCACCCAGGGAGAGGTCATGTTCCCATAGTGCTTTGCACATGTCTTCTTCATTGCATGTACCCTCATGCTTTCTAATCCCTGCCCTACAGCTATCTCCAAGTCATCAGGGATGGTGTGTCTGAGCTCCTGAGGGCAAGGACTTCATTCATCTTTGAATTCCCAATGCTCGAGATGTTACAAGCCCTTAACACAGGTTTGTAGAGTCGCCTGTTTGGGCCAAGATTCAGGCCCCTATGACTTATTACTAATTAATCTTTCAAAAATTATCTCCCACAACTCTGCTGTATGTACTTTATACTCAAACCAAGCTAGACTACTTTCTGTTCCTGAAATAGGACCGACCCTTTCCCACCTCTACAAACATGCTCATGTGATTCAAAGTATTCTTTTGTTTGGGACACTCACCCTTTCTCTATGATAGCCACCTACAAAACTTCTACCTATCTCTATAACCAAGCTCACAGCCATGTTCTCCCAATAAATCCTCTCTCATCCCCAAACTAAGCATTTTCTCTGAACTTTTTAATACTTGGTTATGTAGTTCTCCAGACCCTTAGCACAAAGTAGTGTGGATTGTAGTCACTTGTGTCTATTTTACCTCCCTCACTACATTATAAAAATCTCCCTGAAGCAAGAAAGCTACCTTATTAGTTTTTGTTTTCTCATTAGTACCTATGCAATATCTTGCATATGAAAGGTACAGTTTTTCAAGTTTTTCAAATGAATGAATGAAATAAGTGATGCATATGTCTAGTGCATCATATTATTCTCTATATTCTATTTACATAGGCTATCATACAATTACAGTTTATGTAAAGGAGCCATTTCAACATTTCCTTGGTACATTAGGCAGTTGTTATCATGTGTAGCAAATTCTTGTATCACACTCTCCACATTATTGCAGGTCAGTTTCCTTACTGAGATAAATTTTTAAAACTCTACCCAGGATGGAGGTGTTAACTAACCCTATTGTGGTAATCATTTTGCAATATACAATATATATGTGTATGAAATCATCACATTGTACATCTTACATATGTTCAATAATATCTCAAAGCTGGGAGGGAAATCCCCTACACAGATGTTCTCCTCTTACTCTGGAATTTGAAAATTCTAATTTATAACAAGGAGAATAATAAGCCCTAATAAAAGTAAATTCCAATTCTCCTCCTTTAAGCAAAGTTCGTTTCTATCTGGTCTTTGTTTCAATTCACACATATGTAATAGCAATTATTTCTACTGCTTTGTATTTTATGTTTTCATCTTTATCTCCCCTACTAGATTTTGAGCTTCTCAAGGCTGATAACCTTGTCTTATCTCTCTATTGATCAACCAATAATAATTAGTTTACATATATAAATATGTTTTATTTACTTTATATTTATATAGTTTATCCTTAAACAACATGGGGATTAGGGGCATCAATACCCACATAGTTGAAAATCTGCATGTAACTTTTGATTCCCCAAAAAATTAACTACTAATATCTTACTATTGACCAAAAGCCTTACCAATAACCTAGTTGATTAGCACATACTTTGTGTGTTACAGGTATTATATACTGTATTCTTACAATCAAGTAAGCTAGAGAAAAGTAGAAGTTAAGAAATCATAAGAGAGGGGCACCTGGGTGGCTCAGTGGGTTAAAGCCTCTGCCTTCGGCTCAGGTCATGATCTCAGGGTCCTGGGATCGAGCCCTGCATCAGGCTCTCTGCTCAGCGGGGAGACTGCTTCCCCTTCTCTCTCTGCCTGCCTCTCTGCCTACTTGTGATCTCTCTCTCTGTCAAATAAATAAATAAAATCTTTTAAAAAAAAATCTCAAAAAATATTTAAAAAAAAGAAATCATAAATGAAAGTATGTTTATAGTACTGCACATGTTTGTTGAAAAAATCCACATACAAGTGGACCTCCACAGTTCAAACCCATGTTGTTCAAGAGTCAACTGTATATAAACATTATGTAAATATTTTTAATATTTATATATAAATATAAGAAGTACATATAAATTATAGAATTATTATGCCTGGCAATATTTTCTATTCAATAAATATTATTGAAATAATGGACAAATTTTTTTTTTTTTACTGAAGTATAGTTAACATACAATGTCATATTAGTTTTGGGTATATGAAATAGTGATTTGATAATTTTATACATTATACAGTGCTTATCATAAATATAGTTACCATCTATTACCATACCAGGTTATTAAAATATTATTGACTATATTCCCTATGCTGTACTTTTTATACCTGCAACTTCTTTGTTTTATAACTAGAAGTTTGTACTTCTTAGTCACCTTCACCTATTTTGCCCATTGCCCCACCCCCCCATCTGGCAACCACGAGTCTGTTCTCTGTATATGAATAGGAGTTTTGTTTGTTTTTCTGGTTTTGTTTGTTCATTTGTTTTTTATATTCTGCATATAAGAGAAATCACACAGCATTTGTCTTTCTCTGTCTGACTGATTTCACTAGCATAATACCTTCTAGGTCCATCGGGTTGTCACAAATGGCAAACTTTCATTCCTTTTTATGACTGAGTAATACTCCATTGTGTATATATACCACATCTTTATCAATTCAAGCTCTAAGTTACTTTCATACCTTGGCTGTTGTAAATAATGCTTCAATGAATAAAGGGGCACATATCTCCTTTCAAATTAGTATTTTCCTTTTCTTTCGGTAAATACCCAGAACTGAAATTGCTGGATTATATACGGTAGTTCTATTTTTAATTTTGTGAGAAACCTCCATACTGTTTTCCATAGCTGCTGCACCAATTTACATTCCCACCAGCAATGTCTGACAGTTTCCTTCTCTCTACATCCTTGCTAACACTTGTTATTTCTAGTCTTTTTTATATTAGCAATTCTGACAGGTGTAAGGTGATCTCTCATTGTGGTCTTAATTTGCATTTCATGAATGATTAGTGATGTTGAGCATTTATTCATGTGTCTGTTGGCCATCTGGATGTCTTTTTCAGGAAAGTGTTTTTTCAGGTCTTCTACCCATTTTCAATCAATTTTTTTTTTTTTTTTTTGGTGTTGGCTTGTATGAGTTCTTTATATATTCTTTATATATTCTTTATATATCCTAATCAAATATATCATTTGCAAATATCTTCTCCCATTCAGTAGGTTGTCTTTTTGTTTTGTTGATGGTTTCTTTCACTGTGCAGAAGAATTTTAGTTTGATGGCATTCCAATAGTTTATTTTTGCTTTTGTTTCCCTTGCCTCAGGAAACATTCAGAAAAATGTTGCTAACGTCAGTGTCCGAGAGATTACTGCCTGTGTTTGTTTTTGCTTTTGCTTTGTTTTGTTTTTTAGGAGTTTTATGGTTTCAGGTCACACATTTAGGTCTTTAATCCATTTTGAGTTTTTTTCTGTATGGGATAAGTGGTTCAGTTTCATTCTTTTGCATATAGCTGTTCAATTTTCTCAACATCATTTATTGAAGAGACAGTCTTTTCTCCATTGTATATTTTTGCCTTTTTGTCTTAGATTACTTGACCATGTAGGTGTGGGTTTATTTCTGGTTTCTCTATTCTGTTCTATTGATCTACGTGTCTATTTTTGTGCCAGTACCATACTGTTGTTTTTTTTTTAAGATTTTATTTATTTATTTGACAGAGAGAGAGAGAGATCACAAGTAGGCAGAAAGGCAGGCAGAGAGAGAGGGGGAAGCAGGCTCCCCACTGAGCAGAGAGCCCGAAGAGGGGCTTGATCCCAGGATCCCAAGACCGCGACCTGCGCCGAGGGCAGAGGCTTTAACCCACTGAGCCATCCAGGCGCCCCTACCATACTGTTTTGATTACTGTAACTCTGTGGTATAGTTTGAAATCCAGGATTATAATACCTCCAGCTTTGTTTTTCTTTCTCAAGATTGCTTAGGCTATTAGAAGTCTTTTTGGTTGCCATCAGATTTTAGAATTATTTGTTCTATTCTGTGAAAGATACTAGTAGTATTTTGATAGGGATTGTATCGAATCTGTAAATTTTGGGGGGCAGTATGGACATTTAGCAATATTCTTCCATCCATGAGCATGGTATATATTTAATGCCATCTTTAGTTTCTTTCATCAATGTCTTATAATATTCAGAGTATAGCTCTTTTACTTTGTTGGTTTAATTTATTCCTAGGTATTTAATTCTTTTTGATGCAATTGTAAATGGGATTATTTTCTTAATTTCTCTTTCTGCTTCTGTTATTAGGATATAGAAACATTACAGACTTCTGTATATTAATTTTACATCCCGTGATGTAATTTACTGAATTCATTTATTCTATTAAGGTTCTGGTAGAGTTTTTAGGGTTTTCTTTATGTTGTATCATGTCATCTGCAAATAATGACAGTTTTATTTCTTCCTTACCAATTTGGACTCCTTTTATTTCTTTTCTGATTGCTGTGGCTAGGACTTCTAGTTCTATGCTGAATAAAAGTAGCAAGGGTGGGCACCTTTGTCTTTTTCTTGATCTTAAAGGAAAAGCTCTCTATTTTTTACTATTGAGTATCAGGTTAGCTGTGGGTTTGTCATGTATGGCCTTTATTGTGTTGAGGTATGTTCCTGCTAAACCCACCTCATTGAGAGTTTTTATTATAAATGGATATTGAATTTTGACACATGATTTTTCTGCATCTATTGAGATTACCATATGATTTTTATCCTTCATTTTGTTAATATGGTGTATGATGTTGATTTTGCATATATTGAAACATCCTTGTATCCCTGGAATAAATCCCACAATCCCATTGTGGTGAATGATCCTTTTAATTTACTGTCAAGTTCAGTTTGCTAATATTTGGCTGAGGATTTTTGTATCTATGTTCATCAAGGTTATTGGTCTGTATTTTTGTTTGTTTTTTCAGGGGTGGGGGGTAGTGTCTTTTTCTAGCTTTAGTACCAATGTAATGCCGGCCTCATAGAATGAAATTCAAAAGTTTTCCTTCCTCTATTTTTTTGGAGTAGTTTGAGAAGAATAGGTATTAACTCTTTTAAATATTTGGTAGAATTCCCCTGTGAAATCATCTGGTCCTGGACTTTGGTTTGTGGAGAGTCGGGTTTTTTTGTTTTTGTTTTGTTTATCAATTCAATTTTGTTACTAGTAATTAGTCTGTTCCAATTGTCTGTTTCTTCCTGATTCAGTCTTAAAAGATCGTGTGTTTCTAGGAATGTATCCATTTATTCTAGGTTATCCAATTCGTTAACATACAATTTTTTTGTAGTAGTCTCTTCTAATCCTTTGTATTTCTGTGTTGTCAGTAGTTACTACTTTTTCATTTTGGATTATAAGTCCTCTCTCCTTTTTTCTTACTAGTCTGGCAAAAGGTTTATCAGTGTTATCTTTTCAAAGAACCAGCTCTCGGTTTCCTTGGCTTTTTTTTTTTTTTTTTTTAACTCTATTTCAGTTAGTTCCACTCTCATCTTTATCATTTCCTTCTTTCTTACTTTGGGATTTAGTTCTTTTTTCAGTTCCTTTAGGTGTAAGTTTGAACTGTTTATTTGACTTTTTGTTTTTGTTTCTTGACTTAGGCCTGTATCACTATAAATTTCCCTTCTACGAATGCTTTTGTTCCAAAAATTTTGAACTATTGTATCTTCATTACTATTAGCCTCCATGTATTTTTTTTGTTTCCTCTGACTTCTTCATTGATGCATTAGTTGTTTAGTCTCTAAGCGTTTGTGTTTTTTGCCAGCTTTTTCTTATCATTGTTATCTAGTTTCATACTGTATTGGTCAGAAAAAATGGTTGATATGATTTCAGTCTTATATTTATTGAGACTGGTTTGGAGTTGAACATGAACTGTCTGAATAATGTTACATGTGCATTTAAAGTACGTGTGTTCTACAGCTCTTGGATGGAATGTTTTATATTTATCTGTAAATCCACCTACTCCAATGTGCCATTCAAATCACTGTTTCCTTACTGATTTTTTTTTCTGGATGATCTATGCATTGATGTAAGTGGGGTGTTAAAGACCCCTATTTTATTACTGTTAATTGCTCCCTTTATGTCTGTTTAATATTTACCTTATATATTTAAGTGCTTCTATGTTTAGTGCATAAATATTTACAATTGTTACCTCCTCTTGTTAGAGTGATCCTTTATCATTGTATAATGCCCTTCTCTGTCTCTTGTTAAAGTCTGTTTTAAAGTCTATTTTGTAAAAAAAAAAAAAAAAAGTCCATTTTGTATGATATGTTGCTAACCCAGATTTTTTTTTTTTTTCTTTTATTTGCATGGAATAACTTTTTCCATTCCTTGACTTTCAATCTGTATGTGTCTTTAGGTCTAAAATAAGTCTCTTATAGGCAGCAAATAGAGGTGTCTTGCTTTTTTAATCCATTCAGTCACCCAGTGTCTTTTCTTTGTTCTTTTTTTTAAATATTTTATTTATTTATTTGAGAGAGAGTGAGAGTGAGGGATCACAGATGGAGAAGAAGGAGAAGCAGCCTTGTTGCTGAGCAGAGAGCCTGATGCAGGGCTTGATCCCAGGACCCTGAGATCATGACCTGAGCCAAAGGCAGATGCTTAATGACTAAGCCACCCAGTCATTGTCTTTTGATTGAAGCATTTAGATCACTTACATTTATTTTTTTTTAAGATTTTATTTATTTTTTTCCCAGAGAGACGAGACAGGGAACACAAGCAGGGAGAGTGGGAGAGGGAGAAGCAGGCTCCCCATAGAGCAGAGAGCCCAATGCAGGGCTCGATCCTAGCCTTGGGATTATGACCTGAACCAAAGGCAGATGCTTAATGACTGAGCCACCCAGGTGCCCCAGATCATTTACATTTGTAATAATTATGGATGGGGTGCTTGGGTGGCTCAGTCATTTATGTGTCTAACTCTTGATTTTGGCTCAGTGTCATGAGTCTGAGCCCCACCTCGGCTTCCATAGTGAGTGCGGAGCCTCCTTAAGAATCTTTCTCTTCCTCTCTCTTTGCCCCTCCCCTGCTTGCATGCACTCTCTCTTGCTCTCTCTCCAAAAAAAAAAAAAAAAAAAAATTAAAATAATTATGGATAGACATGTACTTATTGCTGTTTTGTTGCTTAGTTTCTGGGTTTTTTTGTAACTTTTATATGTTCCTTCTTTGTCCCTTGTGATTGAGGTCTTTAACATTTGGATTCCTTTCTCTTTATTTTTTTGTATATCTGTTATAGGTTTCTGGTTTGTGCTCACCATGAGGATCATATATAACATCCTGCGTATAAAGAAGTCTATATGAAGTTGATGGTCACTAAGTTCACAAACATTCTAAAAGTGCTACATTTTTTACTCCCCCTCCCACACACATTTTACGTATATGATATCCTACCTCACGTTGCTTATTTTGTGAGTCCCTTAACTAATTTTTTAGATATATTTGATTTTGCCATTTTTATCTTTTAACCTTTGTACTAGCTTTCTAAGTTGTTGATCAACTAATTTTCTATATATTTGAATTTACCAGTAAAGTTTTTTCTTTTCATAATTTTCTTCTTGTTATGGCCTTTTCTTTTCCTCTTCAAGTTCTTTTAACATTTCTTAGAGGACCTGTTTAGTGGTAATAAACTTTAACTTTTGTTTGTCTGGGAAACTCTATCTCTCCTTTTAATTATGAATGATAACTTTACCACGTGTAGAGTATCCCAGGGTATAGATTTTTTTTTTTACTTTCAGCATTTTTAATATATCATTCCACTACTTTCTTAACTGTACAGTATATGCTAAAAAATCAACTGATCACCTTATGGGGTTTTTGTTGTTGTTTTTCCCCTTGTGCAGAACTAGTTGCTTTTATCTTACTGCTTCTAAGATTCTCTCTTTATCTTTAAACTTTGGCATTTTAACTATTGCATGTCTTTGAGCGTCCTTGTGTTCATCTTATTTGGGATCTCTATGATTCCTGGATTTGGATGTCTGCTTTCTTCCCCAGGTTAGGGAAATATTCAATAAGCTATTCAAGTAAGTTGCTGCCCCTTTTCCCCTTCTCTTTCTAGTGCTACTTTAATGCAAATGTTAGTAAGCTTAAAATTGTCTCAAAAGTCTTTTTTTTTTTTTCCTTTTTGCTGTTTAGCTTGGGTGCTTTCCATTACCCCGTCTTCAAAAATCACTGATCTATTCTTCAGAATCCTCTAATGTGCTGCTAATTCCCTCTAGTATATTTTTTGTTTCAGTTATTTTTCAACCCTGATTGGTTTGTTTATACAATATAAATATTGTTTATATTTTCTACCTCTTAAAGTTCTCACTGAATTAATCTACTCTTCTCTCAAGTCTGCTGAGCATCTTTATATGGCCATTATGTTTAACTTGTGTATATTGCTTAATTCCATTTTGTTTAGTTCTTTTTCTAAAGTTTTGTCTTTTTCTAAAGTTTTGTCTTTTTCTTTCATTGGCACATATTCCTCTATCTCCCCATTTTGCATGACATTCTGTATTTGTTTCTATGAATTAAGTGAAACAGCTACGTCTCCCAGTCTTGAAGGAATAACCTTGTATAGGAACGTCCCCTGTGTAGACGGGATATGCTTGGCAGCTTTGACTAGCTGATTGGAGCTGTAGTGGATGTAAGCTGTGGGTTCTGGGACCCTTTGCACTTGGGCTGCCTTGGTAGGATGGCTGGAGCGGTAGTGGGCTCATTCTGGGGGATACCTAGTGTGTGCCTCTCTGGGGCCACCTTGGTCAGATGACTGGAGTTCCAGTGGTCATGGGTGTGTGGCCATTTTGGGGGACAGCTGGGGCTGCTGTGGCTAGGGGCCCAAGACTCCCTGAGGCAGAAGGCTGGCTAGAGCACCCAGATCTTCCTCCTGTCTGTGCTGTCAAGGTGTAGGGGGAGCATACACAATGGCACTTGCCAGCACTTCCGACCATTTGGTAGATGCTATAGAGTGAATTCACTTATAGTCGAGTTGCCCTTTAAATGGTGTCTTCTTATGAATAAACATTTTAAAATGGTTGATGCTTTTCTTCTTATTTTAATTCCAGTGTAGTTAATATACTGTGTTATATTAGTTTCGGGTGTACAATATATCAATTCAACAATTCCATATATTAAATGGCCAAGGCTTTTTATCACTAACAAATTCTTTTCAGATCTACTAGAAGAAGAAAAAAATGAAAGATACTAAGATACTAAGACCCATTGCTCTGAAAGCAGTAATTGGAGATGAATACACAACACCTATGAATGAACAGTAATAAGCCAATAATCAAGCATGATTCAATTTTCGCAGAACTTTCTAGTTTAATATTATTGGCCCATAGTTTGATATTATTTAGTCATGGGTAATATTGCTCTTCCATTACAGTTTATAACTGTGTTCCTCAAACTTGAGTAATGAATAGACCTCTTTTAAAAATAAGACTCCTAACATGTATAGAATTGTTAAATCACTGTTTGTACACCTGAAACTAACATAACACTGCATGCTAACTAACTGGAATTAAAATTAAAACTTTAAAAAATAAATATAATGAATTTAAAAATTAAAATAAGACTCCTTCAGACTCAGACTTGCCCTAATTTGTGTTTTTATTATACTATCATTTAAACATGTATAAACTTAAAACAAATTACAAATAAAATAAAATAAAATAAAATAAAACAAATTACAAATTTCTTATACTTAGGGGCTTCATATAATTTTTCTGGCCTTCATATAATTTTAAATCCAAAATAAACTGATAAATTCAAATAAAACCAGAAAAATGAATAAAACTTAAATTAACAATGTGATCAGTTATCCCTTTTGCTGAAACCAAATTGCCATTTGCAATGAGATGGTGGTACCCACATCTAAGATGGGCTCTCTTTGGTTCCTATGCCCCTACCATCTAAATGAATCTTGCCTCCCTGATTACTTTCACAACAATCTACTATTGTAAAACATGATTTGAAATGTGAAATTCAGAAGATTCCTTTGACGTGTTTTCCTACTACGTTTCTCTGGCCAGATATTATTCTTCTTACAAACACAGAATGACTCATTTGGCCTTTACTTGGCACAAATATGTTATTATTTAATTTAATCACTACTCTTATCATTAGCCCATGAGAATTAGAGTAACTCAATGCTATTTACACCTACCAAATAGTAAATATAAAAGTAAATATGGCCATGAAATTATTAGATAATACTCTGCTATAGTCATCTAGTGATTCATAATATGCTCATATAAAAATTTTAGAAGGTTATCATCAAATAGAAACCATCAAATTTGATCCAAGGACCCACCTTCCTCAAGAATATAGGGTTCAAAACCCAGTTTAACAAATGCTATCCCAAGAAATTTCCCCTATCATGAGTTTCTGTTTGAATCCCATTCACAATAGTACAAGGGACCTCAAAGGTTCTGTGTAAGTTAGCATGTTTAAAAGCAGTGATACATGTTAGCACCCTCAATATGAGCCTAATTCTTCCATTTACTGTAGTTTTTCCTCTCTCTCCTCTCTTCCTCCACTGCCTAATTTATCTTTCCTTCTTTATTTACCCACTTGTTAGTCTACTCTCTTCCACCTTTTTTATTCTATTTTTGGACATTATATAAAATTGCAGTGTACTTCCAAATTACCTCAGATGTTCCCTTTACCTCTGGTTTTATAAGGATTGGCAGCCACAAACAGGAAAAAAAAAAAAGCTTTTCCACCCTTGGTGGCATAGGGAGATGCACAGCATCTGACATGAAGATTAGGTGATTTGTGCTCTGTCCTCAGTTTCCCAATTTCAACAAATGTTTCTTGGAGAAGACTAGCTTGTTTTAATTATACACAAAATAAGAACAGATACTCTTTCTTCTTTTACATGCAGCAAAGTTTAGAGGAAATGACTGAAATCTCCATTTGCATGTTACTGAACATCCTTATCTTATTGAAGACTAAATATTTCCACTTAAGATAAGCTTGCCTCTTTCATGCCAGCAACTCTTTCTCAACTTCCACAGGTCATCTAGGCTCAATGGGCAGACAAAACAAAGCTCTCTCAGAGAAAGGTCTGTAAATTCCCAGATATATCCTTCCTTTCTCTACAAACCACAAAGAAATGGGAGAGGCCAAGGTATTCTGGGCTCCAGATAACATTTCTCCCTTCGGAGGAATAAATGTTTATCTGTTTGAGCTGACCAGTGGACAGCATACTACAACTAAGTGTGACTATAATGAAAGGGAGTTGATTATCCTGTGACTCAGACAGGGTATCTAGAGGCAATCCCTAAAATATTTCGATTACGAACCATTTCATTGGAAATGAAAAGCCTCCTAAGCAGCAGATTTCTTTGAATAATGATCCTGGTAGGGGTATGTGTGCACGCACGTGCGTGTGTTGATAAGAACTGGATTAAATACCACCACTTTGAAAAGGTTTCTTTGATCTTTCTTGTCAAAATTCATTTTTTCTTTCCATAAATGTACCTCTATTGAATATTTTTCATTCTAATTCATATTGTGATTAGATGATTAAAAATTATTTTATTGCAAGCCTCTTGAAATCAGCAGTTAACTTTAATCATGTTCCTCGAGTTCTGTGCTGGTGCCTACAAACAGAAGGTATTTGCTGCTGACTGGACTAAAAACCTGTTAAGTTGTTGTTCTGATTATAAACAATTACAAGGTTAGCAAGTCTGTCACCTGGTCTTTAAAACTAACTCTGGCTGCTGAGAAGTTAGGCTTCATGAGATAATAAATGCTGTGTCTTATTTTTTTTACACACCTACCATCTAAAGTTTAAGGATATCCTCGGAAATACCGTATCTATGATATATGCGAAATGACTTTGAAAACCATAAAACTTTATAAAAATGCTGGTGGTGGTGGTTAGATTCTGAGATGAACCAAGGGTATAGCATTTCTGTAGCTAGGTAGCTTAGCAATGTAGTTTTTGTTAAAAGAGGTTTTTTAAGGGGCGTCTGAGTGGCTCAGTCAGTTAAGCCTGTGCCTTCAGCTCAGGTCATAATCCCAGGGTCCTGGAATGGAGCCCCTCATCGAGCTCGCTGCTCAGCAAAAGCCTGCTTCTCCCTCTCCCTCTGCTTTTGCGTGCCCTCTCTCTCTCTCTTTCTCTTTCTCTCGGTCAAGTAAATAAAATCTTTAAAAAATTAAAAAAAGAAATGAACAAGAAAAATAACCTTCAGCTTTACAAGCATTTAAGTCAAAAACCTGATTATATTCACAACAATCTACTATTGTAAAACATGATTTGAAATGTAAAATTCAGAAGATTCCTTTGAAACTAACAAAGGGAATTCAGAAAGACCAAGATTGCCGAAAACTTAACCCCACACTGCTTCAGTCAGAAAATCATAAATACTGGCCTGCGGACCTTTGGGTGTGCTCCTATTATTGAATAGCTAATATTTGAGGGATTTAAAACATCCCCCAACTGTGTAAACATTGAACAAAAGAAGCCTAGAATTATGCAATACTTTCAGAGGGAAAATAGAGCAAAAACTCATAAAAGGTAACAGGAGCTCAGATATATTCCAATGAGTCGTAGTTACCTATTTTTCATATTGCTTTTATTGAAAATTTTAAGTGGGACAATGATAGAAATATTTTCTAACCCCAATTTGAAAAATAAAGCAAGGCAACAGTCCGAAGCACTCCCTAAAATTGGCACTCGAATAAGGAAAAAACTTCACATTGGGCCTGAGAAACGTCTGATCAAAGACAATGACACATACAGGAAAAAGAGAAATACTATGAACTTTAATTTTAAGGAATAACATCTGTGATCACACTTTTAGTCTTTCATTATAAATTTTATGGAATAACACTTGAAATGTGCTACACAGTCTTCATGTTTTGAAGTCAGCTATAAATATAATTCTCTGTAAATGAAAAAGCTACATTACTGTATCTAAATGTTTTCTCTGTCAGGCCATATTCTAATCTCTGTCTCATGAACTGATTTTATCTGCCTTTTTTTTATTACTCCAGTAGAAAAACTAGATAATATAGGTAAGCAAAAATGTAGAGAAAGCATTCTATATTGTCACTACACAGGAATAAGTAATATAAACATTTTCGGTTTTCAGACTTATTAAAGTTCTAAATATTCGCTGTACTGTAACCTTATTGTTTTCCTCAGTTACTATAAATGTGGACATCTTTCCATGGCAACAATAGACATGTCACCCTTTTTAGGGCTTCATAATATTCCACTGTAAGTATACATCATAAGTTAACCAATCCTGCATCGATATGATGCAGGCTGGCTGGGTCCGAGGACCCAGAGGGAGTTCCCACAGGACCAACCAAAAGGGTCCTTGGCTTTACCCAGAGTAGAAATCAAATGTGAGCCAAGAAGAAGTGAGCAGAGTTTATTGAAGACCTAGAGAGAGTACAAATACAGAGCATCTGGGAAACTTGAAAAGGAATGGAGAATGAGTCTCGTCTTTGCTTGGGGTCTGGGGTTTTTACTGAGGATTGTGGTCCAGTGCCCATATCTTCTCAGGCATCCAGGAACCAAGACAGGTGTTTAGGGGTCCCCTGAAAGTCACATATGCCCAGGAGCCAGGGCATATGTTGGAAAATGTTCAGTTCATGAGGACCCTGCCTGGTCCCTTCTTAGATGTTATCTATTGTGCTGAAATCAGCACAGAAATCAGGAACTCCTTGACCTTTACAAGGAGGAGAGACACTGTCTATTCTGTAAGCACGTGTAGAGGTCCTGGCAAGAATAGAGGCAGCAAAAAAGCAGTCTTTCATGGGGTCCTTTCAGCTTCATTGTCTCAAATAAATGTTTGGGGTTTTTTACTATAAAAAGATGATAAACTATTCTCTATCGTGTACCTGGAATGATCTCTTATAATACTAATCAGATGAGTCACTCCCCTACTGATTACCCCGTCTTACTCTTGGTGGGAGAAAGACCTTAACTCCTCCCATGGTCTATAAAACCCTCCCTAAGTAGGGTCCTGGCTCCACTCAAGGACTTCCCACCCCTCTTCCTCTCATTCGTTCTGGCCTCACGTAATTTTCTCTCTGGTCAGACAGGCAACAGTGTGTTTTTCTTCTGCCTCAGGAACTTTGAACATAGCTCACCTGTAGCTAGACACGCTCTTGAGCAAGCTTCTCACCGTCTGGGCTCTTGCACCTGGTAAGGCTTTTTGTTACCCCCTGCCCATGATGCCACTGTTTTTCAGTTACTGCACTTCATACTCTCTGAAAACATACTTCATTCTGTATGTGTTTTGTTTTGTTTTATTTTTGCATATTTTCTGTCACCCCCTCTAGGTTGTAGATAAGTTCCTTAAACTGTTAGCACAAGTACCAGATACATGCCAGCCGCTCAGTAAGTGTTTGTTGAATCGATTAGTTAATTCAGGACAGAAATTTAACAAATGCTGTTCTTCCTATCTCAGTGGTGTCTTCAGAGGCAGCATTGGCCGAGAGAAGAACATTGACCTAGGAGTAAACCAGCCTTTTCTAATCATGGGCAAATTAAAAGTCATGAGGGGAAAACTTCCCTCAACTCTCACCCCTTTCCGCCCCAGCCACGCCCTTCCAGATAATACTCAGCAATTTTCCTTTGTGGTATTTACCACAGTTGTTAATTATTCACATCACTGCTTGTCCTATGGAGGAGAAAGGTTTTAAACAAACTCTGTGAGGGCCAGGACTTTTCAATTCCCGGCTGGGATCCCAGCTCTGGTAATAAGGTTTGGCATAAAATAAGCACACAAAAAATTATTTGTTGAATAAAAGAAACATTAGTCTTCTCTGGGCTGAAAACACTGGAGTTTTAAAATGATAAAAATTTCAGCCCTCTATATTTTATCTTAAGAGCTGGCAATAGAATTCTTAGGAAATACCTGAGAGCCCATTTGGAGTAGATGAGCACCCAGAGTCGGGAAGGTGCAGAAGGAAGAGAAGAAATGACTGACCGGTTCTGCATGATAAAACGAGAGGACTTTGTTTTGCCTCTAAGAGGGAGGAGGAGCCCAGTCGATGTTGACAAAAAACTGGGGCACCAGGTGAAGGAGGGAGGGTGGTGCAGTGGAAATTCCCTTGGCACGGTCTCAGTAAAGCGACCGGTCAGAGTGAGAGTGGGGCAGGGGGCGGGGGTGAAAACTGGGAAAGAGCCTGAATGTGACATCTGAGTCAATGTGCTAATGAGCAGAAGCAAAATGTGTGACCCTGAAATAATCCATAAACTAAGAAAGCAAAAATGTGGAGCCAGAGGTGACTTTGAGACTGTAAACTGCCCAGGAATTTAGAGAAATCAGTCACAAACCTTGGAACAGGGCGGGGGGGGGGGGAAGTTGGGGGGGTACTGGTTTCATTTTATCTAGACATCAGGGGACAGGGAGACCCCAGGTCACACCTGGATTAAAACAGCAAGGGACTCCTGGAGTGCCTGGGTGGCTCAGTTGGTTAAGCATCTGACTCCTGATTTGGGTTCAGGTCGTTTGGTTCAGGTAGTGATCTCAGGGTCCTAAGATTGAGCCTTGCCACCAGTGCTGGCTCCCTGCTCAGAGTCTGCTGGAGATTTCTTCTCTCCCTCTGCCTCGGCCCCTCCCCCCTGCTCGTGCTCCTGCGCAAGCTCTCTCATGCTCGCTCCAGCGCTCTCTCTCCCTCTCTTTCTCTTTCTGTCTCTGAAATAAATAAATCTTAAGAGGAAAAAAAAAAAAAACAGCAAGGGACTGCTATTATTAGTCACCCATATCTGGCCTTAGTTGCCTCTCATCCTTATACCACTTTGGAATTTTGGGGATGAGAAAAGGGGGGGAAGTTGGAAGGAGAGACCCTCTCCCTTAATCACTCGATAAGATAAACTTTACCAAAATGTCTTTTCCTGTCTTTCAAGGGATAACATAGTAATTTAGTGATTTATAATCTTTGGGCAAAAGGTGGTCTATAAATAAACAGCATATCCTTTGCAGTTATAATTAAGTTACTCAAAGTAAACTCCAAATGATTTTCTTTATTTTACTTGATTACTCAAACAGATATTGCCATTTTGAAATTTTTCAAGAATGAATTGCTATACTGCTTTCGGCTCTCTACCTAGAGAACAGTGTGTGAGGACAATCCTATAAAAATCTTTGATGATGACTCATGAGTAACCTGCCAGCAGAAAAATACCTGATATCAAGAGTACTATTCTTTACATTCATGTAATCTTAGAACACTGCAGGAGAAAGGAAATAGTTGCCCATTTAGACACAAATTATTAGAATGTATAAATAATTTCTTTTTCCCTGAACTCAGTAGGCTGAGTATGATTAATACAAGGTTGTGTTACAAGTATGAACACATCCAGGTTTCACTACTGCCAACTGATCCTGTTTTCATTGGAACAACTCTGGTTCCTCCCAGGAAGAAAGTTTTATAACTTCCCAGGCAAATTTGACCAACTCCTAAGTCGATATACACTAATGCATTCAATGCACTCACTCCATTTCTACTGGCTTCTGAATGGAGATAAGGGAACTGGGGGATGGGGGGTCATCTTTACTGAATCTTCAGTATCCACTTATTATATTCAAAGTAGCTTTATTGATTATGAACCAGTAAGAGAATGACCTACATGTTATTCAGAAAACTGAAACCATGGTCTACAGCTACTCAGAAAACTCCATTCCCAGCAGAGACATCACTCCACTTTAAATTGGGGAACAGTCTATTATATGTAGTTAATATTTGCATATATGTGAACTTGACAAAGATTAGGAGATTATAATGTTTATGATTACTGGGGCACCTGGGTGGCTCAGTCAGTTAGGCAGCCAACTCTTGGTTTTGGCTCAGGTCCTGATCTCATGGATTGTGAGACTGAGCTCCACACTGGGCTCCTCACTCAGTGGGGAGTCTGTTTGAAGATTCTCTCCCTCTGCCCCTCCCCCCACTCATGCTCTTTCACTCTCTCTCAAATAAATCTTTTTCAAAAATGTTTATGATTACTGATACTGAATAGAGATTATGAGTATGATAGAATAATGACACTCCCTCACCCCCAAAGAAATCCACATCCTAGTCCTTAGAATTGTGAATGTTGCTTGACATGACAAGAGAAATTAAGGTTGCAGATGCTAATCAGTAAACAGATGATCCTTGATTATCACGGGTTATTCAGGTAGGCCCAGTGTAACCACCAGGGTCCTTAAAAGTGGAAAAGGGAGGCAGAAGAGAGCCAGAGGGAGCTGTGAGTATGGAAGAATGATCAGAGAGATGCTAAGTTGCTGGCTTTCAAGATGGAGGAAGAGGGCCACAAGCCAAAGAATGGGACTGCTTTGATGAGCTGGACAAGGCAAGGCGATAGATTCTCCCCTAAAACCTCCAGAATGAATACAGCCCTGCTGACACCTTAACTTTAGCCCACTGAGACTTGGGTCAGATTTCTGACCTCCAAAACTATGCAATAACAAATTGAGTTGTTTTAAGGCACTGAATCTGTAGGAATTAGTTACAGTAGCAGTTGGAAACTAGTACAGTGAGTCTTGTTATTATTTATTGGGAGATTTTAAAAGATTGGGAGTTTTATACTTTCCGAATTCTAAGTAATATATACATACTACCTTTATAATTAGGAAAATCTCATGTTTTTTTTTCAAATCATACTAAAACGGTAATGAAGGCAGTGGTAAATTTGAGCATTTAGTCTCAAACCTGACAATACCCTCATTGTACCTTAAAGTTCTTAATATCACTTCGTGAGAAAACTGACTTATGAAGACTCACGATAAAAAGTGATGGAGTTTATTTTAATAGCTTATGAACAATTAAACCTCAATTTAATATTTATTGAGGACTTGTATCTTTTCCACAGAATTCCTTAATGGGCAAAGCATCGCATTCTCCACAGGACAGTGTGCAGCCGCTTTCTGACATAGTCCCTTGCTTGCGTTTCCCCTGAGGCACTCGGTGGCCGTGGTGGTGACTGTGGCAGTCTGAGCTGGTTGGGAGCGAGGTTGTCAGACATGCTGAGGTGGAATTATCCGCGTCACCACCCACCGAAGAGGTAGTGGAACTGGTAGGAGAAGGGTCTGGGTGGGTAGGAGCGATGGACTCTTTCACAATCAATTACAACACTAGGGAGCCACAAAGTGTCCTTGTTTGTTGCAACATGCTGGTTTTCTTATTCTCCTTTGGTAATTTTTGACCAGGTCAGGCAGACCAGAGAAAAGGCGATCTGTCTGAAGGGGCAGTGAACTAGCCACCTTTTTCTTCATTTGCTCCAAACTGCACAGCAGCTCCAAACTCCTAAAACTCCCAGTGCTTTGTCTAACCTAAATTCCCACATCCTGTTTTCTCTTTCCAGGCAGTTTGCTGGAAGCACACCATCAACCCTACATTCCCCATCTCACTCCTGAGCTTCCAACTGTCAATTCTCTATCTCCAGGCTATTCCCTCATCCAGAATAATACCCTTCTCTTCATTTTAAAGTGGTTTTATCCTTCAGAGCTCAACTCAAATGCCAAGTGCTTCTTGCAACAATAGGTGAAACCATGTGTCCAGGACTTTCAGATACACTATTGAATCCGTTCCGTTTGAGTCTTGCTTTCTCATCTTACAGTATGTTTTTTTGAACCTGGGGTGGGTATACCATTGGTGCTGCTGCCTAAGACCTCCCTTCAGTCAGGACCCCTGGTTGGTGACCCCTGGCTCTTGCTCCCTTAGTTCTCTGCCTAAGTCTCTATATTTTACTCTGCTTTACAATTAGTTACTGTTGTAGATCCTCCCTTCTGACCCCACTGTCAGTTTTTTGAAGACTGGTACCTTGTCTTATCCTCCTTTGAGATGTCTATCCACAACCTGCAGCATGTAGAGCTTTAAAATAAAACATATACTAAGTTACGGAACAAGCATTTCTTCAGCTTCTCCTACCCATGACTATTAACAGTCTAAAGGTTTCAAAAAGTTGAAAATTTTCTTTCCCCAATACCAGCAGTCTTAATGTGTAAAGTTCACACAGGTGTGTCACAGCCCGGAATTAGGAAATGCTACTAAAATTGCTGCTTGCTACTACTATTTTTTTTTTTTTTTTAAGTTTAACTAGCAGGACCTGTTGCTTAATGAAGTGGAGTAATGAACCTTGTAGAAATGTCTCTAAGATTTCAAGGTGGATTGGTGGATAATATCATTAGAGAGGCAGTGCAGGGAAATAATCATCTTCTTCAGCTGTGCAGAGACCGCTGCTGCTGCTCCCAACTGAGCACACATTTGTCTGCCAAAACATGGGGGTGCAGGGAACGGACAGATTCTGGGAGACTGGTTTAACCTGTTGGCCATAATGCTCAGCTGAATGAGGCAATGGTAGTTCAAGCTGGATTTGAGACTCTTTGCAGGCAGTTATTGAAGAGTTTCAAAGCCAGTTAAAAAAAGCATGGATGTAAGTGAAAATTCAATAAATTTCCCATAAGCACTTTGGTTGTTTGAAGAATAAGTGGGTCTGATAATTCTCAGAGGTCATAAACTGTTGATGCCTTCCCGGAATGGCATCTCCCCAAATTATATTGCTAATTTCCCCTGGCTGAGTCAGAACTCTAGAAACTAATACACGTTTACAAAATAAAGACCCTAAGGTAAAAAATACAAAGAGATATCTCTTTTGTCAAAATCTGTTTGTTTACAAAGTTAAGGATTATGTTCTATTCTTTGAAAGAATTCTGTGTGTATGTAAAAGTAAATACTTTTTCATTTATTTTACAAAACTACATAAGTATTTAACTTGGAAAAACAAGAAAATATATTTGCCCAAAATAAAGCTTCCTCATACCTTTTTTTTTTTTGTGAAACAAGTGTTTCCAGGAGCAGAGACTTCTTTTTGTGGAATATGTTTTTCCATTTGCAAATGAGATGAAGGAATGAATTAAAAGAGCCATGACTGTCACTGGCGTGAGCAGAAAGGAGAAAAATAAAATCATTTTTCCTGTACCCTCTCTCAGTGACCTTCTCTGTCAGGAAGGAATGGTTGCCTGCTTCCCTCCTGCTCTCTGGTGGTAAGAAGAAAGAGGCTCACAAAGGCCTCGTGCTGCATATTCTGGAACCAAACATACTTAATCTTCATCTAACAAAGTAGAAAGGAAAGGCAGTCACAGACAAATACAATCATTTTTCTTTCCAAGTCTTTCTCTCTGAAAGAAATGCCCAGTTATAAAAATGTGGGCCAAAGAACACGTTTTAGGACACCTGGGAATTTTTAAGGGGAGGAGGATGAGAATCCAATTCATAAGTTCTAGATTCTTCTCACCCTTTCCAAAGGCCCATTTTGTCGTGGCCATTTAGCGAATGTATTATAATTTCAAAGATTAGTGAAGTTTTCTAAGAGCATTGATGGACCAGGATCCTCCCAGCTCTCATTTTAGAGAAAACTGAGGGGGTGAGGGGGAAGGAAGGGGAGGGCGTGGAGTAAAAATAGGAAAATTTCCGGACACGTTCTTCAGGTTAATGTTTACTGACATAACTGGGCTCCAAGTCACAGTTAACTAACCAAATCCTAATTCTATTTCATGGAGCAAATTTAACCCTCTGCACCAGTAGTGCTCAAACTTTAGTCCATCAGAATCACCACGAGGTCTTGTTAAAACACAGATTGCTGGGCCCTATGCTCAGGGTCTCAGATTCAGTAGGTTTGGACTGAGACGTAAGCATTTTTGCCTTTCTGACAAGTTCCCAGGAGATGAAGATAATATCGTTGGTCCAGAGATCCCACTTTGAGAACCATGGTCCTATACCAGTTATCCACAATCCTGACTGTGAGTCAGGAGACTCTTCTTTGGAGGTTTTATAAAATCCCGATACCTAGGCCCCACCCTCGATCCACTGAAACAAAATCTCTGGGGCTGGTCTTGTCAAAGATAAATAAATCTGGACACTAGTTAAAGCAGTAAGGGTAAATTTTATTCAGTAATAACTATTGAGAAAGGGAAGAGGGTCCAGCATAAACTGATATCAACTCTGTGAAAACAAAAGGTAAGAAAGAGACTTTTTAAAGTTGAAATATGCTAAGGGAAAGGCTTTGAGAGGTGTTAAGCATCCACGGAACAGGCCATCTGGGTTTGTTAACTGGCACTTATCTTGAGGAGAAACAAACTTCTATCTTCTTTAAAGAAGATTTTACTCTTAAGTAATCTCTACACCTAACATGGGGCTCAAACTCACAGCCCTGAGATGAAGAGTCACGCATTCCACCAGCCAAGCTGACTAGGTGCCCCAGACTTCTCCTTCTTTTTTTTTTTTTTTTAAAAGGTTTTATCTATTTATTTGACAGAGAGATCACAAGTAGGCAGAGAGGCAGGCAGAGAGAGACGGGGAAGCAGGCTCCCTGCTGAGCGGAAAGCCTGATGCAGGGCTCGATGCCAGGACCCTGAGACTGTGACCTGAGCCGAAGGCAGAGGCTTTAACCCATTGAGCCACCCAGGCGCCCCTCTCCTGTCTTTAAAGCAGAGGCAGTAGAGCAAATTAGAGCTTGCTACTGCCCCTAGCCCCCTATTGGGACCATGAGGTAGGGCGAGAGTTAGCTTTTTGAATGTTTGCATTTCAGGGGTGCCTGGGTGGCTCAGTGGGTTAAGCCTCTGTCTTCAGCTCAGGTCATGATCTCAGGGTCCTGGGATCGAGCCCCGCATCGGGCTCTCTGCTCAGCAGGGAGCCTGCTTCCTCCTCTCTCTCTGCCTGCCTCTCTGCCTACTTGTGATCTCTCTCTCTCTGTGTCAAATAAATAAATAAAAATAAAATAAAATCTTGAATGTTTGCATTTCAAAGAAAGATTCTTGAGAAAACTATTCTGGGTGGTAGAGATTTACATCTCAAAGGGACAGAGAAAAGATTTATAGTTGCAAGCTTTCTAAAGAAACTGCTCTAAGAGAGGGTTTGGAGGCCCTGTCTGCTTAATACCAGGTTCTGGCTAGAATAAACAGTAAACTCTCCTGGGCAGCACTGAGCTTTCTCCAACAGGAATTTAAGGGGGCTGCTGTTACCATCCCAGGGAAGCAGGCCGGAGCTGTTAGAAACTATGCTAGTGTTTCTTCAAGTCTCTTTGTGTGGAGGATGGGGTGAGGGGGCAGGGGAGTACTTGAAATAATTTACACAGAGTGTCTGTGGGTTTTACATGCCAAGGTTGAGGCCTGGTTGCAAAGACTCAGAGGAGCCTGAGTAGAATTTGGTCTAGAATTTGGTCAAGAAACAGTCTGGCATCTGTGTGCCAAAGCTTGAGCGTAGATGATTCTAGTGACCAGGATTAAAAAAAAAAAAAAAATCCTACAGTAAGGAGATTTACAATACTTGCAGAAAGGCAGTTTGCCTAAATGTATTTCTAAGTTGTTCCTAATACACAACTGCAGAAGCAGTTGGCAAACAGGAAAGATTTCTGCATTGCTCTGTGGTATGGACACATAGCATTTCAGAGCAGCTGCAATTACCTTGTATTTCATAAAGAAGCATTTCATTCAAGTTCCAAGTCAAGGAAGATAAGGGACTGAGAAGGAACTGCAACGAACATTCCAAATGCTTTTCTTTTTCTTCAATATTTAAAAATAGACTTTCAGGGACATCTGACTATTGGCTGTGAAAGATCTAGTGCAAGCCCTTACATCTCCATGTCCAGAGTTACCCCTGTGCCCAGGGAAGATCGTATCAAATGGCATCCCCTGCCTGCAGCATTTCTGTTCAGGGGGATTTATGTTAAAATATATACCAGGTGCAGCATCGAATGGGATAAGAATTAAAAAGAAAATGCAGCCTAACAGGGCAATTTCTTTGGTGGAAGTAAACTGATTGTGAAATCAGCTATGGACTGAATGATGTCCCCACAATGTTGAAATGCCTAACACTCAACATGACTATTTGGAGATATAACTTTTAAGGTTAAATGAGGTCCTAAGGGTGGGATCCTAACCTGATAGGATTGGTGGCCTTATGAGAAGTGGGGAGTGGAGATCTCACATGCATGCAAAGACACAGGGAGAAGGCAGCCATCTTCGAGGAAGAGGATTCTCACCAGAAACCAAATTGGCCAGCACCTCGATCTTAGACTTCCAACTTCCAGAACTAAGAAATAGATTTCTGTTGTTTAAGCCACCTAGTCTACGGTATTTTGTAATGGCAAGCCAAGTAGATTTAAGATTGAATGAACTGTTGTTTCTTTTATTCATTCCTTCATTCCTTCATTCAACAACTATCCCTCTTTTAGGCACTGGAGATTTAGCAATAGTTAAAGTTCTAGCCTTTGAGGAGCTTCTATTCTAGAGAGGAAAAAAACCAAAACAATAAATTAATATATGAGAAACGGTGGTCAGTGCTATGGGAAAAAATAAAACAGAGTAAGGGAGATAGAGGAGTGGAGAGTGGCTATTTTATGTAATGTGGTCAGGGAAGGCCTCACTTATCAGATGACTCTTGAGCAGAGACCTGACGGAAGTGAGCCATAGATTATCTGCAAGAAGAGGATCCTAGGAAGTGGGAACAAGTGCAAAGATCTAGAAGCAGAGAACAGTTGACAAGTTCAGGGAATAGCAAGGAGGTCAGTGCGGCTGGAGCTGAGCAAGCCTAGGAGAGCTTAGCTGAGTGATTGGGGGTAGGCGCATTGCATAGACCATTGTAGTTTTGTGTTAGGACTCTGACTCTTACTCTGAGTAAAAGGGAGAGCCACTGGAAACTGTTTGAATGTAGGAGTGATATGAATTGACTTCTATTTCAGAAGAATCCCTCTTACTATTGGCTAAATGTTGGTGAGATGGGGAAAAGGCCAGAAGAGGGAAGACTTGATGAAACTTACCAAAAGTTTTAGTTTATTTTGGTTTGGCTTTTAAAACAGCTAATGGATGCATCTTGGTGTGTGTGGGGGGTGGGGGGGAGACAGGTGCTTCCAGTGATGATTTTGTTCATATTCTTGGGCTGTTAACATATGAAATAGAAAATAAATTGCATTTTTGTGTACACCCAGGGGCTAGGATTTCCCTTTTGACCTTAAGTTCTGGGATCTTTCTTCCTTTCTTTTTTCTTCCTTCCTTCCTTCCTTTCTCTTTCTTTCTTTCTCTCTCTTTCTTTCTTCCTCCCTCTCTCTGTCCGTCCCTCCGTCCTTCCCCCCTCCCTCTCCCTTCCTTTCTCTCTCTCTCCCTCCCTCCCTCCCTTTCTTTTCTTTTCTTTTTTCTTTTCTTTCTTTCTTTCTTCCTTTTTCTTTCTTTCTCTTTCTTTCAAATTTTTATTAAATTCTAGTTAATACTGGTTGCAGGAGTAGAATTTAGTGATTCATCACAGTTCTAGGATCTTTCTAAGATTCTCTTTGGTTCTTCAACAAACTTCACCAGAGCCTGCTCAGTGACATTTCTCTCTTTACCCTGATAGACCATTGATTTGCCTAATATCCTAGGGCTGTTGACACTATCTCCATGCAACTCCACCCTGCCTGTTGGAGCAGTACTTCTCACACTTGAAGGTACACATAGGACCCCCGGAGGGATTTTGTTAAAGCACTGATGCTGATTTGGTAGGTCTGCAGTAGTGCACAAGGATTTTGTATTTCTAGCCAGCTCCCAGTGCTACTGGTCCTTGGACAATGCTTTGAATAGCAAGATATTAGAGTATTCAAAGGATCCTACACACTTCAGAGTTTTTGAGTGAGGAAAACAAAAATTGCATCAAACATGTACAATGAGAAATTTATTCTTCCATGCATTTCTTTTTTTTCCTTTTTAGTTTATTTTATTTATTTTATTATTATTTTTAATTTTTTTACTCTTAATTATAGAGAACAATCTGATAGTTACCAGAGGAGAGGGGGTGAGGGGATGGGTTAAATAGGTGATGAGGATTAAGGAGTGCTTGTGATGAGCACCGGGTAACATATGGAACAGTCAAATTACTATATTCTACACCCAAAACTAATATAACACTATGTTAACTGGAATTAAAATAAAGACTTAAAAAAAAAGAAAAAAATTTTTGTAACTTTGTATGGTTCACCTTTTCATACACATTTTATAATAAGTTCCTCTGTAACTATAGAATTATAATTGTGCTAAACCTATAGATTAGTTGACACCTTTATAATGTTTTCCAATTCATGAACATATATCTTTTCATTTATTTAGGTCTTTGAGTTCCTTCATCAGCATCTTGTTTTCAGCATGGGATCCTGTATATGTTTTGTTAGATTTATAGTCAAACATTTCATATTTTGGCTCTATTGTAAATGGTACTTTTAAAATTTTGGTTTCTAATTGTATATTAATAATATATAAAGATATAGTAGATTTTTATGCATTGACTCTATATCCTGACCTTGTTAAACTTAATTATCATAAGTTCGGAGTTTGGGTAGATTCCTTTGGATTTTCTACATAGACAATTATGTTGACTGTCAGTGAGAACAGTTTGTTTCCTCCATTTCAATCTGCATGCCTTTTCTCTCCCTTGCTTTATTGTATCGTCCAGGACTTCCAGTATATTGAATAGGAGTAGTGAGCATGGGCATCCTTGCCTTGTTTCTGATCTTACCATTCAATGTTTCACCATTGAATTTTATCACAGTCGAATATGATGTTGGCCATATTTGTTTTTTCTTTTTAAATGTCCTTAATTAGGTTGAGAATGTTTGCTGAGAGCTTTTATCATGAATAAATGTTGAATGTTGTCAAATGCGTCTTCCTATCAATTGCTATGATCATATAGTTATTTTTAGTTTCCCAGTGTGGTCAATTACATCGCTTGATTTTCTAATACTGAACAGGCCTGCATTCCTAAGATGAACCCCCACCTTCCCTCCTTTGGTTATGGCATATTATTTTTTATATATATTGCTGAATTTGATTTGCCAATATTTTGTACTTTTACATTTATATTCTTAGGGGATATTGGTCTGTAGTTCCTTTTTTGTACTTCTTTTTTTTTTTTTTTAAGATTTTATTTATTTATTTGAAAGAGAGAGAATGAGAGGGAGTGAGCATGAGAGGGGGAAGGTCAGAGGGGGAAGGTCAGAGGGAGAAGCAGACCCCTGCTGAATAGGAAGCCTGATGCAGATTCATCCTGGGACTCCAGGATCATGACCTGAGCTGAAGGCAGTTGCTCAACCAACTGAGCCACCCAGGTGCCCCCTTTTTTGTACTTCTTATTGAGTTTGGATTTCAGGGTTATGCTGGTCTCATAAAATAAGTTGAGAATTGTTCCATCCTCTTCTATTTTCTGAAAGAGATGGTGTTGGTGTTATTTCTTCTTTAAATGTTTGATAGAATTCATGAGTAAAACTAACTGGGCTTAGAGATTTCTTTTTCTAGAAAGTTTTTTTTTTTAGAGGATTTTATTTGTTTATCTGACAGAGAGAGACACAGCAAGAGAGAGGGAACACAGAAGGGGGAGTGGGAGAGGGAGAAGCAGGCCTCCTACCGAGCAGGGAGCCCGATGTGGTGCTCGATCCCAGGTCCCTGAGATCACTACCCTAGCCGAAGGCAGACGCTTAACGACAGAGCCACCCAGGCACCCCTAGAAAGTTTCAAACTACATTTCAATTTCTTTAAAAGGCAGGCTTTTTATAAAAATTCCCATTTCTAATTAAAAAAAAAAAAAAACTTGACCTCCAGAAAATTAATGCCCACTTAGTTCAGTGTACTAGTTGGTGAAAGTAGTTTCAAAGGAAAGAAAAGATGTGGTCCTACTTTAAAATAATTTTGGCACAGTATTGGTGAAAAAGCATTTTCAAATGGATATATACAAATATGTGACTAAACATAGGATATCTCAATGTTTAAGAGCATGCATGAACTTTGACAAGTGACAAATATATTTGGTTCTGTAACCTTGAGCAATTAACTTCTGTAACATTTTTTCCCCTCATTTGTAAAAGAGGAATAATACCATACATGTGGCTGAGTTGTTTTAAGGATTAAATGGGTTAGGGGCACCTGGGTGGCTCAGTGGGTTAAAGCCTCTGCCTTGGGCTAAGGTCATGATCTCAGGGTCCTGGGATTGAGCCCCGCATTGGGCTCTCTGCTCAGCAGGGAGCCTGCTTTCCCCCCCACCCCACTCCCCCCACTTCTCTGCCTACTTGTGATCTTTCTCTCTACTCTGTCAAATAAATAAATAAAATCTTTAAAAAAAAAAAAGTTAATGCAAGGGATTCATATAAAGTAAACGCCTAATTTGTAGTAGCTATCTTCGGTGTGATTTTACTGGAAAAATTGTAACTATGTACACAGGAAAGAGAATAGTATCATGAATTGTAAGTAAGTACTTTCAGAGAATTATATAACTTAAAGATTTTTAAAGAAATTTAAGTGCTAATGCTTTCAGTTTTATTACTCTGTAAACATTAGCAGTTGATGATTTAAAATTCATGAAAAATTCTATTACTTCCAACTTCTTGCTCTAGATTTGTAACTCTTTCTGCATCATTCTATTTTTTTAAACTTCACTGTGATTATCAAATACCATAATGTTGTCTCTTATTTGATAAAAATGTGCTTGCTCCTCTTATCTTTTCTTTCCAAATCAAATTCTTCAATCTACCATGCTCTCCCTCTGTCTGCCGTGTCCAGCGTATTGATACTTTTCCTGCAGAACAATGAGCAGGACCTCTGAGTTTGAAGACTTATTTCACTTATTTCCCTAATAAACAAGATTAAAAGAAGCTGACTGATAAAAGAGGAATATCAAATTAGCTTATAAGCCTGTTCACATGAAAAGCAAGAAAGCAGACTTGACTTACTTTGGATATGGTCTTTTAGTCATGTCATTGTTATGGTCTCAACAAAACTGATATGGTTCTGTTTAATCAATGTTCCCTAACTTTTACTAAGTTGCTTGCTTTAACCTTTCCTTATATCCTTGGTCTTTAAAAATGTGGTCTCATTAAACACTACCATGTATATAGAATTGGGTATAATGTGGAGGTAGATGATGCTTTAAAAGGAGAGGAGGGAGGGATTGGTGCTGTTGGAGATAGACAACTTAGAAGGTGATGGATTTTAATGAAGTTTTGAAAGTGGGAAACCGGTGAGGAGAACAGACAAAAGAATGGTGGTAGTGGGTGCTCCGGTGGTTACTGAAAGATGAACAAAGGCATGCAGATACAGAAGAGCTTGGTGTTTATACAGGTACATGGCATGGGGATGGAAAGAAGGTTTGCAGGAAGAAAGGGCTGGAACTGGTATGCCTACATGTGTATTTCAGGAGAGGAGAGAGTAGGCAGGGAAGGTTACAAGAACAGACTGTTCAGAGAAGCAAATAGAGCTTATGGGTTCTGGAGCCAAACTTTCCAAACTGTAATCCTGGCACCACCACTTATTAATTGTACGGCTGGACAAGTTGTCTAAACTCTCTGTCCGTTTCTTCATCTATAAATCAGGGATAATAATGGAAACTTCTTCATTTGGGTTACTATGCCTGGCTCATAATAAGCTCTATATAAATGTTAATTATTATTACCATTACCATAGAGAAATTAGTTGGCAGAGTCGGAAGGGTCAGATGATAGAATGTTTTGAAAGCTAATAGAATTTAGAGATCATGTGAAAGACTACTTTTTTTTAGTCAATTGAACATGATGCTATTTTTGATGTTAACGAATATTGGCTTTCAACCGCAATCAGATGTGCTCAGCCTTAATTAAAATTTTATTCAAATTTTATTTAATTTTCATGCTACACTGAACTTCTATCTATATTTAAAAGGATGATGAGGTGCCTGGGTGGCTCCGTTGGTTAAGAGTTGGACTCTTGATCTCAGCTCAGGTCATGATCTCGGGTCATGAGATCAAGACCTACATCAGGCTCTGGGCTCAGTGCGGAGTCTGCTTGAGATTCTCTCTCTCCCTCGCCCTTTGCCCCTCCCCCCATACATGCACCCCCCCCCCAAGATAAATAAATCTTTTTTTAAAAATTAGAAATAAATAAAAGAATGATGATAAAGCAGACCAACGAAGATGCTAAAACCCAGGTCAAAGTCTTTTATTGTTTAATATTATTTGACTCTTTGGAATCAAAGGGGGAATATTATCCAAAGAGAAAAGGCAGCTACCATAGCAAAATTATAGATGAAAGGGAAAATGATAAGGGGCAATTAAGTGATAGAAGATGAAACTGTAGACTGAGGGGTAAAAATGGACTCAGGAAAAACAATCGTATAAGAAAACTGTATTTTAAAATTTAGAGAATCATAGGCATTTCAGAAAAATTCGAATGTTTTAAAAATAGCAATGAGTCAAATGCAAGTTAATACTGAGATTGAATTTATTTAAATAGGCTAGATAAGCACCAAGCAGCAATAATGATAAAGGAAACATGTCCATGGAAATACACTTAACATTTTGTGTAAAAATTGCCTGAGCCTGGTACCCCCCAACTCCTTCCTCTTCCCCATCTCCCACATCCTTGTGAATAACAGACTAAAAATATTATCTGTCTCTTTTTCTTCCAAGGGCATGTTTCTTTAGAGTCTTGTCCTTTTGTGTTGTTGTTGTTCCAGGCAGGTCAGAGTTATTGTATTGAATTTCAAGTTAAGTGAGAATGCCTACCTCCCAAGGCTGCATACCGCCTGCCCCCATCACCACCCCCTTTGGATGGAAGTCCTAAACTCAACGAAGGAGGAAGATGATTTGTCCTCTGGGAGAAAGGATGCAAGCCATTCTTTCTGAGAGGGTTAGGTCATATCTCGGAGCAATTGACTCTTCTAAAACCAAAAATTGTATCCTCGCCCTCAAATTTGTTCCTATCCCAGTCTAGGCCATCTCCACAAACAGCATTTCTACTCATTCTCTGGCTCTGGTCAGAAACATGACATTCATTTGTGACTTCTTTCTTCCTCTTATCTTCACTTCAGTTCATTACTAAGTCCTGTTCATTTTGCCACCAAAGTGTATCTCAAATCTGTCCACTTTGCTCCATCTCCATGGCCATCACTCAGACACCACTGATCTAATGTTAATGCAAGTTAGAAAAAGGATTCCCTTCCTGTGGGCAGATGCTGGCACTGGACTTCAGCCCCATTTGCCATCTTTGTGCAGGACATGAACTCTAAAATCCTGCATGTTGGTCCTGGACCCCAGCCCACTCCATTCTACTCTGTTGTAATCACCTTCTCACTTTTCTGCCCACATTCACTCTTTTCCCTTTCCAACCCATTCTCCACACACAGAGGGACTACTTTTAAATTCCCACTTTTACTTCACTCCCTACTTAACCCAATAGGTTTCTTCTGCTATTGGAATGAAATTCTGAACCCTTACCATGGCCTACAAGGTTCTGTATGGTTTGGTGCCTAGTTCCCTCTTTATCTTTACTGGCATGGTTTTGCCTTGATAACTTTCAGCCACACTGCCTTGTTTTGGTTCCTGAAACTTGCCAAACTTCCTCCTTACCCCAAAAGACTGCCTGTCTTCACTTGGCTAATTTTTACTCTGACTTCAGGTCTCAGTTTAAATGTTACTTCTTTATGAAAGCCAACCCTAAATCCAAAATCTAAAGATCTCCTCATAGCACTCTATTTTGTAATCATACCTAACACATTTGTAATTATATATTCACTAGTGATTTACTTGTTTAATATTCTTTTTCCTACTGTATACACCAAGCTCCACAGGGGGAAGGATCATTCCTGACTTAGTCCAGTATCTTTCATTCATCCAAGTTTCTATTCAAGTTCATTCTAAAGGTCTTCTCTATGCTAGTGACTATACTAGATGCTAGGCATAGAGAAGTGAATAGACAGATAAGGTTCTTGCTCTTATGAGAGAAACATAATCAATAAACAAGTAAGCCGACAAGATGATTACAGATTGTGATATGTGGTATGCAGTAGACTCTGGGCTCTTTATGTTCTGAGATCTGGGTGTATCAATGCCAAAGGTTTTGTTTAGGACAAAGCTAGCTGCTAAACATAACTGAAGAATTTACTTTGCTCATGTAAAGTCCGAAACAAATATTCATGATGGGTGGATGGCTCTCTTCCAAGTGGTAATTCAGGGACTCAGGCTCCTTCTAATTTGTGCTCTCCCATCTTTAGCATGTGGCCACAGAAGGGAAACAGCATGGAAGATTGTGTAATTATTATTATTTTTTTAATGAACTAAATCTAGATGGTTACACCTAATTGCAAGGGAGGCTGGGGAATAGAATGTATCTCTGTACTGAGGAAGAAGAGTAAATAGATTTGGTGATTAGCACCTTCAACAGTACCTGGCACCCTGGCATAATGAAGAAACAGATAAATTAGAAATGGAGCTTGTTCTAAAAAATTTTAAAATCTTTGAGTGTACATAGAAATCAGAATTATGTCTGATCTAGTATATTGAATCTCCAATCCCCAGGAATCTAGAAATAGTCTTTAAAATGAAATTAATGAATTTATGTATTTGTTTCTCAGAACAACACAGTTTTATCATTTTTATTTTTTTAAACACCACAGTTTTAAAAATTAATCTGTCTTTTACTTTAGTTCAGGATCACCTTCAAGGTTTGCATTTTTATTTCTCATAGTTTTTAGCCTGTCCCAAATCTTGCCACTTCACAGCCCCTCCATTCGTGGGTTTGGATGATTGCATTAGGACGAGTCCCTAGTCAAGGCAATAGAACGGATCAGAAGTGAGAGACACTCTACAATTTGGGAACCAGCAGCTTTGAACTTGTAGACATGCACCTAAATCACTATATAAATTCTTCGCATATATTTTATGGTATTCTTCATATTTGTATGCTCTAAACATGATAGAAGTTTTAATTATTCTTTGATATCAAAGCAGACGCATGGTCACATGTTTCTGGTAATCTGTATTTAAAGCTTTTCTATTCGTAAAACTGTTTTTTATGTCCTGACTGCAACTTAGTATTAAAAGCACAGAAACACGGAGCTCTAAGGGACCTTATCAATTCGAAACATTTACCTGTTGGCTTAACTTCAGACTCAATTCAGAAGGAATCTGAAATCTACAGTTTACCGATTTATCCTACAGAGATTAAGAAAAAAAAAGTGAAACATGCCTGAATCCATGTCAAATTGGTTTTAGTTTACTCTCCCTAAGAGAGACTCCTCCTTGAGGTAGTCCGAGGGCACGGTCACAGTCCTGGAGAGCAGTTTCGCACATCTAGTAAAGAAATTTAGAGTCGAGCGCGGCAGGTGGAAACACCGTGCAGCTGAGAATGGGCGATGCGGCTGTTTCCGTGACCCCTGGAGCGGAAGGGACTGCACTTCCACTAACGGGACTTTCAAGAAGTCGGAGAAGTGGAAGCAGAGTAGCCTGGAGTCCTTTACACCCGGTGGGAGTAAGGGTACCAGGGGTCCTCCGCCCCGCAGCAGAGCCGCGCGGAGGTGCCTGCCCGGCGCCGCAGAACGCCCGCCACGCCCCACGCCGCCCTGCAGGCGAACGCAGGAGGCGGTGCGGCCCCGCCGGGCCACCGTAGCGCTGCGGATCGGGCCTCTCCTCCCGCGCCGCCCTCCGCCCCCGGCCTCCCCGCGCCGCGGCAGCTCTGGGCAGGCAGCGCCGCCGCCGCCGCCGTCGTCGCCGCCGCTGCCGCTTCCTCCTCTGCAGCCGTTCGGCCGCTGCGTGACGCGTCGTTTCCTCCCAACATGGCGGCCGGGGCAGGTCGGCGGTGATGGAGGCCAGTCCGCGGCCGCGGCGGGTGCTAATCCCCACAGTAGCCAGGGCAGCCGTGCTCTCTCCGGGTTTCTGATTCGCCGCCGCCGCCTTGTCCCTCGGCTCCCGGCAGACGGCCGCCCAGGCTGGGCTCCCTCGCCGCCCCTGGGCCGGAGGGGCGAGTGAGGGGGGTGGCCGGGAAGCGACCCCAGGCCGGGAGAAGCGGCGGTCCGACGGGCGCGGCCCTCAAGGGGCGGCCTCTCAAGGTCTGGTGAAGACCTCCGCGCCCCTCGCCCGCCCCGCAGCTGCTCCCACCTGCCCATCCCTTGGTGATCCCGCCGCTGCCCTCCACGCCTCTTCTCCCCCACTTCCACCCCCTCTCCTTTCTCTCTGCTCTTCCTCCCCTTCCTCCTCCTCCCCTCCAGCCGCTGGGAGCCGCGGGTCGGACGAGCCGCCGCCTCCTTCTCTGCGTCCATGTATGAGGGGAAGAAGACGAAGAACATGTTCCTGACCCGGGCCCTGGAGAAGATTTTGGCCGACAAGGAAGTGAAGAAGGCGCATCACTCCCAGCTGCGCAAAGCGTGCGAGGTGGCGTTAGGTGAGCGGGGAGGAGGCTCGGGGGGAGGGGGGGTGGTGCGGCGCGGCGACCGCCGCGGGAGGTGGGGTCGTCTGGGGCTGCCCTAGGCCGGCGCCACTGACCTCAGGGAGCCCTCGCGAAGCTCTTTGCTCGCCGGCTGGAGTTGACAGTAACTCGGCTGGATGTGGGGCAGAGGCAGGGTGGAGGAGGAAGGGCAGTTAGCTAGGCTCCGGGAACGCGGCAGGGCTTGGAATCGACTTGAGAGTACGAGAAGATTTTGTTGGTGGACCGTGCGGTGCGGACGGGCTAGCACCCTTTGTGATGAGCAGAAAATGAGCTGTTGTTTATTAGCTTGGAAATTGAGGTAGAGCTGATTTGTCAAGATTGGGCGTGGGAAGGGTTCCGTATCGTAATTTTGATAACTTTGTCGTTTGGCGTGGTACTTTGGGAAGATAGGCCGAAGTTGTTCCCTTGTTGACAGTCTTGAGAAGGGGTCTGCAAGAGCTGTAGCCCATTCTGACATCTCTCCGCCTCCGCCACAGGAAAAACAGAGTGATGTTGTATGTGACTGGGCTGACCTGGAAGAACAAGACCGGAGGTTAAGGGGTGGGGGTGGCGATATAAAAGCGAGGAAAGAAAGGGAAGGACCTTTAAATATGCTGGCTTTAGGGACAAGGAAGGGAAGGTTTGAAATGGGAAAATGAAAAAGACAATGACACCCACCAGCCACATGTCTGGACAGTGGCAGCTGCTCTCAAGCTTGAATTCTGATTTATAGTTCAGACGGAGGAGATCTAGTGTATTGAAGCCCATAGCAGAGTAAATCCAAACAATACCTATAGTGAGGACAAGCAGATGAGGAATTGTTAAAGGAGGAACACTGATCTATTGCATCAAAGATGAAATCGTTTAGGGAAAGACCAGGACATTTAACACAAAGATTAATTCCTAATGCTTCTGTTTTTATTTTATAGCAGTGGGAATAGACCATATCAAATTGACAAGAATATCAAGCTTGTTAAATGGGCTTTGGAAAAAAGTGTTCTTGCAGGGGGGAAAATCCGGAATAACTGAAATGTGTGTTAAAGTGAAGGGTGAAAACAGGAAAGACCTTTTAATTATTAAAATAGAGTACTTTTTTAAACTTGGCAAATAAGCTACACTGTTTTTCTTTTTTTAGCTCTTTTAAGGTGATGCTATGAAAAACATTACTGAAGAAATTTCATTAAATTTTTTTTGAATCTGTGGTATAGTGGGTTTAAGTTTAGTCTTTTGGTCCTTCGTGAATCAGAAGTTCATCTTTTTATCCTTGTAGCTAATGAAAGACTGTTCTAGGTGTATGAGAAAGCCTTGTATAGCAATAAAAATTGAATTTATCTAGGTCCCGAAAGGAGTAATTATTAAATTGGGGTGGGATGAGGGAAGAAATGATTTTGAGTTTTTAAAAGAATTATGTGTAGGTTTATAAATAACTTGCAAGTTAAAGAACTTAAGAGATTCAAACTACAGTTTTAGTTTGAGACCAGATTTTCCATGTTAATTATATTTTTAGTATACTAAATAATAAGTATTAGACTGACGAAATTGGAGTGTATTTTGTATACGTATTTTTTTTTCCTCTCCAAAATGCCAGTATAAGTTGAGCGTGTTTTAACAAAGAGTTCTGTGGAAGGAGAATCAGGGATCCTGGATTTAAATCCCAGTTCTGTTACATAGCAGTCAAGTCCTTGGGCCTTAGTTTCCTTCCTCGTAAATCAGGATGTTGAACTTAATTATTGTAAGGTTACATTGCCTGTAATGTGCCATGAACGTGAACACAGTTTGGTTAACTTGGCCACTAAGTATTCCTGCCCTTCTTGATTGGCATCTTTAGGGGGCCCTGGGCTTGGTCCTTGCTGTATCTAGATTTAGGAGCGACTTGGCAGTGTGTGTTAGGTGTACTGGAAATTGTCTGTTGCACGTTTTGCTGGTTTTACTTTTTTGCCTGCCTCTTCCATATAGTTAGCAGAAACTTGTTATGAGGAATGTGACTATCCAGGCAGGGGCTAGGCAACACAATACTTTTTTAGAGATGTATAAGGCTTTTTCTCACATGTTATAAAAGTTACATTTAGTCTCCTGCAAAATCTCATTGAATAGTCTCAAGGTAGTAGATTCCTGATGGATGAACTTTGTTTCTTTCCTTCTAGTCATCCATTTACATTATCACAAACATAAATTGGTAGGGATAACCCCTTTCATTTTTACAGAAAGTGTAATGTTTTACAGTAAGATGGTGTCTTCAAATATGTATTGTCCCTGAAAACTATTATAAATCTCCTCTTTTCTCTTCCTTATTCAGAATCCAGACCCACTTTGGTCTCTTGATAATCTCTGTGGCCATCAAGCAGGAATGGTAAACTGGAATGGACTGGTGTGGTCATCCCTCATCTAGATTAGGTTGTGAGTGGGTAGGAGTTGGATGGTGGAAGCATAGGAGTGAGTGTTATAATCCTTCTAGGTATACTTTCTAAATAACTCTTCTAAATACATCTGCCTGCATTCTTCCTCCTCCCCGCGCCCAAATATTTATTGAGCACCTACCAGGGAGACAGACAATAAACAGGAAAGTATATAGTATGTCAGACTTTTAATCCTTTTGTGTTTTAAAATCATTTTATTGCCACGTCAGGGGATTTCAGAGCACTGGTATTCAGAATTCCGTTACCTTTTAACAATGTCCAGTTATAAATAGTTTTTCTGTAAATAATACTGATGAAATTACAGTTCATCACATACTCTTTTTTTTTTTTTTTTTTTTTTAGACATTTTATTTATTTATTTGACAGAGAGACACAGCGAGAGGGAACACAAGCAGGGGAAGTGGGAGAGAGAGAAGCAGGCTTCCCACTGAGCAGGGAGCCTGATGCGGGACTTGATCCCAAGACTCGATCCCAAGACTCTGGGATCATGACCTGAGCCGAACGCAGACACTTAACGACTGAGCCACCCAGGCGCCCCTCATCACATATTCTTAAGAAAATGATATTTTTTGGTTAAAGTAAAACTTTTAGCACACCTTCCAAGATTAGGAGAGATTTCACTTTATTAAAAACAAAATTCATCCTCAAAGATATTACATAAAGGAAATTTCATTTTATTTTCACAAAAAGAAAAATAATGAAAACTTTAAGGGGTATGCAGATTATTTAAAATTTTTATCTAATTATCTTACATTTCAGACTTTATTTTGAAGTACAGAATGGTTAAAAAAAACCCCACAAAAACACCTTCACATCTCCATCGTTACAATGAGTGTGAAGCCTAGGGGCTGAAGAACAGCTCCAGGTTGCCCTCTCTTGGTTCCTGCCCCACTACAGCTCTCTGCAGCTAAGACAACTCTGCAGAGGGCTTCTAGGCTGCCCTAGCTTAGCTTGATCCATTCCTGCTCTCTAGAATCCTGAATTAAAAATAGTCTGGCCATCTGCTGGCAGATGAGACAACAGCTGAGCTATTTTTAGTTTCAAAGAATTTAGGATTGTTGCAGGATCTGACTTGAAGGTAGCATTGTTTGTCTCAGGGGGAGGGTGCATTTGGGCCATATTCCAGTCAGGCCTCTTAAGTTTCAGGAGTTTCATTGATGTTAGGGCTATGACTAGTTCAACTTCTGCTGCTAACATCAGGTATGGACAAAGATATTCTGCAAATGTTAGGATGAACTAGTTCAGGTTTGGAAGCTGGCACTCATACAGAGTAGGAGTGAGAAGGGTGACCACAAGAAGGTTATAGAGGCAAGGGAGGCATGCAGGGGCATTCATAAGGGTGGAATCCCTTGAGATACGGGAGAACGATGGAGAAAAAGAGGACTTATGAGAGAAGTAATTTTTGCATCAGACAGCGTATGAATTTGTGTTGTTTATTGTATCCTAAAGTGATCCTACTGATTTGGTTTATTTAAGAGTCTGTTACCTGTAATTATAGTTTCCCCCAGAAATGTAAATATATTTAGTCTAAAAATTTACAAACCTTCTTTCCATACGTCCAGTCTCACCCTTATTTTGGTTAGCAGTGTTATAAAAAAGGGATATTTGGGTGGAGGGGAATTACTTGAGTGCTATTGACTCCAATTTTATGCTACTTTTGGTAATATCAATTTTTGTTACTCTTCATCTTTTGTGAAAAATAGTGATTTATTCCCAAATAATATCCTGCAGTGAACATTTAATTATAATTTAAATCCATTAGCAAATCTCCTTTTAAATCTTCCTCAATACCTAAGGTAAAAGGTGTTTTCAGTAAGTCAGACTGCCAGAATTTTTGAGATAGCTAGCAAAAAAGAGTAGTGAAATGAAATGATTGATGAAAGATTCTGTTAAGTTTGAGTTGAAAAAATAAGTTTAGGTTTCAGTGTATATTCTTTCCATTTTGAAGATTTACAATGCACATTAACATAGTTGAGATTCTGAAAAGTCTTCAAGAAAGATACCTGCTCTGTTTTGCTTCTTGAAGTTATAATTTATTTGACCCCTTTCAGAGTCTGTTAACACCTCTGTGAAACATAGTTCCTTGGAATTTACTTTGGGACACTATTAAAGGGAAAGAAAGGCCATAATTACTGATAAGGTAGAAATATAATACAGTAGATATAATAGCCCTATGTAGAGATGAGACCATTCTCCAGATTAGTTATTGTGTTTTGGGAAAGCAGTTCTGTTGACAGTGAAGGAAGAAGAAAGTCAGAAATAAGGAGCAGTTGAGAAGAGTGGCATCAGATCACAGGACTGTTTGCTTACTAGCTCTTTGTTTCTCATCCCATCTAATGCCAAGCAACTGATTGTCTCTCCTGATAATATTTAACTTGTAGAGAAACGTCAGTTGGTAGTTGTTTTTTCAAAGCAGAATAAAAATTATTGTGAATGGGAAATAATTTGGGGAAATATTTGTCATAATATTCCTTACAAAGTGGAGGAGGGGATATTTGAAAAGGGAAAATATGTGAAAAAATTATTGTTGCCATTCAGAGTTAGGTATGTTTTTCATTTAGATACTAGTTGAGCTAGCATATGCCAGATATTATTCCAGTGCTGGGCATATAGCACTGAACCAAACATACTTTCATGGAACTGACTTTCTTGTTTATTGAGGCTAACAGTAAAAAACAGACTAACATGGATTGTCAGATTGTTATTTTCTGAAGCAGTAGTTCAGAAGGGTAAAGGGAGAATGGCCCAGGAGTGCAATTTTAGATAAGGTTGTCAGGAAAGGCCTTTCTACGAGGTGACATTTCAGCAGAGAATTGACAGAACAGAGAGATTTGGCCTTTTAGATACCTGGATGAAATAAATAGAGGTAACAGTAAGACAAGTGTATGTATGGTTGGTGCTTTCTAGGTTGAAAGGTTTAGGTGGCTGAGGGGAGAGTAAGAGGGAGAGGGATGGAAGAGGAGAGCAACTTTGGATTTTATCATATCTGTGATGGAAGCCACTGCAGAGTTTTGTATAAGAGAGTGATATAGAAGATTTACATGTTAAAGGGCTCACTGGTAGTGATTAAGACTAGGCTGGTGGGGCGCGGGCATGAGAATTGGTTGCATTTGGAATCACAGAATTTGCTGATGGATTGCTTGTATGACAACAGACTATAGTTGCCAGAGCTACAAGTTGTTAGAGAGGGCATTCGCCATGATGAGGAACATCAGGAGAGAAATAACCTTTGGGAAATAAGTTGTTGTAGTAAAACATTTTCATCCAACTCTTTATATATATTTTATAATTTTTATTTTTTTTATTTTTTATTTTTATTTTTATTTTTTTAGATTTTATTTATTTATTTGACACAGAGAGAGAGAAAGAGAGAGAGATCACAAGTAGGCAGAGAGGCAGGCAAAGGGAGAGGGAGAAGCAGGCTCCCTGCTGAGCAGAGAGCCCGATGCGGGGCTCAATCCCAGGACCCTGAGATCATGACCTGAGCCGAAGGCAGAGGCTTTAACCCACTGAGCCACCCAGGCGCCCCTATTTTATAATTTTTAATGATAGAATTTCCTGATGATATAATAGGATACTTTCTACTGAGAAAAGGACACAATTAAAATGTAGGATATTTCCAACTGAGAATGTACAAAACAATTTTAAATTTGAGTTGTTAGGGATTTTTTGGTGAGTTTTTTTTCCTAAGAGAACGAACTTTCACATAGTTAATAAACAACTATCCCAATTGGGATAGGATCTTTGCAGATTTAATTAGTTAAGGATCTCCAAATGAAATCATCTTGGATTCAGGGTGGGTCCCAAATCCTGTGACTGGTGTCCTTATAAGTGGAGGAAGGGACAGAGGAGATGCATGAAGGAAGAGGGCCATGTGAAAATGGTGGTAGAAATTGGAGTTATGCTGCCATAAATAAGCCAAGGAACACCTGTAAGTCACCAGAATCTAGGAAGAGGCAAGAAGGATTCTTTCCTGGCACCTTCAGAGATAGTGTAGCTCAGATAATCTGGGCTCCAGAACTGTGAGAACAAATTTCTGTTGTTTTAAGCCACCAAGTTTGTGGTAATGTATGAACGCAGCCCTAGAAAACTAATAAAAGTTCCTTTTATCCTAACTTTTCGGGCCCAGTTTGATTTGAGTTTCCATTTATAGAGTATACCATATATGTGTTGAAACAGTCAAATGCAGTCTTTGGCTAATTTCTGTCTCATAAATCTAGACAGTAGTTGTTCTGAGGCGTTAGTGTGTGTGTCTCTTGAAAAAGTTCTTTTCAAAAGGGTACTGGAACCAAGTATTTAAGAAGTTTGTGTTTTTTTAGTATTTTTGTTTTGCTTATTAGACTTGATATAACTACATAGGTCTATATAGCCTATGTTATCTTCTCATCCAGGAAAAACTGTGAAAAACAATCTGTAAAATATTTCATATCACAGTATTACCTCTGGCAGTATCTTTAGAAAAATTCATGTGGAGCATTTAATATTTTTCACTCAACTTTGAATCACTTAATCAGCTGTTTAATAACTCTATCTGGAAACTTGCTAAGGAATGAAATAATCAATACAAAATATAAGCAGACAAAGTAGGTATCATGAAGGCCAAGTACTTTATTCAGAGGAGAATCCCAGTGTCTTTACTCTGTTTACTTTTAATTATACATAAGTCTAATAAATTTGGCAGTTTATTACTCTTTTTGTTTTTTTAAATAAACAAAACCTTTTCTTCAAACCATTTTCAAAAGTAAAACTGGGGAAATAATAACCCATGACACTGTTAGGTGAAGATAGCCATTGCTAATTTTATAAAAAGCAACTTTGTTGAGGTATAATTTACATAGTATAAAATCTGCCCATTAAAAAAAATTAATCCCTATACCAAACATGAGGCTCAAACAACCCCAAGATCAACAGTTGCATGCTCTTCCGACTGAGCCAATCAGGCGCCCCCAAATCTGCCCATTTTAAATGTAATGATTTTTACTAAATTCATTGAGTTGTGCAGCCATAACCATAATTCAGTTTCAGAACACTTCCATTACCCCAGTAAAATCCTTGGTGCCTGTTTACAGTTAATCCCTGGTACCTCCCACAGCTCTAGGTATCCACTAATCTGCTTTCTGTGTCTAGACTAGCCTTTTCTGTATATTTCTTGTAAATATCATTATACAGATACAGTCTTTTGTGTCTGGCTTCTTTCACTCAGCATGTTTTTGAGGTTCATTCATGGTGTAGCATGTATCAATATTTTATTTCTTTTTATTAGTGAATAGTATTCCAGAGTGTGGATGCACCACATTTTGTTTATTCACCAATTTTGATGGACGTTTGGGTTGAATGAATAACGCTGCTGTGAATATTTGTGTGTAATATTTGTATCGTTACTACCTAAAAGTAGAGTTGCTGTGTCATATGATAAATCTGTGTTTAACTTTTTAAGAAACTAAGTTGTGTTCCAAAGTGGCTGCACCCTTTTATCCCCATCAGCAACATAGGAGGGTTTCTCATATGTCCTTGCCAGCCAAAGATTATTACCGTCTTTTTTTATTTTAGCCATCTTAGTTGATATGAAGTGTTGTTTCTTTGAAACACTAGTAACTTTTTGAGGTATTTTTTCCAGACTTTTTTCTGACAACACACCACACACAGATGTAGTCTTCAGAAATTGAGCTAGTTAATTTCTAAGGCAGTAGTAAGAATGAAAAAGAAATAGCTAACATTTATTTACTGTATGCCAAGTTCTGTGCCAATTACTTTATTGTCTTTATCTCAATTTGTCCTCCAGACAACCCTGTGTGTTTCGGTGCTATTATTATCTGCAGTTTGCAAATGAAGAAACAGGTTTACAGCTTGTGTTTGGTAGAATTAAAATATGAGTGAGTCTTTGGGCCTAATGTGGCAGACCTGACCTGCACCCTTACCCACAAATCTTTGTTTACAATTAACAAATTACAAAAAGGGAAAGAAGGGCCTCCAGGAAAAAGAGTTACTGTTAAGAAAGAGAAAGGGCAAAATATGTAACAGAAACAGCTATGTAACAGCAGTACAGAAAATTACTGCTCTCTACATTTCAGTGACTCTCAGGGGTATTTATGTACTATATGTTAATAATGGCATCTCTAAGTCTGTCCACAAAAAAACCATTTTATTTTGTGTTCTGCTTAAGTCAGCCAGATTCATGTGTGTTTCTGTGTAAGATTTTAAACAAATTTTAAAGTAAGATTTTAATAATTTAAGTCATTTGGAAAATACATCTGTCCTGTGACATTCCCAAGGATTCTAGCAATCTTATGGTACCTGAGCTCCTCGTCTTTTAAAAATATTCTTATTTTTTATCTTCATATTTTATAGCATTTTAAAATCATTTTAAGAATTGGTATAAAAACAAAATCTTATTAAAGTGTTATGTGAACTAAGACTTTGTTACCTAAAGATAATTGTTTATGTTTATGGAGTTATGCTGCCATAAATAAGCCAAGGAACACCTGTAGTCACCAGAATCTAGGAAGAGGCAAGAAGGATTCTTTCCTGGCACCTTTAGAGATAGTGTAGCTCAGATATCTGGGCTCCAGAACTGTGAGAACAAATTTCTGTTGTCTTAAGCCACCAAGTTTGTGGTAATATGTGAACGCAGTGCTAGAAAACTAATAAAAGTTCCCCTTATCCTTTTCAGGCCCAGTTTGGTTTGCGTTTCCATTTATAGAGTATACCATATATGTGTTGAAACAGTCAAAAGAGTCTCCATAAATTCAGTGACTTTCATAAGTATATAATTATTACGGGGTGCCTGAGTGGCTCAGTTGGTTAAGTGTCCAAACTCTTGATTTTGGCTCAGGTCGTGTTCTCAGGGTTGTGAGATCCAGCCCTGTGTGGGGCTCTGCGCTCAGCAGGAGTCTGCTTGAAATTCTTTCTCCCTCTCCCCCTCCCCCGACCTGGGTATCCACATGCTCTCTCTCTAAAGTAAGTAAATAAAACTGAAATAAGTATAATTATTGTGTAATTGTCATAATTTTCAATTGTATAGTCTCTCATCATTATTTCATATGCATTTTCTATATATGTATTTTGTCTTCCTACCAAGCATTTTAATAATGTGACGTGTTTTTTGTTTTTTCTTTTAAGATTTTATTTATTTGAGAGAGACAGAGACAGAGAGAGCAACAGAGATAGCATGGGGAGGAGAGGGAGAAGCTCAGTTCCCTGCTCAGCGGGGAGCCTGACACTGGGCTGGATCCTAGGACCCTGAGATCATAACCTGAGCTGAAGGCAGACGCTTAACCCACTGAGCCACCCAGGTGCTCCTGTTCCTGTTGTAAAGTGTTTTTTGAGTTTGGGGGACATTTACATTTAAATTCTGCTACACAGAGTTTTCTTACTATGTTTTCTTATTAATTTCTGCAAAATTCATTGTGTGTTAAGTATACAGAATTATTTACAGTAAACACTAAGATTGAATTCGCTGGGTTAGAGTGTGGTTATTTATGGCTCTTGTTCCTTAGGTAGAATTGTCATAAATGTACTCTACCTCTGCTGGGTGCAAGTATACAGCTATCTGCTGAGGAAGACAAGAGTTTTCATTCTCTTTAGTTTTATTGGTTTTGACTTATTTTTATGTAACCATTCCTTATCATCTTTTGCAATTCTTTTTCTGTTCTAAAAGTAGAAAACAAAGACCTAAAACTCCTTTTTTTTTTTTTTTTAAAGATTTTATTTATTTATTTGACAGAGAGAAAGAGAGATCACAAGTAGGCAGAGAGACAGGCAGAGAGAGAGGGGAAAGCAGGCTCCCCACTGAGCAGAGAGCCTGATGCAGGGCTCGAACCCAGGACCCTGAGATCATGACCTGAGCCGAAGGCAGAGGTTTTAACCCACTGAGCCACCCAGGCGCCCCCTAAAACTCCCTTTTATAACCAGAATGTGTATACTTTTGTCTTTTTATAGATTTTGACTTTTTTGGTGCTTATTTTCTTAAATTTATTAGGGTATAATAGCAGGTATTTAATAGGTTCATTTTCTCCCTTTGAATGGATAATCAGGTGGTAAAAAACAGGAAGAAGTATTTTATTACTTCTTATAGTATTGATTATTCTCAATTTTTATTAGCAAAGTGCCTCACATGGTATCTGATAGAATTAGTCCTCATGTCTTCTTTATTTTTTTATAATGTTGCTTTTAACCATCAAATTTTAGAATTTTATTTTTTGTTCTTTAATGCTTACTTTTAGTGTCTTACTAATATAATGCTTAGCTTTTCTTACCGTTTATTTTTATATATAACATAAAAAGTGTTATAGTTGGAAAGAAGTTGATTATTTTACCTATTTTGTTGGGCTCTCATGCTTTATTCCCTAAATTTTAATTCTTATGTAGTGATTGAGAATGTGCTTAATGTTAAGTTGACAAGCCAAAGCTTATGTGTAGTTTCTAATATGCTCGTTGTATCTTTAGAAATGAAAATAGAACCACATGCATCTTCTAATAGTGAATAGAAATAAAGTGTTAAAAAAAGAAAAGTGTATGTTCAATACCAGTTAATAATTAAATTAACAATTAAGACTTAATAATTAAGCTTTTAAAATATATATCAGTGTCCAAAATAGGGATTTTATGATTAGAGAACAGTTTTATAGTGAATACTATAAAACTATAACTGTTTTTACTACAAGATACATGGACAGAAATTAAACTTACTCAGAATGTATTTGTTATAAATGTAGTGATGAATCTGTGTTTGTATCTATGAAGTGAGAGTTACTTTATTCTCTTTGTTCTCACCCCAACCTCATTTCTGTGGCTATTGGAGAAGACTCGAATGGTAAATTAAGAGGAAAGGTCTTTTTTTTGGTTAATATGTAGAACACACACTTCCTTCCCTTAAAAAGTCAATGATTGTTAAAGTATGGTATTTTAAACTTCTATATGTGATTATATATTCATTGAGTTATATTCCTTTTGAAATAGTTAAAATAAATATTTTTTGTTTATAATTTTCTTTTACATTTCAAAAAGCACACTTGATTGATTAATATGCCAAAATCTGACTTCCCTATAAAAAAGGCATTCGAATTATCATCATTGTAATTATTTTTGTTTGGTTGGTTTTTCTTGGTTTGAATGAAAAATATCTTTAGGAAAATTTAGTCTTTCTCTGTTTTATTACTAAGTTAAAATCATATTTATGAATATTTACTGAGCAGTTTTAAATTTTAAATTGAATATCCTTTGAATTTTTTTAACAGTCCCTCCTAAATGGTTTCTACCAATTTGGTCTCATTGAATACCACTTATAAAAAATATAAACAAATAAGTGGCATCGAGGACTCATCAGTCAGATACCCTGTTATGCACTATGCTAATTTGAATTGAGAAAGACTGATGGAACAAGATGTGATAAAATGCTTTTGAAAATGCTCATTGAAGCTTTCTACGTTTAACATTTATTGAAGTTATGTGATCTTTAACTAATAGGCAAATAAGGAGCTTTGATTGCCACTCATGCATGCCTAATGCTATTCTGTGTAATTAAGATCTCTCATTAGTTTGCTTGACTAAAATTTCTTAATGTAAAGTTTTTGTTGATTCATTAAATTAATGTCCCCAAATATTTTGTCTAGGATAGTCACTGTTAATAATTTGGCTTTCCAGGAGATGTTTAAGAAAATAAAAATACTTTTGAGTTTGGAAATTAAATGTCAAGAATGTTTGCTTTCCCTCAGTTTTTCATGTTTATTTCTTAAACTTTTATCCTGAGATTTTCACTTAAAAATTTATCACAATATTTCAGTTCCTTTTTTTTTGGAACCACTCCTTTTACGTTCATTTCCTACCTGACCCTCCTTATCTCTCTTCCTGTTCCTTTTTAAACCTCAGAATCTTATGAGCATTGATATATTAATCCATTCTTGATTCATAAAAACATATTTTAAAGAAATTGAGGCAATTTAAAAATCATTAGAAAGTAACCATGTACCTGATTAGTATCCCTTGATGCGACCTCCCAAATGACCACTAAATTGTGGAAATGGAAGAAAATTCACTCCATTGTGGAAAGCCAGATTAATGGCAATCTGTTTCTAGATCTGAAAGGAATGAGAAGCTAAAAGGATGAGAGATATCCTAAGTATCTAACAAAGCTGTCTAACATAGGGATAATTCTTTTTCCCTAAATGAAAGAAGATTAATTTGAAATCGCGAACAAAGTAATAATCAGAGACATATTGAAATGGCTGCACCAAAAAAAAAAAAAAAAAACACCTGTGCATGCAAACTACCATATTCTAGGAAAGAGATTCTTATGAGTTTCAATTTATGGGTATCCTTTAAAATTAAGGATAAAAACTAAATTCCATAAATATCTAGGCAGAGAAAATAAGCTTTCAAAGAACGAATTGTAAGTTTAGTTTAAGATTGCAAGGAAGAGTTTTACCCTCGCTAAACCTAAGTAATACAGATTTGCTGAAAATGATAGAACAGCAACAGCAACTCTGGTAATAAAGTCAAATATACTGTTTCACATCTTTTTTTTTTTAATCTGTGCCTTATCCTGCTTCTCTGTCTTGTTTTTCCTTGTTCCTTTCTTTCCTCTCTTTCCCTGTCTCCTCCATCTATCCACTCCTTTCTCTCATCTCCTTTACTTCAAATAATATTTTCCTTCCCTTCAAATAACATCTAAAAATTGTTAGAAAATAATCAGACATGTTGTGAAGATCTCTGTACAAATTTATCCATCATTGTGCTTTTTATGACTACTAAAAGTCGAAAGTAAGTTTTCAACAATATGGGGTGGGTTAAATAAATAATGGTGTTTGGAATACTACAAAGCACTGAACAGTGACATGCTGGAAATATATTCATTGATGTAGGAAGATAAATGAGTGGAAATATATAAAAGTTACATAATCTGTTATATAATTATAGTATTTATCTTTGAACAAGTATATATAGGTATACATAGAAAAAGTGTTGCAAATATAAGGAAATTTTGACAAATATATTGAGAGACCTATTCCATTGTCTTGTTTTGCAGAACTACAGTATATCTATAAGGTTGTTACAGAAGTATATGTCGTTAAAGAGTCTATATGCTCTAGAGAACTTTTACATATTTTATATATTATTTGTTTTCCTCTCCAGGCCTGTGGTATTTAAATGTAAAGAATGGAGGAAAAAGAAAAAAAAAAACCCACAAAGATAAGTAGTGGCCTTCATATTGAAGTTAAAAAATAAAACCAAGAAAGAAGATGGAGGATATCAAAGCTAGCTGATTGAATGATAGTCACATTTATTTACCACCATGTCCGTCTGGTAGTAAACACAGGGACAGTTCAAATGTGTCTTTGGTATTGCTTAGAGACACCTTATTACCAATTAAAAATTGATCGTATCTTAGGCCTTATCAGTTATTAGCTTATGACAGTAAGAAAATTTTTTTCAGGTAATACCATCTTGCTCTTTCTCATTTTGATTACTCAAAATGGAGAGAGAATAACTGATCTCAAACAGACTTTTGACTAGGAACTACTTATAATTTCTGTCTCTGGTAATCTATCATATGAAAATTAAAAAGTCTTAGAAAACTACATTGGTTGCTGTATCTTTGAAAACACAAAGGAAGCCTTAGTTTTCACTTCAGATAAATCTTAAGCCAAGGAAAGTTTGCAAGTTTTAGAAGGTCTCCTCTCCATGTATGTATCCATTGTACTTTCTCAACCCATTTAGTAAAGGTATGAAAATTGATTGAAGAATAGGTTTCTTGATGTTTATAAAAAAGTCCATTAGTGTTAACTGGTTTTGACTTAGTCTTGCAAAATCTTGGGTCTGCATCTTTTCTGGAGTTGGATACCAAGTTCTTTTCAATTACAGCTGACCTTTGAACAAGGTGGGAATTGGGGACACTGATACCCCTGCACAGTCAAAACTCCCCCAAAACTTTACTAATAGCTTACTGTTGGATGGAAGCCTTACCGGTAACATTAACAGTTGACTAACATGCATTTTGTGTGTTAAATATATCATACTGTTTTCTTATAATAAAGTAAGCTAGAAAAAAGAAAATGTTGAGAAATTCATCAGATAAAATACAGTAAAGTACCATACTTACGTTTTCTGAAAGAAAAAAAAATCTGCCTATAAGAGGTCCGGGGGCCATGGAGGTGGGTCTGGCCCAGAGTTGGCAATGTACCAGAGGCTGGTAGACTTGGCTCAGAAGGGGCAGACACTGGGCTGGCCTCAGGCGACAAAACTGACCTGGAGGCACAGTACAGGCCTGTCTGTCTGGAGGTCTATCTCTGGTCTGTGGCCATTGGTTGCTGCCAGCCATGAGGAAGTATGCCCACTGGGAGCCTGGGGGATGGGGTAGGACTGGCCTGCCTGGGAAGGGCCCCAAAGGCTTCAGCTATTCTGGCCTGCAGTTCTGCTAGGGCACTGGGAGGAGAAGGGCTCCCAGAGGAGCGCCCACCCTGCCCTCTAGCTGTGTTTTTCTCCTTCAGCATGGCCTTTTGCCTGCCAGCCCTAGGTGCTTAACCCAGCTCAGCGCTCAGGGCAGCTCACAGCTCTGCCTGGTCCTGGGCCAAGAGGGGGTGGGGAGCTGCTCACAGTCTGAGCAGGCCTCCCTTAGAGGTACTTAGCACTTAGAGGACAGAAGGCATGGCCTGTGTGCCAGCTGTCTTCCATTCAGTCCTCTGGAGACTGGGGTGGGCAGTTGTAAATAAATGCCCTATGGCTTTTGCTGTCAGTTCTCAACAAAGCAGAATAAAACTAGTATAAATGGGCCTGGGCAATTTAAACCCCTGTTGTTCAACAATCAACTATACATAGAATCTGTCATTTATTAAGTATTTTCTTGTATATTTCAGTTGAGTCACAAAATAATACTGTGAATTGTAGATGTTGTTATTCTCTTATATTGATAAATGTTTGCCTGAAATCAGTGAGCCAAAATTTGTGTTCATTCTATTGTAATGCAATTACAACTTGGTTAGTCTTTTTTTTTTTAAGATTTTATTTATTTATTTGACAGAGAGAGAGAGACACCACAAGTAGGCAGAGAGGCAGGCAGAGAGAGAGGGGGAAGCAGGCTCCCCCTCTGAGCAGAGAGCCCGATGAGGGGCTCGATCCCAGGACCCCGAGATCATGACCCGAGCCGAAGGCAGAGGCTTTAACCCACTGAGCCAGCCAGGAGACCCCAACTTGGTTAATCTTGAGCTAATAACTTCTGTGTTCTTTCCCTTCCTCTCCCACTGGTAAATTTCTCCTCAGAAATCTCTCATATTATACCATTTCAATATTTATTTGCATTTATAATTAACTTTTAAAATACAGATAATGTTTGGGAATATTAAACATATAAGTTATTAATTTGTTGGTGCTGTCCTTAGATTTCTGGAGAATGCTTTCTTGGCTTCATCATCAACCTGAGTTTTGCCTATTGAGAGAATGAGATATTTGACTGAAAAAGGAGAGAAAATGGGTTAATTTTGGAACATGGGACATTACAGAACTGAGACAGCCCCGAAACAAGCTCCTTTACATAACCTGAGGCTAGCATGAGGTTGTGGGTAAGATAATAGATAGAAAGGTGCTGAATGGTGAATTGAGAAAGTATTAAAAACAAGCTTTACTTTGTTGCCCCTAGGAACAATATATACTATTTAAAATATGTCAGCGCTTTTTAAAATTTGTTGGTGATAGCTCGTTTTGTGTGTTTGGGGGATAATGCTAATTACTAGCTATTTTCTGTTAAAAAGATAAATTAGTGGATTTTGCCTCTATGTGGCTGTTTGGGACTACCAAACTTTTTGTGTGTTAAATTTTGTCGTTGTGAACTGTTAATTTTACCACACGGTTAAAAGCTAGGGTTATTAATCTGCATTAATAAACATTTATTGAACGCCTTCTATGTGTCTTATAATTTTATTAGATACTGTGGTTGCTAGAGATCATGTATGGCCCTTGCCTTCAAGCAGTTTTCAGTGTTCTTGGGGGAATTAGATTGTAATAAACAGATGTTATAGGTAATACAGATGTGCTGTTGTAGACACATGTAGAATTGATGGAAGCCTGTTAATGCTACTAATGTAAACATGTATAAAATTGATGGAAACCCAAAGAAAGAATTGACCAGTTCTTTCCAAGAGTAGTGGTTGTGTGAGAGCATGGATCAGGTATAGCTTTATAGTGGAATCTGCCTTAAACCTCAGGCTTGCAAGATCACTAGATGACTGTACTGTGGAAAAACATTACAGACAGAATGAGTTGCTTGAGCATAGATGGATGAGTTAGTATGGCTATCCCTTTTGGGAAATGCAGGAAGTTTAATGTGGCTATAGGGTGTAGTTTGGTAGAGTGAATAAGGAGAAAGGAGTTTGGGGAAGACAGCAGGGGGCAGAAAAAGATCTTATATGCTAAGGAGTTTAGACTTTTTCTTATATAGACTGTAGAGTGCCAAGCAAAGGAGTGAAGCGATAGTGTTGCAGTACAGAAAGATCATTATTGGCATTATGAAAAATAAATTGCTAGGGTTCGGAACTGTAGATAATAACACCATTATATATATATTATATACATATAATATATATGTTTAATTTTATTTAAATTCAGTTAATTAACATATAGTGCATTATTAGTTGCAAAGCTAGAGTTTAGTGATTCATTGGTTGCATAGAACACCCAGTGCTCATTACATCGTGTGCCCTCCTTAATGCCCATCACCCAGTTACCCCATCCCCCACCTATGTTCCCTCCAGCAACCCTCAGTTTGTTTCCTATAGTTAAGAGTTTCTTATGGTTTGTCTCCCTCTCTGATTTCATCTTATTTTATTTTTCCCTCCCTTCCCCTATGATCCTCTGTTTTGTTTCCTAAATTCCACATATGAGTGAAATCATATGATATTTGTCTTTCTCTGAGTGACTTATTTTGCCTAGCATAATACTCTCTCATTCCATCTACGTCTTTGCAAATGGTAAGGATATCATTTTTTTGATGGCTAATATTCCATTGCACATATATACCACATTTTCTTTATCCATTCATCTGTCAAGGGACATCTAAGCTTTTTCCATAGTTTGGCTATTGTGGACATTGCTGCTATAAACATTGGGGTGCAGGTGCCCCTTTGGAGCACTATGTATCCTTTGGGTAAATAGTAGTGTAATTGCTGGCTCGTAGGGTAGTTCTATTTTAACCTTTTTGAGGAACCTCAATACTGTTTTCTGGAGTGGCTGCACCAGCTGTCTACCAGCAGTGTAAGAGTGTTCCCCTTTCTCTACATCCTCCCTAACATTTTTTTTCTGTCTTGTTAATTTTAGCCATGCTGACCAGTGCGAGGTGTTACCTCAATGTGATTTTGATTTATATTTTCCTGATGCCGAGTTTATGTTGAGCATTTTTTCATGTGTCACTTGGCCATTTGTATGTCTTCTTTGGAGAAATGTCTGTTCATGTCTTCTGCCCATTTAGAAGACCATTATATTAATAACTGTTGGTACAGCCCAGATTTGAAGAAGCGGAGGCATGAACTTGAGGCCCATATGGAGAGCTTAGATCTCAGTAAACCAGTAGGACTTCATAACTGGGTGTGAGAAATGAGGGAAAGGAAGGCATTTAGGATGATTGAGGTTTTTAATGTGGTGATTTTGGGCTGTTGGATCCATTTACCAAGGAAATGACCTTAAGAGAAGGAAATGAATTAAGAGAAGGAATTGAGGAAGAATATGGATTCAGTTTTGGTTAAATTGATTTCAAGGTACATGTGGGACATCTAAATAAAGATGCTTAGTTGACAGTTGTTTATAACATGACAAAAGCTGAGGAGAGAGAGAGCTGAGCTCTAGATAGAGGTTTAGGTATTATCAGCATGTAGTTAGACACTGAGGTCCTTTGGAAAAAAGGAGATGTATATTAAAATGCCCAGTAAATTTGCTCTCATTTATTTACTTCTTCAAGAAACATTTGTTAAGGACCTGTTTGTTCCATATTTTATGCTAAGCCCGAGTAATACAAAGATCTAAAGGATGGCCTTTTCTGTAGAGCAAATTGAGGGAGATGAACACATGAAATAATTTCAATATAATAAGGTAGATGTTGATAATGATGACCAGAGAAGCTATGGAGATAGAGAAGAAGTGTAATTCTGTTAGCCTGGAAGTGCAGAGAAAGACTTCTTAGAGATGACAGCTGTTTATTCTAGAATGATGAATATGTGTTAGGAAAAAAATGGGTGGGTGAAAACTATTCTTGGGAAGGAGTATCATTAGCTAAGGCATGAGTAGCTGAGAAAACACAAAGTTTGGGAGAGAGTTACCCAGAAAATTGGCATTTTAAGATTCTTAAATGTAAGACAGGAATGGTAGGAGATGAGGCTTGTGGGCAGTATTACAGCTGATGGTGAGCATGGACAGAAAACTACTGAAAGATTTTTAGTTGGCAGTGACATAAAACATGTAACTGAACCAGTCTTAAAAGGTACCTGCCAGGCAAATTCGTGGTGGGGGTAGAATTCCAGGCAAAGAATGTAGTTTGAGCAGAAAGCCTGGAGGTGTGAAATAGCAGGTCACTTCCAGTGATTTAGAGTGTTCTTTTAATATTGCAGTGTGGAATACAATGAAGGGCATGCGGAGAGATGATAGCAGTTGACAGGGTTCAAATCTTGGAGGGTCTTGTGCTGAAGAGCTTTAAATTTATTATGCCAAAGTCACTCTGGCACTAATGGAAGTAAGGCTCAAGAAGAGAGATGAGGAATCAGTAGGCCTTGTGAAAGATAAGAGCCTGACATGAAGATGTAACAGAGGAATGGAGAAATCAGATTCAAGGAATTACAACTGTTTTCATCCTTGGCTGTACACCATGAGCACCTGTGAAGTTAAAAATGCAGTCAGCTGCATCACAATACTGGAGATCCTGTTTCACTAAGTCTGTGCATGGGCCTGAGCATCTTATTTTGCTTTTTAATTTTGTATTTTACATTAGTATAAGTAAAACTGACTTTCTTTTGTGTGTTTGTGTACAGTTACATGAATTTTAACATGTGAAGATTTACATAAACTCTACCACAATTAAGATACCAAATAGTTCTAGCATCCCAAAAAAATTCTCTTGCTACTTCCTTGCAGTCACATACTTCTCCCCATTTCTACTCTGTGACAATCACTGCTCTATGTCACTGTAATTTTGTCTTTTTGAGAATGTCACATATATCAAATCATATAGTATGTAAGCTTTGAGTTTGGCTTTTTTCATTCAGCAAGTTGCTGCATGTATTAATAGTCTGTTCCTTTTTATTGCTGAGTAATAGTAATAGTTTTTCATGCAGCAAGTTGCTGCATGTATTAATAGTCTGTTCCTTTTTATTGCTGAGTAATAGTCAGTAATAGTTTTTCACGCAGCAGGTTGCTGCATGTATTAATAGTCTGTTCCTTTTTATTGCTGAGTAATAGTCCGTTGTATGCATGTACTACAGTTTATCTGTCACCCATTGAGAAAGGATATTTGAGTTGTTTCCAGTTTTTGTTAGTATGACTAGAGCTGCTGTAAACATTCATGTATAGATTTTTATTTGAACATAAGTTTTCATTTCTCTAGGGTAGGTACCCAGGAGTGGGGCTGCTAGGTCATATGGTAAGTATATGTTTAACTTTATAAGAAACTTCCAAACTGTTTTCCAAAGTGGCTATCCCATTTCACATTTTCATCATCACTGTTGGAGAGTTCCAGTTGCTCCATTTCTTCACTAGCTCTTGTTGGTGTCTATATTTTAACTATTTTTAAACTATTTTAATAGGTATATAGTAGTATCTCATTATGGTTCTCATTTCATTTTCTTAATGGCTACTGATACTGAACATCTTTTCATGTATTTATTGGCCACGTTACATCCTTGTGGTGAAGTGTCTTAAGTCTTTTGCTCATTTTTTAATTTGGTTATTTGTTTTCTTACTGTTGAGTTTTAAGAATATATATATTTTTCATTTTTTAAAAAGTACATATATATGCACACACACAAGTCCATTGTCAGCTTTGTGACTTGCAAATAACTTCTCCAGCCTACCTTTTCATTTTCTAAACAGTGCCTTTCACAAAACAAAGTTTTGATTTTTATTAAGTCCAGTTTATTAGGGGTGCCTGGGTGGCTCAGTCAGTTAAGTGTCTGCCTTTGGCTCAGGTCATGATCCCAGGGTCCTGGCATCAAGCCCTGCATCAGGCTCCCTGCTTCTCCCTCTCCCTCTGCCTGCCACTCCCCCGTTTGTACGCACTCTTTCTCTCTGTGTCAATTAAATAAAAATCTTTTTTTAAAAGTCTAATTTATTAACTTTTTTAATGTCTCATTGTTCCAACATGGTTTGTAGAAAAGGTTATCCTTTCTTCATTGAATTGTCTTTGATCTTTGTCAAAAATCAATTGGCTGTGTTTCTGTTGCTCTGTATGTGGACTCTAACCTGTTTATTGGTCTCTGTGTCTGTCCCTTCTCTAATATCACATTGTTTTGATTATCATAACTTTAAAGTCTTGAAGTAGGAGATTGTGTATTTTCCCATTTTATTTTTTTATCAGAATTATTTTATCTATTCTAGTTACATTGCTTTTCCTTATAAATTTCAGAATCTCCTTCTTACATCTCCTTCTTATATCTCTTTACATAAAATTTTGCTGGCATTGTGATTGTCAGTAAGTTAAATCTGTAGATCATTTTGGGGAGAATCAAGTCTTTATTATTTTGAGACTTCCAATCCATGAACATATGTCTCTCCTAATCTTTAGTTCTTTTCATTTCTTTCGTGTTTTGCTAGGTTTACACTTAAGAATTTCATTTTAGGGGGAGCTATTATAAATAGTATTGTTTTCAAAGTTTTGGTTTCCAGTCATTGTTAGTATATAGACATTTGGGTTTTGTGTGTTAAAACTTTGCTAACTGCGTTTAGATGTTCTAAGAATTTTTCTTTGGATTTCTTGGGATTTTTTTTTTTTACTTACACAATCATGTCATCTGTAGATAAGAAGAGTTTTATTTCTTCCTTTCCAGTCTGCATGTCTTTTACTTCTTTTTCTTGCCTATTGCTCTGACTGGGACATTCACTGCAGAGTTGAATGGAAGTGGTGACAGAGACATTCTTGCCTTGTTCCAAATCTTGGGGGAAAGCATTCAGTTTTTCACCATTAAGTTTGGTGTTATCTATAGGTTTTTTGTAGCTATTCTCTTTTTAAAATTTACATATAATATATAATTGTAATCAAAGTATTTTATATCCTGATATTTCCATTTAATATATAATTGACATTTTTTCATTCCATTAACTGTTCTTCCAAAACATAATTTTTTTCCTACTATAATAAGTGTTTATTTTTGTGCTCATGGGGTCTGGGCTAGGTTTAGCTGGCCAGTTCTGCTGTAGGCTGCAAGGGTACTGGCCTGAGTCTGTTCAACATGTTCCTGATCCTTCGTGTTTTTTGTTCTTTGTTTTTTAATTAGTTAACATACACTATTACATTAGTTTCAGGTGTACAGTATAGTGATTCAGCAATTCTATACATTACTCAGGGCTGATCATGGTAAATGTACTCTTAATTCCCTCTACTTATTTCACCCATCCCGCACCCACTTCCACTCTGATAACCATCAATTTGTTCTCTGTAGTTAAGAGTCTGTTTTTTGGTTTGTCCTTTTTTCTCTGTTCATTTGTTTTATTTTTAAAATTCCACATATGAGTGAAATCATATGGTATTTGTCTTTCTTTGAGTTATTTCACTTAGCATTATATTGTCTCCATCCATCCTTGTTGCAAATGACAAGATTTCATTCTTTTTTATGGCTCAGTAATATTCCATTGTATCGATATACATTATCTTTATCCATTCATCTATCTGTGGACATTTGGGTTGCTTCCATAATTTGGCTGTTGTAAATGATGCTGGAATAAACATAGGAGTGCATATGTCTTTTCCAGTTAGTGCTCTTGTATTCTTTGGGTAAATACCAATTAGTGGAGTTACTGGGTAATGGATCATATGATAATTCTATTAATTTTTTAAGAAACTTCCATATTATATTCCACAGTGGCTGCACCAGTTTGTATTCCTGCCGACAGTGTGCGAGGGTTCTTTTTTCTCCACGTCCCTGTCAACACTTGTTTCTTGTGTTTTTGATTGTAGCCATTCTGACAGGTGTAAAGGGATATTTCCTTGTTTTGATTTGCATTTCCCTAATGATCTGTGATGTTGAGCATGTTTTCATGTATCTGTTGACCATCTGTATGTTTTCTTTGGAGAAATGTCTGTTCATGTCTTCTGCCCATTTTAATTGGATTATTTGTTTTTTTGGTGTGTTGAGCTGTATAATTTCCTTATATTTTTTGATTACTAAGCCTTTATTGGATATGTCATTTGCAAACCATTCAGTAGGTTGTCTTTTTATTTTGTTGTTTCCTCTGCTGTGGAGAAAGTTCTTACTTTGATGTAATCCCAGTAGTTTATTTTTACTTTTGTTTCCCTTGCCTCAGGAGACATCTAGAAAAATATTGCTACAACCACTATCAGCAAAATTACTGCCTGTGTTTTCTTCTAGGATTTTTATGGTTTCAGGTCTCACAGGTCTTTACTCCATTTTAAGTTCATTTTTGTGTATGGGGAAACAAAGTGGTGTAGTTTCATTCTTTTGCATGTAGCTATCCAGTTTTCCCAACTCTGTTTTTAAAGAGACTGTCTTTTTGCCATTGGCTATTCTTGCTTCCTTTGTCGAACATTAATTGGCCATATAATCATGGGTTTATTTCTGAGTTCTATTCTGTTCCATTGATCTATGAGTCTGTGTGCCAGTACAATACTGTTTTGATGACTATAACTTTATATCTTAAAATCTGGGATTGTGATACCTCTAGTTGTGTTCTTTTTCAAGATTACTTTGGCTACTTGAAGTCTTTCATGGTTCCATAAATATTTTAGGATTATTTGTTCTAGTTCTATGAAAAATGCTATTGGTATTTTGATAGGGATGGCATTTAATCTATAGATTGCTTTGCATAGTATGGACATTTTAACAGTGTTTGTTCTTCAAATCCATGAGCATGGAATATCTTTCCATTTGTGTCCTCTTCAGTTTCTTTTTCCAGTGTTTTATAGTTTCCAGAATACAGGTCTTTCCCTCTTTGGTTAAGCTTATTCCTAGACTTACTATTTTTGGTGCAATTATAAATGGGATTGTCTTAATTTTACTTTCTGCTATTTCATTATTAGTGTACAGAAATGCAACGTATTTCTGTATATTGATTTTTGTGTCCTGCAACCTTACTGAATTCATTTATCACTTGTAGTAGTTTTTTGATGGAGTGTCTTGGGTTTTCTGTACTTAGTACCATGTCATCTGCAAATAGTGAAAGTTTTACCTCTTCCTTACCAATTTGGATGCCTTTTATTTCTTTTTCTTGTCTGATTGCTGTGGGTAGGACTGTCAGTACTATGTTGAATAAAAGTGGTGAGAGTTTGTCTTGTTCTTGACCTTAGGGGAAAAGCAGTTTTCACCACTGAGTATGATGTTAGCTGTGGGTTTTTCATATATGGTCTTTATTATGTTGAGGTTTGTTCCCTCTAAACCTACTTGGTTGGATTTTAATCATGAATGGGTGTTGTACTTTGTCAGATCTTTTCTCTGCATCCATTGAAAGGATCATATGGTTTTTATCCTTTCTCTCGTTGATGTGATGTATCACATTGATAGATTTGCAAATATTGAACCATCCTTGCATCCCAGGAATAAATCCCACTTGATCATGGTGAATCATTTTTTAAAAGTACTATTGTTGGATTTTGGTTTGCTAGTATTTTGTTGAGAATTTTTTCTTTTTTTTTTCTTTTTTAAAGATTTTATTTATTTATTTATTTGTCAGAGAGAGAGAGAGAGCGCGCGCACAAGCAGGCAGAGTGGCAGGCAGAGGCAGAGGGAGAAGCAGGCTCCCTGGCGAGCAAGGAGCCCGATGTGGGACTCGATCCGAGGACCCCAGGATCATGACCCAAACTGAAGGCAGCCGCTTAACCAACTGAGCCACCCAGGCGTCCCGAGAATTTTTTCATCCGTCTTCATCAGCAATGATGGTCTATAGTTTTTATTTATTTATTTTTTGGTAGTGTCTTTATCTGGTTTTGGTATCAGGGTAATAATTGGCTTCATAGAATGAATTTGGATGCTTTCCTTCCTCTTCAATTTTTTGGACTAGTTTGAAAAGAATAGATATTAATTCAGAGATTCTTTAAATGTTTGTTGGAATTTACCTGTGAAATGGTCTGATCCTGGACTTTTGTTTGTTGGGAGTTTTTTGATTACTGATACAATTTCATGGCTGGTAATCAGTCTGTCCAAATTTTGTGTTTATTCCTGATTCAGGTTTGGAGGGTTATATGTTTCTAGAAATTTATCCATTTCTTTCAGGTTGTCCAATTTGTTGGCATATAATTTTTCATAATATTCTCTTATAATCCTTTATATTTCTGTGATGTCAGTTGTTATTTCTCCTCTTTCATTTGATTTTGTTAATTTGAGTATTTATTTATGAGTCTAGCTAAAGGTTTATCAGTTTTTAATTTTTTCAGAAGAATCAGCTCCCTGTTTCACTGATCTGTTTTTTAGTTTCAGTATCAGTTATTTCTACTCATCTTTATTATTTCCTTTTAATGGTTTTGGGTTTTGCCTGTTCTTTTTGTAGATCCCTTAGGTATAAAGTTAGGTTGTTTATTTGAGGTTTTTCTTCCCATTTGTGGTAAGCCTCTGTTGGTTATGATCTTCTCTCTTAGAACAGTTTTTGCTGCATTCCAAAGATTTTGGACCATTGTGTTTTCATTTTAATCTCTCCCCATGTATTTTTTTTATTTCCTCTTCTTGTTTCTTGGTTGACCCATTCATTGTTTAGTAGCGTGTTATTTTTAACCTCCATTTATTTGTGTTATTTCCAGATTTTTTTGGTTGATTTCTAGTTTCATAGTGTTGTGGTCCGAAAAGATGCATGGTACGACTCCAGTCATTTGGAATTTTTTGAGACTTGTTTTCTGTCCTAATGTGTGATCTCTTCTGGAGAATGTTCCATGTGCACTTGAAAAGAATGTGTATTCTGTTGTTTTTGGATGGAACGTTCTGAATATATCTGTTAGATACAGCCAGTCAACATGTTGTTCCCTTGTTGAATTTCTTTTTGGATGATTGATATAAGTGAGGTGTTAAAGTACCCCCCATTACCATATTATTATTGATTACTTCCTATATGTTTCTTATTAGCTATTTTATATGTATTTGGGTGCTCCCATATTGAGTGTGTAAATATTTAAAGTTGTTATGTCTTCTTGTTGGATTGTTCCCTTTATGATTATATAGTGTCCTATTTTGTTTCTTGTTACAGTCATTGTTTTAAAGTCTGTTTTGTCTGATATAAATATTGCTACCTTGACTTTTTTTCACTTACATTTGCATGGTAAATGCTTTTCTGTCCCTTCACTTTCAATCCGCATGTGTCTTTACGTCTGAAATGAGCCTCTTGCAGGCAGCATATACATGGGTCCTGCATTTTTGTTCAGTGTGTCACACTTTATCTTTTGATAGCAGCATTTAATCCATTTACATTCGAAGTAATTATTGATAAGTATGTACTCACTGCTATTTTGTTACTTGTTTTAAGGTAGTTTTTGTAGTTCTTTGTTCCTTGCTCTTTCACAGTTTGCAGGCTTTCTTTAGTGATATGCTTGGATTACTTTTTTTTTTTTTTTGCATACTGTCTGTTACTTTTTTTTGATTTGCGGTTGCGTTGTTTGTATATAACATCTTATGCATATAGAAGTCCACTTTAAGGTTATGGTTGCTTAAGTTTGAACCCATTCTAAAAGCACTAAATTTTTACTTTTATCCTTCCCTCACATTTTAGGTATATGGTGTTATACTTTACATCCTTTTATTTTGTGAAGCCCTTGACTGCTTTTTGTAGATAAACTTAATTTTGCTGCTTTTGTGTTTTCTACTTTTTTTTACTCCTACTAATGGTCTTTCCTTTCCACTTGGGGCTGGTTTAGCGGTCATGAATTCCTTAAACTTTTGTTTTTCTGGGACACTGTCTCTTCTATTCTGAATAATAGCCTTGCTGGATAAAGTATTTTTGGCTGCAGGTTTTTTTGTTTTTTTATTTCAGCACTTTGAGTATATCACGACATTTTCTTGTGGCCTCCCAAGTTTTTGCTGAAAAATCAGCTAAAAGCCTTTTGGGGTTCTCTTTGTATGTAACTGGCTTCTTTTCTTATGCTGCTTTTAAAATTTTCTCTTTATCACTATTTTTTTTTGCCATTTTAGTTACTGTGTATCTTCATGTGGACCTCCTTGGGTTGATTTTGTTCAGGGTTCTCTGTGCCTCCTGGATCTGGATTTCTGTTTCCTTATCCAGATTTTCAACTGTTGTTTATTCAAATAAATTTTCTGTCCCCTTTCTCTCTCTTTTCCTTCCCTATAATGTGAATGTCATTATGTTTGATAGTGTCAGAGTTCCCTAAGTCTGTTTTCATTTTTTATTATTATTTCTCCCTCTCCTGTTCAGCTTGATTGCTTTCCATTACTTTGTCCTCCAGGTCACCAGTCCATTCTTCTACTTCCTTTAACCTATTGTTGCTCCATCTAGTGTATTTTTCATTTCAGTTATTGAGTTCTTCATCTCTCATTGGTACCTTTTGATGTTTTCTTTTTTTTTTAAGGGTCTCATTGAGATTCTCCACTCTTTTCTCACATCCAGTGAGTATCTTTATGACCATTACTTTAAATTCTCTAGCAGGCATATTATTTACCGCCATTTCATTTAGCTCTGTTGCTGTGATTTGATCCTCTTTCATTTGGGACATATTCCTCTGTCTCCTCATTTTGTCCAACTCTGTTTCAGTGTGTTAGGCAGGTCATATATACCTCCTGCTCTTCAAAGTAGTGGCTTATGAAGAAGAGGTCCTGTAGTGTCCTTGCGAGTGCAGTGTCCCTGCTTACCAGAACCTGGCACTTCTGGGTGTCTCCTACGTGTGTTGCTGCATGGGCCATACTGTTGTCGCTGAGCCCTTTTTCTCTTTAATCCATTTATCTGTAATGGCTCTCTTTGCCTGTCGTGGGCAGAATTTGTTCCCTGTGTTGTTAGTGGGCCAGTCTGTGGCCACCTTGGGTGTAAACTGCATCAAACCAGGCATTTGCCAGAGATGCAGTATCACAAAACTGCAGGAAAACGTGGCGGTAAGGCACTCTGTGCGAGCAGGGTAAGAGTTTGCTGTGGGAGGGGATCTGCACCTCAGTCCTCCTGTGTTTGCAGGAGAACTCTGGGGCCCAGTGCACTGTTAGCAAGCTAGTTAGTGAATGATGGCCCCCACGCTGGTTCTTTCAGGTGTTTGTGGTCCATGTATTTATGCTGGAGGGCGATGGGGTAGGGAAATAGTGCCTGCCAGCTCCATTATTCCTAGAGAAGTCTCCAAAGATCCTTGCCCCCTTCCATCACTTGCTCTGAGATTAGTAAACAAATCTCCCTTCTGTGTCCCCCAGGCAGTTTTTCACACTGCTGCTTCTATGCTGTGTCTCCGAGGGGTCTCTTTGTTGTGTTGTCTTTTGAAGGGCGGGCACTCTGCTCTCCCTGCTCTCCCGGGAGCCTGCTAATTTTTAAAGTTCTAGGTGTTAAGGCTCATCACTGATTGTAAGAATTGGGGAAATTTAGCCCCTCTGGTTTTTAAGATCCAAATGTTATGGGGATTCCTCTTCTTTATGTAGGCTCTCTCATGTCAGTCTGTCTCTCCCCTTTCCACGCCCACAGTGTCCTTCCCTTCCCTTTCAAGACAGTCCTGTGGTCTAAAAGTTCCTTACCATGTTTCCGCCCATCCTATATCCTTTTTGATGTTACCTCCCCTTTATATTTAGCTGTCCTACTAGTCTTCAGGTCGTTTTCTGTTTTTTGTTTTGTTTTGTTCTGTTTTGTTTTTTAATGTCGATGTGGGTGTTATCTTGTATCTGGGATGAGGTGAACTTTGGGTCCTCTCACTCCCCCATCTTCCCCAGAAGTCTTTTGTAGCAACTCTTTTTTTTTTTTTCATTTTTTTAGGTGAACTTTTTATTTTGAGATAATTATAGATTCACATGCAGTTGTAAGAAGAATACAGACATCATGTGTATCTTTTATCTCGTGTACCCATGGTAACACCTTGTAAAAACATAGTACAATGTCACAGTCAACTACCAACATTGCTATACTCCTCCCATCACTTTCAGATTTACCCCCTTGTCCATACATTCATTTGTGTGTATGTATTAGTTATATATGATTTTATAACACACATGGGTATCCACTGTCACAGTCAAGACCCAGAACAGTTCCATCATCACAAGGATCCCTCATAACCATATCCACTCATCCCTAAACTCTGCAACCATTAATCTGTCTCCATTTATAAAATTTGTCATTTAAAAAATGTTACAGAAATGGAATCATACAGTATATAACCTTTGGGGATTTTTTTTTCCCCATGCAGCATAATTCCCTGGAGATTCATCCAAATTGTTGCTTGTACTGATAGTTCGTTCCTTTTTTTTTGGTAAGTGGCATTCCATGAAGTGGATGTACCACAGTTTGTTTAATCATTTACCCACTGAAAGACCTCTGGGTTGTTTACAGTTTTTGATTATTATGAACAAAGCCGAATGAATGAATGAATGAGCATGGCTAGCTTATAAGGAACTGTAAACTGTTTCCCAGAGTGGTGGTATCATTTTACATTCCCACTAACAGTGTGAATGGGATCCAGTTTCTCTGCACATTCACCGACTATTTTTTTCTTTTTTGTAGCTATTCTTAAAAGTTGAGGAAACTCAAAAAAAAAAAAAAAAAAAAAGGTGAGGAAACTCTTTTCTATTGCTAGATTGCTGAGAGTTTTTATCATGCCGAGTTTTTTCACATGATTTTTCTGCATTGGTTGATATGACTATATGATTTTTCTTCTTCAGCTTCTTCACATGGTCGATTATATTGGTTGATTTTTTTTTTTTTTTTTGAATATCGAATTAGCCTTAACTCCTTGGAATAAATCCCAACTGGTCATGGTATATAATTTTTTCCCTAGGTTACTGGATTCTATTTTCTAATATTTTTGTTGAGAATATTTACTTGTATATTCAGAAGTGGTAGGGCTCTGTATTTTCTTTTCCTGGGTTACTGTCTATGTCTGTGCAGTGCACTTCTGATACTGACTACCCGAGGTGAGGTCACATTTGACAGGTTAAGTTCTCAGTCCTGCACAAAACTGTCCTCAAGACACTACAGTTTCTAGGACATCTGTACTTTTAACCAACTGGCTACACATTCGAGGTTCCCACTTCCCGCTCAGATTGCCAGAACAATTCTCAGAACTCAGGAAAGTGCTCTACTTAGGGATTACAATGGTATACAAATCAGGACCATCAAAGAGACCATAAAGTCTGGGAGAGCTCTAAATGCAAAGCTTTCATGTCCTCATATCACCTTACTGCCACATCAGTGTGTATCACCACCTTTTTTTCCCTCTTTTAATAATAGACATCCTAACAGGTATGACCTGATATATCGTTGTGGTTTTTATTTGCATTTCCCTAAGGATTAGTGATGTTGAACACCTTTTCACGTACCTGTAGGCCATCTGTGTGTTTTGGGAAAAATGACTATTGAGGCCTTTTGCCCATTTATTAGTTAGATTGTCTTTCTGCTATTGAGTTGTATGAGTTCTATTGAGCTGTATTGAGTTGTATATATTTTGCATATATTTTGTATGTTAATCCCTTACTTGAAACATGGTTTGCAAATATTTTCTCCCATTCTGTACATTGCTTTTTCTTTTTGTTGATGGCTTCCTTTGCTGTGCAGAAGCTTTTTAGTTTGACATAGTTCTACTTGTTTATTATTGCTTTTATTGCCTTCGCTTTTGGTGTCAAGTCCAAAAAATAATTGACAAAACCAATGTTGAGAGGCTGACCCCCTATATTTTCTTCTAGGAGCTTGTCAGTTTCAGGTCTTATGTTCATCTTTAATTCATTTTGAAATGATTTTTTTGTGTGCATGGTGTAAGATAGGGGTCCAGTTTCATTCTTTTGCATGTGAATATCCAGTTTTCCTGCACCATTTATTGAAGAGACCATCCTTTCCCCATTGTATATTCTTGGATCCTTCGTGGACGATTAGTTGACCATATATGCATGGGTTTATTTCTGGACTCTCAGTTCTGTTTCATTGACCTGTGTGTCTGTTTTTATGTCACTACCATACTGTTTTTGACTACTCTTGCTTTATAGTTTGAAATCAGGAAGTATGATGATTTCAGCTTCATTCTTTCTCAAGATTGCTCTGGCTCTTTGGGATCTTTTGTGGTTCAGTACAACTTTCAGGATTGTTTATTTTTTTCTATTTCTGTGAAAAAAAATGCCTTTGACATTTTGACCTAGATTGCCTTGTATCTGTGGATCGCTTCGGATGGTATGGACATTTTAACAATATTAATTCTTCCAATCCATGAACATGAAGTATCTTTTTGTTGATTTGTGTCGTTTTCAATTTCTTTCATCAATGTCTTAGAGTTTTCAGTGTACAGATCTTTCACCTCCTTGCTTAAATTTGTTCCTGAGTATTTTGTTTACATAGAAAATTTCTAATAGTTTGTTCTTGGTGTATAGAAACTAATTCTTGTATATTTTGTATCCGGTAACTTTACTGAATTCCTTTATTAGTTTTTTTTTTTTTTTAAAGAATTTATTTATTTATTTGACAGAGAGAGACACTGCAAGAGAGGGAACACAAGCAGGGGGAGTGGGAGAGGGAGAAGCAGGCTTCCCGCTGAGCAGGAGCCAGATGCGGGGCTATATCCCAGGACCCTGGGATCATGACTCCAGCTGAAGGCAGATGCTTAATGACTGAGCCACCCAGGCATCTCTCCTTTATTAGTTTTAACAGTTCTTGGGTGGCATCTTTAGGGTTTTCTATATATAAAATCATGTCATCTGTAAACAGACATTTTACATCTTTCTTTCCAATTTGGATGCCTTTTATTTCTTTTTTAATACCTCTAGCTAGGGCTGCCAGTACTTTATTGAATGGAAGCGGTGACGGTGGGCATCCTTCTCTTTCTCTCGATCCTATCGGAAAAGTTTTCAGCTTTTCACTGTTGAAAGTGATGTTAGCTGTGGGCTTGTCATATGTGGTTTTTATTATGTTGATGTACATTCCTTCTAACCTCTCCTTTTGAGAGTTTTTTTTTTATCATGAAAAGATGTTGAATTTTATCAGATGCTTTTTCTGCATCTGTTCAGCTGATTATATGCTTTTTATCCTTCATTTTGTTCATGTGGTGTATGATTGCATTTCAAGGATGAATCCCACCTGATACCTTTTCTGATAGAAGCAATTCGTGCTATAGAGTTCTCTTTTAGTACAGTTTAGCTGTGTCCCATAAAACTTTTGTTGAAGGTTTATTATTATTTAGTACCATGTATTCTTAAATTTTACTCAGGACTTCTTTTGATCCTAGAATTGTTCAGAAATATTATTTAATTCCCCATGATTCCTTGATTTTATTCCACTGTGGGCAGAAAATATACTCTGTATGATTTTAGTTCTTTTAAATTTGTTGAAGTTTTATTTGTGATCTATGATATGAACCATGTTGCTGAATATTCATGGACATTTGATAAGAATGTGCATTCTTTTGTTGAGTAGAGTGTTCTATAAATTTAGGTCCTGTTGATTGATGGTGTTACTCAGTTCTGTGTCTTTGGTGATATTTTTGTCTAGTATTTCTATTAATTGTTGTGAGAGGGATGTTGAAGTCTTCAACTATAATTGGAGGTTTCTGTTTCATGTGTTTTGAAGCTCTTTTATTTGTTGCACACACATAAAGGATTGCTATTCTTGGTGTGTTGACCCTTTTATCATTACTTTGTAATATTTGTCTCTGGTTATTTATTTATTTTTTTTTTGTTCTACTTCATCTGACATTAATATAGCCATTCCTATTTTTTCCTTAAAGATTTTATTTATTCATTTATTCATTATTTAATTATTTTAGAGAGAGAGAGTGCATGCATGGTGGAGGGGGGCAGAGGAAGAGAGAGAATCTCAAGCAGGCTAGGCTCAGTTTAGAGCCCAGTGCGGGACTCAATCCCACAACTCTGAGATCATAACCTGAGCTGAAATCAAGAGTTGGATGCCCAACTAACTGAGCCATCCAGGTGCCCCCCTGCTTTCTTTTGATTAATGTTTATGTGGTCTATGTTTTTTCATTCATTTACTTTTAGCCTACCTTTATCGTTATATTTGAAGTCAGTTTCATGTGGTAACATAGAGTTGGTTCATATTTTTAAAAACTGGTCTGCTAAAGTCTGTCTTTTAATTATTATGTTTAGACCTTTTACATTTAATGTAGTACTGGTATGTTAGAGATTAATACTGCTGTTTTACTTTTGTTTTGTTTTTCTGTTTTTCTTGTGTATCACTTTTCCTGCCTTTATGTGAGTTTCTTGAACAGTTCTTAGAACTCCATTTTGGTTTTTCTATAGAGTTTTGAGTGTATCTCAATATCTGTTTTGTGGTTATGTTAGATATTACATTATCCATATGTAACTTGTCAGAGTATACTGATGTCAACATTTTATCAGTTTGAGTAGCGTGTAGAGAGCTTAGCTGTTCCATTTAGGTCCCATTTTCGTACCTCTGTTTAGTATTGTTTTAAATAGTTCCTCTACATATGTTAGGAACCACATAAGACAGTGTTTTATTTTTATTTCAAATGTCTAATATTTAGAAAATTCAAGTGGAGAAAAGATAGTTTTTTTTTTTTAAGAATTCTTTTTTTTTTTTTTTTAAGGTTTTATTTATCCATTAGAGAGAGAGAAAGTGAGAGAAAGCATGAGAGGGAAGAAGGTCAGAGGGGGAAGCAGACTCCCCGTGGAGCTGGAAGCCCGATGCAGGACTCGATCCCAGGACTCCGGGACCATGACCTGAGCCAAAGGCAGTTGCTTAACCAACTGAGCTACCCAGGCGCCCACATTTTCCCATATTTTTGTACTTTACATTCTTCTTGGTGTTTCAAATTTTCTTTTTACTATTTCCTTTCAGTTTGAAGAACTTCTTTTTGGGTAGATCTGGTGGTAACAAACCTTTTGTTTTCCTTTTTCTGAGAGGGTCTTGATTTTACCTTCATACCTTCAAAATATTTTCACTGAATATAGAACTTTGGATGACAGTTTTTTTCTTTCAGCTCTTGGAAATGTGCCGTTGCCTCCAAATGTTGGCCTCCGTATTTTCTGTTGAGAAATCTTCTGTCATTTGAATCTTTGTTTTTCCATAGGTAATGTCTTTTTTTTCCTACCTGCTTTCAAAATTTTTTTCTCTGTCCCTAATTTTCTGAAGTTTGATTAAGTGTCTTGGCATGTGTTTCTTTGGATTCCTATTCCTTTTGGGTTTTCTCAGCTTCTTGAATCCGTAGGTTCGTGTGTTTTGCCAAACTTGAATAGTCTTCAGCTGTTATTTCTTCATACACTCTTTTAGCCCTGCATTCACTCTTTCTCCTCTCCTTCTGGGACTTTGGTTATATGAATAATACATCTTTTGGTATTCTTACTAGATCTCTGAGGCTCTGTTCTTTTTTTTTTTTTTTTCAGTATATTTTTTGCCAGTTATTCAGGTTGGTTAGTTTCTGTTGTTCTATCTTCAAGTTCACTGATTTCCTTCCTCCATCATATTATTAAGCTGTTGAATCAATTCAGTGAATTTTTCATTTTGTGTATTGTATTTTTCAGTTTTTAAATTTCCATTTGGTTCTTTTTTATGTCATTTCTTTGCTGACTTTATACTTTTTTTTATTTGTTTCAAATATGTTTGTAATTGCTTAGTGAAAAATCTTTATGATGGCTGTTTTAAAATCCTTGTTAGATAATTCTAATGTCTTTGTCTGGAGTTGGCATCTGTTGATTCACTTTGCTCATTGAAGTTGAGATTTTTGTGGTACTTGGTATCATGGGTGATTTTCAGTTGTATCCTGGATACTTTGAGTTATGTTGTGAGATTCTGGATGCTGTTTAATATTCATTTTGCATAGTCACCCTGTTTAGGTATAGTATGCATGTCCAGGTGGGGTTGGATGTTCAGCTACTTCCTGGGACTAATGATACCAGGGTGGGTGAAAGCAAATGGCCTACTTGAACTGCCTAGTTGCTGCTGAGCTGGGGGTTGACCCTGCCAGCGCTATTCCTACAAATAGAGTATTGCCCACTAGTGCCACCTTGTACCGCTCTATTCTTCCTCTTTGTGGCCTTGTGGGATTGGGAGTTTAACTGCCCATTCAGCCTCACATTACTGTTGTGGGGAAAGCTTAGGGTCACATGTTCTGCCCCATTGCCACCAGGTGGGAGCATAAGTCCATCTACCCCCTTCAGCCCCACTGACACTGCACATGCAGTTTTTCCTTTAGTCTTTGGTAACAGTTGGGCAGATAATATTTAAAAAGTTTTCTGTTCTATTGGCTGCTCTTTTACCTGTCCTTTGGCTAGAGGAAGATGAATTTTCTTGAGACTATTTTTTGGGGTGGGCAAGGGGGGTCTGTGCCTGTTGGTAGTTACAGGTTGTTACAGTAACTGCAGTAGTTACTGTAACTACAGTAGTTACAGGTAGTTACAGGCTTCTTCAGCATGCTATCCAGGATTTTTGGAGGCAGAAAGAAAACCCCGGGGAATTTACCACTGTGTTATTCCTCGAGTCTCAGGTCCTTCTTTACCTTTGCCTTCTCTACCATTCAGCCTTCCTTTGTTGTATTACATGCTCTAGGATTTCCTAGTTATAAGAGATTGGACTTGTGAGGAATGGGGCTTATTATATCTTGGCCAAAACAAATTATGTCTTTTTCTTTTTAAATTGTGGTGAAATACACATACCATAAAATTTATCATCTTAACCATTTTTAAGTGTGTGGTTCAGTAGTTTAAGTACATTCACATTGTTGTGCAACTAATCTCTGGAGTTCTTTTCATCTTGTAGAACTAAAACTCATTACCCACTAAACAATTATCTCTTCTCCCCCTTCCCCCCAACCCCTGGCAACTACTGTCTCTATGAATTTGTTTACTCCAAGTAATTCCTATTAAGTGGAATTACACAGTATTTGTCGTTTTGTGACTGGTTTATTTCACTTAGCATAGTGTCTTCAAGGTTCATCCATGTTGTAGCATATGTCAGAATTTCCTTTCTTTATAAGGCCAAATTATACATACATTGTATTTATATACCACATTTATTGTTTATTCATTTATCTGTCAAGGAAACTTGGGTGGCTTCCACCTTTGGCTATTATGAATAATGCTGCGATAAGAACATGGATGTACCAATATCTCTTCATGACCCTGCTTTTCATTTTGTGGGGTATATACTGAGAAGTGGAATTACTGGATCATATCATATTTTAATTTTTTCAGGGATTGCCATACTATTGTCAATAGCAGCTGCACCATTTTACATTCCGCAAACAGTGCACAAGTATTTCAGTTTCTCCATATCCTCAACAACACTTTTTATTTATTTTTTTTACAGTAAGTCATCCTACTGATGATAAAGTGGTATCATTATGGTTTTGATTTGTATTTACCTAATTATTAGTGATGGTTGAGCATCTTTTCATATTCTTCTTGGCCATTTGTTTACCTTCTTTGGAGAAATGTGTATACAAGTTCTTTGCTCATTTTTAAATCAAGTTGTTTGTTTCATTGTTGGGTAGTAGGAATTTTGTTTTTGTTTTTGTTTATTTTAATATCATTCTGAGTATTAACCCCTTCCAAGATAAATGATTTGCAAACGTTTTCTCCCATTCCTCAGGTTGACTTTTCACTCTGTTGAATATGTCCTTTTATACATAGTTTTTAATTTTGATGTAGTCTAATTTTACTTTTGTTTCCTGTGCTTTGGGTGTCCTAGCCAAGAAATCATTGCCAAATCCAATGTCATGAAGTTTTTCTTGTATATTTTTTGTAAGGGTTTTAAAGTTTCAGCTCTTATATTTAGGTCTTTGATCCATTTTGAGTTAATTTTTTTTATATGGCATAAGGTAAGGGTCCAAAGATAAAACTTACAATATTAGAAGTTACTAGTAAACACACAAAATTCTAAAGAAATTTGAGTTGTTTGGTTATTAGAATTCTCTTTTTTTACTTTGGTGACCTCCTAAGGCTTTCTGCAGTATTGCACATTTTATTTAAGCTACTCTTTTATAGAAGTTACATTACTGTTTAGATTGTCATGAGTGTTGTACAAAAAGCAAAAAGAACTAGTAGTCTTAGAATAAGAGAGAAGAATCAGCATTCTCTTTTTGTTTACTTCATACTGTTCATTTAGATAGATGCCATGATATGGTGGACAAAAGCCCTGACAGTTTTTTAATTCTATTTCTGATTCTACCATTTATTAGATCTGAGACAAGAAAGTAATCAAGTCTTTTTGGGTCTCCTTTCTCATCTGTAATGCCTAGTTCATAGGGTTATTATAGGATTAAATGACACAGTATATATAGTCAGTAAATGTTCTTATCCCGTACATTGTGGTTGGCAAGGAGATGTATATATAGACAATTTATGTACAAAACGATAAGTATCTACATAATATTAAGGCAGTTGCTTAAATCATTCAGTTTTTCAAAGTAAAGTGGCAGTTAATGCAGGTATCTTGGTAAAGGAAAATCTATCGAACTGAACACTTACAATTCATACACCTTTCATAGTATATACTATACTTATGTAAGTTTACATTAAAAATAATGTGTGTAGGGATAACATTATACATTATAAGGTTAACAAGAGTTTTCTGTATGGTGGGATTATGGTTGGTATTTTTTTTTTTTCTCCTTTATACATTTCTGTACTTTTCAGGTTTTCTAAAGTGATCATGGGTTATTTTTATAATTATTTTTTAAAAGAAACTTAAAAGGTATTTTAATACTGGCTGAAATATTTGTAAATGGCATACCTGGATTTCGCTTTAATTGAATTCATTAAGGAAGGGGAGCATGAAGTAGTTGGGAGTGTTTAGGTGAAAAGGTAATTGATCCAGATGGATAATGGAACATGGGATTCATTATATTATTTATTCTTTACTTTTTGAACGTGTCTGGAATTTCCATAATAAAAAGTTTTTAAAAATTATTAAAAGAGTGTACTATGAAATGGGAGGCTTAATAAGGATTCAAGTATAAGATGTCTTTCTTTTTTCTGAGGGGAATAATTTTTGGAGAACAAAAATTAGTCTCCTGATACAGGAGCATGCATAGCATTTCACAATTATGGGAGGTTTTTTGTTTGTTCTCTGGGCTTAACGCTCCTACATTTTAGCTGAGTCACTTTAGCTGGGCTGCATTCACCTGCAGAATATGCATGAAATGGCATTTGCTCTCTACATCCAATCATGGATGTCTTTTTTTGTCTTAATATAACTTTATTGAGGTATATTTTACATATCCTATAATTCCCCTATTTCTAATATACAACTTAGTGTTTTGTTGTTGTTTTTAGTAAATTTAATGAGCATAGGCAGCCATCATCATAGATAAATTTTAGAACATTTCTAACACTTTTATAAAATCCCTCATGTCTCTTAATTGTTAATCCCTGTACCTACCCTCAGCACCCACTTACCTACTTTCTGTCTCTGTAGATTTGCCCCTCGAGGACATTTTCTGTAAATTGAATTATATAGTATGTAATCTTTTGTGTATGACTTTTTTCTTAGCATATTGTTTTTGAGTTTTAGCCTTGTCCTAGCGTGTATCAGTATTTAGTCCCTTTTTATTGCTGAGTAGCATTCCCTTCTATTGAGTTGATGTGTTTATGCATTCAGCCATTGGTGGCCACTTAGATTGTTACCAGTTTTTGGCAATTATGAATAAAGCTGCTTTCAACATTGACATGGAAGTCTTTGTGTGGATATATGTTTATTTTTTTTTGGTTAGGTGCCTAAGGTTGCAATTGCCAGGTTATATGGCAAATTTATGTTTAACTTTTTAAGAAATTGCCAGTGTTTTCCAAAGTGGTTACAGCATTTTATTTCCTTCCAGCGGTGTATGAGGGTTTCAGTTTCTCCCTATCCTCTCCAACAGTTGTTTATTGTATATCTTTAGAATGTAGAATAACCGTTCTAGGGCTGTGAAATAGTATCTCTTGGATTTGATTTGCATTTCCCTAGACTAATCATGTTGAGCATCCTTTCATGTACCGGTTAGCCATTAATATATCTTGCTTATATGATGTATAATGTCTACTCAGATCTTTTGGCCCATTTTTTAAATTGATTGTCTTCTCATTTATTGAGGGTTATCTATCTTTACCAACTGAACAACACCCCATGCACATTCATCTTTCTCTTGCTCTTTGTCATTCCTTTTTTTTTTCCCCCAGTACTTTGTCCCTCTCTAAATTCTTTTTTCTCCTCAAGGTTTAGTTCAAGTACCACCTTCTTTTTGAGGGCTTTCCTGCTTAGCTATTGACTTTCCTGGCCTCTTAGACAAATTATTATTTGTTCCTTGAAAATTAGTACTTAATTATTTTAAAAAGTAGAACGATCTTGGCATTGGTGAACTTAAAATTTGCACTTTGGAATACTGAGTTTCTGATGTGGATATAGTAATTTATGATTTTTCTGAGGCATGAATTTGAATCAGTTGTGTATTACTTTTCAAGGCTGGTCTGAGGAAGTAAGTCACTTAGCCAGTAATTGAGGTTAGCCACTGCTTAGGATTCTCCTTATGAGGCAAATTATTTGCTATAGACTTATTTACAAATTTTAGGATTTTTTTTTAAGGTCTACAGACTATCCTTTATCCATTTCAGTGGTCTGAAATTATCTTGAATTTTAAAAATTGTTTTCATGTGTAACATATCCTGTACTAGATTTTAGGATCATTCACTCACTCATTCAACAATCATTTAATCATTTACTGAGTGTCCACTATGTTAATAACGTTGGCCCTGTCACTAAGTGTGTGACCCCGGGTGTGTTACTTAAGTATCTCTGTTTTCCTTGTATAAATCAGAAAAACAAAAGCATCTAACTCAAAGTTGCTAGAAGATCTAATAAGATACTTTGAAAGCACCCGCAATAGTATCCGGCACTTCGTAGCTGCTCAGTAGACTTTAGGTGTTAATATGTGCAACTTGTGATAAGAACCAAAGATGCATTGGTGCATAAGACTGACAGGGTCCCATTTTGCAGAGTGTACAATCTGGTGGGAAATGGAGACACAGAACAAGTAATTAGATAAGTGAAGAGCACTACTAAGGAGAAATAAAATGTCTATATTTCTCTGTGTTACCTCATGGGGGAAATGGTGGTTAATTGAGGGGATAGAGATGGGGGAACTGTAGATAAAAATTGTAAGGGAAAGACTGAGTCAGTGAAATGATTCCTCAAATACAGAGTTGTATTAAAAGCCTAACAATATGCATATATATAACTTACTTGTTTTATCATGATCTTGAAAATTGTGCTACAAGAAGTGTCGTATCAAAAAAAAAAAGTGTGGTATCAGTATGCAAGTTCTGTTCACAGTTAAGAGATGCAAAAAAATACATTTTCAAAGTCTGGAATATATTTTGGAAGGGCAGAATCAAGCATTTGACTTTCTACCTTAGTATTGCAACTTTGTTGTTAAGTGTCAGGACAAACCAAGAAGTGGACTTTGATGGTGGTGCTTCTGGAGATTAAAATTGTGAATGTATGTGTTTAATAAATTTTGCCATACAATTATGAGAAATGCAGATTTAGTGTTTTCATATGTGTTTGTGATGGGTCAGATTTTGATTTATATATCATTCTTCAAAGTATATGTAGATTACTTGTACTTCAAGGTCTGTATGCTGGACTATAAGAAAATTTGGTATTTAACTCAAAACACTCAATACTGCATCAGTTATTTAATTCTTATTCCTTACACTTTTTAATGTAAATATGTGTAAAATTTTGCTACTCTATACTAAGATACTTTTACGGAGACTTTTTTTTTTGGAGAATAATTTTATTTGTATCTAAGTACTGGTAAACCTTCTGATAAAATCATAAATGTATGATTACATGAGATGTTTTTTAGTATGACTACAATGAGTAGAACTTATTTATAGACTAGATATATTACTGAAAAATTTTGTATAGTGTAAATATTTACAAGTTAAGTCATTTTTCCTTTAAGATTAGAGCTGCTTTTATGAGGAAAAATAGTCCCTAAGATCTAAAAATCTCAGCAAAAATAATGCAAAAAAATTTTTAAAGTAATGTTTTTAAGGAACATTGAAATTGGAAATTAATATTTGTGGATTTAAAACTAAGTAGATATCAGCCTTTAATATTAAGCCAAATGTTAAATATTTTTGAAAATCTTTATTGTCTTGTTTGCTTAATTTCTCAAAATAGTTAAAATATACACAGTGCGAAGTTTAAAAAGTACAAAGAAAGATAAAAGATGAAAAATGTTTTCTCCTGTTATCTAGTCACCTAATTTTTTTTTCCCTTCAGGCAAACACTATTACTATTTCTAGCAAATTCTTTCAGCAAGGGTTCATGCATTTGTATATAGCATATGTGTTGCTTTAAAAATTTCCTCTATTGTGTATTTTATTTTATTTTATTTTATTTTATTTATTTATTTTTAAGATTTTATTTATTTATCCGACAGAGAGAGAGAGACCACAAGTAGGCAGAGAAGCAGGCAGAGAGAGAGGGGGAAGCAGGCTCCCCGCTGAGCAGAGAGCCCGATGCGGGGCTCGATCCCAGGACCCCGAGATCATGACCTGAGCCGAAGGCAGAGGCTTAACCCACTGAGCCACCCAGGCGCCCTCTATTGTGTATTTTAAATGGAGCCTTTGTACCTCTGTCCCAAATTTACTTTGACTATCACAAACTTAAAGCTGTTTGTTCTAAAAGGCTCTTATAATTGCAAAGAGTTACACATTTATAAAATGCTTTCATAAAATTGTTTGGGTGGTTGGTTACTCAGTATTTATATTGTTTGTTCTTTATTTTAAAATTTTATTTGAGAGAGAAAGAGCATACACAAGGGGAGCAACAGAGGGAGAGGGAGAAGCAGGCTCCAGGCTGCAGGAGGAGCTCAACATGGGGCTCCATCCCAGGACCCTGAAATCATGACCTGAGCCGAAGGCAGATGCTTAACCAACTAAGCCAGCCAGGCACCCCTGTTGTTTGTACCTTTTCATATTTAAAACTTTGATTAAAAAAAAAAAAAGATTAAACCTACCTCAAACAAAGCACTTTCATACCTCTTTGATAAACCCAGTATTCTTACAGGATAGACAACTAGATATTATCATCCCTGTTTTAAAAATCTATAAAATGAGGTTTAAAAAGTTTATACAGTGACAGACCTGGGGTTTGACTCTTGTTTTTTGGGCCTTCAGCCCATTTCTTTCTACTGTATTCCACTTCTTTGACCAAGTCCAGGGCTCTGACTTACAATACAGTATTCTTTCCATGACCCCCATAGCCACTGCTTCTGTACATCTTATATTGAGCAGAATCTATGAAATGTCGATTGTTTATTTACCACTAGGGGTGTTAACACTTGGAACAATAACTCTGTTCTTTTTGATTTTCACTGTAGTCACTGCAAGTTGTTGACAGTGAACAGCCACTGCATTCTTTTCTATCTAAATATTAAGTCCCATTAAAGGATCATTTTCATAATTCATGATTTCTTTGAATGCTTATTTTCACTTACTGAGTTTTCTTATATTTTCTTTACCTATATTTAATACTTTAATGTAATTAGGCAGGCACTTGGTCTGAATTCTATTGAGATTTTCATTTTGTATTTTTAAAATTTTTTATACATAGTCTGGAATGGGAAAAGAAAATTCTTGACTTGGAATATTTATCACTCAAGTCACATTTCTCGTTTTGGTTTTTGAAACAGGATTCCTTCTATTTCTGAAGTAATAAGCAGCACAGTGGTTTTATTTGTTAGAAAACTAATTATGATAACATTGTAAAATTGATATTCTTTTTCATTAATGAGTTGTTAAAATTCAGCCATTTGATTTGGGCTTTTTTCTTATCAAAACCACACTTAAGTCATTCTGTACAGCTCTTGTCATCTTGTTAAGTTACTTCAGGCTTTTTCATCTGTTAAGTGGGCATGCTGGTAATACTGTGTGCTATTCTAAGAATAAGATAATATGTAAAACTGCTCTGTAAATCGTAAAATACACAAATATGAGATATTTTTGTTTATTAAACTTGTTCCCATTCATGCGATTTTGGTGGGCTAATTATAGTTTTCATCATCTTAGAAAATATTTCTCAAGTATCTCAGTATTGTTTATGTGCCAGACATTCAAGAATCAGTTTTAGTCTGTTAGAATTTTTAATCCTCATTTTAAGTTATATATTATGGAAAAAATTTTTAAATGCATTAGAGAACTTAAATTACACATTATCTTTGGCCAGAGATGAAGGCCTAAATTTTAAAAGTTTTACAATTGTACAGTGCCTTTCTGTTACAAGTAATTAAAAAATTTAAAGATGTAAAGTTAAATTTGGAAATTCAAAGTTTGAGTTATTTGTAAGCTATCCCTTAGGTGGCTTTTGTTGTTTTATGGTGGAAACTTCACTTTTCACCTTTATTCTCAAAGTTCCACTGATATTCAGGCAATTGAGATCATTAATAATAGAATTTTATTTTATTAATGCTTACAGATTCTCTGTGTGACAGGATTCAATTAGGGCATGTTGCTGTTCTGCAACGTCTGGGGCCTAAGCTGAGGAGACTCAAATGACTGGGTGAGATGTGAATGGCTGGGTACCAGAATCCTCTGGAGGCTTCTTTACTTATATGTCTGGTGCCTGGGCTGTAATGACTTGAGAGCTGGGCTCAGCTGGGATTGTTGACTAAATCTCCTTGTGGCCCAGGCTTCTCACTTCAGGGCTGCTGGGTTCCAAGAGTAGGTGTCTGGAGACCTAGCATTACAACAGAAGCAGTAATGGGTAAGTAGCTACTTCCCTTCTTTGACCTAATCTTGGTAGTTGTCCTCTGTTAACTTCCAACTGCATTCTGCTGCAACTAGCGGAGATATATTCAAAGGATAGAGAATTAGATTTTGTATCTTGGAGGGAGTCTGGCAAGGTCACTTTGCAGAAGGCATGTGGGATAGGAGATAATATAGTGACCATTTTGGAAAATACAGTCTGCGACACGATGCCCTGATTTTCAAATTTATATGTCTTAGTATCTACTGAATAATGCCATTTGAACATTTCAGTGGCTTAAAATAAAACACTACTAAAACATACCCCTTCTTTACCCCTGCTCTTTTACCCCTACTCTCTCACACAGTGAGAAAACTGCATTTTGTGTAAGTTAATGTACCTTTACTATGCAGTTATGCAAGCCAGATCTCTGCTTGTTGACAGCCTCTCCCTTCTCCCCTAGATAAGTGAGATTGTTTCATTGGTTTTCTTTCCAGGTGTTCATGGAATTCACATTTATTCATCCCTATTGTCACAGCTTTAATTTAGGCCGTTGCCTCCTCTTTAGGTTACTGTAGCATTCTATTTAACTTCTGTATTTTTATTTAATCCTTAGCTATATGAAATGTGGTTCTAAAGTCACAATTGGCTTTGAAAAAGTAAACCTAGTAGAATATATACATCCAAAGGAATGTTATTTTCAAGGTAATCCCTGCATTTGTGCTTTTTTAAAATTTTTCTACAAATATTTACTGAGCAGCTACCATGAATAAGACATTGTGTTAGCCATATTTGTTTATTCTTTAATCTGTATTTCCCTTTTATAATGCTCATGACTGATCATGTTTCACTATAATTATTTTTTTATTGTGTTATTTTAGTCACCATAAAATACATCATTAGTTTTTGATGCATTTGTGTTTTTTAATAAATGTTTTTGTTTAAAGCTGCTTATACATACATATAGTCATAATTGATCAAATCACTGTTTTTAATTGATCTTGTATCATCTTTATAGTTTGGGTAACAGGCTTCTGGAGACTAATGAGAGTTGTGTTCTCTTTTTCTAGAATAAGCTTAACACACACACAATTTGAAATGGTTCAAAGAAGCACTAAAGTTAAGAAGTTTTGTTTTGTGGTTACATACCATTCTTCATACTTGGCTCCATGCCAACTGTGATTAATTGGTGGTTAGAATCTGATTTCCCTTTCTAGAGATTTTTCCTTCTGTGGGGTTATACATTTAAGAGAACGAAACAGGCAGGAAAGAAATGCAAACAATGAATTCCACAAATATTTCTGAATACTGGCACTATTATGATAATTGATGCATATCCTCCCACACTGCTTTGAAGGAGACAGCAGTTTGGATGTATAAGTTCTAATGTGTTTATTAAAATAAACTATTCATTTCACTTATAAGGTCTTTCTTTAGATTACCAGTTTAGTTTGCATTGAGTAAATACTGTTGTTCTACAAGCAACATATACTTTTTGTCTTATGTACTTAAGACAAAATGATGTCATGAGAGGTAGATCTAAATCGTCCATAGTGTATAGATAATGGAATTTGTTGAATTATATTGGTATTATTTTGAAGTTTGTATTTGTATTTTCAATGGGTGAAAAGAAAGCTGCTAAGCAGGCTGATAGTAAGCATAATATAATGAGAGGGAATATTTAATACACTTAGGAAATCAGGCATATAACTTATGTATAATTAGTTATTTTTCGGTAAATATTTCTTTCCTGTTTATTAAGTAAGTCCTGTGCCTTATCCGTTGTGTTCACTTGGTTCCAGTTATTTAATGTACCTAGAAGGAATAAAACTTGTATTTCTTTCAGAGTACTTCAAATCTATATTTTTTATGCTAATTCCCAATGACCCATTTCCTCCAGTTTTAATCTTTCTATATATAATGCAGTGGTTGTGTTTCTGTAGTTTTCAAAAATTTTTATAAAACTAGTTCTGAAGGAATAGGGAGAGTTAATGGCTAGAGAGAAAGTAATTCCCAAAGGAATTTCAGTAGTAGTTTTTTTTAAAGGCATAGGACTACATAGTTTAAAAGGCTAAATATCACTAAACAAATTCATCATCTGATTTTTAGCTTATTTCAGCTCAGAAGTGATGACTTTTCTTATGGTATCCAATATTGTCTATTTGCATTGTCTAGTGTTTCTAAAGCAGTGTAAAAAAATATTTTGCTGTTTGTGGTCATCCTTGTCATAATTCTCACTTTAACAGCAAAGTATTTCACAGTTAAGCACTATGTGGTTTTTAGTTTGAGTATGCTGATATTTCTTAATTTGATGCTTTAATATTTTTTTTTCTTCTGGGTGTGTTTTCTTTAATAATTGAGAATTAATTAGTTTATTTCTTGATTCTACTGTAGAAGGCCACCATGAGGCAAACTGTTTCTAAGCCCTAATTTATTAAAATGGACAGTTGCCTCAAAAACTGTATTACTGGATATTCATTATAAGAAAACTGAAAAGGAATTCCTTTTTAGCATGCACTCAAACACTAGTCTAAGAATTCTTACAAGTACAATAAATGGATGGGTGAAACCAAAACCATGGTGAATAGAACTCAACTGTCTTCTTCCACTTGTTTCTTTTAACTGCTTTATAGCAATGATTCTTAAACTTGTTTGTGTATCAGAATCCCCTGGAAGCCATGTAAAAACACAGACTGTAGGACTCCATGCTAGAGTACTAATTTGGTACTTAGTAATTCAGTATGTCTGTGTGGGTCCTGGTGGTGGTGATGCTGCTGGTCCTGAGACCATACTTTAAGAAGCACTGCTTTATAATGTTTATTGTAATAATTGTAGAATGAATTTTTCCATTCAGTTGCATTAGTTAATAGAAGGTTGCTTAAATATAGCACAGTGTGTCCTGTGTAATACACTAAGACCAGAGAAACTAGTTTCTGGGTCACTACTTACCAGCTGTCTGATCTTAAAGTTATTATTTAATCTGATACATGGTTTCCTCCTCCATAAAATGAAGAGTTGTCCTTTGAGGATAAAATTAATGTGTGGAAAAATATTTTAAACTCTACATTGCTGCACAAATATAAAATAATATTGTATATTCTTTAAAAACTTCAGCTTGTTTTAAAATACTGTGGCTAGAGGGTATTGTGCTAAGTGAAATAAGTCAATCAGAGAAAGACTATTACCATATGATGTCACTGATATGTGGAATTTAAGAAACAAGGCAGAGGATCATAGGGGAAGAGAGGAAAAAATGAAACAAGACGAAACCAGAGAGGGAGACAAACCATAAGAGACTCTTAATCACAGGAAACAAACTGAGTGTTGCTGGAGGGGAGGGGGGTGGAGGGATGGGGTAACTGGGTGATGGACATTGGGGAGGGTATGTGTTGTAATGAGCACTGAGTGTTACATAAGACTGATGAATCACAGACCTGTAGCCTGAACAACAAACAAACAAAAAATACTGTGGCTTATCATAGTTTTATGTTAAGTATTTTGAGAAGTACTTATTTTCTGCCTCCCCTTGTTGCCCCTTATCCTTTTAATCTTGATTACTTTTTAGTAATGATGTCTTTCAGTTGAAGTAATCTCAAATGGCTTGGAAAGGAAACATGTTAAAATGAATACACAGTCTTGTGGGACTCTAACAATAAAAGCATTTTGTGGGACCAGAAAGATAACCATGCAAGTTATGTTGATAGTAGTCAGAGGGAAAAATTGTAATTATTCTGTGACCTTTAAAGATTTTATCAAAACAGGGACGCCTGGGTAGCTCAGTCGGTTAAGCGGCTGCCTTCGGCTCAGTCATGATCCCAGGGTCCTGGGATCGAGTGTCACAATGGGCTCCTTCCTGCTTCTCCCTCTGCCTCTGCCTGCCACTCTGCCTGCTTGTGTGCTTTCTGTCTCTCTCTCTCTGACAAATAAATAAATAAAATCTTAAAAAAAAGATTTTATCAAAACATTTAAAACTGTGGTTTATAAATGTATAGGGAAAGGAAACAGTAAAACTCATATTTACTACAAGGTAATTTAAAACGTTAGAAATGTTGAGGTAAATTGTTTTACTTCTTTGTAAAAAAAACATATCCAGATCAGTTTGAATACTGCTTGCTTTGTATAACTTTAAAATACGGAGATAGAAAAAAAATACAGTACTATCTGAATTAGAGAAACACTACATTCAATATAGTTTATGTTGGGTTTGTTTTATTAGACTATTTACATATGGACATTTAGGGGCGCTTGGGTGGCTCAGTCGGGTGAGTGTCCAACTCTTGATTTCGGCTCAGGTCATGATCTCGGGGTCGTGGGATTGCACGCCGTCAGACTACACGCTCAGTGGGGAGTCTGCTTGAGATTCTCTCCTTCTGTCCCACTAAAATAAATAGGTAGATAAATATGGACATTTAAAAAGAATGGAATCATAGAATAAAAATGGTTCATAGAGTCTGATAAGATCCTTTGAACCATAATGTTTTAAAGCTAAGGTCAGCCAACCTTTTGTATAAAGGGCTTTTCAGGCCAAGAAGAAAAATCAAGGATATTATATAAGTACTTATATAGTAAGAGAAAACAAATTTACACAGAGAAGGAGAAAGACAAAGAGAAAGAAATTTATACAGATTTTTTATTGATGAGATTCAAAATAATCATAATTGAGTATAAATTTTGTAATCCTGGTCTAAGGAGAATTCTCTTAGGTGGAGTAACATTACTCTTCACTGGGTTTGAAGGTTAGTGTACCCTGTCATCAAATTGATTGCAGATATTTAGCAGTAAAAACTATTCTTCAACTCAGGAAAACAGTGCTGGGTGTCTTTGGCATGTGAGCCATAGTTGTTGACTGATGTTTTAGAATATAAGAGACTTTTGCCATCATCTAGTAGTGAAGTGAGGGTTGTTTCCCAAGGTCACACGGTTATTTAGTAATAGGTGGTGTCAAATCATAGTGGTATTTAAAATGAACTACTTCTGATGTTCTTAACTGATGTATTATTAACCAGAATACCCTATTTCCTACTGATTTTAAAAATGGAAATTCACTTTTTACTAAAACTGCCACCTTACCTCTTCCCCTACTTTACATCTTTTTTCTGCATTGAATTTTAGTAATACCTCAGCTTCTTAAATACTAACGATAATATTTTAAAATGAAAAATAGGGTTTTAAAAATTTTAATGACGATTTGGGGGCATCTGTACTGTATTTTTATAAATATGCATTTTAAAATTTTAAAATATGCATTTTATAAATGCATCATCTGTACTGTATTTTTAAGGTAATTTAAATTATTTTTAATTACATATATTGGTGAACTGTAGAGTTTTTTAGTATCAGACATTGTGAGCTTTTATTAAGTAGTATTTTAAATATCTACAGTTACTATTTTCATATTGTCCCCCTTCCACTTCTACCACTGATAAAATGGAAAGAGCTTTGATCCATAGAGGACTAGACTGAAGCACCAAATATCAAATGCTCGGCACAGAGTAGGTAATGAATAAATTGTGTGTGTATGACAAAGTAATTTGACAAAACTACTTTATAAAGGGCTTAATATAGTTTCTGGATGACTTTTACTAATTATTAAATTATAATCTAGTAGTTTCTTTTAATACCAAATTTAACACATTTGCTCAATATTCGTAGATACATTTGTGTAATAGAGTGGTTAAGAAACCAGGATCTGGAATTAGATTATTCAGTTGTGAAATCTGATTAGCCATACACCCAAGCCATGCAACCCTTGAGCAAATTAACCTCTTTGTGCCTCAGTGTCCTAATCTTTAAAATGAAGATGCTAGTACAAACCTCATAGGGTTACTGTGAGGCTTAATTATGTTAGTACATAGTTCGTTCTCAACAACTATCGGTTACAATAATAGTAATTATCTTATATTTGAATGTTTTAAATTCAGCCTATCAATTAAATTTAAGGGTCTTTTATTATAGGTAGGATTTACCTAATTTACCTCATTTCGTAAGTTATAAACAACAAGAGGGAAAATTTCCCATTGAACTGGGCATGTGTATTTTATAGTGCTTTATGTAGTCATAAGTAGAAAAATTGGTTAAATATCAGGACATGTACATGGTCAAGAAGTTGTAGTCCTGGTGTGATATCTTGAGATAATCACAAGAATGATGTGTTGAGTTTTTTTTATGAGGTTTTTTTTTTTTTACTCCTCACTGAACATGTACCCTGTATTTTGTAACTTAAGTATATAATATTCTGTTCTTAATATTAATGCTTCTGGTTAGTATAGTTACTTGACCAAAAAAAATCTGCTTTGAGAGAAGAAGTTCTTTGGGAATTAGTAATCGCAGTTGTACTTATCCTTATGGTTATAAATATATATTCTTTGTATAGTTTCATTAAACTATATTGTGTAAATTAATACATTTAGCAGCAAGAGAATTTTACTACTGAATTTCTTTTGAATTTGCATTCTTCCCAACTTCTTGTAGAAGAAGTTACAAATGAGTTTACAAAGCCTGCAATCAGATTATTTAATGGTCTTTCTTTTGTCGTGTTTTCTAACATATGCCTCTTTTTTTCTCCCCAGAGGAAATAAAAGCAGAAACTGAAAAACAGAGGTTTGTGGGGTTTCTTTTCTTTAGTAAAAATAATTTTCAAACATATCAATCTTGGCTAAAATAGTAATATAATCTCTGTATGTGATCTTTATAATAAAACTAATAAAATGGCTTAAGAAATATAAGCCGAAAGGTCTCATAAATAAGTATATAAGGGTATTCCTGAAATACCATATGATATGCTTTAAAATCTATGTTTAAAAACTCTGATTCATATTTAGAAAGATTACTAAATATTTAATTGTTTTGTAATTTAAATACTTTCTAAGTAATTAAATAACTAATTTATTTGATTTTCTTGCATTTAGTTACAGCTGTGGCCACTAGCTTTTGACCTGTAGCAAATAAAAATTTCCCTGGGGTATGGTTACCCTCATGAAATATGGGAAGATAAAAGTTGGTTTAGCAAAATTCCCTTTAGAACTGAAACTTTGTGTTTTTGTATGAGTTAATCATCAATATGAAAAATGTGATATTCTATTCAGACTCTTCTTTTTCCTTTAGTCCTCCTCATGGAGAAGCGAAAGGTGGATCAAGCACCCTTCCACCAGTGAAATCAAAAACAAATTTTATTGAAGCAGACAAGTACTTCTTACCCTTTGAATTGGCATGCCAGTCCAAATGTCCCCGTATAGTTAGTACATCTCTTGATTGTTTACAGGTATGTGTAAAATGTCATTATCTAAAAAATACCTAATTTGAATGTGTTTCTAAACGTCACTCATAATTGGTGATTCAGACATTTTCCATGAAAGCCTTGGATATTCTTGTTGTGATAAGAAACCAAATGGTTGCGTATGTTTGAGGGAGGTAAAATAATAGTTGTAAAAAAAATAAAATAATAGTTGTAAAAAAACTAAAATAATAGTTGTAAAAGAATGTTCCTAGTTTAAGGGTAACAAAAATCATTAGTTAGCTTAGTGAGACACATTATCTTTACTAAGTGTTGATTTGGTCTCATTTCCATCAGTGAGATGCAAGAACAGTAAGGCTTAACCTGTTGCTGAATTTACATATTTCATGATTTGCAATGATTTTACTAAGTGATTTGCAAATGATTTTACTAAATGCCTGCTGTTTTATTTAAAGCAATAGGTTAATAATTTTTTTTAAAGATTTATTTATTTATTTATTTGACAAAGAGACAGAGGGATTACAAGTAGGCAGAGAGGCAGGCAGAGAGAGAGGAGGAAGCAGGCTCCCTGCTGAGGAGAGAGCCGGATGCGGGGCTCGATCCCAGGACCCCGAGACCATAACCTGAGCCGAAGGCAGAGGCCTCAACCCACTGAGCCACCCAGGCGCCCCACAGTAGGTTAATATTGACAGTTTAGTATATTCACTGCTGGACTTTAGCTCTGATTTTCATTTATGTCAGAAAAATTCCTGAGATCTTTCATCCTGTTTTATTTACATGCACACACACACACACACACACACACACACAGGATTCTCTTAAGACTTAAGATACTTGTAAAACTTCCAGATAGAGGGGTCTTTCTCTTTTCAGGTATTTTCACTGTTTGGGAAATTATACCTATTGAACTAATAATTCAATGGCTAGGAAAAGACCATATTCATATGATTTTTTCAGAACATAGATTAAGTTCATTTGATTTGTGACCTTGTTTTCCCTGAAAAATTAAAACTATGATATCTAAGGCTTTCAGGGCTATAATGGATGATGAATGAACAAAACTGTGATTTATTATAGCCAGTGCATGTAAATTGGGTTTTCTGCATTTTCACAGATCTGATTTGGAAAGAGATTTTGAGTCATTTAAATGTGTTAATACGACTTTCACAAAAGTGATATCAGTAGTGGTTAGATAGAATGCAGTAAGCTATTCTTGATTCATCAGAGATAAGGTCTGAGGCCTGGCTTTCTCAAAATATTGCCCAATGGTTTTATTGTGGTTATTATGTTTTTGTGGTTATTATGAATGTAAATAATTTCACGTTTATAACTAATAAAGTTTTCTTCAGGAAAAGTTGGTATAATCTTGGCTTTGATTTTACTTTAATGTTTTTATATAAAAAGTTTAATATCTACTGAATTATGTATTATAATTTTAATGTATATTTAATTAGCATATATATTAGCTTAATGGGGATCTTTGTTTTCTTTTCCCATTTCAGAAACTTATTGCTTATGGGCACTTGACTGGCAATGCTCCAGATAGTACAACACCAGGCAAAAAATTAATTGATAGAATTATTGAAACAATCTGTGGCTGCTTCCAAGGTCCTCAAACAGATGAAGGAGTTCAGTTGCAAATAATAAAGGTAATTGATTATATAGTGAATTTGTCTTTCATAATCTCTGTTTTTTAAAATCAGAAAGCCATTATCTTGGTAATATTTGGAAAGGTCATTTTATGTGCTTCCCAGCTGTAATAGAGGTCATTTAGTTGCTTTTTAGTCACCATATGAGGGGGTTTTGTTGAATGTCAAGAGTTCACTAGAAGATTGTATTATATTTCCAAGTCTGTTTGTTTTGAAGGTCCCAATTTAGGCTTGGGCCCCCAGAGTTTTTCAGTTTCAGGAATTGACTGTACATATTCCATCTTCTGAGCTTTAGGGTCCATGTGATGTTCCTTTGACTCCTCTAGTTTTTTCTCTACTTTTGGGCCCCTTAGAGTCTGCCCTCTAGACCCATGCTTCACCATGTGAACTATTTGCGTACTAGCTTTCCTGATTCCCTTGTACCTATTCATCTGCTGAACCTGCTTGGCTGAACTTTGTGCCGGGTTTGTGCTGTAATATACCTGGATGATTAAACTCCTTTAAAGAAAAGTCACTCAGTTGTTTTTTTCAGTCTCTTATAAATTTTGAATTCTTAATATGACTACTAATGGTAGCGGTGATACATTTATACATCAGTAAAATTTTCTTATATTTTTAGTACCTTTGAAATCATTTACATGTATCAAGTGTTTTTCATGTGTGAATATAGCCCCTTCTGAGCCTTTCAGTTTCATAGCTGTATTCACTTCACAAGTTGTATTTTTATTCTAAAAAAGCTATCCAGTCAGTTGGCCTGTCATTTGCAATTTTCTATCAGTCATGATTTATTTAGCATATATTCAATGCTGACTTTGCATAGCATTGTACAACATAAAAGGACAAAAGAGTCCTTGCTTTTGAGAAATTGCAAGTACCCTAAAGTATGAACATTCCAGCAAATTAAAGTTGTTGACTTTGTTGAGGATTCACTTAGGAGTATTTTAAATGCTTTATTCTAATTTAATCTGATATTTTAATGCCTTATTCTATTTGTAAACCTCTTCAACAACAACAATAGTACATTTATTGAGTCTGGTCTATAAGAAAGATTTCAGAAAAATTTGAGAGTGAGTAGGACGTTGCGTATCCTCCAAAGTTGACAGTCTCATTCGATAGATATATCGTATGAAGCATATCTGTGTTCTGTTGTGACAGAGTTAATGCTGTGCATTTTAAGAAACTAAGTAATATTTTTATTAAAATGTAACTTAGGTTGATTGATTAGTATGATTGAATAGTTTTCTAGCGTTCTGGGTTTGGATTATTTGGAAATTACTTCCAGTTGATGATATGTATTCAAGGCTGGTAGAAATTCTCTTGGTGTATACTGAAAATTCTGTTAGTGTATACCTGAAAGTGGTAATGGTGTCTGAAAATACTCATATTTTTGTGCTGAAACTCTGGATGTAGAAAATTGCTTCGGGGCGCCTGGGTGGCTCAGTGGGTTAATAAAGCCTCTGCCTTCAGCTCAGGTCATGATCTCAGGGTCCTGGGATCGAGCCCCTCATCGGGCTCTCTGCTCAGCAGGGAGCCTGCTTCTCCCTCTCTCTCTGCCTGCCTCTCTGCCTACTTGTGATCTCTCTCTCTCTGTCAAATAAATAAATAAAAGTGTTAAAAAGAAAAAAAAATTGCTTCAACTGTGTCTTTCTTTTTAAAGGCTTTACTTACTGCAGTAACATCTCAACACATAGAAATTCATGAAGGAACTGTACTGCAAGCTGTGAGAACATGTTACAATATCTATCTAGCAAGCAAAAATCTCATCAATCAGACTACAGCCAAAGCTACTCTTACTCAGATGCTAAATGTTATCTTTGCACGCATGGAAAACCAAGCGGTAAGTATTAAAAAGAGAGAGATTTAAAGAATACCATAGGCATCAAATATAGAAAAGAGTTTATAGAGAAATTATAGTGAGATCTTTTGTGCTTGTAGAGAAGAATGTTTTCATTTACAGTTCTACTTATTGGAGATCTGTGGTATTATTTTGCTTCGTTTGAGGTTTACTGACTTGTTTGACTTTGGAAAAAATATATTTTTAGTGGTTCACAAGTAGAATTTGAAAGATTTATTGTCATCATCCTCATGGAAGTGTTTATGAATAGATAATATTTTTATTGTACTCAAGCTTAGTAGATCAGTTTAATGTAGATATAAAACTACCTAATTTGATCTATTCTGCTATAACATTTTTTAGTCACTGAGTGCTTTAAAAATAAAATACATATCTATATTGTGGAAATACATTTTGGGGGGGGTAAGAGATCAGCTAAAGAATCATTTGTACATATTTTTAAATAGTTCAGGTCTTCATAATTACAAATCAACCCATTTTGAGCCCATTTTAAGCTTCAGATATTACAGAGATCTCCTTTACCCTCTTTCCTTAATGCCAGCATCTTATATAATCATATTATAATAACCAGAATCAGGAACTGACACTTGTACATTACTGTTAAATAAACTACAGAGCCTACTTGTATTTCACCAGTTTTCCTACACATGTCCTTTTTTTGTTTCAAGATTCAATCCAGAATCTGAGTTGTACTTAATAAGAATTTAGTAGAGGGTAGGGATGTTGCTAAATACCCTGAAGCACACAGGACAGCCGCTCTCCACGGCAAACAATTATCTCATCTAAAATGTCACTAGCACTGATGTTGAGAAACCCTAGTCTAGAAAGTATGGAAGTCTATAGAAAATGTTTAAAGATTTATTTTCATGCAATAACATTTTTTAAAGGATATTTCTAGAGTTTCTATAACTCTGGAATAAATAGAACTAGAATTCAACACAGTGCTTGTCTGTGATTCCAAAGCATGTGCTTGCTCCACTAAACCATAATGCAGATCTGTTGAAGTTTAGGCTGAGCGTGGGAATGCGTTGCAAGTCATAGGTTCTTCACTGCTAATTTGGAAATTGACTTTCTCATGAATGGGCTAAAGTATTGGTCTGAAAATTCTGTTCCGGTTCCAACTGTGCATCTAGTCATGCCCATCAGTTTCGGTATCTGTAAAATACGGGATTTAGACCAGGCGTTTTATAAGGTTCTTCCTACCTTTTGAGCATTAAAATATTTTAATTTAAATTTATTTTATAAATTCATATAATTAGTTCTGGTATTTCCACATAAACTGGAATATTACTAAGGAATATGAAATGTTCATTTTTGGCACAGTATTTACCTTTATGGAAATTAACTCTGTGAGAGTCATTCTTATTAGGCCATGAGGACCAGAAGAGATGTGTCTAAAAGCAATAAAGTGCTAAAAAATGAAATCCTGTGATTCTGATCATTATGTTTTTAGCATCTTATAAGTAGGCCAGTTTTATAGGTGGTATTGTATATATAATAATGACAAGTCTTCTAAAATAAAACTCAACATTTGTTGATACATCCTTATATTTGTTGATACATCCTTATTAAGATGACTGAGCAGAGACATTTAAGTACTCATTGCTATTTTATTTATTAAATGCAATTTCATTGTTTTTTTAATTAAAAAGAGGTTAGACAACATGACATAAGAACATGTTACACTGAGGGCGCCTGGGTGGCTCAGTGGGTTAAGCCTCGGCCTTCAGGTCAGGTCATGATCTCAGGGTCCTGCATCAGGCTCTCTGCTCAGTGGGGAGCCTACTTCCCCCTCTCCCTCTGCCTGCTTCTCTGCTCACTTGTGATCTCTTTCTCTCTGTCAAATAAATAAATAAAATCTTTAAAAAAAAAACAAACCATGTTACACTGAAAATTCCCTTCCACTCTTGTTTCTAATTTGGTCATTTCCTAACCCCATTCCCTATAGGTAACTATTATTATTAATTACTTTCTTGTGTATCTAGATTTTGTTTATGTATGTATGAGTAAAAATGAGCATGTGTTTTATTTTTCCCTCCCTTAGTGAAACTTTTGATTTTCGGAAAATCCACTATTGGCAATAATCCAATTATTATTCTGAGACTATTAAAATTTATTTTAGTTTTTAAATTTTGTTTTGTTTAGGTTATACATTCACATGATTCAGACACCAAAAATAGTGAAGAGAAGATATATACTGAAAGACTTCCATCTCTGTTCTTATGTACCAATTTCCATCCCTCTAAGACATAACCACTGTTACTTGTTTTTGTGTGTTTTTAGTATATTTTACGTTCTTTGCTTCTGATGTATAAAGTGTCACCTTATATATAAAGGATTTATAGTTCAGCTTAACATTATCCCTCCAAATTTTAAACAACTCATTTTACTAATACTGGAAATTATTTTATTTCTTTCCAGTTGCAGGAAGCCAAACAAATGGAAAAAGAAAGGCATCGGCAGCATCATCATCTGTTGCAGTCTCCAGTAAGCCATCATGAGCCTGAATCACCTCAGCTTAGATATTTGCCACCTCAAACTGTTGATCACATGTCCCAAGAACATGAAGGGGACCTTGATTCCCATACAAATGATGTGGATAAAAGCCTTCAGGATGACACAGAGCCTGAAAATGGATCTGATATTTCCAGTGCAGAAAATGAACAGACTGAAGCTGATCAGGCAACTGCAGCTGAAAGTAATCTTTTTGAGAAGGGTTTTTGTGGGGCATGTGCGTGTGTTAATAAGGGAATAGTGTAGGCATGCATCTTTGGGAAAGAAATTTGGGAAGGGTAGTATGACTTAATGGATATCAGACACGTTATGGTAATGTGGATTTTTCTATGCTACATGGTGAAGTTAATTGACTTGAACACATAAGACACCTATTAATGATACTGTGCATTCATTGGTATCTCATGAGTAGTATGATTTACAGACTTGTTTTGGAGGAGATATATGTTACTAAAAGGGGTCATAAATGTCTCTTAGCATGTTATATAGGGATTGGAGTTTTTTTCTTAAAATTAGTTTCATAGCCAACAATAGACCTATTTATTTAGTTAGATTCTGGAATATGACCGAAAGTTTTAGGGCATCAGAATGTTATTGGTTTGGAAAAATATAGTCTATAAAGTACTGAAATTAAATATAAAAAGAAATCTGTTGAGTAACCAACTGCCTGACATACAGAAATATTTTTATATCCTGATGTGCAGTAATCACTAAAATCGAGGTGTTCTCTGATGCTATTTTTCTAAGTAAATTTATTTATAAGAAAAGGGTGGGGCGCCTAGGTGGCTCAGTTGATGAAGCAACTGATCTTGGTTTTGGCTCTCTGGTCATGATCTCAGGTTCATGAGATCAGGCCCCGAGTCAAGTTGGGCTCCAGGCTCCATGCCCAGCATGGAGTGAGCTTAAGATTCTTTCCCCCTCCATATCCTTCTGCTTCTCCTCTCACTCTTGTGTGCTCGTGCTTTCTCTCTCTCTCGCAAATAAATAAAATCTTTTTTGAAAAAAGATTACAAGATGACAAAAATTGAATTACATTTATTTATTTTACTAATTTGTTTTTCTAAAAATAATCACATAAAGTGATTTTTTTCCCCCCAAACATTATTTCGAGCTTTAGCTATTCTAGGGAATTTGGTTGTTCCCTTTGTTCCTTCTTAGGTTGGTGCCAAAAAATGACAGAAATTCTCTTGCCTGTTCACTGTGTTTGTGTGGAGGTAGGATGGTTAGGGCTTACAGTTTATCTGAATTCTAGAGTTTTCTTTGAGAAAAGACTTCTGTAATTTATTTTCAGCTCTTGATTTTTTCTTTTTTTTAACCACATCTTTTTTATAACAATAGTGGCATGAACATCAACAGTGGCATGATTGGATGCCTTTTCACTGTTTTTCATAGTGCTTTACTATTTATTTTAAAAGGGGTAATTTTGATAAATCCAACATTGACAGTAGTCAAGCTAATAGTAAATCTATTCTAGTCTGCCCTTGCCTGAATTTCACCTACTTTTACTGTGAATTTATAAAGGGGCTGACTGAAAGGGCTAATCTCTAATAAAGCTGGGGCTTTATTTATTCCTTCATTTCTTCATGGATTCAGTAAACATTTAGCATACTGTGTCTTAGGCACTATGTGGGACTTGGGGTTAAAAAACTGTTGGAGATAAAAACATTGTTCTTAGGGTACTCATGGTCTGCCTGGATGGTCAGGTGTATAAATGACCTATAATATGATAAATATCTTGAAAGTGGCATGCACAGGGTAATTCTGCTGAGGAGAGTTAGGCAATACCTTTGTAGAGAAAGCAATCATGATTTAGTTGAATCTTGTTGGATAGGAGTTGGAATTAGCTAACTAGGAAATTATCTGATAGCAGAAACAACATGGGCTGAGACCCAAGGAATGGAAGCATCTGCTGTGTATGAGTCATCTTATAGGATACAGAATTATAAATAAAACATAACTCACTGTAGCGTAGTAATGATTACTTTGACCCTATAGGTGTTTTGTCCCAATAGCTGATAAAAATGAAAATTCTACCTGAGAAGCATTGGTTAAGAGTGCTCTGGAGTTAGATTATCTGCTTTGAATCACTTCTCTGTCACTAATTAGTTATATCACTTTGGACATAATAGTTAACTTCTCTGATGATTTCTTGTGTGTAATATTACTGTTACTCTAATCTATTTCTGTTAGATTATTTGTGTGAGAATTGACTCTTAATTCACTAATATGCAGTCTGATGCCATTTTGGAGTAGAGTCCCGGATCCCAAAGCATCCCAAAGTGCCAATTGAGCCTTCCTAAGATACTTGCAGCATTTCAAAAACCCAGTGAAAATCCTGGAAGCTTTCCAGCCGTTCCTTACTATTTCTTCCCCCCAAAGAATCTACATATCCAATGACATTCCAGAGTTAGCTTGCAGATAAAACAGGATTTTCTGAAAATCCTGTTTTATCTGCAAGCTAACTCTGGAATGTCAAGTTTTATCAGTTTCTCTTAGGCTGCTCAGAAGTTCTGATGGGCTTTTAAATCTGTTTTTGGTTGTTAAATTGGGGAATGAATTCTTTCTTACTTGTTAAATTTAGTTTTACATTGGATATGTAGATTCTTTGGGGGGAAGAAATAGTAAGGAACGGCTGGACACCTAGATAGCCCTATGTCTCTTCTTCAAGAACCTCAAAAATATTAAGGCACAACGATGAGCTTGTTATTACTGATGAACTGAATCAATGTAGGCTCTAATTACATTTAATATATACTTATACGAGTATCAGATGTGTTAGAAATGTTTCATTCAAAATACTTTAAAGTGTTTGGCTCCTAAAGGAATAATCTAGAAAATTTACTTAGGTTGAATCATCATTTATTAGTTTGTCAGGTAAATTATTTTTTAAATTGACTTGAATTTTGAGTTCTGAATTTTGAAGGTTTAACTTATAATCACTTCTAGTTTCATATATCATATTTTCTTTTATTCTTAATTTTTAAGGAAAGTTTTTAATTTTAAATGTTTAGTAAAGTTTCCAAAAAATTAAAATAATGTTTTCTTGGATTTTTCTTTTTTAAAGCATTATCTAAAAATGACATATTATATGATGGAGAAAACCATGACTGTGAGGAAAAGCCACAAGACATTGTACAAAGCATTGTAGAAGAAATGGTGAACATCGTTGTTGGAGGTAGTGTATTTCACTCAAAATTAGTTTTTTCCGTCTTTGACTATTTCATCCCACTATGGAGGCTATTTATATAATGCGTGGAGAAAAAATACAAGCTTTCTCAAATTGGAGTTTGCGTATAGGAAAAATATTTAAATACCTTTATAGAACAGTTACTCGCTTTTTTCTCCAGGTTCAGTTATAATCTTTTATAAAAACCCATTATTTCCCTACTGCATTAAAAAAAGTTGATGCCATTTCATTTTTTTTGTTTTTGTGTTTGGTGGCAGAGATATATTCTTTATCCTCCTAAATGTTCTAAACTTTATAAACTAGAAAATACTGAAATTGATTTGGTTTTGAGTATGTGTATCTTTTTTGGAAAAATCATGCTTCCTTATACCTTTATTGTCACAACCAATGTATAGTTAATATAAGGCCAGTTCCTATCTTACGGATTATATTATAAAGATGTCTTAAAGTTTGTTAGGAATTTAACTCACATTTTCCACAAATAGTATTATTTATAGAGAGAATTAGATTCGAGACCAGTCCACTGAAGCTTATTTAATTCATAGTATCTTGCACAGGACTAAGCATAGTACCTTGCTACATATACTTCTAGATGTATGATTAAACGTACAGTATGGTTCCTGAATGAGAATAATACTGTTTCAGTAATATCTAACTCCCACTTACAACATCACTCCTAAGAATATATTTTCTTCTTTAATGCAACACTAGAACCAGGCATTCACCTGATTGCCTTCTCGTTTTTTCATCTTTTCATTCAGTAAATACTAAGGAAGTGCGTACAGTTATGTGGCACTGTAGGAAGATACAAATTTTAATCCAAGATAGACCAAGTGATAAGTGCCATTACAAAGAAACAGCTAACATCCTGTTAAAATTCAGAAAAAAGGTGATTATTTCCAGCTAAAATGATCCAGGAAGCTTCATGTAGGAGATGACACTTGAACTTAGACTGTATGGATTCACACAGGTATGGGGAGTGGTATTTGATATATTGAAAGCTATGTTGGCTCAAGTCTAGAGGAGAGCACTTCCACCAAACTACCACCTGCGAATTGACAGTTGGTGGTTTGGCCGAAGTATAAAGTATGTGATGTCATATAGTAGAAACTAAGGTTAAAGAAATCTTGAACAAACTTACTAATTAAAGGTTTAAGATTTTAGGCTTCATCCCATCATAAAATGAGTTACCATCAAGGATCTTCAAACAAGAGATGGAATAATTAGAATTATATTTTAAGAAACTAAGTCGGGAAGTAGGAAGTACAGTAGGAGACCAGTGCAATAATGGAATCTTCAATAGGATGAAACGGTGGAAATGGAGAGGGAAACGTGAATGAGAAGTGAGATAATGAACGATAAATCAAGAAGACTTTGCAACTGATGAAATTAAAGGTGTGTCAGAGATTCCCAAGAATACCCCAGGGTTTTGTGATTCACTGGAAGGACTCATACGATTCATCATTAGTTGTACTCACCATTAAAATTTTTACCATCTGAAGGTACAGTACAAAATCATCAAAGAGAAAAGGCATATGAGGCAATGTCTGGAGAAAATCAAGTGCACACTTCAGGAATTCTATCCTAGTGAAGTCACACAGGAGGTTCTTAATTCCTCCACATCAGATTGTGAGTGTTGGCTAGCAGGGCAGCTTATTAGACTCAGTGCCCAAAGTTATGTCATCTCCCTTTATTTGCATGTACCCAAATTTCAGATTTCCAGAAGCAAAGCTGGTTTTGAGCATAAGCCACGTTATCTGTGCAAATGGTTTAGGCACAGTGAGCCACTCTTACTAGTTCTGGGAATAGTGGGAACCCTCCCAAAATGTAAGTTCTTGGATGCCAGCCAAGGGCCAACCTTGAAAGCAGGCCTTTCTGCTGTGTTACCTCCTCTCTGCATGGGTGGTCTGCCAGTTTCTCAGCCTAAATGGGTAGGTGGATGCTTTAGAACTGGTAGAATTAAATCATGTTGGAGGAGAAGTTGGCTTGGGGACAAAAGTACTAATTTTTTTATTTTGACTACTAAATCTGCTTCTGGTACACCATCCATGTGGGGATTTTATGAAATACATAATAAAAATATAGAAATCTGCCCTAAAATATCAAGGCAGGTGCTATAGATGGGAGTCATTCTTTTAAAATTAATAGTTGAAGCTATGATCTTGAGGAGTATAAATTTAAAAACAAACCAAAAAACCCTGTAAACTTAGAATCAGGGAAGAAAGAGCATTGTGTGTCCATGCATTCTTTAAAAGTTTAATAATATATATGAGGGGATGGCAAATTATATTCCATGAACTAAATTTGGCCCATTCCCTATTTTTATAAATAATGTTTTCTTGGAACACATGCTCGTTTATGTTTTGCCTACAGTGGCTGTCTTTGCACTACAAAAGTAGAGTTGAGTAGTTGCAACAGACCATATGGCCTGCAAAGCCTAAAATGTTTACTAACTGGCCCTTTGCAAAGAAACTTCACCAGTCTCGAATACATATCAATTCAGTGTGAAGTGAAAATTTTCTCATTTTTCTGTAACTTTTTACTCAGAACATTTCATACCTAGAGAAAAGTCCAAAGAACAGTACAATGAACACCTGTATGCCCTTTCTCTAGATTCACTACTTGCTAAGAATTTTGGTACATATATTTTACGTATCTTTAAATGGACCTACACACACACACATACATGTATGTAAATATGTGAGTTTTGCTCATCTTTGCTGAGCCTTTTAAAAAATTGGTTATATACGTCTTGATACTTTACTCCTAAATACTTCAGCATATATCTTCTAAGAATAAAGGCATTCTCATACATAACCATAATTCATTTTCACACCTAAGAAAATTAACACTATTTCAAGAATATATAATATAGGTACTACATTTTAAAATGTCCCCAAATTCCCAAAATGTCTCTCTTATATCCTTTTTTTCCTTTTCTTTTTTAAGTACGGGATCTGAGTACACTTGCTGCATTTGATTCTTTCTCTTTGGTCTCGTTAGTTTAGAACAAGTCCTCTTGCCTCTTCCCCTTCTTTCATAACATTTATCTTTTTTTAAAAAGTATGATATTGTACAGTGTTACACATTTTGAGTTGATAGAACAGTTTCCTGATTTAGATTAAATGTATTTGCAAGAATACTGCATAGGTAATGTTGGTACTTCTTATTACATCATGTTATGTTCATTGGTTCATAACAACAAGTTACCTTTATTCGTGATAATGTTTGATCACTTGGTTAAGATGATGACCACCAGGTCTCTTCGTTGTAAGGGAGCCTTTTTCCCTTTATAACTGTAGTTGACGCTTCAACAAATGACCTGGATTGGAACTGCATGGATCCACTATATGTGGATTTTTTCCCCCTATAAATACAGTCCTTTCTCTTTGTTAATAATTTTCTTGGGATTATTTTCTCTAGTTTACTTGATTGCAAAAATACAGTATATAATATACGTAACATACAAAATAGCTGTTAAACGACTGTTTATGTTATCAATAAGGCTCCTGGGCAACAGTTGGCTATTAGTAGTCAAGTTTTGGGGGAGTCAGAAGTTACACGGCTTTTCAACTACATAAGGGGTCGGCACCCCTAAGCCCCATGTGAGTCAACAGAAATATGAAATAATTAATCTTATTTCAAGATCATAGAAGGATCCATCCACTTAGTGGTTTTAGCGTCCATTGCTGATCCTCGACTTAGATATTGCATTGGTTATGAAATAGCGATTTCATAATTCTGACATTAATTGACACTTCTATGGAGAAGAGCTCTTCCTCTTTAAAAAAAATAATACCGTGAGCTCATGAGTGCTTTCGTTATTAATTGTATTATACTCATTTACCATTATTCTTTGTTCCTGATCTGGCCAGTAGGAATCCAGCTCCTGTGTCTTTTTGAGGTGATTCCATTATCTTTGAGCATTTCCTTGTTTTCTGGAACAGCAAGATGTTTTAAGTTAAATGTTCAACTTTCCCTTGCCCCAGCTCTAGAATCAGTTACTTCTTTAAGGAGTTTTTGTTCTTTTTAGTGGGCAGTTATATTTAGAGACTAGGTGTACTCATTGCTACTGAGGTGTCATGGTGTCATTACTTCTTAGCCTTTCTAATCTACAGAGACAGGGAGATCTACAGTCACAAGTTCATATTAATAGTTCCAGGTCACTTCCAGTGCCACTAGGTTTCTCTTCATCTTCTTACGTATCATATTTGTATCTCCCTTTTCCCACAGTAAAAACCCAAATTCTCAGCAACAACTTACTAATTTAAAGTTCAATTTTTTTTTATATATGTGTATTTAGAATACATCCTGCTAAGGATGAATAGTAGCTACACTATTTACAATTACACAATTCACAACAGTAAACCGTATTAATTATTTTATTGATTTAATTTTATTTGAAAATCACTTGCATGAATCAGAGTCAAAATTGTATAAAACATATACTCAGAATTCTTCCATCCATTCCTTCCTTTCCTGACCTACCTGACATAAGTAGCCACTTTCTTTAGCTTTTAGTTTATTGTGTGTGTGTGTGTGCGCGCGTGTGTGTGTATGTGTGTATGTATTTCCCCCAGATTAATAAGCAGGTACTTAACATTATTTCTTTTTCTTTTTGGCAAAACACTGTATATCTTCTCTTTTTCTTTTTGTCTCTCTTTTTTTCACTTAATATATAGTATAAATACTCTTTTTTTCAGTTGATAGAAATTTTCCTTATTTTTTCTCTTGGCTCACTTTGCATAGTACTCTATTATGTGGATGTATCATAGTTGACTCAGCTAGTCCCTTATTGACAGGAACTTGGATTGCTTCCAGTGCTTTGCTATTACAAGTAATGCTGCCGTGAATAACCCTGTACATCTGTATTATTTCGTATTTGTGGGGTTTATCTTGAGGAAAGATTCATAGAAGTGAGATTACTGGGTCAAGTGGTAAATGAATATGAAGATTAATTAGCTGTTGCTGAATTTCCCTTTATAGATATTGTACCATTATGCACTCTTATTTTTTTTCTTTTTTTTGTACCGTTTTGCACTCTTACCAGTAATGTGTAAGAGTGCCTTTTTCTCAATAATTGCCAGTGGAATTTAAAGTTTTGAATTTTTGCCAGCCTGTTAGGTGAGAAAGGTATCTTAGTTTATTTTTTTTTAAATTCTAGTATATTTAATGTTTAGTGTTGTATTAGTTTCAGGTGTACAATATAGTGATTCAACATTCCCATGCGTTACTCAGGGCTTGTCATAGTAAGTGTATTCTTAATCCCCTTTACCTATTTCGCCCATTCCCCCCTTCCCCTTTGGTAACCACCAGTTCTCTTTATTTAAATAGAGTTTGTTTTTTTGTTGGTCTCTTTTTTTTCTTTGTTCGTTTTGTTTCTTAAATTTCACATATGAGTGAAATCATATAGTATTGGTCTTTCTCTCACTGACTTATTTCACTTAGCATAATACCCTCTAGATCCATCCATGTTGTTGCAAATGGCAAGGTTTTCTTTTTCATGGGTAAGTAATATTCCATTGTGTATGCATATCACATCCTTTTTTTTTAAGATTTTATTTCTTTATTTGAGAGAGAGAGAGAGAGACAGAGAGAATGAGCAGGGAGGAGGGGCAGAGGGAGAGAGAAGGAAGCAGACTCCCTGCTGAGCAGGGAACCCAACACGGGGCTGGATCTGGATCTGGAGATCATGACCTGAGCTGAAGGCAGACACTTAACTTACTGAGCCACCCAGGCTCCCCAATATACCACATCTTCTTTATCCACTTCTTAGTTTGGTTTTAATTTGCACTTCTTAGTTTGGTTTTAATTTGCATTTAATTGAAATTAAATATCTTCTCAAATATAAGGGCCATTGTGTTTCTTTTTTTAGTGAATCACCTATTCATGTCTTTTGTTCATTCTATCAAGTTTTAATCTTTCTGTTATTCTTGATTTTTTTCCTTATTTTTTGTATAGCATTCTCATTTGATGCTTATCAGTTTTGATGTATATGTAATTGATGACAAATACTGGCCTTTAGAATTTTTGGTTATTGAATACCTTCATATTTTCATTTTTTTCCTTCTCTCTTCATTTTAACCTTTCTTTCTATTGCACCATTTACATTTTCTTAAGCTTCGAAACCCAAAGCACTTACTTTTATGAAGCCATTTCACGAGCACTTTCTTTCAAGATCTTTAATTTCTCCCATTATTCTTCTTGGTGATCACTGAATGGTTCTTCCGCCTCTTGTTTTTGGGGGTTTGTTTGTTTGCAAAATTATTGTGAGGGCTTCCTGTAAGGACAGCACTTCTGCTCAGTCAGATACTTCAGACAGCAGGTGCCTCAACTCTTGTCACTTCAGTGTCTCTTAATAACCAGTTCTACTTTGTATTTCTTGAACTATGAATCTTTCTGAATTAGTTTGAATTCTGAAAACATGCTCAGTATCTTCTTCCCACAGCAAAAACCTCAACCTGCTCTGTATTTAACTTTCTTTAAATAAATTCTAATTGAGTATCTATTTACTTCTGTAACCTACCTACCTCTCTGACTGCGCTGTATCCACCAAATCAGAGAACTTGTGCTAGTAAATTCAACTCAATAACGTAGATTCAAGATCTACTATTTAAAAATATTTAATGCTAGACTGCATATTACAGCTTCAAAGACAATAAGACATCTTCCTGTCTAAAGTCACATGAATAGATAATGTCAATATCATAAGCCCTGGAATAGAGGTGTGTTCAGGGTTCTACTGGAATCCAGGATTCTACTGGACCAATCTTGAAAGTGAAGGTTATCTTTCTGAGAAAAATTCTTTCTTAGAAAAGTAAGCAAAGTGGAAGATATTTCTAATAGCAGAAGCCCAGAGATAATGAAGAATGGATATGAGAAAAACTGTGAGTTTTACACTTTTATTTAATAAAACTATTGTATTACTTTTAATACTTGTTTCAAAATACTTTTTATCCTTCTGAATTTTAATCATACTAAGATAGTGGATAAAATTACTGTATCAGCTGTTCCTATTTAACAAATCACCCCAAAACTTGGGGTCTTAAAACAATGTACATTATCAAATTCAAAGTTCTGTTGGTTAGCTGTGTGGGTCTTCTGATCTGATCCGGGCCTGCTAGGATGGGGCTTGATGGCCTAGGATGACCTCACCCACCATCTACTGGTTGGCAGAGTGATTACTTTCACTTCTAGAGGGATCAGATAGGGCTTTTGTCTGAGCTTTCCTTAATCTCTGATTTCTAGGTTTCTTTATACAGTGGTTTTAAAGTTCCAATGCAAGCCAGAGTAAAAGCCTAATGTTCAAGCACTTTTCGAATCTTTGAGTCACTTTTTTTTTTTTTTTATGAACCATTAGCCAAAGCAAGTCATATTGCTAATTTCAGAGAGAATTTATGGAGAAAGAAATTCCACCTTTTTAAGGGAATAGTTGCAGTTTAATTGGCAACAAGATCATATATACAAGGATAGGAAAAATCTCTGGCCATCTTTACAATCTACCAGGAACCCTGTAGGCTTTATAAAGTTTTATGATTTTCTTCTTTTTTCTTCCTTTATTGTATTGCTTTCACCTTGAAAAGCATATGCCCATTTGCCTTGGAGCAAATTATAAATTATAAGAAGGGACAGTCTATCTTTCTGTTTGTTTTTGTTACTACTAATTAAATACATTAAACTCTTCTTAGATCCCCTTTGTTCTACTTAGCCATTTTTAAAAATAATTTTCTTACTTAAATTCAGCTAATTAACATGTACTATATTACAGGTTTCAGAGTTACAGGCCTGTGATTCATCAGTCTTCTATAATATCCAGTGCGTTACATCATATGCCCTCCTTAATGTCCATCACTCAGTTACCTCATCCCTCCGTTCCTCACCTCTCCAGCAACCTTCATTTTGTTTTCTGTGATTAAGAGCCTCTTATGGTTTCTCTCCCTCTCTGGTTTCATCTTGTTTTATTTTTTCCTCTCTTCCCCTATGATCCTCTATTTTGTTCTTAAATTCCACTTACCAGTGAGATCATATGTTTTGTTTTTGATAATTGTTTTTCTCTATATGACTTATTTTGCTTAGCGTAATACCTTCTAGTTCCATCCATGTTGTTGAGAATGCCAAGATTTCATTTTTTGGCGGCTGAATAATATTCCATTATATAGATATAGATATCTATAATAGATAGATAGATATAGATATATACACACCACATCTTCTTTATCCATGGATCTGTCGATGGACATGTGGACTCTTTTCCATTGTTTGGCTATTGTGGACATTGCTGTTATAAACATTTAGATTATTTCCAAGTTTTTGCTTTTTTATAAACACTGCTGTGAGGAGCATTCTCGTCATAGATATCTTTTAGCACTTTAGGATAAATTTATAAAAAAGGAATACTTTTAAAAAAAGGAATACTTTAATCAAGATGTATGGGCATTTAAATTTATATAATATGCTTTGTTTAATATCACTTTACTAGATGGATTATATCTTACTGTTGTAATTTGTGTTTCTTTGATCACTTGCAGGGCCAAAACTCAGGGAGAAGTCATTATTTTTGTAGGTCAAATGTTGGCACTTTCTTGGTCCAGCTGAATATCTATGGGCTATTTATACTTTTCTGAATTGTGTATTCATGACTTTTGCCTGTTTTTCCTTTTGGTTTTTAGGGTTTTTTGTTCTTATTTTAAGGTTTATTCACATCAGGAAATTAGCCCTTATTCAGTGTATCGTAAATATATTTTTTCTAGTCAGTCTTTGTTTTGTTTTCATTTTGTTTAGCCTTTGCCTATGTTATTGTTCTGAGCAGATATTTGACCACACATAAAAGATGTAATAAATATCGTCTTGTTGTGTGTGTGTGAATTGTTTTTGTCTTGCTTAGAATGGATTTTACCCCCCTAAGATTGTAGAAATATTCTGCCGTACGTTTTTCTAATACCTTTGTTTTTGTTTTTTGAATTTAGTTCTGTAATTCATCTGAAATAGATTTTTCTGTATAGTGTGTGATTGCATAGCTAACCTATAGAATCCCTCCTTTACCAATTAATTTGAAATTTTATCCTACATGATTCTGCTTGAATTTACAGTAACAGTGAGCTATTTATTTGTATCCAGTGTTGAATTGTTTAAAATATTTTGATTTTATAGTATACTTTGATCTTTGTAGTGCAAGTCCCCCCACCCCTGACAATTTTTTTAAACATCTAGTAAGTGTATTCTTCTACATGACTTTAGAACCAGTTTGTTAAGTTAAAAAAAAAAAAAGAAAGGTTTATTTAGTGATGGAATTTGTAGGGTGTTTGTAAGTTAACTTGGGGAGATATATCTTATTTGTAGCATTGAACCTTCTTATCCAGAAGCATAAGTTCATTCACTCAGATCTTTTATGTCACTCAGTAAAATGTCATTGTTTACTTCCTTTTGCTCTTGCACATTTCCCGTTAAATTATTTCTGTTTTTTTAGTTTTGGTAGTATTTTGGATGAGTCTTTTTTTTCACGCTTTCCAATTTACTTTTTAAAAAAATTTTAACAGTTTATATTTAAAGTGTATATAAGATTACTTTATTCCTGCATCTTCTCAATTGTTTCTGACCTATATTTGCCCTTTTTCCTTTCCTACTTGGTGAGATTTGTCTTTACATTCAAGGATCTTTTTGTCATTTCTGTCCAGTTTTAGTCTAGTGCTAACCACATTGCTAGGGTGAATGCCCACATGGACAGTTGTACTATTCGCTTGCTCTCCTGGTACTCATTCAGTGTAGATGATGTATTTCTTCTTGTAAACCTGAACTGCTTTGCCAGTATGCTGACGTTTGTGGTGTCCTCACATAAATTGTACTTCATCATCCTTTTGAATGGGCATGGATTGAACGTTGTACTTCTGTCTCAGCTTTTTGGAAAGGAGGGAAGACATAATCTTCCTATGAATGTGAGAAGGTGCACTGAAATGCCTTTTACCGTTCTTGCTCTAGTCAGAAGTCACAAAGAGATTGAACTTCATTTTGGTCGCTGGCACTTCAGCAATGGCCACAAAAGGCTCCCATTTCCTAATTTAATTGGAATATAGAAAAACCCTTATTTTTCCATATTTATCTCCTACTTACTCACTTTCTAAACTCGTTTTTAAAACTTTTTATTAGATTATTTTGGGTTTTTCTAGGTGAAGAATGTATTTTGTCTTTGTTTCTTCTTTTACAGTGTTCTTAATTTTTGTTCTTTTGTTTCTGTTATAAAACATTGGCTAAAACCTCTAGAAAATACCGAATAGTGTTAATGATGGCGAGGAACCTCATTTTGTTTTTAACATTACTGCTGTATTTCACCAGTAAGTTTGATAATTGCTGTTGTTTTTTAGAGGATACTCTATCAAATTAAGTATATGAGTGTTGTGTGTGCCTGGGTGTGATTTAACTTATTTTTTTTAAGTCAGGATTAACTTGAATTTTTTCATACCAGTGAAAAATACCAGATCAGCAATTATCAAACTTACTGGTGAAATATAGCAATAATGTCACAAACATTACATTTGTCTCTTGTTTATATTTTGCATGGTAATTTCAATGGGATTCATCAAAGGAGAAGTTAATTTTTAGTGGACTCAAATTTACCACCTTGAAAAAAGAAGTCTGCACTTACATTTAGGAGACAGTTAGAGGGAGAATTGGAGGAGAAGGCATAGAGAATAATAATATCTAACTCTATTTAAAGTACTTTCTGTGTATCCCAAATGATTTTATGTGCTTTACTTATATTTATTCACTTAATCCTCCCCAAACACTGGGATATTTAGGTGCTATTCCCTTTTTTACAATGAGAAAATTGAGAGATTTTAAGTTAACTTGTAGGAAGCAGTAAAGCGAAGAATGTTTTTGGTTCTTTTGAGAAATTTCCTTGGAAGGGAGGAAGGAAAGTATCATCAATGAATATTGATTATTCCTCTCAGAAATGTGAAGAATGGAGAAAAATGAACAGTAGCAGAGGTGTAGCAAGAATTGAAGGAAGATTTTTTTTTTCAGTGAAAAGATTTGAGTACGTTTGTTGAGTATTGGAGAAGATTCAGTCATATACATGAGATTGAAAATGCAATGTTGCAGGCACCTGGGTGGCTCAGTTGGTTAAGCGGCTGCCTTCGGCTCAGGTCAAGAGCACAGGGTCGTCAGATCAAGTCCCACACTGGGCTCTCTGCTCAGCAGAGAACCTGCTTATCCCTCTCTCTCTGCCTATTTGTACTCTCTATCTCTCTGTCAAGTAAATAAATAAAAATCTTAAAAAAATAAATAAAATGTAATGTTGCAAGAAAAAACTTGAGTGGGGAGAAGATACTAATGAATGCAAGAAGAGATGGGTTCGAGGGTGAATGATAGTTCACTTTAGAAGTACAAAGGAAGGGGCGCCTGGGTGGCTCAGTGGGTTAAAGCCTCTGCCTTCGGCTCAGGTCATGATCTCAGGGTCCTGGGATCGAGCCCCGCATTGGGCTCTCTGCTCAGCAGGGAGCCTGCTTCCCCCCTCTCTCTCTGCTGTCTCTCTGCCTACTTGTGATCTCTCTCTCTCTGTCAAATAAATAAATAAAATCTTTTAAAAAAAAAAGAAAAAAAGAAGTACGAAGGAATATTTTTTCCCCCTTAAAATGAGAGGAAAGAGAAAGACTATTGTTGATGTCAAGGAACTTTATGGTGGGACAAGGGAGACTGAAGTAGCCTATGTTAACTTACCTACTTCTTAGCTAAGTAGGTAATTTGTTTGTTTTTTAAGGGAAAGTGGAGGAGAGGCAGAGGGAGGCAGTGTAATTGGGTGTTGACAGAAAATGGAATAAGTGCTCTAAGGGATAATTATCAATTTCTGATAATCATTATTAAATTTTTTATGACTTCTTCCAGAGAATTCTTTGCATAGTAAACATTTTTGTATATGCAAGATATGTATAACAAATAATATGTCTTTTAAAAGCCATAGCAATATTTAGCACATTAATATATACATATATTATGTATATTTTATATTAAAAGTTGTAATAGCACTAAACATGTCTAATATTAGCATGTTAAAGCTCCAGAGGTCCACTAGGAAAACTGTTTTATGTAATGCAGAGTTTCCCAAGTACATTTTATCAATGAATATCTTTTTCATGTGCTAGTTGTTAATTGTAAAACATACTTCGAAATCATCCAGTTTAATCTATCCAGGGTGTTCTAATTTGGAGAGCAGAAAGCAGCTTCAGAGTTGGGACACCAGATACACTCTTTTCATTACTGAATTAGTCAAAAATTGGACACATGTTATTAGTTATCGACAAAATACTAGCTACCACTGATTGAGAATCACTTGTGTTCTTTATGTATTGTGCGTATGTAGGGTATTTGTGTTTTGGTGATTCCTCACGAACATTATTATCTTTGTTGCTAATGAAGAAACTGAGGCAAAGAAAGGTGAAATAAGTTATCCAGTTAAATGGGGAGACATGATTGAAACAGGTCTTTCATAATCTAAAATCTCCTTATAGTATAGTATGTTTCCCTCGCTTATAGTTCTCTTTTAATTGGTAGTATGAAATGAGCAATTTTCTGCCAGATGGCTGAGTTATGGCCACAGACACTTATGTATTTCTTTTTTAAAATAACATACATTACACCTAGAATAGTTATGAAACTGGATATTATTTGCATTATCTCTTTGTTTTACTGGAAGTAATTTCTGTTCATATTAATTAAAAGTATGATTACTCAGAGTGACATGCTGAAAAATATTCAGGGGTGTAGCCATTTTTTCCATGTGTATGTTCTAAAGGATATATTATTAGAGTTATTAATAGGTGTTCTAAAAAGAGGAAGGAGGCTCATGGTAAAATAATTTTGGAAACACTGCATATTATATATTCCCTTTAGAGAGCAAATTAAAGGCTATAATGAAGAAAGCTATTTCCCAGCATATCTCTAACTACTTGGTAATGGAATATTTTTTTGAAGAATCTCTGTTAACATCCTAGGGCATTAGCATTCATTAGAACAAAGTTTAGTAAATGGTAATATAGACTGAAAGTAAGCTTCTGTTTTGGCACATGCCAGTTAGCCTTTGATCAGCTTAGTGTGTTTCCTAGCTAGAGCTACTTAAGGATTATATTTGGATGTATTCCAAATGCATACTTACTACTAAGAATGCTAACCTTTAAATGGTGCCAATACATACTATTTACATTGCTTTTTGCCACTGTTGAGTTTTAAATACTCTTTGCTTTTTCATTACACTTCAGTTAAGTCAGATATATTTGCATGTTTTTTTATTCTTACCATTTTAGATATGGGAGAAAGGACTACTATAAATGCAAGTGCAGATGGCAACATTGGAACTATAGAGGATGGTAGCGACAGTGAAAATATTCAAGCAAATGGAATTCCAGGAACACCAATTTCTGTTGCATATACACCGTCTTTACCTGATGACAGATTGTCTGTCTCTTCCAATGATACTCAGGTATAAGTGGGGGGCGGGGGGGGGGTATCTTGTTAATCTTACAGATTTATAGGCTACCAGCACCTTATGGTGAATATATCTAGTTGATAATGCTGGCTGATTATAATTTGGGAAAATAAAAACTTGGGTTTTTCTTACTGATATATAAAGCAAAGCAGTTTATTCCCTAAATATATTGTTAGTTAAATTTCCAACTCTAAGCTGTTTCATATTGTTCACATCTTCTCTGTGCTCCCCTCTATTGAAATTGCATTTAAAAAGAGCATTTTTATCATATATTCATAGGACAATTTTAGTATCATTGGATGAGAAGAAACTTTTAGAAATCTAGGGAACTTCATCTTACTTTCATTCAGGGCTACAATGAAATCTATACTATGGTAGTGATAAGTTCTCCTCATCCTCCCTACCCTATATTTAGTGTGTTCTTATTTTAGATAAGGGAGTCCTACCCTAAATCATTGCCCTGTGTATAAGATTCAGCTTTCTTGGCTTTGTTGACCTTCATCGGTTAACAGCTTTGAAACATTGCCTTGACAGTTTCTGTGTTTTACGTCTCTTCACGCAGAGTAGATAAAACATCAAATAGGACAAAAACATAAAACACCCAGTGACAGATAATGGAAAGTATGGTTTAGATGAGATATCTTGTCAGGGCATGATGTGCTAGATTTTGTTAGTAATGGTATGAACGGTATAAAATTCAAGAGTTTTTTTTTTTGGCAAAGAGAATAATTTTAAAGAATTTATTTTTTCGGGTGCCTGAGTGGCTCAGTTGAGCATCTGCCTTCGGCTCAGATCATGATCCTGGGGTCCTGGGATTGAGCACTGCATCGGACGCCCTGCTTAGCGGGGAGTCTGCTTCTCCCTCTCCCTTTGCTACTCCCTGCTTATGCTCCCTCTTTCCCTCTGTTAAATAAATAAAAATCTGTATTTAAAAAATAAGAATTCATTTTTAAGGTATTAATTTATTGCTGGGGAGAAGGGTGATATGTCAGATTAAAGAGAAACAGTGTGGCAAATTCCTTATCAGGTTTCCCCTCCAGTAGAACCCCCTCCATTAGTTACTGAACTGAATAAAATATATGAAAGGCTGAAATGGTTTTATACTGGCAAATTTCTTTATTTACGTGGTATGTTAACTTGTTTAGGAATCTGGAAATTCTTCAGGACCTTCACCTGGTGCTAAGTTTTCCCACATTTTACAAAAGGATGCCTTTCTAGTATTCAGGTCATTGTGTAAACTGTCCATGAAACCACTGTCAGATGGACCACCAGATCCAAAGTAAGTCATTAGCTATTCTGCTTGACAAATACAGTTTTTTAAGATTGAAATTACTTACTATTAGGTAGTCTTTGGATTTTTCTTTTGTTGTTCTTGCCTCATAGAACTCTCAAAAATATATTTTAGGGTTATTTTGCTTTTTAAAAAATGTATTTGAAAAACAGAGAATTTGAAAGTTGCTAGATATCTTATACTGTTCCCAAAGGATACCACAGCATTAGAGAAATGTTCCTGAAGTAACAATTGAAAGAATTCTTATTTCAGTATTATGAGTAACTTTGGAGTTAGTGTAGCCCTGTTACATTTAGCCTCATCCTAGGTTTCTGGAAGCTACCAGTTGAAAGGTAATAAAACCTAAGAGAAATAAATTTTAAAATTCATAATGAAAGATACTGCATATTGATTACGGTCTGAAAAATACCCTAATTTGATACCTTTCTCTGTGGGAAGCAGGAAGTACTTTGAGATGGGTGTCACTGGGCTGATTCCTGTCACATTTATTAGTTTAAACTGTAGGAAGATGCCATTTTTGTAAGTCAGAAATCACCAAATATCTTTGATTTCATAGGAGTCAAATGTAACTAATTCTTGCTTGAGACTGAGTTTGGGCACTATTAGAGAGCCATGCCTCCCTAATGTTGCAGCATGATGTAATACAGCATGACAATTTTAGGAGAACTTTCTGGAGAAAGAAATCTTAAAGGCAGCCTGGCCTGAGTGGCTTTTTGAAAAGGATTTTGAAATAGGGGGAAAATGTAAGCAACCCTACTTCATTTCTTAAAAACTCTAGAGCATTTCGGTTTCTAAATGTCACCTAAAAAGAAAGACTAGAGACAGTTACAATAAAAACTTTGTAAGTTTGGGGGAAAAGAAAAACTTTAAGTTTTGGGAAACCACACTTGTTATATTTTCTATTGTTCTATTTTGTCACATTGTACTGATTCAATGAGAAACATCTTTTAAGGCCTAAAACCTAAAATTTTAAAATCTTTTTAGGCCCAAATCCTGAGAGTCAGAAATATAACATTGATTTTTCTGTATTTTGAAAATGTAAACTCCACAGAAAAAAGGATTAAGGTTGTTCAGATTGCAATATAAAGTTGATTGTACCCTATGTATGTTATAAGAATATATTCAGAATTTTTTCAATTTCTTATTCAGGAAAAATAACCATCTCATTCCAAATTGTTGAAGACTTACTTTAAGGAGGAAATAACTTAAGAATTTTGTGTTGTTGCTGAAGGCCATCTTTGCCATGATTTAAAAATGTATTAACCTTCAGGCACTTGGGTGGCTCAGTGGGTTAAAGCCTTTGCCTTCAGCTCAGGTCATGATCTTAGGGTCCTGGGATCGAGCCCCGCGGCGGGCTCTCTGATGAGCAGGGAGCCTGCTTCCCCCTCTCTCTCTGCCTGCCTTTCTGCCTACTTGTGATCTCTCTCCTCTCTGTCAAATAAATAAATAAAATCTTAAAAAAAAATGTTATTAACCTTAAAAGTGTCAGATATTTACTTTTCCAAATCAACTGTTAAAAAGCGTGATTTGGAAAAATATGAATAAGCAGAAAAAGGAGAATTCTTTAAAGTGTCCAAAATGAAAAGAAAACAAAAGAAAATACATGATTTTAAGGAGTACTCTATGGTGGGGGGCGTTCCTTTAGCACTATATAAATAAAGAGTAATCTAGTTTTGGAGAGCTGCAATCTTTAATATTACAAAGGATTCTTACAAGAAATAATGTAAATTATCCTATTTAGTGGACTTAAACCAAATATTCGGAAATTCTGTTTGAACATAAGAAAGATCTTCTTGGTCATCAGGAACATTAAACATTAGAATTGAATACAGAAGAAATAAAATTTTCCACCCCTAGAAACTTCTCTTTTTCCAAAAGAGAATTTATGGTTTCCTATCTTAAATGATTTTTTCCCCAAAATTAATGACTTGGTAGTTATATAATTTTCTTTTTTGCCTTGCTTCTCTTGATATTTTGTGTTCTTACTAAGATGATGTTCCAGGAAATGTTCGTTAAGCTTGAATCATAATTTGAAACTACCCCTTGAAAATCTGCAGGCCTGAAATTTCTAGCTTCTTTTGCCTATAAAAGTGTACTTTATTGTGTCATAAGATAATCATTTGATCATTTCTTCATTTAATGAATGCCTTATAGATAGTAGATACTTAATAAATGTATAGCTGGGTGTATGAATAAATCCATGAGTTATTGAGTACATACTATGTACAAGGCATTTTGTTAGATCTAGGGATACAAAAATAAAACATACAACAAAAATTTATGTGTTAGATAATAGTAAGCTGCAGGTTTAAACACTACTGGAATTGAGCAGAAGAAATAATGAATCAGCCAGACTAGGAAGTAGTAGTAATATAAAAGTCCTGGAAGGCTTCAACATGAAGGGGAGATACTTAACCCATACCATATTTTCATGGGCTATTCATAATCTAACCTTGCACTGTTTCTAACTTGATTTAAGCTTTTGGGGGGGGTGGGTATTACTATATTTGCTGCACATAGCCATCTTGGAAAGTTGATATGTAGTAGCAAGTAATGATAGTATTGGTTCCAGTTTTATTTCAAAGATGGTAATATTTTTGTGATTACCATTTACATGAAATTAAATATTTCTCAGGGTTTCTTAGATTCTTGAAATACTCGACCCTTAAAACCATAAAATTTTTAAGGGAGAAATCCGGAACAATTAAGTTTATTATCTATGTGACTGATACAGCATTTGGAAAAAAATAAAAGAATTAGCTACTAGAGCATGTAAGTGTGTTCTGTATTTGAAAAGTTGCATGGGATCCAGTCTTCTTGGTCTGTTGGCCTTAAGAGGCCTGTTTTAATGGGAGAAAAATTGTATGTGTGAAATCTGATAATTATAATGCCAGATACTGATCAGAATATGGCATAGTATATCGATCAGAAAAGTGAAAATTTAGGCTGAAAAGGCGTTTTTTTGCTTTTCATTATTAAAATATTTAGAATAAATGGGTAGACTATTAAGAAATACAAATGTTCTAAAAGCCTCTTTGTATTTCAAAAAAGAGAAGAACTTTAAATGGTTATTGAAAAGATAAGCTTGAAATAGTCCTATAACTTTTTCATGTAACTAAAACTTTTAATTTTGTTTAGGGTTTTTGAGTAGCATACTTAGGAAAAAAAGTATGTTATATATTAAGCTATTAAATATTATATACTATGGAATTATTATATACTAAATATGGCACATAATCTGGGAAGTTCATGATGATTTCTAAAAGGTGAAATATGCTTGTGAAAGAAAGGAACAAGGAATAAATCTTTATTTTTCATGTCAAAGGAACAGTAGGTTGATTCTAAATATGTGTGAATGATTGCTTTCCCATATAAAAAGTTTGTGAGATTATGTGGTACTTGAGAACGTAAGTAGAACTACTCATTATTAGTGTCAAAGCTTATTCATGTACTGTGCTTTATGTGGTAGAGTGTTCTGTTCCTCTCCATTTAAAAGTTTGTGAAATTTTGTGGTACCAGGAAATATCTTTGGAACAGCCTTTTATTACCATAATGCTAAATATGTCCATATACTGTGCCTTCTCTTTTACGTTTTAGGTCTCATGAGTTACGATCCAAGATTCTTTCATTGCAGTTACTTCTATCCATTCTGCAGAATGCAGGACCTGTTTTCAGGACAAATGAGATGTTTATTAATGCAATTAAGCAGTATCTGTGTGTTGCACTCTCAAAAAATGGAGTCTCATCTGTTCCAGAGGTTTTTGAGCTTTCTCTTTCCATATTTCTCACTTTGTTGTCAAACTTCAAGACGCATCTGAAGATGCAAATTGAGGTATGTTCTGCATTGTTGGGTATTTCATTTGTTTCATGTTTTAAATCATATTAAAACATTTAAATCATAAATCCCTAGAAAAATTTTCAGAATGTGAAATAATATTTATGAATTATCATGTACAGCTGACTCTTAAACCAATACTGCTTTGAACTGAGTAGGCCAACTTATGTGTGGATTTTTTTCAATAAGTGTTGGTACAGTACTGTAAGTGTGTTTTCTTTTCCTTCTGATTTTCTTTCTTTTTTTTTTTTTGTTTAGGTTACTTGATTGTAAGAATACAGCATATAATACATATAATGTACAAAATATGTGTTAGTTGAATGTTTATATTGTCAGTAGGCTTGTAGTCAACAGTGGTATTTAAGTTTTTGGAGAGCCAAAGATATATGTGGATTTTCAACTGCACAAGGATCAGTGCCCCAAACCCTCACACTGTTCAGGGGTCAACCGTGCTGCTGCTTTTTCATTTACTCATTCAACTGGCATGTGCTTATGAAGTACTAAGCACTGGGTAAGCATTAAGAATACAAAATCAAATTAAGACACAGCCCCTGCCTTCAAGGAATATATACTGGTTGAATGAATGATTCTAGATGTCTTGAGGTAGTTCAGTCTTCACAATAATATTGCCATTGTTGATTATGGTATATAATAGTGAATTTGGTTATCTTAAAAGAAAGCTCTAAATATATACTTTATCTACATGGTTTTAAGCCATCTATGTTTTGGGCACTTTAAAGAGGCTGTTAAGAAGGATTGTATTTTTAGTGTTTTATTTTAGGAGTTTGAAATTTAATTTTTGCTTTGTATTATTTTTCTAATGTGCAAATAATAAATTATCATTTCCCAGAGAGTTGAGGTGGGTGGAACAATCATATTAAACTTTATTACTAATGTTCTGTAATATCTATTAAAATTCACATGGAATATTATGGGAATAAGAATAAGGCCCTAGTATTTTAAATTAGAGGTTTTTAAATGGGGCCAAATTTTGAGCAGGAAACAATTTCTGGTACATGTATATTGTCAAATTTTAGTTGTCTTATGTCTGTCAAAATAATGGAAGACATTTAACTAGGAATAGTTGCTATTTTTTGATAGTTTTTCCCATTATCTTCAGGAATTACAACTAAAAGAGATTTAAAAAAAAACTTTTGGAACTTTTGCTTCCTTACTAACCCAAAAATCTTTAATGTGATGATCAAGCATTTAAATTGCCATTAGATAATTTTAGAAGACTACATTCATTTAGTTAGTGACTTCTGAACACTGAGACTCAACTTCTTTAAGTACTGTTTAGACTGTGAAATACAAATTCTTAGGGAACCAGTTATCATAAAAATCATATAAATTGGGATTATTATTTTTGTAGATTAAATTTGATGTATAAAACTTTGGAAGCACAAATTTAAAGGAAATACTGGTAAGAAATTTCCTTTGTCCTCAGATGGTAGATTCTCATTACAAAATTGTTGTACTGTTGTTCTGTATGTATAAAGAGACAGGTTTATTTCACTCTCCATTGTCCCTTATGGAAAGCATGAGGATCAAAAAGGCAAGTGTAGATTGCTTTTGAAAAATACTACACATATTCAAATGCAAGATAAACTATGTTCTAGTTGGAGAAAGCAAAGCCAACATATGAAAACCTAAATTTGCAAAGCAGTGTTGAGATTGTTATTACATGAATATTCATTTTATGAGAATATTCAGTTCAGAATTTCAATGTTATTTTTCCATGGACATTAACTTACATGTCTACATCAGAAAATAGTTAATGCACAACTTTTCAAGGAAATATTTGCAGACAAAGTATCTATGATATTACTATTACTCTACACACATTACATTTTAGGTGCTCTATAAATCTTTAAAAGTTTGGGTTTTTTTTAGAGCCCCTGTTGTTGGGCATGATGTCTTAAATAACAATTGTAGGCTGTTGCTTACTAGTATAATTTGATAACTCAGAGTAGCTAGTTTTTATTTTTCTCTTTCTCCAAATCTAGGGGTTTTATTTAGTCCACAATTTGGAGAGTTCTGAACTTTCTTTTTTATTTATTTGTTTGTTAACAACTGATAATGTTAACTGATGTTAACAGTATTATATTAGTGTCAGGTGTACAACATAGGGATTCAACATTTGTGTACATTACAGGATGATCAGTGCAATAAATCTAGTTACCATCTGTTATCTTACAAAATTAATACAAGATTATTAACTATATTCCCCAACTGTATATTACATCCCATGACTTATTTCATAACTGGGAGTTTATACCTCTTAATCTCCTGCTGCACCCATTTCGAATCTCCACATCCTCACACCTTTGTCAGCCACTAACCTGTTTGTATCTGTGAGTCAGAGCTTTGTTTCTTTTTTGTTTTTTGGACTCCAAATGTAAGTGAAATCATGGCAGTATTTGTCTTTCTCTGCCTTATTTCACTTAGCATAATACTTGCAAGTTTCATCTATGTTGTTGCATATGACAAGATTTAAATTCTTTTCTATGGCTGAGTAGTGTCCCATTGTACATATATATCATATCTTCTTCATCCATTCATGGACACTGAGGCTGTTTCCATATCTTTTGTAAATAATGCTACAGTAAACATAGGCATCATGTATGTTTTCAAATTAGGTTTTTCATTTCATTGTATAGATACCCATTAGAAGAGTTGCTGGATTATATAGTAGTTTTATTTTTAATTTTTTGAGGAACCTCCATGCCGTTTTCCCTAGTGGCTGTACCAGTTTACATCCTCACCAATAGTGCACAAGAGTTCCCTTTTCTCTACATCCTTGTCAACACTTGTTATTTCTTACCTTTTTGATAATAGTCATCCTCATAAGTGTAAGGTGATATCTCATTGTGGCTTTGATTTGCATTTCCTTCATGAATAGTGATTTTGAGCATCTTTTTGTGTACCTGTTGGCCATCTGTATTTGTCTCCTTTGGAAAAATGTCTACTCATATCCTCTGCCTATTTTTTAATTGATTCTTTTCGTTTTTTTTTTTTTTTTTTGCTATTGAGTCGTATAAGTTCTTTATATATTTTAAATAATAATCCCTTGTCAAATATATGATTTGCAGATGTCTTGTATTTAGTAGATTGCCTTTTCATTTCATTAATGGTTTCCTTTGCTGTGCAGAAGCTGTTTAGTTTGATATAGTCTCATTTGTTTTCTTATGATTTTGTTTCCCTTGCCTTTGGGATCAGATCCAAACAGACATCACTAAGACTGATGTCAACAAGCTTACCACCTATATTTTCTTCTAGGAGTTTTAGGGTTAAAGGTCTTACATTCAAGTCTTTAACCCATTTTGAATTAATTTTTGTATATGGTGTAAGATAGTGGTTCAGTTTCATCATTTCACATATAGCTGTCCAGTTTGCTCAATACCAGTGATTGAAGAGACTGATTACTGATTTAATCTCCTTACCAGTAATTGGTCAGTTCAGATTTTCTATTTCTTCCTGATTCATTCTTGGAAGATTGTATATTTCTAGGAATTCATCCATTTCTTCTAGGTTGTCCCATTTGTTGGTATATAGCTGTTCATAGTAGTCTTTTGTTATCCCTTTTTTATCTGTGGAATCAGCTGTAACCTCCTATTTGATTTCTGATTTGTTTGAGCCCTGTCTCTTTTTTCTTGGTGAGTCAGCCTGAGGGTTTGTCAACATGTGTGTCTTTCCAGAGAATCCGCTCTTTGTTTATTGATCTTTTCTATTGTCTTTTTAGTCCCTCTTTCATTTATTTTCACTCTGATCTTTATTATTTCCTTCCTAAGTTTAGGTTCCATGTATTCTTCTTTTTTTAATTCCTTTGGGTGTAAAGTTAAGTTGTTCAATTGAGATTTCTCTTGTTTCTTGAAGTAGGCTTGTATTGCAATGATTCACCTCTTAGGACCACTTTTGCTGCATCCTATAGATTTTGGTATGTTGTATTTGTTTTCATTCATTTCAAGGTAGTTTTTGATTTCTCCTGTGACTCAGTTGTTCAGTAGTGTGTTGTTCAATTTCTACTTATTTGTAGTTTTTCAGTTTTTCTTCTTGTAAATTCTAATTTGAAACCATTGTGTTTGAAAAAGGTGTTTGATATAATTTCAGTCTTCTTGAATTTATTGAGACTTGTTTTGTGGTCTAAAATGTGATCTGTCCTGGCGAGTGTTCCATGTGCATTTAAGAAGGATGTATATTCTGTTTTGGGATTCTGCATACCATTAATGCTTGAATGATACAGGGTTAGAGACACTGACTTCCTGCATAGTTGAAAATCCATGTTAACTATCTGACTCCCCCAGAACTTAACTACTGATAGCCTACTGTTGACTGGAAGCCTTTACTGATAAGTCGATTAACTTATATAGTGTGTGTATGATATACTGTGTTACAATAAGCTAGAGAAAAAACATTAAAAAAATCGTAAGGGAAAATATCTTTACAGTACTGTACTGTATTTATCAAAAGAAATCCACATAGGATGGGGCTAGAGAGTATTATACTAAGCAAACTAAGTATGAGAAAGACAAATACCCTATGATTTCACTCATATGTGGAATTTAAGAAACAAAAGAGGTGAACATATGGGAAAGAAAAGAGAGAAAGAGAGACAAACCAGGAACAAACTATAGAGAACAAACCAAGGGTTACTGGAGGGGAGGTGGGCAGGAGGATAGGTTAAATGGGTGATGGGTTAAGGAGGTCACTAGTAATGATGAGCACTGGATGTTGTAGGTAAGAGATGGATCACTAAATTCTATACCTGAAACTAATATTACACTGTATGTTAGCTAACTGAAATTAAAAAAAAAAAAAAATTGAAGGGAAAAAAATCCAAGTGGGCCTGCTTAGTTCAAGCCCATGTTTTTCAAGAGTCACCTGTACATCTATTAAATCCATTTGGTTTAATGGGTTATTTAAGACCAGTGTTTCCTTACTGATATTCTGTCTGGATGATCTATCCATTGATGTAAGTGGAGGATTGAAATTTCTTACTGTACTGCTGTCAGTTTCTCCCTTTAGGTCTGTTAGTATTTGCCTTATATATTTCAGTGCTTCTGTGTATGGTGCATATATAAGTATTCTATCTTTTTGCTGGATTGACCGCTTTATCATTATTTACTGCCCCTCTTTGTCTTTTATTACTGTCTTTGCTTTAGTCTTTTTTTTTTGTCTGAAATGAGTATAGCTACACCAGCTTTCTTTTCATTTCCCTTTGCATGGAATATCTTTTCCATTCTTTCATTTTCAAGTCTGTATGTGTCCTTCTGAAATGAGTCTCACATAGGAAGTATATAGATGTGTCGTCTTGTTTTCTCATTCATTCAGCCACTATATATCTTTTGATTGGGGCATTTAGTCCATTTACATATGAAGTAATTATTGATAGATAAATACTTAGCTGCCATTTTGTTAATTTTTTTCTGACTGTTCTGTTCCTTTCTTTTTCTCTCCCATTGTGGTTTGATGACTTTTTTTAGTATTATGGTTAGGTCCCTTTCTCATTCTGTTTTGTATATTTACTATAAGTTTTTGGTTTGTGGATATGGTGAGGTTCAAATTTATCCTCCTGTGTATATATCAATTTATTTTAAGTTGATTACAACCTAAATTTGAAAACACTCCTAAAATGCATTTTTACCCCCTCCTCCATTTTATGTTTTTGATGTTGCTTTTTACGTCTTTTTATTTTATGTAACCCTTAACTAAATTGTTGTAGTTGTACTTAATTTTACTACTTTTGTTTTTTAACTTTATTAGTAGCTTTAGGAGTGATTAATTTACTACCTGTATAATGTGCCTTTTCTAGTGAGATTTTTACTTTTGTATGTTTCTTGTTTATTAGTATCATTTCTTTTCAGCTGAAAGAAGTCTTGTTAATATTGCTTATAAAGACAGTTTAATTATAATGAACTCCTTTGGTTTTGCTTGTCTGGAAAACTCTGTCTCTCCTTGAAATCTGGATGATAACCTTGCTGGTTAGAGTATTATTGGTTGGAAGTTTTTTTCCTTTCAGTACTTTGAATATCTCATGTCACTCCCTTCTGGGCACACAGTTTCTGCTCAGATATCTGTCGATACGGGTTTTTCCTTGTACACAACTAGTTGTTTTTCTCTTGCTGCTTTTAAGATTTTTCTCTGTATCTTTAACTTTTGACATTTTAATTATAATGTGTCTTGGTGTGGACCTCTCTGAATTCATCTCATTTGTAACTCTTTGGGCTTCCTGGACCTGGATGTCTATTTCTTTCCCTCAGGGAAGTTTCTAGCCATTAAATCTTCAGTTAAGTCTTCTGCCTCTTTCTCTGCTCTTTTCCTTTTGGGACGACTATAATGAGAATGTTCTTCCACATCCTGTTGTCCCTTAAGTGATCTTTATTTTTAAAAAATTCTTTTTTCTTTTTGCTGCTCTGTTGGGGGGGGGGGGGTTCTGCTGCCCTGATTTGTAGCTCCCTGGTTCTTACCTATTTGGTTCAGTCTGCTGTTGAATCCCACGAGTGTTATTTTTCAGTTCAGTTAATTGTGTTCCTCAGCTCTTTGACTTGTTTGCTATTTCGTTTTCTGTCTTTTTTGAAGTTCTCATCCATTCCTGTACCACATTCTGTGAGCATCCTTATGACCATTACTTTGAATTCTTTATCGTGTAGATCACTTATCTCCATATCATTAAGGTTTTTTTCTGAGATTTTGTCTTGTTTTTTTGTTTGAAATCTATTTCTGTTTCCTCATTTTGCTTGACTCTGTGTTTCTATGTATTGGGTGAAACAGCTACCTCTCTGTCTTGAGGGAGTGGCCTTATGCAGGTGGATGATCCTTCTCATTCAAACTTGCCCTGGCTCTTGGCTGTCCCTGGAACCTTTGTGATTATCTAAACCACCTCATAATTCTTGATAGGCATCTGTTGTTGAGGATGTGCCTTGTCCTGTCAGTGATCCATGGGGAGGAATCTCATTTAGCACCTAGTTTCAGGCTATTTGGAAGCCGCTCCCTCAAGCAGCTACTTTTAAATATGGAAATATATACAGTCCTCTTCTCCAGATTAGGAGATCTGGAGATGTCCCCTGAGTGACAGTGGCAAAATCCTGACTCCAGGGAAGTGCATATGCTCCTTTATGGGAAGCCTTGTCAAACTGTAGCAAGGCCAGGGGAAGCGCAAAACATGGCTTTTTCCTGTTTACACTCCCAGGGAGCACCTTTTTCACCTCTAGACCTGAAGGAGACCTGAAGCCTGTTCCTCAGGCCGAAGCTTCCAGGCTAAGTAAATAGACTTTTTTTACAGGAAGACATGTTGTGTTTCAGTCTGCTGCTGTGCAATGCCCTGTGGATGGTGGCATGCCAAGAGCAGTCTCTCTGATTGTTACAGTCCCGTGTTGCTCTTAATGCCAGCTTTCTTGGCCACCACAGCCAGGCAATCAAGTGATAACTTCTCTATGGATTGTACACACTCACTGGCTGTAGCAAGGCAGCTGGGAGTGTAGGGGAAGGGGCACCCTTGCTGGCTTTAGACTTCAAGAAGGCAGTGCCTGTGGGTTTCAGCAGTGCTGTGGCAGAGTGCCTTGTCTTTGTGTCCGCTGGGTTTAGGTTGGGTGCAAGAGAATGCCACAGGCACTTGTGCTCACCAGCCTCAGCCAGGGGGCAGAGGAGCACTGCAACCACCCATGCTCTGTGGCCTCAGCAAGGGTCATGTCCACTGCCCCTTGCCTTCCCAGCAAGGCGGCAAACTTTCTTGATTCATGGTGCCTTTAGAGTTTCTAATCTTTTTACAGTGCACTCGTGCTAAAAGAAGTACCTAACAGTTCCATTTATTAAGTAGTTAGGTTCAAACAGCTTAACAAATATTTGTCTTAACAATGTAGTCTCTTCATTGTCTTAACAATGAAGAAAAATAATACAGATAAATATTTTAAAATGATGTTTTTATTTCATTCTTAAGTAGTCACAGTACTTGACTACAAAATGTATGTGCCTGTTAGACGCTGCCCAACTCCTCAGACCTTGAAATCCACTTGGATACTGCTGCCGTTATTTCCTATTCCTCATTGACTTTCATGCAGTCCCTGCCCTTTATCATAGCAATCACTAAAACTCAGGTTTGCGAAAATAATGATGTCACTGAAAGGAATGTAGTGTGATCTAATGTTGAAACTGAGTAGTCTTGTGAGGTATTCAACAGATGTATTTCTTCTGAATTTTCCCTCAGATATTGTCATGGCATCCCTCTGAGTTGGCTGCAGGGGTGCCTTCGGGCAGTGTTTAGGAACTGTGATCATAAATATTTATTGAACAGCTGCTGTATGCCATGCACTGTGGACACAGTGCTTAGCAAGAAAGACCTGGTCCCTACCTTCTTAAAAAGTTATACTCTTGTAGGAAATGCTGCTGACATTAAGGAAGTAATAGAAATTTGTTGGATTTTGTGAAAGAAAAGCACATTTCAAGGGTACCTCACCCAATTAGGAGGGAGAAAGACCTTAGTCACCTCGTGTTATCACTGCGTTTCTGGAGCACACAGGCTCCCTAAATGTTAATGTGTGACTTTTGGTTTTCTTTTTCAATCATCCCTTCTTAAATCAGTCACTTTTCCAAAATAAATTTGAATCTAAAAATTATTTCTTAGCTCTTGAATTGTAATTTATTTAATTGGGTTAACTCCTTTTTATTTCACATCACTTGGTGTAAAGAATAGTAAGAAATAGCTTGCCGTTTTCAGATAGTAGAGATTTCCACTATGTGAGTAATTATAAAAATATCATAGTGTAAAGATTATTTTTATTGGGGGCACCTGGGTGGCTCATTAGTTAACGTCTGCCTTCAGCTCAGATCATGATCCCAGGGTCCTGGGATTAAGCCCCACATCGAGATCCCTGCTCCGAGGGGAAACCTGCTTCTCCCTCTCCCACTCCCCCTGCTTGTGTTCCCTCTCTTGCTGTGTCTCTCTCTGTCAAATAAATAAATAAAATCTTTAAAAAAAAAAAAAAGTTATTTTTATTGTGTGGATTAGAGCATTAGGTACATTTAAATTTAGGAAAATTAGGCACCTATTATATAATGTCTGAAAAACATAACTGATGAATAAATTTATTATCTTTGGGGGTTTAAAAAAATGAAGTATGAGTTACATTGGTTTTGTAAATATGTTCACAAAATTCTTACTGAGAGGACTTTGCAGATTTCCTTTGTAGTGGCTGTGTGATAGCAAACAAAACAATGTGAAGTTCAGTACTCCTACTATAAAGGCTCAGTTTAAGTCACACACCCAAGTTAGCTTACTCCTGATGTTTCAGAGATGGAACTCAAAAGGAGTTGAACTCCAGAAGAGCCTGGGTCCTAATCTCTGCTCTACAGCTTTGGGTTATTTAAAAAGTGATCACATATATGAATTACAAATAATATTTTAAACAGAAGTTTTTCCCTAATCACAGGTGTTCTTTAAAGAAATTTTCCTATACATTTTGGAAACTTCTACCAGCTCATTTGACCACAAATGGATGGTTATTCAGACATTGACAAGGATCTGTGCAGGTATTTGAAATTATCCTTATTATCTTTTCTTATTAAGAGATATTTAAGGGATGCCTGGGTGGCTCCCCGGTTAAGCGTCTACTTTAGGTTCAGGTCATGATCTCAGGGTCCTGGGATTCAGTCCTCCATCCGGCTCCTTGCTCAGCCGGGAGCCTGCTTCTCCCTTTCCCTCTGTGTGTTGTTCCCCCTGCTTGTTCTCTCTCTCTCTCTGTCTGACAAATAAAATCTTAAAAAAAAAGAGAGGTATTTAAAAGGCCAAAATATATACTTATGCCTTTTGTTAAAAGTAATATATTATATTGTTACAGATGCTCAGAGTGTAGTGGATATTTATGTAAACTATGACTGTGATTTAAATGCAGCAAATATATTTGAAAGACTAGTAAATGATCTATCAAAAATTGCTCAAGGACGGGGCAGTCAAGAACTTGGTATGAGTAATGTTCAGGTAAGAACTTTAAAAGCATTTTCAAATTTAAACTTGGTCAAGGAAGAGCTTTGTGTTTTCTTAAAAGAACTTTTTGTTTTTATTCTTTTTATGAATTATTTTGTAGGAATTGAGCCTGAGGAAAAAAGGTTTAGAATGTTTAGTGTCAATTTTGAAGTGCATGGTTGAATGGAGTAAGGATCAGTATGTGAATCCCAACTCTCAGACAACTCTTGGTAAGGTGACATTTTGAGTTCTAACTCTTTGTCATTTCGAGTAAATGGTATTTTGAGGAGGGTAGTTCCAGTTGGCTTTAGGCCAGTTGTGACCTCTTTATTCATCTAGCTGATAAAGGAAGCATTCTATATGAGTTAAATACTAGCTTTAAAATTAGGAGTTTCCAACTTAGTTATCCAAACTTTTTTCTTTCTAAATCTTCCTAGAAATATTTAAATAATATGTTAAAGGGAAGCATATTTATGCAGCTTTGTGAAAAGATAATTATAGAAGAAACTTCTACAAGCCAAGATGTTTAAGATTGAATTGTTCACCTGTGTTTGACATTTACCCTTACTAGGAGAAAAACTCATAGCTACCTGGCTGCCCTAGTATTCCATCAGTCAAGAGTCTTTTGAGGGAAAGTTATTTCTCATGAGGCATGAACTGAGAGCAGAAACCCAGTGACTACTTAGCACTGCAACTGCAAAAAGAACTTTTAATGGTGCACATGGTACACATTCTAATTCCAGTGTGTTTTAATATCAGAGTATATTGTCTGTGATAACACTCAATATTTTGCATGTATTGCATAGTTATCTAAGAAACATTGAACCATCTTGCCTTGACAGTTTTTTTTTTTTTTTAACCTTTTACGTATTTTTATTTGAGAGATTAATTTACTATATCAGTCTTTCTACTTACAGGTCAAGAAAAACCCTTAGAGCAAGAGACAAGTGAAATCAAACACCCTGAGACAATAAACAGATACGGAAGTTTAAATTCCTTGGAGTCAACATCATCATCAGGAATAGGCAGCTACAGTACACAGATGTCTGGCACTGATAATCCAGAACAATTTGAAGTCTTAAAGCAACAAAAAGAAATAATAGAACAAGGAATAGATTTGTGAGTATCCAATTTTAGGAAGAAATGTTACTGAATATCCTTCTGCTAGTACTGTATCACCCTTGCCCTGGGTTTCTCTACATCTTTGGAATATTTCTGTTCCCTTCTCATTACCACCTTTCACTAAGTAAACTGGGACAGGTCTCCTGTATCCAAGACTTCTAGTGGCTCCTTATTCAGCTCTCCTCGTATATTGCAGTCTAGCCCAAGAGACCCTTATAATGCACATTAAATTAATTTTGCAGCATATCTTACATGTTGTTGATGAATATCATCTCAGTAGTTTTGCATTGTTCATTTGGTAGCTCAGTTATAAAATCCCCCATTGTATTTCCTAAGCAGACAAATCAAAAAATTTACAGTACAAAACTTCCAATAGCTAGCTAACATTGCTCCTTTATAGGTTTTATATTTTCTCCAGTTGGGTTACACATGTGCTACTCTTGTTACTGATCCATTGTTATCAATTTCAATTTTGTATGTTAGTAAGGTAATAACCTCCTTTTCCAACCTGGCTACTCTATCAGACCCAGATCTTAAAAAGTCAGTTTTCCCATTAAGCTATATGGCATCCGCCTGCTCCTGGACTGTCTCCTATCCAAATAGTACCATGCTGCTTTCATTCCTCTAATAAACCATGTCTTTCAAAGAGAAGCTGGAAGAAAAAATGAAGTTGCTAACATTTCTCTGTGGATCTAGCTACTATAAACTGTCAAAAATTCCCTTGTATATTTACTTGGTTTGCTACCTCTACTGTAAAGCATTCCTTCCTGTCTCTTAAGCAGTGCCTTTTGGTAAATGTTCAAGTTCCATTTTTTTTATTGTTAATGTAAAAAAAAATGACAAAATGTATGCATGTTTATTGTCATAAAATTATAAAATCTCACAAAATTGCCTCAGGAAATAGCCATTAATAGTTCATTCATTCCAGTTTTTCAGTCAATATTTATCGAAGTCCCATCTGTTCCTGACATTATGCAGTGTCCTAGGGAAACTTGATGAATGAAACAGCCACGGCTTCTGAGGGACTCAAGGTCTAATATGTGTAGTCAGATATTCACATTGAAATTCTCAGCAAATGTTACTCAGCAAACATTTTGGTGTTTGGGTCTGTGTGCCAAGAACCATGAAAGCATTGGTTCTTATATTTAAGATTACAGCCTAAATATGGGCAAAAATGTTTTTCCAAAATAGTACCGTGTATCGTACATAATCATATACAAAGTGCTGCCAAGATATGATAACTCTATTTGAAGTATTTGAGAGTGAATTGGAGTCATCACAGGACTTCATAGTGGAGGTCTCCTTAGTCTCTAGTCAGCCTTTCTGCCCCTGGACTTGATCTCTGCTTCATACTTTAGTGAGAATGCTTTCATGTTGCTATGCTCTCATTACACTCTTTCATGACTGTAGCATCACTCTGTCTTGTTCCTCCTACCATTCTGACCATGCCATTTCAGTCTTCTTATGGGCTATTTATCTCCTGCATACAGCTTAGCATTTCCAGAGTTCTGTCCCTCAGCTCTTATTTTGTAGTTTCTCCTAGATGATCATGTTCTTTTTCATGACTTCAGCTACTGTGTATGTGCTAGCATGTCACCACTCTCAAGTGTTACTTTTAACATAAATACCTCTACTGAAGTCTAAACTCATGTCCATAATCGCCCGTTGGACATCTCTGTTGGGTATTGCTTAGGTTCTCACACTCAGTATGTCCATAACAAAATTTATCAGTTTCCATTCTCTCCATAATCAACCTCTAATACTCATAACAAAAACAAAAGACAAATAAAAAACTTCTGTTTCTGTATTTCTTACTTAGGCTAGTAACCCCAGCATGCTACCAAATTTATAAGCTAGAGTCCTGGGAGTTACTTCGATTTTCCCCTTGGAGCTAATCTGTCACTAAATCCTGTTGATTGTACTTGCTAAATATCTATGCTATTTATCTCTTCTCTCCAGCTCCCACAGTTGTTCTCACAAGTCTAATCAACACCATTTCTTGCCTTGACTCATGTGGTCTTTTAATTGGCCTACCTTTCTTTGGTCTTATTTATTCTGTAGTCTTTCTTACACTTAATTAGAATGATCTCTCTTGAATGAAAGAGAGATCTGTGCTTCTGTTTCTCCCCCCTCTTTTGCTTTTAAAGAATAAAGTCATAGCTTCTTATAATAGGATATAATACCCTTCATGATATAGAGCTGCTGGACTCTTAAGCTTCATCACCTGCCACTTCTTTAGCTCATTTCATCCTTCCAACAGTGCAAAACTGTTTTTTATAATGTTGTGCTCTTTTATGCTTCCGTGTGTTAGTATGACCCCTTCCTCTCTGAGATGTTCTTTCTTTTTATGAAATATGTAGTCCTTGTTCAAAGCTCAGTTTCAGTCACCTTCCCCAGGAAATATATCACAACCGTCTCTGTTCGTTACTTTCTCTTCCGTGCTGTCTTACCTTGTCAATACGTTAGTTAATTACATTTTTACTTTTATAATTTTTAAAAATCAAGTTTATTTTATTAAGGAGAAAGCTTCTAGAGAGCAGAGATTGTGCTTATCTCAGTGAAAAATGTTTGATTTTAATTTATGGTATGAATTAGGACTTGACAGGAATCAGTAGGACAAGACAGGCAAGGACATTTCGGACAAAGAGAATGACATGTGCAGCAGCACGGAGGAGAGGAACATTTGAGGACTATTGATCAGCATGGCAGAGGCAGGGTTGGTGGGGCAGTCACAGGAGATGAAATGAGATTATTGAGTTGGATCTGGGTTCTAGAAGGCCTTATTCTCCATGTAAACAAGTTTTTATCTTGTTTTCTTGACTTTGGCATATTAATATTGAAGGATTTTAGTTAGAGGAGCAGCCGCATCAGATTTCTTCACCATTAGCCCAAAAGATGGTTTAGAATGTGAGCAAAACAGAAGATAGTGAGACCATTTAAGTACTGTTACCCAGGTGACAGGTGATGAGGGACCAAAGTAATTAGTGGTGTAATAAAAGTAGAAAGTAAATGATACGGAAACGAGGATGTGACCTTTGAACTGGATCTGTAAGCATGAAGGGGAGTTCCACAGTGAATGGAGCAAGTAAAGGACTTGTAGAGGAAATAGACTGCAGAAATGCATTCTGCTTAGGGAATGAGAATAGGATAAGTGGGAGTAGATGGGTGAGAGGGGATGAGATAAACTAGAGCTATATTGAGAAAGATTTTGTGTATCGATCTACTCAGTTTGGACTTTGAAAACATTGGGTATCTAGGGATTATTTTAATAAAGGAAATAATGCTGTCAGATTGTTAACATAGTCATGAGAATTCTTTAAAAGGAGAAAACTTAGAATTAATCAGTGGGTGTATATGGAATGAACCAAGATTACTTGAGCATTAAGGAGAATATAAATATTAAAAGCATGAGATATTTAGTATTTATATCCTTACTCATAGCTTATCTACAACATGACATTATCTCAAATAGTTAGTGAAATGGTCCATATCATTGATAAAGATGGCCTTTTGCTTCAGACTCTTTTCTAAGAAAAATAAAACTTTGCATAATGTGGTAAGTTTTGTGTATTCATGCATTGATTATATTAAATAAACTATTTTCTAAGTGGTGTTAGAAAATTAATTAACTATAGTTTAAGATCTTCTTTTCAAATGATTTTCTGTTTCTGATGTTTCTATTAACTTTAACATCATCTAGATTTAATAAGAAACCAAAGAGAGGAATACAGTACCTCCAAGAACAAGGAATGCTTGGCACTACACCTGAAGATATTGCCCAATTCTTACATCAAGAGGAAAGATTAGACTCTGTAAGAACAACATTTTTTAAAATGAACACCATTTTTTTAAATTCTAACCTTCTCTATAAAACTCCTTTTTAAGTTAATAGTGATACATACTGTTTCCCCTTTAAAAGTGCCCTCCTAAGTATGTAAGTAAAAATTAAAGAACAACCTAGGTATTCTTAATTTTGCTTTTTAATTTTCTAAACTCAAAAGAATATCTTTTTTTAAAAGCATGTTGTGTTTAACTTTGTTTCACGTTTGAAATAGTTAACCATGTAGTCAAAACCTGTCAATCTTACAGATTTTTCTGCTCTTTAAATGTCTCTGTGGCAAATGTAACATTTCATTAGGATACCATTTTTTTTTTAATCTTTTGTACTTTAGACTCAAGTGGGTGAGTTCCTGGGAGATAATGATAAATTTAACAAAGAAGTCATGTATGCATATGTGGACCAACATGACTTTTCAGGAAAGGACTTTGTTTCAGCCCTTCGTATGTTTCTGGAAGGATTCCGTCTTCCAGGGGAAGCTCAGAAAATTGATCGATTGATGGAAAAATTTGCTGCAAGATACCTCGAATGCAACCAAGGGTAAGCAAGATCAAATTCAAGTATTTATTGGTTGCCAGCTATATCCAAGACACTATGGTAGGGAGCATCAGAAGATTCATCATGTGTTACACCCAGAGAATTTAGGTTGTCTGTGACCTAGAAGTGATCAGACAATTCCGTAAAAACACTGTAATATGAGCTAGAACGTAAATCCTGCAAGAGAAAGTTATGGGGGTTTGAGATAACTTATTTAAAGGCAACTATAAAAAAAGTTCATAACATGATACATTTATTTTTCCAGACAAACCCTTTTTGCTAGTGCAGATACTGCTTATGTTTTGGCTTATTCAATTATCATGCTGACCACAGATCTTCACAGTCCACAGGTACGTACAATGTATAATAGATAGTACAAAGTAAATAAGTTCTTTGAATTCAGTAAGTAAGAGTTGAAATTTTAATCTTATTCAGTGAAATCAGTCACCAAATTGGGGTATTTATTTTGGTGTACTGTTCATTTTACAAATGTGGTTTCTGGGGGCACTGGGTTGGCTCAGTTGAGTGTCTGACTCTTGGTTTCGGCTCAGGTACTGATCTCAGGGTCCTGGAATAGAGCCTTGTGTCACGTTCCATGGTCAGCAGGGAGCCTGCTAAGATTTTTGTCGCTCCCTCTGCCCTGCCCCCAGCTCATGCAGTGTGCGCCTGCGCTTCCTCTCCCTCCGCCTCAAATAAATAAATAAATATATTTTTAAAGATTTTATTTATTTGGGAGACGAGAGAGAGAGCATGAGAGCATGAGCAGGAGGAGAGGCAGAGCGAGAAGCAGACTGCCTGCTGAGCAGGGAGCCCCACTGCAACTGTGGGGCTCCATCCCAGGACCTTGGGATCATGACCTGAGCCTAAGGCAGACCTTTAACTGACTGAGTCACCCAGGCGCCTCTAAATAAATAATTTTTTTTTTTTTTTAAAGATTTTATTTATTTGTTTGACAGAGAGAGAGATCACAAGTAGGCAGAGAGGTAGGCAGAGAGAGAGGGGGAAGCAGGCTCCCTGCTGAGCAGAGAGCCCGATGCGGGGCTCGATCCCAGGACCCTGAGATCATGACCCGAGCTGAAGGCAGAGGCTTTAACCCACTGAGCCATCCAGGCGCCCCTAAATAAATAAATCTTAAAAAACAAAACAACAAAACACAGTTGCTGGTAATCTAATTATTTCAGATAGCTATAAAATCTGTATTTTTCTCATGATTAATAGATGTATAAAGCTTAATTTTAAGAATATGTATATTAGTTCTTCTCCATATACTTATTACAACATGGAAAAACACTACATGAACTTTATTTTTTCTTTTAAACATTTCAAACTTAAGCAGTAGAGTGATTAATATGGGAATCCTTCATTGTGCTCATCACCCAGCTTCCACGGTTATCAACTATGGCTGGTCTTGTTCATTCTATATCCTCTCTCTCTCCCAGATCATTTTGAAGTAAATCCCAGGTGTCATATCATTTCATCTGTATTTATTTCAGTGTATATCTCTGAAAGACACATACTCTATTTAAACATAAACACAATATCATCACACCTAAAAATTAACAATAATTTTAAAATATTAGATATCCAGGATATTGAAATATTCATTTGCCTCTTAAAATGCATAACTCCTTCTTAAATATTAAGGAACTGTCACTTGATATCCATTAGCAAAAAAATTATTTTTGAAGTTTTAGGTACTTTATACTTCTTTTCAAAAATGATGCTTTGATATCTTTGGGGGAAAATTACCTTTACAAATTTATCTATTTTCAAGAATTTCTTCATACTTCTTAAGGATAGACATCTAATGATATCTATTATTCTTAGGAAATGAAATTAACTATTACTAATCTTAGAGATTTGGAAAAATTAAAATTTATTTGAAGGTTGAGGTTAAACTTTGCAGTATAGGGATTTGTGTGTGTGTGTTTTGAGATGTTTAAGGCAGGGTTGATATGGAAAGTTTATATCAAATATATGATGGGGATTATATACAGAATTACCATTAAACATCAGAATTCAACAACTATGCATTTACCAGCGATTTATTTGATTTTATCTAGACATTTCTTAAAAAGTCATTTAATATTTTAATCATTTAAAAATTGCCCTTGGCGGGGTGTCTGGGTGGCTCAGTCTGTTAAGTGCCTGCCTTCTGCTCAGGTTATGATCCCAGGGTCCTAGGATTCAGCCCCACATAGGGCTCCCTGCTCAGAGAGAAATCAGCTTCTCCCTCTTCCCACTCTCCCCCACTCCCCCCCACTGCCTCTCCCCTTGCTCATGCTCTCACTTGTGCTCTGTCACGTGCTTTATCTCTCAAATAAATAAGTAGAATCTTTAAAAAATAAATAAAAATAAAAATTGCCCTTGGCATATTACTGGGAGTGTAGTTAAAGCAGCTCCCTTTCAGGTTTTTATTATGCAGTATACTTTTTTCCATGGTGTTATAAGGCAGTCTACAGATACTGACTTAAATATCTTCATATCACAGTTTTCTGTCTGGTGTTTTGGTCCAAACCAATACACTACCACCCGTTTGTTTTTAAAATGTATTTTTAAAGAATTTGGTTCTATAAATGAATTATCAGTGTTATATACATCTATGTCATATCTTCCCATACATATGTACATCCTTGTGTAAGTTTTTTTGAGGAAATATTAAAACATCCTTTAATGTCCTTTCATAGTACCCAGATTGTTAAAAGTTTCTGAACACAGATCAGTTAGGAAACAACTTGAGAACAGTTCTGTGTCTTCATGGCACTTGTTTCTGTCCATGGAACATGTGCATGGTGTCCTGATCTAGCAGTGGTAACCGCTTGTAGTCTTCCTGCTCCCTGTCAGACTGCTGCTGGCTGGCCACATGTCCTGATACACGGCCTGCAGCTACGAACAACTTACGAGTTGCTATGAAGGAAAATTCAGTTAGAAAACTAAACCCATAATCATGACCCCATGTGATTTGATTCAAGACCACATGAACTATAACAAATGACATAATTTTTAAAGAATACAGGTAAACTTTAAAGGAATTCCTTAAAACTAGGTCTTTTTTTTTTTTTTTAAGATTTTATTTATTTAACACAGAGAGAGAGATCACAAGTAGGCAGAGAGGCAGGCAGAGAGAGAGGGGGAAGCAGGTTCCCTGCTGAGCAGAGAGCCCAATGCGGGGCTCGATCCCAAGACCCTGAGATCATGACCTGAGCTGAAGGCCGAGGCTTTAACCCACTGAGCCACCCAGGAGCCCCAAAACTTTTCATTCTTAGTTGTTTTCAAAGTTTAAATATTTAAACAAGCCATTTATGTTTCTTTTTCACCTAGAATATTTATAATTAGACTACATTTTATATGAGTCAATGAATTTTTAAAAAAATTTGAGGTATATTTAGAACACATTTAATTTTTGTTTGTGTATTAATCTCCATCATAGTAACAACTGGCTTTAAGTGACTTAAACACTGAAACAAAACACAGCTTAATATAAGCACATGAAGGGCACCTAGGTGCTCAGTCAGTTAAGCACCTGCCTTCAGCTCTGGTTGTGATTCCAGGGTTCTGGGATCAAGCCCCAAGTTGGGCTCCTTGCTCAGTGGGGAGGCTGCTTCTCCCTCTCCATCTGCCTGCTGCTCCCCCTGCTTGTGCTGTCTCTCTTGCTATCTCTCTCTCTCTCTGTCAAATAAATAAAATAAAATCTTTAAAATTAAAATATATAAGCACACGAAAACAAAAGTTAGGAGTGGAATGTTCCATAAAAGATAAGCAGGAAAAGAAAAGTAGGATTACGTTTTATCCGACTTTCAGAATCCCACTGTGGCAGAATTGTTCTGTTTGAGAAGTATATGTTTATTTGGGGTATCCGAAATTCATGTATTCCCAACTCCCCCTTCTGAGAGCTCCCATGCCCACCTCTCAACCCAGACCCACAAGTGTATTATACTGCTACTTCAGATTTTTTATCAAAACTTCTTTTTGTCTCTGATTGGCATGATGCTAAAACAATATGCCATGCTCAAGATCTCCAGGTGATGTTATTCTTCTTTTAGTGTCTTATCACTGACAGCACTTGTATGGTCTTTTATTTTAGTGTCCCTGAGTCATTGTTTTTTAGTATTTATCAGAACTCCAGGAGAAATGGCCGCCTTTCTTTGATTTATTTATTTTCTTTAAGTGCTGACTGAAGATGAGTTTTTAAAGTTATGACTTGATTATTATTCTGTGTACCTTATAAATTAACAGGAGGAGTCTTTAGAGTTGCCTTAAATTCTTATGGGAGATAGTGGGGATATATATAATTGAATAAATATTCAGCATACCTCATTTTATTGTGCTTCACTTTATTACACTTTGCAGATAATTGTGTTTTTTACAAATTGAAGGTCTGTGGCAACCTTGCATCAAGTGAGTCTGTCAGCGCCATTTTTCCAACAGCATTTGCTCATTTCATGTGTCTGTCACATTTTGGTGATTCTCGCAATGTATCAAACTTTCATTACTGTTACATTTATTATGATGATCTGTGATCAATGATTATGACTCGTTGAAAGCTCAGATGATGGTTAGTATTTTTTAGCAATAAAGTATTTTTGAATTAAGGTATGTACGTTGTTTTTTTAGACATAATGCTATTGCACACTTAACAGACTATAATATAGTGTAAATATAACTTTTATATGCATTAGGAAGTCAAAAAATTTATTTGACTCACTTTATTGTGATAGTCTGGACCCAAACACAGTTCCTCCCAGGTATGCCTGTATCTTCAGAGACGTCGTAAGACCTGTATGGGTTTTTGGAGATACAAACATTTTGACTGTGCTAGCTCTCAAGTTTGGCAGGGCTTATAAACTACAAATCTTATAAATCTTATAAACTACAAATTATTACTCCACAGACTGATCAAGGTATGGTGCAGGACATTCCTGTTCAGAGTCCTCCTTAACAAGACAGAACGTTCAGAGGATACTTCACTTGGATCACCTAACATTCATTTGCTGTGCTGAGTCAGGGAGATTGTTACCTGATTTTAAATGAATTCAGCTGTTACTTTGCATCCACTGTTATATAAAATCAGCTTTTAAATCATTACAACAATATTTATGTTTTCTCAAACTAAGATTCGAATCTTTTTACTACCATATGTTTTTAATACTTGTCATGGTCCTTTTTTAAAGACTGTAGCTAGAGCTCTTAAACCTTGGGCAAAAAAACAAATAATTTCATTATTTGATTTCCCTGTTTCTTATTGCAAATTACTTGTGTGCCCATCTGAGAAGGTATATTAGCATATGCCAGGCTAAATTGCCTTCATTTTCTGTGACTTTTTTTCATTTTAATACATGTTGAATATTTTCCCCTTCCTGTCCTCAAAGTATTTATAAATTCTCTTCTAAGAGTATTCATATTCTTAAAATAGGAGTAATTTTTAAGTAAGTTTTAAGAATTATAATGGATTTTCATTTCTAGGTTAAAAATAAAATGACAAAAGAACAATACATAAAGATGAATAGAGGTATCAATGACAGTAAAGACCTTCCTGAAGAGTACCTATCAGCTATCTATAATGAAATAGCTGGAAAAAAGATATCAATGAAAGAAACAAAAGAACTCACAATCCCTACAAAATCAAGTAAGCAAAGTAAGTATACAAATCAGTTGAATTCTGATTGTTCAGGAGGAAAAATATGGTTTCCTAAGAGTTTTTCACTTGGTTTAGAGTAAATCAGATACTATTCTAATAAGAAGTATTATGATATACAGTTCGCTGATCTAATTATATATTTTTTTCACATTCTGAGTAAAAATAGTGTATAATTTGCATGGATTCGTGTGCATTTAATATATACTTGTCAATTTAGCAATAAGTCTCAGCACATATTTGGACATCAGCAAGGCTACTTAGGCAGCCCCACTAGTCAGACTTCAACTCTCAGTCTTTTTCTGCCTCCTCATCATCTACAAGCAACACAATTCTATCTGTTCATCTATTGCTATACATAAACACAAGCTGGAAGTAGGAAAGATTCAAGGAGATGGGGAAGGTTAAGATTGTGAAGGAGCTCATGGAGTTGGAAATCACTCCTTCAGATGCACCACAAATTATGTCATTACAGAGGTCCTAGATCTAACCAGCATGGGAAGCCAACTGTGGGCTTGGCTCCATTCTAGACATTCTATACAGGTGGGCAGTGGTGATTAAATTAGAACTAAAATCTGATTATAAAAAAAGACGAGAGTAGTGGCTCAAGAATATAGCAGTAATATGGAAAGAAGACTCCTGCCTTTCTGAGCACTCCACCTGGAAATGAAATCTCAAGTTTATCTCACATAACAGATTGCAGTAGCACAATTTTGTTGACAGGAGAGGAACAAGGGCCTATATGATATGTGTATTTCCAGAAGTTGATGAAGAATTATGAGAGTCAGGGGCTAGGGAGGTGTTAGAAGGAATAGTGAAGTATAAATGGCCTTATCTTTTGGAATAATGTAGAAGATGATTCTAAGGAATTTTAGTACTCCCTTCATCTTATAAAGGAGGAAACTGAAGTCTAGAGAGGTTAGGAAACTTAGAATCATAGAATCTATAAGGTGAGTATAATGTAAAAAACTTATTAACTCTCTACAGCTAAAATGCAAAAAGTGGCAAAGCCAAATCTTGAACTAGTGTCTTTGGCTCATTTTGCAATCCAGTACCAATCAGCAGTTTACTTGGTCGTGTTATTTTCAGCTCTTCTGGTTATAATGTTGTTAAATATATTGCTCAAGAATTCATTTTCACACCTCAGTAGATGCCAATTCTCTGACTCAGCTTTTTGTCTTCAGACTCGTAATAAAACATCTTCTTATCCTCCTTTCTCTGGCCTATTTTATCCATTGTGGTAGAGTATCAATGAGAAGCAGGATATGGGAAGGCTGTAGGTGTACTGAAATACTGATGTCATCCCAAGATGTTAGGGCCACTGTTTTCTCGTTAACTCAGGAGTTGTCATTCAAGCCTGTGTCATCCAAGGATGCCCTTGCCTTTTACTTGTCTCCTATTCTCCCATCCCATATTTGGGTTGTTTCCTTAGTACTTCCACTGTGCCAGATTTATACCTACTCTCTTTCCTTCTCATGGGTTTTCCACTTATCCCCATCTCTTAGTTCAGGAATTTTGCCCCCATTTTTGAGGTATAATTTATATAACATAAAATTAAACATTTTGAAGTGAATGGTTCAGTGCCATTTAGTACATTTACATTGTTGTGCAACCACCACTTCTGTCTAGTTCCAAAACATTTTCATCACCCAAAATAAAACCCTTGTACCTATAAAACTTAACATCCCCTCCCTCTCCTGGGTCTCTGGCTACCACCAGTCTTCTTTCTTTTTCTATGGATTTACGTACTCTGGATATTTCATATAAATGGAATCACACCTTATGTGACCTTTTGTGTGTGGCTTTTTAAGACTATACCTAAGTAGTATTAATTGGTGGTATTTATTATTTTATAGTAAAAAAGCATTTAAAATGCTTTATATCTTAAATGCTAATAGTGTTTGTTATTTCAGATGTAGCCAGTGAAAAACAAAGAAGGCTTCTGTATAACTTAGAAATGGAACAGATGGCCAAGACAGCAAAAGCACTCATGGAAGCTGTAAGCCATGTTCAGGCACCTTTTACAAGTGCAACACATTTGGAGCATGTGAGACCCATGTTTAAGGTAAGAGTTATTAATAACTTTTGGTTGCAGTATACATTTATATGTAACTTTGTTCAGTGTGTTTTTAAGTTAAGGAAATAACAGTGATTATAGCCCATTAGTATAGACCTGGAAGCAAAAGCAGTGTTATTTATAATATAGCAAATACAAATTTTTTCTTAAAGAGAATGAGAAAAGGTATACACTATTGGCAATTAGTAAGTGTGTGATCTTAAGAAATAAGAATGGGAAGATTTCAGAGAATGATCATTAATCTTTGGCATGGTTTTCTCCAAATGAGTTCTATTTAAACCTTTGGAGTTACCTAAATTTGAAAGTGATCTTGAACTTCTGGCCAGGAATTCACATCAGGGTTCTGAGTATACCTGGAGTACAAAGAGTAGAGTGAAGAAGAAAAGCAAGTGTTACTTATGTTTATAGGTTGATCTAGTAAGAATGATACTTACTGGTTCTTTAAAATTTGATTGCCTATTCCTTCTTCATTTTCCTGTTCTTTTTTCCTATCCTTTCTCTAAAATGCAAGAGTAAGTAAGCAGTGAATCAATAAGGATTACAGGGAAATAGGGAAAATCTGGTCAAGGTTGAAAAGGGAAAAGGGGTAAAGTATATTCCAGTTTGTGGGACAGTGTGGTGGGATGGTTTGTGGAGGCTAAAGATTATAATTTGAGTTCTCATTCAGATATTAAGTATACATATGTATGGGCAGTAAAAGATGACTACAAGATTTCTGTGCTTTCTTTTAGCTCTAATATTTTATAGTTCTACCTCTACTTCAATGTCTGTGTGCTCATGTTATTTCCAAAAGTTGATGAAGAATTGTAGGATAGGGCCCAGGGGAGGCATTGTTAGAAGGAATAGTGGAGTATGACTAGCCTTATCTTTTGAAATAATACAGAAAATAATACAAGAAACTCTTTCTCCTTATTATGAAACATTTTTATAAAGCAGCTTTTTGTTTTGTTTTGAATAGTCTTACACTCTTGTTTTTCTTCTCAAATGTTTTTGGTTGAGGAGATAGAGAAGAAAAAAAAAGAAATGAGCCATAATTTTATCACTCAGAAAAAAACTTCAGTTTATATGTTTATATACTACTTTTTTATATAAATACTACTTTTTAAATCTTTTTTTTAAAAATCATTTTATTTATTTGACAGAGAGAGAAGGAACACAATCAGGGGGAGTGGGAGAGAGAAGCAGGCTTCCTGCTGAGCAGGGAGCCTAATGCAGGGCTCGATCCCAGGACCCTGGGATCATGACCTGAGCTGAAGGCAGATGCTTAACGACTGAGCCACCCAGGCGCCCCTTAAATCTTAATTGAATAATTGTGACCATACTATGTGTAGAATTTTGTATCTTGCTCTTTCTCACATAATATATCCCTGTATCATTAAAAATTCTTCATAAATAGCTTTTATTATTCTCTAGATTAGTTCTAGTTCATTTAAACATCTTCTAAACTAGCATTAAGAATCTTCTCTCTTACCATTTCTACTGCCATTAACCTCTCCAGACATCCTCTCCTCATTTCTCTTATTATTATTGTAGTGTCCTAACTGATATCCTTATGTCTATTTTTGTGCTCCTCTTATCCATTTACAGAGGCCAGAACGATCATTTTAAAATAAACGAAATGTTACCTTCTTCCTTAAGGCCCTTCACTAACTTTGCATACTGTGATGAAACTAACAGACCCACAACATCTGCAGCCTTGTGTGGTCTGGCTCCACCTGCCTTTCCAGCCTCATTGCTAGATTTCTTCTGTCTTACTAGGCTGCAGTCACACTAGCATTCCTTCAGTTTCTAGAACGTCCTAAATTATTCTCTCTTCAGAGCATTCTTACAAGCTGTGTCTTTTGTCTAGAATGCCCTTTCTTTCTTTGCCCAAGTGGTTTCGGCTTTAAATGTTACCTTCTCAGACAGGTCTGCCCTAGCCCCACCATCCAAATTTGGTCCCTTTTCATAGTGTGCTGTGTTTATCCTTCATTGTATTTATAACCATTGTGTTTATACATTTACTTATTTTAAAATTTAATATCTATCTCTTTACTAGACTTGAAGTTCCATGAGGCAAAGGATTACATTCTGTTTACTTTTCCCAATATCTAGCACCATTCTTAGTTTGTAGTAAGTGTTCAATAAACAAGCATTGGTTAAGTAGCAGAATAAATTGAGAGATTTCTAGGATGTGATACAATATTAAGGGATATAAATATTATTAAAAATCTTTTTAAATATTGCCAAATTGTATTTTACAAAGGTTTATTCAGCATGAATGGATCATTTCACTGACCCCTGGATATTATTTAGGTGTAGTTTGATAGGAGAAATCATTGTCTTTAATTCCTAATGGAGTTAAATACATTTTTCACTGCCTTAAGAACCATTTATACTTCTTCTTGTATAAAATATTGCACAGGTTTCTGAAATGATGTGCTGTTTCTTTACTTACAATAGAACATGTAATTTATTTCTTCCATGTGGTACTTCATATTTTAAAAGTACTGTACTTCATATGCTTCCCAAAACATCTCTCTCTAGTGGCCGTCCAGGTATTTAAGAGAAAGAAAATGAGGTTTTAGAGAGATTAAGTGGCAGAGCTAGAACTAGAAATAAGGTACTGTGGCTTATGTTCCTTTGTTTAGGGATTATATACTTCCAAACTTTCTGATGTTAGAAACAAAGCTTTGGGTAATCCTTTGGGTAAGGTTTTTCTTAATAATCTTAAAAACCTTTTAGATATTTTTAAAATTCCAATTGTCATTTTTACAGTACACTGGTATAAATCTTTTCATCTTTACAATTATGTAGATACGTAGTTTTGCTTCATTACAGCCTATTAAAAGCAACAAAATGCTCGTATTAGTTCAAGGTTACGCAAGCACACATCAATGTGTACACATATGTTTTGATGTCAGAATTTTCAGTAGTCCAAAGGTAGCCCTTTTTGTTTATTTTACATTAGGTATTCAGTGTTACCTACTGGTAAAATTTAGTACTTGTTGGTTTTCGCAGTTTGTAACAAAGAAGTATTTTGTTGAACTATACTTTTTAAGTGTTGTCCAACTAAGAACCAGACATATCACTGATATTTCAATGTAAAATCTTTGACTATAAAAGAAGTAAGGCTAAATGATGGCCAGGGAGCAGGCTTAAAGAAAAAAGAGTAATGTAATTATTGCGAGTAGAAAAATGACTAAAAGAATTTTCTTAGAAATAAACTCTGTGAAATAACTGCAAGGGACAAACCGTGCAGGGAGAGATGAACTCTGAAAGTAGGGGTAAGACTAATATCATTTATGAATAGTGACAATTCCCATTTCTTATTGATGTGAATAATGTATAGATTCTGTACTTAAAATATGCCTAAGGTCCTCTACTGAATTTGTAGTCTTACTGTCCCACTTATTTAAGCCCAGGCAACATTGTGTATTTTTTCCCCAAAAAAACTCATTGCTTTTTTTTTTCCCCAGAACTTTCTCAAACTTTGAGAAATATTAATGTATTACTTTTATAAAATTTAATCATCACTTGATATTCATGATATAGTTTAAATTTTTAATTTTTCTAGTTGGCTTGGACACCTTTTCTGGCTGCATTTAGTGTGGGTCTGCAAGATTGTGATGATACTGAAGTAGCCTCTCTTTGCCTGGAAGGTATAAGATGTGCAATCAGAATTGCATGCATTTTCAGCATTCAGGTAATGAAGAATTTTGCCTTTGTAGCCAGTCTGGAAAACATAAATTAATTATGTCTTGACTGTAATTAAAATTATTTTTTTATGTTTGACTTACTAAAAACTAATTTCAAGTTTATGATGGAATTTAAGTGAATCTAATGTTTAAGTTTCTGAGAAACTCTGACAGAAGGGATAGTTCTGTATTGATGCATCTGGAATTCATCATAGTAACTTTGGTTAGCATTTTTTTTCTCTACAGAGTATTAGCTGTAGCCAAAGTTGCTAACTTTGAATTTCTGTATGTTAATTTGAATATCTTATTTAAATATGTTGCATGTTCATACTTAATCATATTTTTTCATATTTATATGCTTATATATATTACTTTATAACTTCACTTAAGCCTAAGAAAAGTTTTTTTGTAAAGAACCAAGTATCTGGTACTTAATTTTCATGAAGACAGGCCCTTTTGTAATTTATATACTTTGATAATAAATTTTAGCCAAAGCTTGCTTTCTTTTTTTTTAAAAAAAAAACAAACCCATTTCACATTTCTTAATGAATGTTATGGCTTAAAAAGCACAGCCTAGCTGTAGAGAATAAACGAGCACATTTATAAATCACGTTTCTGCTAGTCTGCACAGTACTTGAAACATAAGCACTCCAGGAATGTTTTTTACTATATGAATTCATTTGTTGTCACTAAAATCTCATCTTGATTTGACATCTCTATTGTGTTTAGATTTTAGAAATTCATCCTTTTCTATTTCATTTATCATCTTAAATAAAAACGCTATAGTTTGAGGTATGTAATTTGTCAGTTAAAAACTTACTAAACAAGTAAGCAGTTTGTCAGTAGGGAATTAGGGGTCACTCTGTTGTGTTTATAACAATGTAAGTATACTTTTCTCTTTTTTATAGCTGGAAAGAGATGCATATGTCCAGGCACTAGCAAGATTTACTTTACTTACTGTGAGTTCTGGTATTACTGAAATGAAACAGAAGAACATTGACACCATAAAAACACTTATCACAGTGGCTCATACAGATGGAAATTATTTAGGCAATTCATGGCATGAGGTATAAGCACTTTATTTTCAACTTTGCAGTTTAGTTTATAAAATGGTTTAATGCTTAATATTCTACCCACTGATATGCTTAAGTATTTGGGAAAAAATTTAGTATATTCAGGGTAAGTTTATTTAGCTTTTTATAATGATTTAATGTAGCCTATATTTAAATCCTGACTCCATACATTTAAGTATTTTTGCAATCATTTTTAACATGGAATTTTTTTTTTTTTTTAAATAATGAAGATTCTGAAGTGCATCAGTCAGTTGGAGCTTGCACAGCTTATAGGAACTGGAGTGAAACCTCGATACATTTCTGGAACAGTACGAGGCAGAGAAGGATCTCTTACTGGAACAAAAGATCAGGCTCCTGATGAATTTGTGGGTCTGGGGCTAGGTGAGAATTTTAAAAATTATTTTTATGAACTATCAAAGATTATTTACTTGTTCAGTATATGTAACTTTATCGTAGCAATGAAATATAATTAGAGGGACATGATAAAATGCCCTTTGGCTAACCTTATGGGAAAAGCACGAAGACCATGAAGAGAACCAGACCATTTTTGCCTGGTCTAGTTTGCAACATTAAGTGACCCTTAGTCTAAATCTCAGAGTTGGGAGTAGGAGAAAGGTGCAATTTAAAATGACCTATTTTCGGGGCGCCTGGGTGGCTCAGTGGGTTAAAGCCTCTGTCTTCAGCTCACGTCATGATCTTGGTCCTGGGATCGGGCCCCGCATCGGGCTCTCTGCTCAGCAGGGAGCCTGCCTCCCCCCATCTCTCTGCCTGCCTCTCTGCCTACTTGTGATCGCTCTCTCTGTGTCAAATAAATAATAAGTAAAATCTTTAAAAAAATGAAATAAAATGACCTATTTTCAACACTAAGCAGGTAACTTAAATGAGTGAAGGCTCGTATAAGATGATAAATAGTTGGGGCAACTGGAGAAAGCATTCACATTCAGATTTTTTTAAAGGCACTATGCAATTCTAACCAAACTCTTATACTGGTATAGAAACTTTCCCATGGTTCCTTATCTGCTCAGTGTGGCCAGGAACTTCCAGATTTAACCCAGTAGAACAAAGGAAAATACTAGTGAGAATGGCTACAGAAGAACTAAAGACAATACATTTTGAGTCATAAATGGAAAGAGTACCACCAGGGAAGAAGCAACATTTAGACTATCTTTGGCTTTGAATGCCGTACTTTGGGGTTTGAATTCTTTTGTATATCTTCCTTACTGTGTGTAAGTTACTTTAACTCTCTGAGCTTTGGTTTCCACTTCTGCAAACTAATAGTAATATCTACCTATAGAGGTCTTAGGATTCAATGAGAATATGTATAAATGGACTTGACACAGTGGCAGGTGTATTAATGGTTTTGGATTGTTCTCTATAGCCATTTTCCCCACCCCACTTCCATCCAAGAAATCTAGAGACATGACTTAAAAAGAGTAGGAAAGAGATGGAATCTAGGAATATTTACCTTTTAAGGTTTTTACTCTAGTACTATATTTCTGGATATTTTCTTTCTTTTTATCTTTTAGTGATATCTCTGTTGTTGCTCACGGTAAAAATTTGTAAGGAAATCCAAAAAAAACTTAAGTTTGAAAAAATCCATAGGGAAAGAAGCAACACCAGGACCATGTGTGGCTTCAGGTTGGATTGGGGACAGTTATTTCCTAGTGTGATATTTCAGCCGTGGCAGCCAGCAGTGCCGTTCTGTTACCCCAGTTGTATCTTAGATGTGGTGGTTTTGGAACATGAAGGTGTAGACATAATAACTTACCCGGCAGGATTTAGAACCGGTGAGCACCTTCATGGTGACTTATAATCTCCTGGAAGTCTGAGATACAGATGAAAAATGTTTAGCAACAAGTGAAATGAATGTGCATTGATTGATTCAGTAACTTCTGAAAGGCCTTTTTTTTTCTTTTTTCTTTTTTTTCTTTTTGGAAAAGGCCTTAGGAGTACAAGAAGGCTAAAATAATGACAGGTGCAAATTGCCAGGGCTTAATTTTGGCAAGTAATAAAAGTAGGTTACACTAAAAATAAAATACCAGTGAAGTATTTTATCTTTTGAAAGTTTTAGTCAAATAAGAGAAATAATGGTACTTGCTGATAATGTTTCCTCATGTACTTGAAAGCAAATTAAAATTAATTTGATCATTATTGTTGGGCTACTTAAGTTATAAGAATATGAGATGACTTGCCTTCTCACTTTAGGAAAAGGGAATTTACAAAAATAAACACTTTTTGGATCTGGAAAGGAAATAAAAAGTTCAGGCTTCCAAGTCACTCAAGCAACCAGCCATATTCTTCCACCTCTCTTTCATGCTTTATCTAGATTTCGTCTTATATCATCTACTTCTCTTTTTGGCATGCTCCATTCTCCACTCATTCCTGGTTGATTAGGTCTCTCATTTTTGAGTCTATATCCTAGAGGGATTCAGTCTGTTGACTTGGCCCCTGTTGGGCAGAGTCTTCCCTTCAGGCCATCTCATTGGGTATCAGCTAGCCCAGTATGGCAGATGTCCATCCCTGGCCATCTGTGCCCTGTCATTTACTCAGGCAACAGATGTTTTCTTCGGCAAGATGCTGTAGTCAGAATTTAAGCTAGAAGAGGATGTAGTCCAGACATTCTGTATATATATGGTTTTTTAAAAAATAAATTAGTATCCTCCTTTATTGATAGCATCCACCTTCAAGAATTCCATGTAACTACCTTAATAGGGCTGAGTATATGTTTATCTGATTTTCTGACTAATATGATGCAAGTCTGTACTTCCACTTTTTGGAAACGTGAAACTTTTAATTATTAAGAATACACAGCATATATTTTTTTAAAGGATTTTATTTGTTTATTTGAGAAGGAGAGAGAGAGAGCACAAGTGAGAAGGAGAAGGAGAAGCAGAGTCCCCGCTGAGCAGGGATGAGCAGGGAGCCCGATGCAGGGCTCGATCCCAGGACTCTGAGATCATGACCTGAGCCAAAGGCAGACGCTTAGCTGACAGAGCCACCCAGGTGCCATTTAGCATATGATTATTAGAATTATATGCATACTGTTCTTTTAAGGTATATGTCAAAGTTTAAAAATTCAGTGGTTTGGACATACAAATCTTAAGTGAATATTCACTCCTACCTCTTTGTTCTTTATCTGAGTATTGTGCTTTTGAGTAATTTGTTTGGTAAAGAAGGAACTATTAGTCTATCATGTTATGGTGTTTTACAGATCTTTGAAAGATTTCGTGTGTTTTTGAAATAGGTTCTTTGGATTGGTAAACATATTTTTTTGATTCCTCTAAATGTATTAATGATTACAGATTACTATATTTAAATATAAAAATAAAAGCTCTTAAATATAAAAATAAAAGCTTTCTAGGAAGGACATTCAGATGGTACACAAAGGAAGTTAGTGGTGATGGGCATTACTTTTTCTTATAGATTTTTCTTCGTTAAATTCCTGTAACGTGCTACTGTGCTTCAAGTGTTGCTTGACACTATTCTAACCACTCCAATTCTCTGTCACTTATTTCAGGCTTTCATCCTTAGACTCTCTGTCTTTCTAGCTCTAGTATCTCTATTTCACTGTGTTCTACAGATAGTACTAGAATTATCTTTTAGAAAATAGGTTGCATTATGTCAGTGTTCTAAAAGGTCTGTCGTTCCCTGTTCTCAATCTTTTTTTTTTTTTAGATTTATTTTTTTATTTGAGAGAGTATACGCACATATGCACGAGCAGGGGTGAGAGGGAGGGGAAGAAGGAGAGGGAGAGAAGCAGACTGCCTCCCAGAGCCCAATATAGGGTCAATCCCAAGACCCCGAGATCATGACTTGAGCTGAAATAAAGAGTCAGTTGCTTAACCAACTGAGCCACCCAGGTGCCCCATATCATTCTCTGTTTTCAAAAGGAATACATTAAACATAACAGTCAAGATTCTTCACGTTTTAATGTTAGCCTTTCTTTCCAGCTTCATTTCCTAATACTGTTCTGTCCCTTCTGTCTTGTCCTCAGCTAGATCCTCCATTATGGCTGTAACCAAGTGTGTTAAAACATGATGTTTACTTTCATCCTTCCATTAGTTCGTATACGCTGTTCCTTTTCCTTCTGCCTCTTTTTCTACATGATTATCCTTCTAGGTCCAACTTGAATTAATATATCATCATATATGAAAGTTTTCCATGAGCTAATGCCCCTATTCTTCTTCCCCTACCAAAATTAATTCTATTTAGCAAAACTTGTATTAAATGTCATTAGTTTATCTCAGCGATGAAAGAATTACTACATTTTACTAAAGGTGGTTATAAGTCTGTCTCAGTCTGTGTCTCCTGGTAAATTATAAACTCTCTGAGGTCAAGGGTTACATCTTTTTTTACATTGTTCAGTTCCTGGTAAAGATATATCATCTATTATGGTTGTAGTCATAAAGGCATTTAGTGAGTGTCTGGTCAGTTGAGTCAACAAGTATTTCTTAATATCTGCTTTGGACTTAATATTGAGTGATGTCGAGAAATCACAACAACAACAAAAAAATGTGTATGACCTGGTTTCTTGCCTTAGGGAACTTTTAATTGTACTGAGAAGGCAACATTAACACACCTATAGTAATTTATGTGAAACTGTATGGAAGAAATCTTGTTTTGACTATTACTTATTTAAGTAAATGCTTAGTTCAGAGGAACAATGGGAGGAATCCTTCCTGAGAACTCACATTGGGTTTTAGATAGTTGAGGGATGGCCTCAATAGATTCTGTAATGGCTAGAATGTTGAAGGGTACTGCCTTAAATGCTAGGCTTAAAAAGTTTATGCTTTATCCTAAAAGTAATAGTAAGCAGAATGAATGTGATGATATAGAATAATTAACCTGACAGGAGACCGGAAAGAGAGATTGAAGAGGGGAAAAATTAGCAGCAAGGAAAGCAGTCAGGAAACTCCATAATCTGGCCCTGAAATTATAAGGCTCTAAACTAAGTAGGGATGAAAATGAAGGAATGGTGCCAGAAACAGGTTGAAAGAAAGATTTAGTGACTTGTTGAGGAAGTGAAAGATATCAAAGATGATTGTGAGGTTAAGAGTTTGAAAACTGGGAAAATTGTTCTGCTGTCCAACATATGGAACCAGTTTTGGGGGGAAAGAGAAATGATTCTTTTGAATAAGAAGATATTAGAAAATACGGTTAAAATTTCCAAAAAGCATATTTAAATAGAAGACTGGAGATTAAATGACAGGGAGATCTAACTATACAGAATTGGGAATCATCCTAAGAAGCTAACATTGCAATTGGAGTTAGTGCTGTTTCTTAAACATTAAGGGAAATTATGCATACTGTCATGAATTTTGTGGTCTGAATTCTCAGTGCCCCTAATTTGTTGATCTCTGGAAGCACAATTTGTCTTTACAACCATCCGTGTCTATATGCCATTTAGTATACCTAATTAAGCGCATTTGGCCTTGATATGGGTCACTGATGCCAAAAGAATTATTTACCCAAAGCTTTATTTCTTTCATTAGGAAAATAACTGATTTCAGAAATATGTTTTAGAACTATAAGTGTATTCTTCTACTGAATTATTTTCGAACTGAAATGACTCTCTTTTATGTGTGGTAGTCGGAGGAAATGTGGACTGGAAGCAGATAGCAAGTATTCAGGAATCCATCGGAGAAACCAGTTCTCAAAGTGTTGTTGTTGCTGTAGATAGGTAAGGTATTTATTTATTTTTTTCCCTTTTCAAATGAATACTGTTGTAATTCTATAACATTTAGGTACATTTTGCTCTGTAGTAGTTAAAAAAATTATTGCCCAAATAACTTTCCTTAAGTAATATAAGACTATATATTGTGATAGACAGTGATTTTGATGGTGAAGTACCTATAATTTTGCTCTTTAGATCCTGGAATATTGGAAGGAGATAAACAGTATGAAAATTTAACTTAAAATAGACATTAGTGGGCATTAGGGAAATGGTAATCTTGATGAAAAAGAAACACGTGTTTTCTTTTTTTTTTAAGATTTTATTTATTTATTTATTTGACAGAGGGAGAGCGATCACAAGTAGGCAGAGAGGCAGGCAGAGAGAGAGGGGGAAGCAGGCTCCCTGCTGAGCAGAGAGCCCGACGCGGGGCTCGATCCCAGGACCCTGAGATCATGACCTGAGCCAAAGGCAGAGGCTTAACCCACTGAGCCACGCAGGCGTCCCTTTATTTTCTTTATAGAAAACTAATTGTTCTTATTATCCCTTTATGAAAATGGAACGTAATCTGTCTTTCAGGTTCTGTTTGATAAAAGACTGCAAGTATTTGCTGGCAGTTCTCATTGCAAGCTTCTTTGGAAAGGACTTCAGAGTTTGTCTGTTAGATATATTACCAAGTATTTCTCATTTTTAGTTTGTTTTCTAAAGGTGAACCCATACTAAGTGTTCTTTTGAAGATTAACTTTTTCTGGATGAATGCCCAAATATTTGAAACTTAACATTTTACAACACTGACATTTAAATTTTTTTTATTACTTCTAATGAAACTTTCAGATGTATAGTATGTATTTTTTCTTGGTGCTTGGAGAATTGTACTAATCCAGAATTTTACTTCAGATAAAACTTTCTGTTCTTAAGTTCAAACTGAACTAGAGTATTCAGTGGCTACTGACCCTGGAAATATTCTCTGCAACTTTTTCTTTGAAAAGAACTTGTAATCTTCACTTCCAGACTCTTTTTTTTTTTAATAAGGGAAGGAGGTCACTTGCCTTTTCCTTGTGAAGGCTGAAGAAAGATTGCATATCCTCTAATACCCCCTATATAACTTGAAGCCTTACTATGTGCTTGGCACTTTTTGAAGTACTTTCCAGGTATTACTTATCACTTAATACTTCTAGCAACTTCATGAGATGAGTATTATTATTGTCCTTAATTTATAAATGAGGAAACTGAGATAGAGGGGGCCTAAATAACTTGCTCATCACCACAACTAATCTTGTCTTGATTATTGTTGCAATATTCATCCACAAAGAATTTTGAGGAGTGGTGCCAGGACATATACTCAGGCAGCATGTCACTTGAGCATACGGCTCTTATCCTCTCCACCTCTCTGCCTGCATGTACAGCTAGAGAGCAGTGTCATAATGTTTGCCCTTCTTGTTTCCAAATGCTTTTCCTGCCTTGAAAAAATCCTCTTCACTGTCGTTATGAGAATCTCTTCAGGCAAGAGTTAACATTTTACCTACTATTTATATCCATATTATATTTTATATGACCATAGCCAGTTCTAATTTGTCGATCCATCCCGTTTGTTGTGAGGAGACATAGCACTCATTTGAGTAAATGACTCTCTATTTTAAGAATTTAAGGTATTTTAGAGGAGTCTAAACAAAAATTCTGTTAGTACTGTTGTCTCAAATTCATCATCACCAGATAATTTCTGCAAACGTAAATCCAATGTCCAATTTTATACAAAACCTCAACATTTAAATTTTAGCTTATAATAAAAGCATTAAAAGTTACATCTTTGATTTACTATAAGATTATATTCTTGTGTGGTGCTTTTCACTTTCTCATTAAATTTCTTCTGAATTTCTTTTTCAGTATCTGAGTATATTTTCATATGTAATATTCTGACTCTAAAGTCATAAGCTAAGTCAGTTAGATAACTTAGGAGGTATTCAAGTCAGTGTTGTGAGCATTGTTAGGCATCATCCTGGAAAGTTTTATACTTACTTGTCTTGTAACAAGTTATTTTCTTGTCCTTAGGTCTGGTGTTCTGAATAATCTGTTATGACAAGTATAGGAAGTAAACATGAAAAATCAGAGTAATTTATTTTTGCTTAATTATTTATAGTTTCTATTTATTAAGAGAAAAAATATATGATTTTAATAAAAGCTATTCTAACTGTGCAGGAATAGATTTTGTCCAGCAATGACTTACCACTAAAAGTTAAAAAGTATCATAGTTTATGTTTTTATTAATTTTAAGCACACCAGATCTATCTTTATACTGGCCCTTCTCACACTTTGGAACATTCTGTCTCCTTTCAGAAAATACATGTAGCTCATCCCCAACTACATTTGCTCATAAATATCTTCAATTAGGTCTTAGAAATAACTGTTACCACTGATATTTTCACTGTGAAAACTTTTTACATATATAGTACTTTAGTTTGCCTCTGTATTGTGTACAGTTTAAAGTTTATGTGGTCCAGAATCTGCAGGTTTTGTGAGCTTTATTTTTTATTTTTTTGGTATTGCTGCATTGCTTTTCATTTTGTGGCTGAAGCAGTAATTTATCATTTTGTTTTCCTGCTCATAGTTTTCAGGACATGTTTTTTAATATTAACACACAAGATTCTTGTGCATCCGTCCTTTGCTTTTCATACAAGGAATGTAAAATCCGTTTCATAGACTGATTTTGTGAAACATAGCTCCTGTTCTCTTGCCTTAGTTTATGAAGGCTTAACTTTAAATGCCTCCACAGACTGCTGTGCTCCTACCATATGGCTTATCTGTAGTGGAGCATTACTAGAAATAAAGTGACCTCTCAGAGGCTACCAAAGTGAGTAGGAATTTGAATGCCCTTTTTCAGGATGCATGCTCCCTCTAACTTTTGTCACCCTGGGTCTGTAAACTTGTCTGATTGTTACTGGTATTTCTTTGTCTTTGTTCTCCATCATTTCAGGGCCTTCAGAGAATTTGTTGCTTCTTTCCAGTGAATTGCATATAATCGCCATCTCTGCTTCTATTCTTTACCCCTCTACTCTTTGCACTTTGCTTCCTTCTCTGTTTAAAGAAATTTTTTTCTTTCTTTTCTTCCTTTTCTTGTTGTTTCTCCTATTTACTGTTTAGTTTTGTCACTGTGGTTATTTTTTTTATAGCCATCACCTATGAGAATACTTATAGTTTGAGAAATCACCTAATGACATTTATAATGTGTACGCTAGCCAATTTCATTTTTGTTCATGTGAGAAGTTTGTAGGCTTTGTATATTTTTAATTTCTGGATCCAGTCTGACTACTGGATTAAATGGGGCCTTTATTACTCTATTTTTTCCCCCAGATGATGTTCTCAGCCAGATCCTTGAATTATTTTGTTCTACTGACAAGAGCAATAGAGGAAATCTTAAAATATTCCTTTAGCAGGAGATCAGAGTGTGAGTCATCATGTTGTCAGTTTTTAGGCTGTTTTTCCTGTCTTGTATTTGTTACTCATTTCCAGGACACATGGACAGACATTCAAGGGCACTGAGGTTAAAAAATCATGAAACACTTAATACAACATGGATATAGTGGACATAGTAGGAGAAAAAACAGGGTATATTTTAAGTGTTTATGTTTTGCTCAGGTAAGTGCGAGGCAGTATATCAAAGTAGTTAAGAGGGTGGACTCTGGAGTGTGCTCATCCTGGTTTGAATCTTGGCTGTAGCACTTACTAGTTCTGTGACTTTGAGGAGGTGATTAAATGTCTTTGTGCCTCAGTTTCTATGTTTATAAAATTAGAAGTATACTAGTCCCTACTTCATAGGCTATTTGTGATTATTAAGTGAGTGGATATATCATAAAACACCTAGAATAGCACTCACTTTTTGATTGTTGGTAGCTATTACTGTTACTGTGATTACTTCTTATTTCTTTTTCTTTTTTTTTTAAGATTTATTTATTTTAGAGAGAGAGGTGAGCAAGAGGGGGAGGGGCAAAGGGAGAGAGCATCCCAAGCAGACTCCGCAGTAAGCACAGAGCCCAACACGGGGCTCAGTCTCATGACCCTGAGATCACGACTTGAGCTGCAACCAAGAGTTGGTCGCTTAACCAACAGAGCCCCCCCAGACGCCCCAGATTACTTTTATTTCTAAGCTTAATATTTGACCTTCTGCCTTAAGGTTTCCCTTTTGCCATGCAAACTATGGTACACAGTGTAAATTGAGGAATATCAGTTCACCCTGGAAGGCGCATCAAACCCTTGGTTACAAACCCAGAACGTCAGTAAAAATGCAGACTTTAAAAGAGGACTAATAGGTTTATGCCAAAATCTTTTATGAAACTTTGAAACAAAGAAAAAGCTCAGTGAAGAAAGCTGGGCAAAGCTGGACAGCACAGCTTAACTCTATAAACATTTGAATTTTCTAGGAAAAGTTATTTAGTCACTTCTTGGTTAAACTATTAGAGACTATTTGCAAGCCTCTGTTAAGTTGCTAGTAATTTAACATAAATGAGTTTTCTAATGAAATGTATGCTACTTGTAAAAACACAGAATTTTTCATCTTAAGATCATGTTTAATGCTACTAGATAATCAGGAAAAATGGAAAAAAATCTTCTGTTTTGTACTGTGCCAATTAATCACTTAGTTTTACAAATTGATATTTTCCTTATCCTTAGAGTCTTGTGTTGATCTAGTGTTTGTGTAAGCTTACTAATAAAATTACAACAATATATTCTTACTATTATATTATTGAATGCAAAGGAGGGAGGGAGGAACATCCAAATTATACTTGTTATGAAATGATATATTAAGATATTCATTTGACTATCTGATTTTTTGTTCTGTTAAACCAGATCTAAAGTAGCAAGTACCTCAGGCTACTTACTTTTGAATTGCTGTAACAGAAGTAAGAGTTTATAAATTTCTGAATTATGTTTCTTTTCTTTAGAATATTTACAGGGTCTACAAGGCTAGATGGAAACGCTATTGGTAAGTATATACATTTATTTCACTTATAAATTGGTTTTTTGACAGAAAGACTTGAAACTTAAGCTAAAAAATATAAATCTATTTATATTATAGTGGATTTTGTCCGTTGGCTCTGTGCTGTGTCTATGGATGAATTACTTTCCACCACACATCCAAGAATGTTTAGTCTACAAAAAATAGTAGAAATATCATATTACAACATGGGAAGAATAAGATTGCAGTGGTCTCGAATTTGGGAAGTTATTGGCGATCATTTTAATAAGGTATTTGAATAATTGTAGGATTTGCTTACATTTGTAATGTTTTTTGTTGTTTAAAATTCCTTATAATCTAATTGAGATTTTTTCCTTTTCTAGCTTTTTAAAATTACATCTTTGTAATTAAAATTAGGAAACCCTTTGAATCCTTTTTTTTTTTTTAGAAGTGATTGCTGTAGGTTTTAAGAATTTAGTTAAAATATGTTTTCCTTGTTGAGAAATATTGTTAGTATACCTAGTGCCTTTGTGGAGAATTTTAGGATTTACCTATCTGTGCTATTAGTCATATATTTTTTTCTAAAACAAAAATGAAGAAATAGATTTTCACTACTGACATTAGCACCCTATATTTCTGTTGCCATTACAGGTTGGCTGTAATCCTAATGAAGATGTAGCTATCTTTGCAGTAGACTCCTTGAGGCAATTGTCAATGAAGTTTTTAGAGAAAGGGGAGCTTGCTAATTTCAGATTCCAGAAGGATTTCTTAAGACCCTTTGAACATATAATGAAACGGAACAGGTATTATATTTGTTGAATTGCTTAATATCAGAAAAATACCTTATTATTTTCCACAGCAGGGGAAGAACAGAGGAAAGGAAAAAAAAAAACTGATGGGTTTTATGTATATGCATATCCAAGCAATTATATTAATATTTTAGGTCTCCAACAATTCGAGATATGGTTGTACGGTGTATAGCACAAATGGTTAATTCTCAAGCTGCTAACATTCGGTCTGGATGGAAGAACATTTTCTCTGTGTTTCATCTAGCTGCATCTGATCAAGATGAAAGCATAGTGGAACTTGCATTCCAAACAACAGGGCATATTGTCAGTGAGTATTCTTTTGCCTGCATTCAAGTTAAAAAAAAAAAAAAAAAAATCAAAGCTTTAATGTGTTCAGAAAATAATACAAATGTAAGATCACGGACCTATTCTGGACTTTCAGTTTAACAAGTTTGCCTGTAGAGAGTACATAATGACAGTAATATTGTTACTACGTTCTTATAGTTAACATTTATTGAATGTTTACCGATGGCAAGAACAGTAAGCACGTTGAATGTGTTTCCTTTGGTCTTTACAACAAATCTATGAGATAAGTATCTTAACTACCCTTTTTAAATAGATCAGTAAACTCAGGCCCAGTGAGGTTAAGTGACCCGTGTAAGGTGCATGATAGAGTTGTTGGGATTCAAAGCAAGGGAGAGGTTTTTGACCACCCCATTATACAGCCTCCTTTGACTATAAGGGAGAATTAAATACTGAGATTGTAAGTTAAGCCTGTCTGAAAGATGAATATGATGACCATCATCATTTTTCATAGATGAAGAGACTGAAATACAGATAGGTTGAATACAATTCTGTATATTCAACTCAACAACTACTGATTTGGTACCTACTGTACTGTCACTGTATTATGTGCTGGGTTTATAGTGTAAAGAAAACACTGTGTACCTCTCCCCACTACTCAAGACAGTCAAGTAAGCAGTAATGACATATGAAGCGATGTCTCTTAGACATCAAAATCCTTCACCTTTTAGGTATGCTTTATTTCTGGGGGTTGGTGTTTTTTGTTGCAGTTAAGAATAATTGAAAAAATTATTCTGATGTATTTTCCACCCTTTTAGCTCTTGTGTTTGAAAAACACTTTCCAGCGACCATTGATTCTTTCCAGGATGCAGTGAAGTGTTTGTCTGAATTTGCGTGCAATGCAGCTTTCCCAGACACAAGTATGGAAGCAATTCGACTTATTCGCCATTGTGCAAAATATGTGTCTGATAGACCTCAGGTATAGCGTCATTTAGTAAACAAAATTTTGCTGAGTATTTATTTCCAGTCTGAGATCAAAGTTTATTTGGGAATTGTGGGGATATGAAGCATTTATTTTTCAGTAAACTCCAAAATTATCTGAGCTTGTTTCTGACTTAAGTGATTAGTAATGATAGCTATCATTTATTAAAGGTGTCAGGTGTTTGTTTTTTCCAATGATTATGATAGCTAATGATAGCTAATGATAGCTGTCATTTACTAAAGATGTCAGGTGTTTTTCTGAGTATTTTACATGTATTAACTTGTTTAATGTCCTTAACTTTATGGGATAGGTAGTGTTATAGCCCCATATAGATAAGGAATCTGAGGCACAAAGAAGTTAAAAAATGTGTCCATGGTTGCAGGGCTAGTAAAGGAGACCTAGGGTTTGAACTGAATCCTGTGTTTTTAGCTGTTATCCCATGCTGTTTCTTGCATGTGGTGCTGTGCAGTACTGAAGTTGGCTGTCTATGGATGAGCGTGGACTTAAGCACTGAAGTAAAAAGTTGAATTGGCAACCTGGCTGCCAACCTTAACTTGCGTATCTGAATCTATCTCTGTAACTATCATCAAGAGAAATGATGCATTAGATTTGGTAGTAAGATTTTTTACGACATACTAATGTGTACCTGTGGGGGTGCTCAGTACTTTTACATGCATTGACTCATTTGACCTTCACACTTCCCAGGGTGGCTGATAAGGCTGCATGTGTCATAACCAGGGAAAGGATAAAAATGGAAGCTTGATTTAATCTGGCGAATATAGTAATACAAAAAAGCTAATGACAGAGTCGAAGCTAAAACCAACTTCAAGATTTTAGTGCAGTGCTCTTCATAGACAGTTATAATCTCCATCTTTTTATAAATTGTTTATCCATTTGGCTCACTTTCGATTTGTAGAGCATTTAAAAAATTTTTTTGGAGAAATAATATGCAGGTGTTATGTTTTGCCTTATGTATATCTACCTTTCTTCTTGAAGGCTTTCAAGGAGTACACAAGCGATGATATGAATGTGGCGCCTGAAGACAGGGTTTGGGTGAGAGGATGGTTCCCAATTCTCTTTGAGTTATCCTGTATCATCAATAGATGCAAATTAGATGTAAGAACCAGGTAACAATCAGTGTTTGTAACTACGATTTTGAAAGGCTCATTTTGACTTCAACTAACTTTTCTTAGGTGAACATAAGTTCAGTAGTTGAAGGACATAAGTCCTTAAGTTGTGTGTTTTATCAAATATAGTAATTACTTGATAGGCAGATTTTAAAATATGTTAAATGGAGCAACAATAAAAATAGAAATACTTTTCCTTCAGATTTTAGTCTAGCATACTACTTTGAGTTTTAGCTTCTATGTTAATAGTTTACACATTCTGTCTTTTCATACATTTGTTTCTAATTAAAAATTGAAGTTAGTGGCAAAATTTATTTTATTTCCTGATGAATGCTAAAAGAATTTCTCATTGCACATCCTTGGTGAACTTTAGATAAAGAACTATTTCTCTCTGAAGACTAGTCAGTAACACAGTTTTGAATAATGTAGGTCTATTAAAAACGTGAGCTCTTTCAAAAGTATATTCTCAGTAAAAGATCTATATGAGTGTATAGTCCATTTGTAAAGAAACTACCATGGATATGATGTAACTGGATAAGGATTCAATATACGCTTATGTTACAGCTCATGTCAATCCCATTGTAAAATTTTTATCCTACATTTTTTACTACCAAATTGAAATGACTGATTTGTGTATCCTGTTACCTGTCAACAAATGCTTGAGGCATCATGAGTTCAATTATATGTTTAATTAAAATCTGTCTTTTATATAGCCCATCTTCTTTTTAGGGAGAATCATTAATCATTTGGGCAATTAACTTTATTGGATTTTTTTAAATTGGAAAGGTAGTAAATAGAGACTTGTAAGATATCAGTGATAGAACTATAATGAAGGAATGAAGCTCTCCTTCCTCCTCTTATACCACAACCACCCTCATCCCCATCCAAGGTGGAGTTTGATACATATTCCTAAGAAACTTCGTTTTTATTTTTTATAACAGAAATTTTTATAAAATTAGGTAAGTAATCCAAAATAGGACTCAAACTCTGAGAATTTGTCACAGAATTTCATAATCACAAGAACAGTATATAGCATTTTAAATATTGAGAGTTGTTTGGCAGTGGACCTGTTAGGAACTTGATAAGATTCAAGATAGCCCCTGATTCGTGTAAACTAAAATTACTGAGATTTACAGCTTTGAATTGTCCAGCCATGTCATTGGAGCAGCTAACATATCATGACAGACACATCATATGAACTTGGCGCGTCCACACATACACACACACACACACACACACACACACACACACACACACCTGCCCTTGTTTCTTTGTAGAAATTTATTTGATGAGGGATCTTTCTGCTTCCTCAGTCTTTGAGATTGTTCTTGTCTGGGACCATCCTGCTTTCCTTCTTGCCATATCCCATGTTGAGATTATGGAGGAGTTCTAGTTGTTAAAGGGAAGAGAAAATATATACTCTAGTTAATAAAGGAGAGGAAAAATATGAGTAAACTTTGTTCAGTAATGGCTTTTTCTTATTTCATTCCAGGATCTGTAAGGACTGATATTTAGATTATATTTTAAAAATGTAATACATGATTTGTGTAACAGGTTAATTACACAGTACTTTCACATGTGTTCTCATTTGATTGCCTCAAAATTCTGTAGATTTAGGATTGGTTAAGTAACCTAGGGTCTCACATACTCTTTTTCCCTGTACCAGCAACTTAAGTATTACTTTCAAAAAGATTTCTTGAACAGTGAAAATCTTGAAAAACTCTGTAGCTCTGTGTTTGCTTTGTGGGCCTGGAAAAAACAGGATTCCCACATCCCCTTACCCCTTGCTTTGGGAATTAACATTCAGTTACTTAAGAGTGGGAGGAAATGGATTTCAAGCTTAGGAGGTGGAGGAAGAGGGAGCCTTGTTCCATGGTAGGAGGAAACATGAATTCCAACAGGCTTCTCCCAAAGAAAAGTACGTTTTTCCACAGAATTTCTTTACTATGGCTCCTTTACTTTTCATTACACACATTAGGTATCTTATGGATCAAATAACTGCTGTGAACTTGCTATAGGACCAAAGTACCATTTGCACATTTATTTAACAAATAGTTAGAGCCTGCTGTGTGCCAGACCCAGAGGTAGCATAGCAGCAAATGAGCTGAACTGCGAACCAGTCCTTATGGAGTCTTTCAGATAACATTTGGTTTTGGCTTACCATCAAACTTTTTAGAAATATAAACCTTTTTCTAACTGGAAAGATACCTATTTTGCTAGAAGAAAGTAACTTATAAAGAACAGATTGAGTTTTTTAATGGTTACATGAAGGGATTATTATTTAGAGGAAGATAATAAGGAATCAGGAAGGCAGTGTTGAGTTTTAATTTTAACACTTATTCAAAAGACAGTGAATGTGATACTAAGCAGTTTATTTGTTCAGTAAATACTTATTGTGTGCATCCTGGGTGACAAGCATTGTTCTGTTCCTGGAATATAGTAGGAAACAAACTGCCCACATGAATGTCTTAGTGGGTCAGTTTTATAAATCCGTTAGTTCAGGGATACTCTATGAACAATGAAAGTGTTAGCTAAAAAGTCCTATAATTCTTGAAAAAAATTTCCCAGAAACCAATTTTATGATGATCATTCGCAATCTTTAATTTCATTTACAATCTAAAAATGCTGGAATGATGGGTGGGAGTGGAAGAAAAATGAAATAAAACATTTTAAGGCCAAGGCCTTTGGAATTTTCTCCTAATGCTGCGTCCCAAAGAAACCAGTTTTACAGTTGAAATTTCTTAAAACTGAGTATCTTTTATTAGTTTAAAACCACTTTTAAACTTTTTTAGTAGCTTTATGACCTCTAAAAACTATTTTAAGAGGGTATTCTGATGTGGCATACTTTTTTGTATTATAGCTTTCCACTTGTGTTTTATTGTTTTAGGGGTTTAACAGTAATGTTCGAGATAATGAAAACTTATGGCCACACTTACGAAAAACACTGGTGGCAGGATTTATTTAGAATTGTGTTCAGAATCTTTGACAACATGAAATTGCCAGAACAGCAGACAGAGGTAAGAGAAAAAAATTTCATTTAACACAGACATGTTAAAACGTTCTGAATATTTTCCCTAATACAGTTTAGTAGATCAAATCATGTACTTGGAAAAGAAAAAAAGTTCCTGGAGAGTTGTTCATTATAATAAAAAGTTATGTCTTTATAAAGAAAGAATCCTATTTGGGGATAGAACTGAGTTAATGAATTGGTTGTTTTCAGTGTTTTTGTTGAACTTCCAGTTTCTTTCCTCATTTTAATATTGCCACAACTACAGATACCAGTAGCTTCCTTTATATTCATAGTGACTTCTTATTCTGAAGTGAGTAAAGAATACATAGTAATAAGTTTTACTTACTTTATTTCAATGTCTTTTACTACAAACCTGTTATAGTATGCATCTCAGTAAATGTATGGAGAGAGCCTCAAGTTTTCTTGTTTTGTCCCATACAGCTATATTAAATGCAAACATTAGGGACTCTCTGACCTGCACCAAGTTTTACTTTAGATCTATGATTTTTGAATCTATAGGTGGACTCTTACTGAAAACATCTGATTATGTAGACATATGTATATGCACTGGCACAAAACTGTATATGAAAATTATCAGCTAGTCCAGATTAGTCCTTTATGTATTTGAGAAAAATAAATTATTTACACTTATTTTGTATGGCCCTATTAACCATTTATGGTATTTTGAAGTAACCATACTTCAAGAAAGTTTTATTTTAAATTTCTGCTAAACCCACTTGGATAAATTCTTATTTCCTTCCTCTTTGTTTCTCTTTTATGTTGTGTCATATTATGGAGCAAGGCCAGCTGTTGATATTCGTGCACATTGTTTGAGAAGAGTCACAATGTTAATAACAAGACAATTCAGTGATAATTTTTTAAAATCAAAAATAATGGAAAAAACAGTTATACATAAATTGTTATGGAATAATGGAGAAAAATAGATCTCAGGTAGTGAGTCGAGGTGAATGTAATATTCTAGAGGGAAGTCAGTGCTCTGAAAGGAAGATGGACAGGCTTAGCTTTTAAATATGCAAACATATTTCTTTAATTCTGGTTGTTGACAAATGGTCTGACCTTCTTTTAATGACCTTTTTCCCCTAGAAAGCTGAATGGATGACTACGACTTGTAATCATGCACTTTATGCGATCTGTGATGTATTCACTCAGTATTTAGAAGTACTCAGTGATGTACTTTTGGATGATATTTTTGCCCAGCTATACTGGTGTGTGCAGCAAGGTAGGTCTATAGCAAATAGTGACACAAAGTGTTAAATGTGGCCCTGGCAATATATACATGAATTGCTCTTTTCTTTTCCAGACAATGAGCAGTTAGCACGATCTGGTACAAACTGCTTAGAGAATGTTGTTATTCTGAATGGTGAGAAATTTACCCTAGAAATCTGGGATAAAACTTGTAACTGCACACTGGATATCTTCAAAACCACAATCCCACATGCGTAAGAAGATTTTACTTAACTTTATATTTGTGTATTGAATGATATACATAAAAAGCTTGATAGTAACTAGTGATTTTTTTAACAAATTCTTTTAAAAATACCTCAGTGTTCCATGAATTTGTATTTATTGCAAATCAGACTCCTATAAACCATAACAAATACTTGAATTGAATTCTTTATAAACCAAACGCTTCAGTCTGATTTGTCATATGGTCATTGGTCATATTGAGGTGATTCTACTTTAATAGGGTTCTGTTTATCCAGCTTAAAGCAAGCAGTGGTTTTGAATTTTAAAAAAGTAACAAAAAAACTCAACATATATTTCAGTTATTATAGATTTAATAATCTAAAGAAAATTTATTTGCAAATATATTTTCTAGTTAATTGTCATCTTCTAATCAGTTAGTTTGGAATTGAATTGTAGTGAAGGAGTTTTTATCAATGGAGAAACTAAGACGTAGTCTCACTAAATGACTAATAGTATCTGGATTATTTGTAGGGCATACTTGAATTTACTTCCCAGCTCAAACTTTGGGGCTCTCTGACCTACGCAAAGTTTTACTTTAGATTTACTATTTTTAAATGTACTTAATAAGATGTTTTAACATCTTAAGTAGATACACGTGTAAGTACTGACATAAACGATGTATGAAAACTAGGAGTTCAGATTTTTAAGCATCATAAACTTTTTCTTGACATGAGCGAAGTATGTTTGCACTGAAATGATCCCCTAGTAAGTATCCTAATAAATAGGACATTGGAAGTCAAACAAAAGGGATACACCTCTAGGAAAGCAGTCTCTAGGTGCGTCTATACTAAAGGGACAAATATTGGTCAAACTTTTCTTATATTTTAGTGCACATTTTGTGGGAACAGTGTACTTGACAAATGATCCATTTTTGTCAGAGTTTATGTCAAAAGACAGTATGAATTCTTGCCTAGTTGTTGTCCCTGTAAATTCTTAACAAAAACCAGCCAGGCTGAACATTCTTTTTTTTGTTTTAGGAACTGCCTCTGTTTTGATTTATTGAATTACAAATTCAGGTTAAGATACATGATCCTAAAGATCATCTAATAAGCATTTCTTAATAGAAAATAACTGTACTAGAGTTCTTTCCATATTAAATTGAAATGATGTATCTACCATTGTCTACTCCATTTCCCAGGAGCTCCTGCTTCTTAGAAGCAAGAACTTGGGCCTTAACCATCTTTCTATTCCAAGTATCCAATCCAGGGATGGCAAGTTAGTTTCTTCTTTTGGGCCAAATTTTATTTAATTTATTTTTATACATTAAGAAAAATAGAATCTAAAGAGTTCTGTGAATTTTGAAAAGTCTCAAACTTTTCTCAATCTCACTCTAGGAAATATTTAATGACATTAATACTTAGAAAAAGTGAGTTTAAAGTTTTTGAAACTTTTCAGAAGTGTATTTTTTGTTTGTTTTTTTTTTAAACTGATGGCCAGAGTACCTTTTTGGTTATATTATATGCTAGTCGACTGTTTTCTGGAAATACATATTTTAAACTTTTTGCTAGATTTTTTTCAGTAGTAGTCAGAGAAGGATTATATTATTTTTGGCATATTCTTGTGACTTTTTTATGCCTGTTTCAAAACATGTTGGATGTGTCATGTTTCACACTCATAGTGATTGGTGTGATTTTGGTATTTTAAAGGCTCTTAACCTGGCGTCCCTCTTCTGGAGAAACTGTTCCCCCACCTCCATCTCCTGTAAGTGAAAAACAGCTGGTAAGTTTTCATAAATAAATCATATTTAAAATTGCTTGTGAGAAGTAATTTTACCATAGGCCAAATTCTTTTATGTGAGTCCAGGTCTTTAAAAAAGATGGCATAAATTTGTCCAGAATTCTTAGGTTAAGCTTCATAATGGTAAATTCCCAGGTGGCTAAAATTTATCTCTGTAAGTGCCATGAAGGAAGTATTTTAAATTATTTTACAATGTAGATGGTCTGAGATATAGAGTAAAATGATGCCAGGAGTTTTAAGAGCCAGGCATGAGATTATGTAAGGATTTCCATACCAAGGGACACCTGCATGGTGCAGTCGTTTAAGCATCCGCCTCTTAATTTCAGCTCAGATCTTGATCTCAGGGTTCTGAGTTTAAGCCCCATGTTGGGCTCCATGATGGGCGTGGAGCCTACTTAAAAAAAAAAAGAATTAAAAAGGATTTCCATGCCAAGCTGAAGACATTATTGGGTATTTATTTTAAAATTTTAATTTGGATATAATTTAACCTATGAGAAATATTACAGTAACAGTTCAAAGAATTTTAATACACCCTTCACCCAATATATTTGTTTCCTAGGTCTGCCACAACAAATTACCACAAACTTAATGGCTTAAAACAACAGAAATTTATTGTCTCCCAGTTTAGGAGGCCAAAGGCCTACAATTAAGGCATCAGCAGGGCTGCATTTTCTCCAAAGGCTTTAATGGAGAATCTTTCTTTGCCTTTTCAGCTTCTAATGGCTCTTGGCAACCCTTGGCCTTCCTTGTACACACATCACTCTAGTCTCTGCCTCCATTTTCACATGTCTGTGTAAAGTCAAACCTGTTAGGTGTCATATCTGCTTCTCCTTTCTCTTGTAAGGACACTAGCCATTTCTTATGTCTGTAAGATAAGATATAAGCCACCTCATCTCAAATCTTTAATTACATCTTTAAAGACCCTCTTTCCAAGTAACCTTCGTAAGTACCTGAGGTTCCAACTTAGATATACCTTTTTGGGGCCACTGTTCAACCTATTGCAGTTTTTACCCTCTGGCACCCAAAAATTCATGTTCATCTTTCAGGCAAAATGTATTCATGCCATCCCAATATTCCCAAAAGTTTCAACTCATTATAGCATCAACAAGTCCAAAATCTGATCTAAACATCATATCTAAAGCCCCAAATCTCATCATCACAGCCATCTAGATCAGGTACATGGTCTCTTTTGGGGGCATCATCTGTCCCCATCTGTGGACCTGTAAACCTAGAAAACAAATTACCTGCTTGTAAAATACAAGCCCTCTTGCCCTCTCCACACTCATGCTCCCTTTCTCTCTCTCTCTTCTCTCTCTCTCAATCAAATAAATAATCTATCAAAAAAAATTTTTCAAGGCTTGAGGATAATTCTCTGTACCTTGATACTCTGCCTTCTGGGCCCATAGCTCCTTCCTATGCCCCTGCAGTTCTTCTCACTAAATCATTTCTTCTTAAAGGTTAGCATATGTTTGCAGCCATGTAGCCCATTTCCTGCCTGTAGAATCCCAGAGATCTGATAACCTTCCTTCATTTTATCCTGTGTCTGCCCCTTTCAGTGTAGGCTGTCTGTGTTTCTACTAGTATATCATTCTCAAAATCCCATGGGTCTTGTGTATGTCAAGAGGGTTATTTATGGAACCTTTCTGGATAACTTTCTCTCTCTTCCAGGCTTCTGCTGAGGTGTTTGATTGGATCCATGGATCCACACACCTAATCTCTTTCATCAAAATGTTGTCTAACTGTCCAAAGAAATGTTTTCGTAACAATGAATTTTCCAATTTTAGCATCCTTCACAATCTGGATAGGCCACAATCCTCCCAAATTATCAAGTGCTAGGTTCTTTTTGCTTAGTAGTTCCTTCCTCAGTATCTCTCTGGCCTCACATTTTTCTGTAAACACTAAGGAGAAACCGGGCCGCATATTTAACCTTTTGCTTAGAAATATCCTCAGTTAAATATCCAAGTTCATCACTTACAAGTTCTGCTTTCCAGCCATGTAGTACAACACAATTGAACCAAGTTTTTTGCTACTTTATAACAGGTATCACCTTTCTTCCATTATCCAGTAACATGTTCCTGATTTTCTTCTTAGACCTCACCAAAAGCACTTTTAACATTCATATTTCTGTCTACACTATTCCATGACCGTATGTGTATTCTTTATGGTGACAGAAGACAGAGGAAGATTTCTCCATCATGCCTTTCACCACCTTCTGCATCCTCACCAGAACTGAATTTAATGTCCATGTTCTACTAACAGTCTCTTCAGGGAATCTAGGCTTTTTCTGTCCTATGCCTCAGAACTCTTCTGGCTTCTATCATTACCCAATTCCAAACCCACGTCCACATTTTTAGGTATTTGTTATAGCAGTGCCCCACTTCATGGTACCAGAATCTGTATCAGTCAGTGTTCTACCAGAGAAACGGAACCAGCGGGAAATATCTGTATCTGTGTGTGTGTGTGTGTGTGTATAATACATGTATGTGCATATATCTTTTTTTCAAATTTAAATTTACAGAATTGGCTATGTAATTATGGGTGCCAGTAATTTGAAATCTGTAGGGCAGGCTGGAAACTCTTGGGCAGGAGCTGCAGCTGCAGCCCACAGGCAGAATTACTTTAGGGGACATGAGGCCTTTCACTTGATCACATGAAGCTCCAGCCATATTACTGAGGATAATCTCCTTTACTTAGTCCAATGGCTATAGATGTTCACCACATCTACAGAATACGTTCACAGCAACACTTGCATTTGTGTTGGAACTGAGTAACTGGATCCTATAGCCTTGCCAGGTTGACAAAAAACTACATGACACCACGTTTCTCCAGATGTTATCATTTCACTACATTTGCTTTATCATTTCGTCCCTCGTTCCTTCCTTTTGCTCTCACTGTCTCCCACCCCCAAACTTTTCAGAATTCTTTGAGAGTAAATTAAAAATAAGATGTCCTTTATTCCTTAAGTTCTTTAGTGTTTTTCCTTAAGAAAAAACAAAACAAAAGCACTTACATAATCACAGTGCCATTAACAAAATCAGGAAATTACCATTAAAACAATACTATTATTTAATCTGGCTTTATTCAGTTTTAAACCCAGGAGGCCGAGGTAGCATATTAATGTCCATTGGTCAGTTCACCCCCCCCCTTTTAAATTTCCTAACTATTTGTCAATGGCTAAAAGTTAGATTTCACAGAAAAGTACTACTCTGAATTGATCTTCAGAGAACAGTCACATTTTGTATATTGGGGCCACATTGCTCCATGACCCTGATCTGCAGGAGTTGTCTGTTCATTATAGACTCTACCACTTACGAAGTCCTGTTTCAAGCCCAGAATGAGCTTGCGCTCTTTTTTTCTTAAATTTGGCCCACTCCTGCTTGCTTTGTGGGCGTTTGTTTTTGCTACCTCTGCCATATAGTATAGTAGTTTGCAGTGTGGGCTTTGATGCCAGACCCAAAGTGAAATCCTGGCCCTGCAGTGACTAGTTCTGTGGCCTCAGCAAGTTAACTACCGTCATGTTAGAGTCAGTCTTGTGATGAGAATTAAGTCAGGTAATGCACATAAAGTTGTTGGAACTGCATGTGGCAGGGTGAGTGTTCAGAGGCTGGGCTGCTGCCAGCTTCCATGAAGGGAGCCAGCAGTGCTCCTCAGGACCAACTCACAGTCTCCTCTGTGTGCTGCTGCTACCTTCTCAGAGCTGCTGCTGCTGCTGCTGCTGCTGCTGCTGCTGCTACTGCTTCTTTTCACTCTGCTTTCCTTTGCTTTCTCTTCTCTGTACAACTTACAGTTTGCCAGTAAATTGCAGTATTTTCCACACTGCCATTCTCATCTGAATATTTCTTGCCATGCACTGAAGGACTGCTTCTTACTTATTTTTGTTTCTTTCATTAAACTTTTGTTTTAATGGGTCTAAAAATTCTGTGACAGATTTTTGATCAAGTGGTTTCCATTAAAAAGTACTGATCTTAAAAACTAATAACTTAAAATTGCCACACACACACACACACACACACACACACACACACACAGAAACAAAAGGTCCACAAAACATTCTCCTTTCCTTTTGAAGGTTTTACAATGCATTGTTATCATTAACCAGTTTTTTATTATTAAACTTAAATGGCCAATTGATAAAAACATTTCTGAGACTTTTCTTCCACCACTGATTAAGACTGGGTGGCAGGTATTGGGGATAATATTCATTTAGCCTTCTGAGCTTTCTGGGCAGACTTGGTGACCTTACCAGCTCCAGCTGCCTTCTTGTCCACTGCTTTGATGACACCCACAAGCAGCCGTCTTTGTCTCATGTTACGAACAACAAAATGGCCCACAGGAGAATAGTCAGAGAAGCTCTCAACACACATAAGCTTGTCAGGAGCCGTATCAACGATAGCGGCATCACCAGATTTCAAGAATTTAGGCCGTCTTCCACCTTTTTCCTGGAATGACAATCAGTTTTCTCCTTCATCTCCACAAACTTGCAAGCAGTGTGACCTGTGTGACAATCCAGCACAGGTGTATGCCCAGGACTGATGTGGTAAAGAACCACTTTTTGAAAACTAAAAATAGAAGAAATACCCAGTTAATATAAAAAAATTTTTTTCGGATAGTACAGAAGAAAATAGGGTAAAAAATGCAAGTCCCTTTTTATACTGCCCCCTTCAGCCACAACTCCAGTATTTAATACTGTGATGTATATCCTTCCAGCTATTTTCAATACATTTTCATATATATAGTTAATATTAATTATATGTAGTGTTTAAAAAAAATGAAATCTTACTTGGAGACTAACATTTTATATTTGGAATAGCTAGGAAATGTCTCCTCTTCGATACATAGAGATTTCTTTCATAGGAGCTCCTCCTTTTGCACTGCAGGGTCCTTTTTTAAAGGGGAAGTATGGGCATATTCCTGATACAAAGCTGTTCTAAAAAATGCAAAGATTACCAAAAAAAATCATCCTCATTTACATTGATTAATCAGAAAGCAATATGCCTAACTTTAAAAAAAATTCCTCTGATACAAAGGAGACTTTTTAAATCCCGAATAATGTGACCTAGTTTTTATGCACATTTAGTTTCCTGGGGACAAGCTTCTTAGAAATCATCAGAATGTTCAAAAGAGCCAATGACCAAAAAAATTTAAAAACCAGTGCTTTAAAAAAAATTAGTTTTCACTTACATTCAGTAAGACAATGCATTTTTAATTCTGTCAACTGATTAATTTCCCCCTTAAAATATACTTCTTAAAATATACAAGTTAAAAAGAGACTTTTTTTTAATAGTTCATTTAAACAATAAACATTCCCTTAAAGGACTTATAAATTTAGAAGTGTTGTTATATGCATTCTTCCATTTAAGTTTTTATCTAAAAGTGCATTATAGGGGCCTGGGTGGCTCAGTTGGTTGAGTGTCTGCCTTCGGCTCAGGTCATGATCTCAAGGTCCTGGGATCCAGCCCCTGAGTTGCCCAGGAATCTGCTTCTCCCTCTTCTTTTGCCTCTCCCCCCTGCTCGTGCTTGCATGCACACTCTCTCTCTCTCTCTCTCTCTGTCTCTCTCTCTCCTCTCTTAAATAAGTAAAATCTTTGAAAAAGTTTTTTAAAAAAGTGTATTATAGGCCATTGTGGCCAAAGAAATTACCCAACTACTCCACTGGGTCTATATAATTATTATTAAAGTCCTCTTGTGTATTAAACATGAAAAATACAAAGATGAGTAAGAATAATAATATGGCTTTAGATTTGTGTAGCACTTCACTGTTTAAAAAATATTTTCACATTTGATCCTTTCAGCAATTTTTTGAACCCAGTTTGGTACATTATTCCCGTTTTATATGGAACAGCAAATGAAAAATCATAAACTGTGATATTTTAAATCTAAGTTAAAATACTGTTTTGATTAGCACCATTTCTTGGGAATGTAAACCCCTGCCTTCTTTTCAGAAACTCAGGTGAAGGTCGCTTCCAGCTGAGACTGGTAGGTTAGAATTTTCAGTTCCTCTGGAAACCACGTTCTGGATTCTATCTGGAGTGTTGTATTGCTGTAACAAAATAAAGCTAGAATAGTAATGCTAGCTATCATATATTGGCTGACACTGTGCTAGTTAGTGCTTTGCATTTCCTACCTTATCCTTAATAACTTACAAGGAAAGTGTCCTCTCCATTTTCAGGTCAGAAAACCTTAACTTAAGAGTGTTCTTTGCTTTTCCAAGGTTAGACCTAATGCTAGAACGAAAGTCTGGTGTAGTTCTGTTGGACTTGAACTTGAGCTTTTCTTCCTGACACCACACTCGGAGTTAGTCAGTTTCTCACTGACCTCTCGAGTCACCAATTCCTTTGGATGACAGAATGTCTTTCCCTAAACTCATCCCTACGAAGCTTTCCTGAGCACCACCTACACAAAGCTTGCAAAAACGTCCCCCACCGCTGCCACATGTGTTCTGTTTAAACAGATTTCATGACAGTTCATGGATATTGCTGACTAGCTTTTCCACACAGTGAAGCCTTGCATTTTTATTGCTTATGGGTAGTACCAGGCCTGAAACAAATGAGGGTTAGAAAGGAAGCTTTTCTGTTAAAGGCTGTCAGCATAGGTAACTTTAAATAATTTTCTCATTGTGTCTGTTATCACACTGCGTAGAATGTCCTTTTCATAGTGACAAACATAATTTTTTTCAAAAACAGCATACTAGAAACTGTTTTCATCCTTAAGCTTTATTCATTGTACTTATAAAGAACTTTTTGTTTTATTAGGATACAATATCACAGAAATCTGTAGATATTCAGGATTCTGTTCAGCCAAGATCTGCAGATAATAGACAGCAAGCACCATTGGCTGCTGTCTCTACTGTGAATGAAGAAGTCAGCAAAATTAAACATACATCAAGTGAGTTATTTCTCCTAATAAAAATAGTGTGTTTTGTTTTATGTAGGTAAAGGATGAAATGTTTGCTTTTACTTTTGATATTAACAGATATATACTGTAATTGATGGTGTAGTCACTTTGTTACTGTGTGTGTTCCAACTTGGTCATCCACTAATACCTGTAGTACCAGCTTTTTCCATAGATGCTTTTAGCTAATGTTTGTGTCGGACACATAGGTCTTTTCTCAAGCACATGAGTCTTCTTTCTCCATTCCCTTCTGCATGTTAGTCCCGTATCCTTTCTGCAAAAGTGGGGTCTGAGGGGCCTTTCTCTACAGTGCTTTCTAAGCAGGAGCACCCAGCTTCCTGTGGAGCCAGCCTTCTTTACACTCACCTGCCCCACACCATGTCTCCTCCGCTCACCCTAGTAGTTTTTTCACAGAGAAGGGGAACCCCTTCTGTTTTTTTACAAAACTTATCCAACTTTGTTTACTGAAGGAAGATTATAATACCAAGGAAAAGCCACCTCCTCCCTAGAGGAAAACAGGACAACTCTAATTGCTTTTAAAAAACGAGGTGAAATTCACATAAGAAAAGTAACCATTTTAGGGGCGCCTGGGTGGCTCACTTGATTGAGTGGCCAGTTCTTGGTTTCTGCTAAGGTCGTGATCCTGGGTCCTGGGATCGAGCCCCGGGTCGGGCTCTGTGCTTAGCAGGGAGTCTGCTTGAGAGTCCCTCTCTCCCTCTGCCCCTCCCTGTGTGCACACTCTCTAAAATAAATCTTTAAAACTTTTCGGTACATTCACAGTGCTGTGCAGTCACCCTAATGATTAATGATGCTAAGTATCTTTTCATGTGCTTATTGCCATTTGTCTCTGGAGAAATACCTAGTCGTGTCCTTTTCTCATTTTTAATTGGTTTATGTCTTTTCGTTGTTGAATTGTAAGTTTGTTACACACTTTAGATACCCTACCTGTATCACATATATGATTTGCAGATATTTATATTCTCCTGTTGTATAAGTCTTACATTTCTTTGATAACATCTTCTTACGCAGGAAGTTTTTCATTCTGATGAAATCCAATTTACCTGTTTTTTTCTTGCTGTTGCTTTTGGTGTCATAGCTAAGAATCCATTGCCAGATTTAAGGTCGTGAAGGTTTTCCTTGATGTTTCCTTTTAAGAATTTTTATGCTTTTAGCTCCTACATTTAGGTTGTTGATCCATTTTGAGTTAATTTTTTTTTTTTCAGGGAATTTTTTATTAATCTTAGGCACTTATACTCGCTCTTGAGAGAAGACAGGTTTGGTATCCTACTTGAAAGGAGTTTCTAGCTTCAGTCATTGTGTTTTGCTAACTTCCTAAAAGGGAGGTAGTGGTGAGTGGTTTATTTTCATTTTTGATTCCTGTTTTTGGAGACAGCATGGCTTGTGCAGGAATCCATGACAGCTTTAGTCTGCCCTGGAACATGCCTTGAGGACAGAATAGTGAGTGACTTCTCTCTCGGCCCCAAGACTGAATGTAAATACACTTAGCTTCGTAAAGGAAGAGCATGGTCATCATACATTAGAAAGTTTTCGCATAGCTAATCTAGGAATATACATTTAACTGGAGCAGAGTGCTGGTCCCCGACCACTCTGAGCTGAGGACCCGTGCTTCTTTCCTTCTATCAGACACCCTTCTCGCTCTTCCTTTGAAGTTTTTTAGGAAAAGTTCACCATAGGATTGTTGACTCAGAATAGGTGGAGCTGGGAGAAGAACAAATGGCCACCATGTTCCCATGAGCCCTTTCATTAAGTGGACAGGTGATGGCTCCTCTGTTGAATGAGGCCCATCTGCTGTCTGACTCTCTCCTACTCAGAGAAAAGAATCATAACGCGGACCTGAGTACTTGTGCAGCGCAGCTAGCTCGTTCTCTCGGTACACTTTCAGAAAACATGACGGCTCCATCTAGCCTCAGCTCCGTAGCTGCTGTCCCACATAGTTAATCTTTGCTTAGCTTGGGTGAACCAGTAACACGGTCACCTGCTATAATCTGGGCAGTGTCAACCAACCCTAGGTGTAAAATTTGTCCACATAGATATTGTCCCCAAACAGGCTGCTGGTCATTTGCTAGTGAGTCTAAAGTTAAGATTCTTACCCTCCAAGGACACCAGAAAGCAGGGAGAGGCCCAGCTTTGCCCATTCGATCAGAGTGGAGTCTCATCAGCCACACTGTCAGTTCAGCCTGCTGAAAGCTCTTCCCACCCTTAACGGCTGATGTTAGAACTAATGAGAACACATCTTGTCAGAGGTCAGCTGACTCCCAGCTGTGCTGCCAGGAGTCTCCTGCTCTAGGAACTCAGTTTTAGGACTTGAATGGGGGAGCTGAAGGAGCAACTGATACGTGTCAGCTCTGACTGAGGTAAAGGGCTAGGAAAAAGACACTGAAGACACTGAAGAGTTGTGAGACTTGTGGCTTCCTTGTTTTCTTTTCTTTTCTTTGACATGCAGTCTAGTAGTAAGTGTTAAATACAGCAGCATTTCTGAAAACTACCTGGAAAGGAACCTTTATTAATGACCGACCTCAATAAGAATAAATTTCTGCAAGTTGTTTTGCTCTCCCTTAAAACACGAATTTAAGTTCCACATTGGTGCCACAAAAGGGAATTTGTAATAAAAGCAAAAGTAGATTGAAGAATTGTAAGTCATCCAGTGCTGAGCCACTGCCCTAGAGTGGTTAACAGGCTGCTTCCTTCGGCCAGTTATCTGCCTCCTGGAAAGCTCACTGGAAGGGCTGGCTGGCCCTGACATCCCAGGATTGAGGTAGAACCTTGGGCCTCCCTTGGAGCTACATGTCAGCACTGCTCTTGCAGCATCTCAGTAGTTGAGTCCTCTTTTCTGACCTTGTGCTTCAGCATTTGCTTAACTGGGATGGTCAGTGAAATGCAAAGTTCTTCTGTGAATATGTCCTTATAGGTTGGGGGATTGTCAGAAATATCTTGTTGAGCAGATTCGTTTGGGCTAGAGGAATTAGCTGTGTTTCATCTTGCCTGCTCAGCGTGGAGAGCATTTTGTTACTTTGAAATTTGGTTAGTTTTGTGATCATGTACTTAGCATAACTTTTTATAGACTTCTTTGCTTATGGATGCATTTGAAAAATACAGTTAGCTACAATTTCTAACCTGGATCCAAATGAAACATGTGCTCTGGTTAACCCATTTGTCAGAATTTGTGGCTGTCCCTCACTTCCTTTCTCACAGATCTGGTTCCTGTTGTTTTCTTTTGGTATAGGTTTTTATATTACTTATATGCAAAGGTCAAACGGGTTCCAGTAAATGCTATTAAAATCTTAGCTTTTAATCCATTTGTTACATCTTATTAAAGAATAACCTAAATCTTATTTTAAAAGTTGTAGTGGGATCTTTTTGAACATTACTTACCGTTCTAAGTCCTTGGAAATATTTTTATTTAAAAAATTAATTTTGTAAGGCTTTTCTAAAAATTGATTAAATTTTTATTGAGTAGTGCTTATGTGCAAAAGCAGTATGTCCTCAGTGTGAAATGTTCAGATAACCTTCATACATACCAATGTTTCCTTAGCATTGTAATGTCATAGAAATTATAAAGGATTCAAAATAATTTTTGTTTGCATGTGCATTGGGGTGGGTTTCCTCACAGAATTTCCAGAACAAAAATTGTTTGCCGCCCTGTTGATTAAATGTGTTGTGCAGCTGGAACTCATCCAGACTATCGACAACATTGTGTTCTTCCCAGCCACAAGTAAGAAGGAAGATGCCGAAAACCTAGCCGCCGCACAGGTACGGACGTGGGGGGGACAGCTGCTTTTATGTTGGGGAGGAAGTTGGCTTTCACAGTCTGGACTTCGGTCACACTAGAGCTTTGATTCAGGGACTCTTCATCACAGAAATGTCATTTTTAAACCACGGGACTGAACGACATGCCCTAGGCAGTAGGCGTGGACAGCTGAGAGGAGGGTCTCTGACTGAGCCCCCGGGGCTTCCGTGATTAGAGCTAGTGATGAAGCAGCTGGTAAAGAGCCTGAGAATAAGAATCCATGAGGCAAGGGGAGAGCAAGAGACAGTTAACACTGAAAAAAAATAAAAGTAATTGGGAAAAAAAAGAGACAGTGGTGTCCTGAAAGCCAAATGAAGAAAATGTTTTAAGAAGAAGGATGTGATCATCTCTGTGAAATGCTTAGAGGGTCAAGTAATATTTCATCTGAGAATCGCCCTCTAGCAATTTGGTAGACTTCAGTGACCTTGACATTGTGTTTAATTGTAATGTTGAGGACAAAAGCATTATGGAAATGGGTATAAGAAAGAGAGGAATTGCAGGCAGCAAATATTGATAATTCTGTCAAAGGGAGTTTTTTGCTGTAAAGGGGTACAGAGAAATGGGATAATTGCTGGAGGAGTATAAAGGGGTCAAGAGAAGGGTTTGCTTTGTTTTGTCTTTAAGATTGACAATATTGCAGCATTTTCCCTGATGAGAGTTCTCCAGGGAAGAGAGAGAACTGAATGAGGAAGACAGGGGCACTTGCCAGAACAGTCTTTTTAAAAAGTGAGTGGGGATGGCATCTAGTGCCAGCCCTTGGGGTTTGTCTTGAATGGAAGCCTGGGCCGCTTGTGCATTGTAACAGGAAAGCAACTAAGTGTGTGGGTTATTAACACAGGAAGGTTGGTCCATTTGCTATTGGGAGCTTGTGGGAGGTCTCTTCTGATAGAGATAAGAAGAAAAATCATCCACCAAATGAGGTTGGGAAGAGAGTTTTAGATACACGGAGAAGTGAAAACATGAGCTAGTCGTCCAGGAAAGTGGACTAGGGCAGTGCAGCATTGCTGGGCAGCACCCAGAGCCCGCTGGGTTTAAGACCAGTCTGATTTCTCCAATCTGTTTAGTGCGTGGGTGTAGATGTGGAGTAGGTGGTTTTGCCAGCCAATTAATCTAAAAAGAGTGAGGGATTATGCGAGAGAATAATTATAACTGGAGCCCATGGAGTCTAAACTGGTTAAGAGAAGAGAGGACCTAAGTGGGGAGGAACAGTAAAGGGCTGTAAGCTCTGGCAGGGGAAGAGCCCCTGGAGTCAGGAGATAGGAGGGGGGAATTGGAAAGATAGGAGGCGGCACTTGATGACTAGGATGCATGGAAGGAAAAATCTGGAAATTTAATAGCAAAAGATGGACTTTTCCCTATTTCCTGTCGAGATAAAAGAGATTAAGTTCTGTGACTTGCTCATAAAACTGATCTTTGGGGGATCATTGAGCTCTAAACTTACTAGAATTTGTGACCGTGTGTGTGTGCATGCATGCACACACACACACACGTGTGCTGTGGTGGTTTGTTTTCCAAAGAGAGATGCTGTGGACTTTGATGTTCGAGTTGATACCCAAGATCAAGGAATGTACCGCTTTTTAACATCACAACAACTTTTTAAGCTACTGGACTGCTTATTAGAGTCCCATAGATTTGCAAAAGCATTTAATTCCAACAATGAACAGAGGACTGCTCTATGGAAAGCAGGTAAGCTGCACAAGTATCACATTTTAATGTTGACCATTAACACTTGTGCACCAGAGGTGTACATTTATCAGAATTCATTGTTGTATAGTTCAGGTATATGCATTTTACTATATGAACTTTTTACCTTAATAGAAGGCAGTCTACTAGCCAGAACTTTTATTATAGTATATAGTAATATGTATATAATATAATGTGTAATATAATCTAACTGCTAGGGGAAATTTGTTTCCCTCTTGTGTAATCAGTATGTTATTTGATTTGACTATTCATTTTTTTCATCTTGTTCACCCATCCTGGACCTCCCTGTCGATACTGTCAGCATACAAAAGGTGCCCTTTTATGAGAAAAAGTGTGTAAAGGTCCTGAACGTGAAATCCCTGCATATGTATTCCAATGACTTCTCCATGCTTATCTGGGAATGGCCACACCTCAGAATGGAAGTGAATGTTTTGTGGGAGGCAGGCATATTTTTGAATAAGTCGGAAAATTTAAGTATATAATTATATTATATAAATATAGTATATAATTAAGTATAGTAATTAAACTGATACCTGGTTTTTTACTTAAGAAACAGTTATTTGGCGCCTCAGGTAAAAAACAGTGCTGGAAGAGTGAGAGGCAGCAGAATATGAAAAAAAAAAAAAAAGAAGGGAGCTAATGTTTATTGAACATCAAACTGTCTGAAATAGTGTTGGGTACTTAATATTTGCATGTTTTATTTAATCTAAAGTGATTGTTTAACTCCTAATTAAGCCCATAGCTTTGTTCTTCCTCTTCCCTGTATAACCCAACTTCTAAGAAGAGTAGTCTATATTTATTTTTTCCCCTTTATTCAACCCAAGTTGTTTCTGCCATTCAACCAGGACTGCTCCTGCTAAAGTCACCAGGTTCCCTGTTTCCATATGCATTGGGCCCTTTACAGTGCTGGTGGCCTTTTGAAACATTGTCACTGCTGAGAGGTCTGCTCCTGTTCATCCAGGAGCCCTCCTGTAAGCCATATGGAGGGAGCTCTCAGGTACAATTTCATTTGAGGAGTTCTGCTTTCCCAGGCCAACATGGTTTTGTATCATATCTCCCCTGCCCCCCAGCTTGAAAGGAAAGGAAATTTTAAACCTAGATATCACCTTCTAGTTGGGCCTCCAGCCCACTGACCTCCACCACAGTCTCGAGGTGTACCTTCTCTGAGTGACTCCTGTCCCTGTGGGCCACCCCAGGGCAGCTCTGCTTTGTAAGCAGCAGATGCCACAGCTGAATGTACACAAAATGTGCCTTCATACAAGGCTTTTTGTCTTTCTGTAAGATGCCTTCCTAAATTAATCCTGGAAACTTCCCTTTCCTGCAGGCTTCAAAGGCAAATCCAAACCTAACCTTCTGAAGCAGGAGACGAGCAGCCTTGCATGTGGGCTGCGCATTCTCTTCCGGATGTATATGGATGAGAGCCGGGTTAGTGCCTGGGAGGAGGTCCAGCAGAGGCTTTTAAAGTAAGACTCTTGGCTCAGTTTCTGCCTTTGACCCATGTGGCTGTGTGGTACAGAGTAGGAAAGGGCCACTAGGTTTGTACTCTGGGCAGAGTCCACATCTCAGTCCCACTGCAGGACCATGCAAATAGCTTGCGGGCCTAAAGAAGAGATTGTGGAAATTAGATAGAGTCCTATAGATGGATGCACTTTTGCACAGTTGGTGACATGAGCAGATCATGTCTATTGTTACTGCTGTGGGACAGGAAGAAATTTTTTGGTCTTAAAATTTAAAACTTCAAAGTTTTAGGCTTTCTCATGCCACAGATAACTGCATTTTTACAAACGGGTCATATGTGAAAGCGAAAACCTGCCTGCATTTAGTTTGAAAAAATATTTGGAGTTTTGTTAGTGGTACTTCTTTTGCATTCTCTTTTTACTTCATGACAGCTTAAGATTCTGTTCTTTAAATTTCAAACTCATGCTAAGAATGAAATGTGCCAATCAGAAAGAATGCTGTCTTCTGCATTGTATCTGCATGTATTCTCAAGGAATAGATGTTCTCAGAGATTAAGTGTATTTTAGAACTTCCAAGACATGATTTAGTCTCTATTTCCCACTTTACTGATGAGACTTTTAAGACCCAGAAGTGTCTCCACCTTCATAGTGTAGGGAAGAGCTGCCCCAGATTTCAGCCCCAGTTTCCTGACACCAGGCTTTGTACATGTGCTGCCGCGCAGGGGCTCTGAAACTCAGTGGAACTTTTAGAAAAATGCATCCTGATATATTGCAATGGCTTCTTTTACGTCTGGTTTTCTTCCTCATTTGAAAAGCATACGTTTATGTTGACACTCTACTTAGTGTTAGCAGATAGGCTCTTAACCAGTTCCTGATAGTTAATAGTCCCTCCCCGCCTTGTCCAGCTGTTCTTTCTCTGTGAACGCCCGTAGCGGCAGGTATGCAGCACATGTCAAAGTGAGCCTTTTCTGTTACAGTGTCTGCAGCGAAGCCCTAAGTTACTTCCTTACTCTAACGTCAGAGAGTCACCGGGAAGCCTGGACTAACTTACTGCTTTTGTTTCTTACTAAAGTTCTAAAGATAAGCGACAATAGGGTAAGTATGAGATGTCTTCTCCAGCCCAGCATTTCTAGCCTGACCAGCATCATGCTCAAGCCGGAGGCAGGGGCGCCAGCTTGCAGACCCGAGGCTCAGAGGTAGATCCAGCAAAGCCCGGGCCATGGTGCCACTTTGTCCTGGACCACAGTGGCCCCTGTCTGCATAGGCCCTTCAGTCTTCTCCCTCCTCACCCTGCTTTGTTCTTTAAGCAGTGATTTTATAAGGGATTCAGTAAAGAAGGAATCAGAATCTTTGGGACACCCTGACAAGCTTCTGAGTTCCCTACACTTTGCAAGTCCCATCCTGAACCCTGAAGTCTCTCCTGCTCCATTTTGAAAACTGCCATCCTGCCCAACCTCGGGCCCTATACTCTGCCCCTACCAGTGCTGTTTCTGGGTCTCAGGCCCGTGTTCCAGGCTTCAGCCATTCCTTTGGCATATTTATTGGTTCCATGTAACACAGACGCCCTAGTGAATGGGCCATAAACTCATTGAAGAATTTGAAACCGGTAGAAATGACAATAAATTAAAAATATACAACTAAATACATACTTCAGATTTTCAAAAATATGCATTTCCCTCTTTAAAAAATACAGCAACTTGTAGCTCATATACTTGGAAACCAGTTGCCGGGATCCCTGAATTGGTTTAAAAGTGCCTAGTGAGGTAGCCTGAGATTGGGGTCACGGTGTTGTCACTTGGTGCTGTACAGATGTTCGTCCCAAGTCATGTGCTCTAGTCCACATGCATTTACCTCTGACTCCTGGGCTGGATAAAGCTTGGAGAAGTGACCTAAGGCATCAGCAGCCGTGTGGCCAGGAAGGCCTCCAAACCCGTCTGTCTGGTTCCACCACGGGCTTTTGTGCCATTGATCACACTGCATCCTAGTTCCTCATGGGGTGTGGAGAGCAGCAGAGAGAAAACAGGCAGGCAACTTGTATTTGGAGATTGAGGAACTCCAGCAAAGATGACCACAGTACATCAGTTGAACTATAAATGTGGAAAGTCTGATCTTTGCCTGGAGATTGCAATTTTATATTGCAGTATTAGGTAGAATTTTCCATAAAAATTAAAATTTTCTTCAACAAATTAGATTGTTTCAATAACCCATAGCTTATAAAAACTCAACTGTGGTTCCTGCTTGTCTTCTTACTTTTGCTTATTATCCAGGAAAAGCAATGATAAGTACTAAAAGTTTGCCATAAAATTTGTCAAGGAAATGTAATGGGAAATATTTTTCAAAATAAGGGTAGGTAATTGAATAATGTTTGTATTGAGTGAGTCTTTTGAATACTTCTCTTTCAGTTCCATAATCAGTATAGTCCCTGCTTTACGCAGATGCCTTTCCTCTGTCTTCACTGATCAGTGCAGGCCCCCAAAGCGGTTTGACTCTAAAGGCATTTGAGCTGCTGTGGTTTGGAATGCAAGCACTGCTAATGGAGAAATTTCTTTTCCCTCCCTCCCCCCAGTTTAAAGCTCATGCTTCATTCTACTACCCTCTCTTATGTGAAATTATGCAATTTGATTTGATTCCTGAACTTCGTGCTGTTCTTAGAAGATTTTTTCTGCGAATTGGAGTAGTTTTTCAGATATCACAACCACCTGAACAGGAACTTGGAATAAACAAGCAATGATGGATGGCAACTTGGTATTTTTCTGTTGGCGTTTACATCCCTCCGCTCTTTAAAAGGACCTTGGAGCTGAGGTTTCCTACCTGAAAAACGGTTTCTCTGAATTGCAGTGTGTGAGGGTTACTGGTAAAGATGTTTAGAACTGTAACTCAAACTTGCAGCGCTCCAGTCCCTATTTAGTAATCTGGTGGATTCTGTTTGTCATGTTGGGCTCATGTTGAGCAGAAAGCCTGTTTCCACAGTGTCAGCTTGTGTTCATGTGTCCTTCCCTGTCCTTGGCGCCAGGGAAGAGCCCCACATATTTCCGGCAGGTGGAAGTAAAACTTTACCCAAAGAACTATAGATGTAAAGATTTGAACTTCTGCAAGAAGTACAACTCAGGAGAGCTGTATTTTGAAGGATAAAATGTTTATAATTGGGGGGTAGGGGGGAGAAGAAATTATTGTTCATGGTAAAAGATATTTAGCAACTATGGTATTCTTACTCTGAAGATTTTTGCACACTCAGGCTATCTGAGATTCTGGTAATCATCCTTCTGTGAAAAATGTACAGAGATGCAGGTCTGTAATATAAAAATCTTAAACATATAGTTCTTCCTGCACTGTTTTATTTTAATTTCTTTATTTTCTTATTCATTTGCTAAATACCTATAATATTTTGTCAAATGCACTAAACATTTGGGTTGATCTTTTTGTCTTTTTTTATTTTGTGGGGGTTTTGGTTTTGCCCTTTTTGGGGGGGTTGGTAAATTTGAGGGTTTAACACGCCCAGAAAGCTGTTGTGGCTGACACTTGTCATGACCAACAACAAAAAAAAGGTAGAAAATACTCCTACTGACCTAACTACCTGTAATATACTTCTCTTAGGGCTTCTAAAGATGAGCCATTAAAATAAGAGTTGATCCTTCATGGACCGAAACTTGAATCACTGCAAAATGAATCTAGGTTGCTGTCACTTTTTTTTCTTTTGGGTGGCGGGGCTTGATGTAGATTTTACTCTATGTACAGAATTTAATGTTGAATATGTTAAAATAACAAATCTGGCATGGTTGGGGGAGTTAGATTTACTGGAAATGTATTCATACTGTGAATTGTGCTCTGATGGTTAAAAAAAAAAAGACAAGATTGTCAAGCATTCCGTATTAACAGTGGATGTAGAAAATTTTTTCAGATGGATAAAATGTATATGGTACAGATGTAAAGTTTTCTATGTAAAAAATTCTGTACAACTTTCTGTACAATATTGATTCTCATCTGGCATATTCTAATCAGGTTATAGCTCAATAAAGTTTTTGGATTATTTCATCAGTGCAATCAAAACCTGTGTAATCTACAGCCCCATGCTTCATTGATTCTTTGTTAAAAGCTGAACAATTTAGGAATATTCTTGGCCAGAACTACAAATTCAGTGTTCTTTAGTTCTGATATTTTTCAGCTTTTGGCATTAGGGTCATGCTTTCTCAGCCATAGGTTATTCATAATTAAAATTTTGTGTATTAATAACCCAAAATAAGGCTATACTGTGTGAATGCTGAGAGAGCTGAAGTCCCTTTTGGTGCAGTTTGTCGGGGGGGGGGGGGCATTGTGTGTCCTAGGAGTTGTGTGATACTATGGCATTGAACGAAAAATGGAACATGTCAAGATAATAATGATTGTGTTTGTTTAAAAATAGAAGTGTTCAGTCTTTGCTCTCATACCTCTCTTAGATGAGTTACTGAACAATGCATTTATAGGTGTGCCATATTTACTACCCTCAAGACAGCCCTGTGCAAGCCCAGCTGGATGCTAGAGCTGGGAGTCGCCTACCTTGGTAGCTGGGAACCACCACGACCTTCCAGTCTATCTGATGGGTAAGTGTTTCAAGTGACCTGGTGGTTTGTTATTTTATGGTATAGTATCAGGACCTCCCTACAGGAGACAGAGGCTTTCATGATACTTTCAAATGAAGATAGATAGATGTAAGAGGAAAAATCTTCACGTAAAATAAAAAGGTTACAAAATTGAGTATAAAACATATAGCTAAAATTCAAAATGGAGAAATTTCACACTTGCAGTAAACTTGTCTATGCTCTGTGCCATTAGTTGTCTTCATGCAACTGTGCAAGAAGTAGTGCCTGGGGGTGTTCTCAGCCATCAATCATAATGCTAAAGACCAAAGAATTATTTCCCAGAATTTGAATTGATCTTTCCTTTTTTATACCACTTATGGAGTGATTAGGAAGACTGACTCACTTATCCAAGGGTCCATGGTGGCACAGCAACGATTCAAGTCTCTGTCCTTGGCCCCTGGGTGGTCCTGTCTTCTAAACTTCTAAAACACTTTGTCTAGAAACCTCAATTCCAGTTAAAAGAAGAAATTGACATTGATAATAAAAAATAATTTATTTCTATCAAGAAGTAGTTAAGTCATATAAATTAGTAAACATAATGCTTTCATTCGCAAAAACAGAGGCAAGAAGATTTGATATTTAGTGTATGGCTCATGGGAATAAAATCAGTTATGATTCCCCCATCATTTATACTGAATGAGTAGCTATAAATGACATGGAAATAACTAGCACATTTGATTCATTACCTAGCAACTGAAATACGCAGCTACGACCAATATATTTATTAAATGAATTATTTTCAATAGCGATACCAATGGCAAATGTACATATAACAAGTGTATTCAGGTTTTACAGTACTGTTAAGAGACTTGTTTTATTCACCTTATCTTACTGACAAGCAGAATTTAAAGTAATGCACATATGGTAGTTGATTCCAAGAGTTCATTACCACCCCCAATTTATGGCAAAATTGGCAAAAATAATTCTGTATAATTCTACATTATATAATCATTGCCTTTTATTTATGTACATAATATATACATCTTTATTGTACATCATCACGGGGAAAAAAAAACACCTTATATACAGATGAAACTTGTGTAAGTAACAGGGCCGAAAGTAGCACACGTATCATTAAAGTTTCTGATTTGACATTCCTTTCACCTTAAAAGGCACTGCTGGGTCCAATACAGATTTATTTTAACCATGGGCTGTAGACAGGCCCTGGCAATTGTAAGTGCCTGGTTTTCCAGGAACCTGCTGCTGCTCCTGGTTCAGCTGCTCGGCCATGAACCGTTTCAGCGTTTCTGAGGTGCCTGGGCGGAGCCAGGGCTCAGTTGCTACAGAGTTTGATCCGTCGTCCCCCACATGCTTCATGTCATCGGGGTCAACCAGTGAACTCTCATCGTCTAAAGGAGGCAAGAGGGACATGACTCAGGTAACACTGGTGGCAAGGAGGTGAAATGCCCACAGATCTCCTTCCTGTAATTTAACCTGTTCCAGCCCTGCATTTCTCCATAGGATTACGTTCTACAAAGTACTCTTTTGTCCAGGTCCCTCATTTTAGAGGTAGGAAGAAAATGATCAAGTGAACAGGTGACTCCTTGGTACCAACACCCACAGGGATTCCAAAGACAGTAGAGGGTGCCAAACGTTAAGTTGACTACATAAGTGTATGCAACCTTACAAAACTTTTAAATTCAGCAAAGTTTCAGAAATACTCCAAACCTGTTAACACTGCTCTAAGGAAATGAAATCCTTTTAGGAAAGCACTAGACAGGTAGACAGGAGATGAAATTACTTCCATTCTTGTACGTAATCTAAGAGGTTGGTGTCTACTCCATTAAAAGATAGGTCCTTAAGTTTCATTCTTTAATTGAATGTACTTCACTATCTCTGTATTTTACTTATTAGATATCATAGGAGAATCTGTCTTCCTACCCTGTGATGTCATTTTTTTTTTTTTAACATCTCCCGGTTTTTGAAGATGATTAGCCCATCAAAGGGATATGTGCAGTCAATTTAATAAGCAATCAGTCCACATCGTACCAAAAAGTTCCTGTTTGAAAGGACAATGTTAAAAAGAAGTTTAGAAGTTGAAAACCTGTAAGAGAGTTTTTAAATGCTCTATTTTTCTTATTTTAAATATATCCCTGCCAAATATTAATTACCCTTACTGGTTCTAAAGGAAATTGAAGAATAGGCAATCCTCAGCGCAGATTTAAAGAACTGTTTTCCCACTGGTCCACATTTTTTCAGGTATGATATGAAAAGGACTGCTCCATCAGTTTACCATATGTGCTGGCATTTGGTATGGAATTGCCACCAGAACATATGATACCCTGACTGCTAGAGAGTGTAGGAGTATAGTTTTAAATTTAAGTGAAGTGTTAAAGAAAGGAAAATTGCTATTCGGATTATTGTTCGTAGCTTCACAGACTAAAGGGAATTGTCCCAAAAGACCACAAGACCACTCCGCTGTTCGCTAAAACTAGTATTGAGGGGCTCATTAGCTGCCTAAGGAACCATCCTGCTGGTCAGCCAAGCAAGGAGAGACCATGAAGCCCTAAAGAAAACACTAAACCTTGGCTTCTATTCTAAAAAGAAACATTAACCTGGGGCTGCTTTGCTTGTCTATGGCATTGAAAGCCAAGCAAAACAGTTTGCAGTACTATAAATTTGTAATAGATGTGTTATCTAACGAACTCAGAGTTGTCAAGTTAATTTCTAATAATTCCTCACTTCAGTAAGGGGACTGAGATGCTGACACTAACCAGCATATTCCCTGCTGAAAGCAAAGAAAGCCTGGATATATTTAATAAAAATTTCATCAGTTTAGAATCCACTCAAGTGACGCCTGGGTGGCTCAGTCAGCTTAAGCGTCTGCCTTCAGCTCAAGTCATGATCCCAGAGTCCTGGGATCAAGTCCGGCATCAGGCTCCTTGCTCAGGAGGGAGGCTGCTTCTCCCTCTGCCTGCTGTTCCCCCTGCTTGTGCTCGGAGAGATAAATAAATAACATCTAAAAAAAAAAAAAAAAAAAGAATCCACTCAAAAAGCATACCCTCTCTGGTAGAATCTGATGCAAAATTGATCCTGAGTCCAGGTTTTCCTGGATAGTGTCTATGGTTTTAGGCTTTACAACTCAAAGGGATTTCAAAATTCATTCCATCTCCCCCCAGCCAACAGGAAAAACTTCCCTGTAAACAAGTTTGAGTTCTTACAGAATGTGCTATAGTCCATTAAGACTGGCCATTTACCTGTATTAATTGGTTTATTCTGAAGTTCATTCAGTCTTCGCATCCGTTCCTCATTTTTCATCCTAAGCTGATCAATATTTATACTGGACACAGATTTTAAAGAGAGACCATCTGGTGGTATATTAGGATGACTGTTATCCTATAATTAGGAAAGAGAATTTTAGAAACAATCATTGACCTAAATCAGTCAACCTAAAAATATTCTTGCTCCTGATAGATGTATAGTGTAAGCAATAAAATAAATAGAAAGCTGTAGCATTTATATTCTAAGTCCTGGTGTTTATTCATGCAGACTCAGGTAAAGATACATCTGTGTATCTTTATCAAGCATCTATGATAATAATATGTAAATGCTGCCAGGCTGGGTGAAGATGGGAAATTTTAGGACCCAAAAGGTAAAAAGTGAAACAACAGGGGCTAAGAATCCGTTAAGCTACAGTAATCAAGATAGGGTAAAGATGGCATAAAGACAGACCTACAGATCAATGGACTAGAGTCCAGGAACAAACCCTTACATTTATGGACAAAAGGGCCAACAAAATACACTAGGGGAAGACCCTTTTCAACAAATGTTATTGGAACAACTGGATTGTCCGCATGCAAAAGAATGAATTTGGACCCCTACACTTGAATTACAAAAATTAACTGAGAGTGGATCACTGACCCCCTTAGAAGAAAACACAAGTAACTGGGTTAGGTAATGGTTTCTTATATAAGACTCCAAAAGCACAGCGATAAAACAGAAGATTGGTAAGTTGGATCCCATCAACAAAAAAACAACCCACAAAATGAGAGAAAACTATGCAAATCATACATCTTATAAGGGACTTGTGTCTCAAATACATAACTGACAAATCAACAATAGACAACCTGACTAGAAAATGGGCAAAGGATTTGCAGACATCTTCAAAGAAGATACTGAACACCATTAGGGAAATGAAAATCAAACCCACAATGAGGCACTACTTCACACTCCCTAGGATGACTATAATAACTATTAAAAGCAACAGTAACAAGTGTTGCCACAATATAGAAACTGAAACCTTCATCTATTGCTAAAGTATAAAATGGTGTAGCCACTTCGGAAACCAGTCTGGCAGTTCCTCAAAATGTTGACCATAGTTAATTCTATAATGCAACAATTCTGTTCCTAGGTATGTACGCAAGAGAAATGAAAATCATCAGAAAACTTGTACACAAAAGTAGAAACAATCGAAATAGCCATCAAATGTTGAATGGATAAAATAAATGTGGAATACCCATTCCAAGGACTATTACTCAGCAATAAAAAGGGGGCAAGTACTGACATGCTAAAACTTGACCATATCTCATGTCTATGTATCCAGAAAAGGCAATGCTATAGAGACAGTAGACTGATGGTTGCTGGGGAAACAAGTTACTGCCACCTAGTAAAGCTATACATGTAATAATACTAATAACACCATTTGTCCTTGTGGACCAGATGCAGTGCTAATGGTTCACATACATTATCTCCATGTATCTCCATGTCACATATGTAAGACCACATGCAGAGTTTAAGAATTGGCCCAAAGTTGTCAAAGCAACAAAGTACATAATCAACATCACAAGGGCTTTTTACTTGTTATACTATAAAAACATTTACACACATTCTATGAAAAGAATATGGGTTGAATATCAGCCTTGCTGGAGAATGTGACCTCGGACAGGTTATCTGAACAAAATACTAGAAGACGCCTATATAGTAGGCTTAGCTGTCTAAGAGGATAAAGCACACTTTGCAATAAATGTTCATCAGTCGCTTCTTGTACTTTCTGAATTCCAAATATTCTGCAACAGGGAAGGAGGAAGATTAGGGTATGGAATGAACATTGCTGAACATTCTGTGCCAGGAACTACTAGGCTTATAACCACAGTAGGAGATAGGAAAACACTACCTCAAAGCAGCCAAGGTACCAGAGTGCAATGACCTGCCTAAGGTTAGGGAACTATTTGGTGGTGGAGTCTACATTTACACCTATGGTCACCTCTTTCCAGAGCAAGTGCTCGTTCTTTACTCTTTACTGGACCACACCAATATATTTTATTTTTACTTATTTTTAAACATTTTTAAAATTTAAATTCAATTAATATATAACATATTACTGGTTTCAGAGGTACAGGCCTGGGATTCATCGGTCTTACATAATACCCAGTGCTCATTACATCATGTGCCCTCCCTAATGTCCATCTCAGTTACCCCATCCCTCCACACATCCCCCCTCCGGCAATCCTCAGCACTCTGTTTCCTATGATTAAGAGTCTCTTATGGTTTGTTTCCCTCTCTGGCTTCGTCTTTTTTTTTTTCCTTTCTTCCCCTATGATCCTCTGCTTTCATAAATTCCACATAACAGTGAGATCATATGATAATTGTCTTTCTCTGACTTATTTCGCTTAGCATAATACCCTCATCACTGCAAATGGCAAGATTTCATTTTTTGATGGCTGAATAATATTCCATTATATACATATTTAAAATATTCCATTAAATATGTGTATATGTATGTATATATATACATATACATATATACATATATATACATATATATATATATATATATATATATATATATATATACACACACACACATAAAATATCATCTTTATCCATTTGTCAGTGGACATCTGGGCTTTTTCCATAGTTTGGCTAGTGTGGACATTGCTGCTATAAACATTAGGGTGCAGGTGCTCCTGTTGGATCACTACATTTATATCTTTGAGATACTCAGTAGTGGAATTGCTGGCTGGGAGGGTAGCTCTATTTTCAACTTTTTGAGGAACCCCCATACTGTTTTCCAGAGAGGCTGCACCAGCTTGCATTCCCACCAACAGTGTAAGAGGGTTCCCCTTTCTCCACATCCTTGGCAACATCTGTCGTTTCCTGACTTGTTAATTTGAGCCATTCTGACTGGTGTGAGGTGGTATCTCATTGTGCTTTGGATTTGTATTTTCCCGATGCTGAGTGATGAGCATTCCTTCATGTGTCTGTTGGCCATTTGTATGTCTTCTTTGGAAAAACGTTCATGTCTTCGGCCCATTTCTTGATTGGATTATTTGTTGTTTGGGTGTTGAGTTTCATAAGTTCTTTATAGATTTGGATACTAGCCCTTATCTGAAATGTCATTAGCAAATATCTTCTCCCTTTCTGTTGGTTGTCCTTTGGTTTGTTTATTTGTTTGTTTGTTTGACAGAGAGGAGAGAGATCACAAATAGGTAGAGAAGCAGGTAGAGAGAGAGGGGGAAGCAGGCTCCCTGCTGAGCAGAGAGCCCAATGCGGGGCTCGATCCCAGGACCCTGAGATATGACCTGAGCCGAAGGCAGAGACTTTAACCCACTGAGCCACCCAGGCGCCCCTGTCCTTTGGTTTTATCGACTGTTTCCTTCACTGTGCAAAAGCTTTTTATTTTGATGAACTCACAGTAGTTAATTTTTCCCTTTGTTTCCCGCACGTATGGAAAAGATATCTAGCAAGAAGTGGCTTCGGCCGAGGTCACAGAAGTTGCTGCCTGTGTTCTTCTTTAGGATTTTGATGGATTCCTGTCTCACATTCAGGTCTTTCAACCACTTTGCATCTATTTTTTTTGTATGGTGTAAAGAAATGGTCCAGTTTCATTCTTCTGCAATGTGAAGAGACTGTCTTTTTTCCATTGGATAGTCTTTCCTGCTTTGTCCAAGATGAGTTAACCATAGACTTGAGGGTCTGTTGGTGTGTTCTCTGTTCTGTTCCATGATCTATGTGTCTGTGTTTGTGCCAGTACCATACTGTCTTGATGATTACAGCTTTGTAATAGAGCTTGAGGTCCAGGATTGTGATGCCACCAGCTTTGGTTTTCTTTTTCAACATTCCTCTGGCTATTCAGAGGCTTTTCTGGTTCCACACGAATTTGAGGATTATTGTTCCAGCTCTGTGAAAATAGCTGATTGTATACTGATAGGGATTGTATTGAATGTGTAGATTGCTTGAGGTAATATACACATTTTTTTTTTTTTACGATTTTATTTATTTGACTGATAGAAAGCACAAGTAGGCAGAGCAGCAGGCAGTGGGAGGAAGAAGCAGGCTCTCTGCTGAGCAGGGAACCCGACGTGGGGATCGATCCCAGGACCCTGGGGTCATGACCTGAGCTGAAGGCACCCGCTTAACCAACTGAGCCACCCAGGCGCCCCTAGCATAGACATTTTAATATTGGTTCTTCCATCCATGAGCATGGAACATTTTTCCATTTCTTTGTGTTCGCCTCAGTTTCTTTCATGAGTGTTCTGTAGTTTTTGGGAGTATAGATCCTTTGCCTCTTGGGTTAGATCTATTCCTAGGTATCTTAGCGGTTTTGGTGCAATTGTAAATGGGATCAACTCCTTAATTTCTCTTTCTTCTGTCTGTTAGTGTAGAGGAATGCAACTGATTTCTGTGC
>CM052900.1:54610363-54628973 GCA_028534135.1 Potos flavus
TTAAAATAAAAGTTGGGTATTCATCCTTTCTGATGGAGGCATAATATTCCATTGAATATATGGACGATATCTTCTTGATCCATTCATCTGTTGAAGGGCATCTTGGCTCTTTCCACAGTGGAGTTTGGCGATTGTGGCCATTGCTGCTATGAACATTGGGGTACATGTGTCCCTTCTTTGTACTGCATCTGCATCTTTGGAGTAGATACCCAGTAGTGCAATTGCAGGGTCATAGGGTAACTCTATTTTTAATTTCTTGAGGAATCTCCACACTGTTTTCCAAAGTGGCTGCACCAACTTGCATCCCCACCAACAGTGGAAGAGGGTTCCCGTTTCTCCACATCCACAGAGCATTAAAGAAGTCCGGTTTATCCAATCTCTCTCTTACGGATTACACCTTTGGTATTGTATTGTATTGTATTTATTTATTTTTAAAAGATTTTATTTATTTGACAAAGAGAAAGAGATCACAAGTAGGCACAGAGGCAGACAGAGGGAGAGGGGGAAGCAGGCTCCCCGCTGGGCAGAGAGCCCAATGCGGGGCTCAATCCCAGGACCCTGAGATCATGACCTGAGCCGAAGGCAGAGGCTTAACCCACTGAGCCACCCAGGCGCCCCTGGTATTGTATTTAAAATGTCATCACCATCCCCAAGTTATTCTAGGTTTTCTCCTCTGTTATCTTCTAGGAGTTGTATAATTTTGCATTTTACATTTGGGTTTATGGTCCACTTTGAGTTGATTTTGGTGAAGGGTGTAAGATCTGTGTCTAGATTCCCTTTTTTTGCACATAGATGTCCAGTTGTTCTAGCACCATTTGTTGAAAAGACCATCTTTTGTCCATTACACTGCCTTTGCTCTTTTGTCAAAAATCTATGGAATGTACTTGTTTGGCTCTATTTCTAGACTCTACTCTGTTCAATTGATCTAATTGTATATTCTTTTGCCAATACCAGACCACTTGATTACTGTTAACTTTTTAGTAAGTCAGCTGGGGTCAGTCTTCATCCTTGTCCTCTTTACATACTGTGCTGGCTATTCTTGATCTTTTGCCTCTCCGTATAAACTTTAGAATCAGTTTGACCGGGATTGCATTGAATTTATAGATCAAGTTGGGAAGAACTAGTATCTTAAACCATATTGCATTTCCCAGTCCATGAACATGAAATACCTGTTTTATTTCATAAGCGTTTTATAGTTTTTTTCGTAACAAAATCAGTACAAGATCTGTATCTACGCATTTCTTTTTTAGGGGGGTGCTAACGTAAGTGATATTGTGTTTTAAATTTCTAAGTCCCCTTGTTCATTGCTGGTACATCTAGGAAAGCAATTGACTTCTGTGTTTTAACCTAGTATCCTGCAACTGTGCTGTAACTACTTATTAATACCAGGGTTTCTTTTATCGATCAGACTTCCTACAATCATATCATCTGTGCACAAAGACAGTATTATTTCTCCCTTTGCAATCTGTATTCCACCTTTTCTTGATTTAGCACATCAGCTAGGACTTCCATAATGATGTTGAGGAGTGGTGAGAAGATACATCTTTACCTTGTTCCTGGTCTTCATAGGAAAGTTTCGATCTCCTCATCATTAAATACGATGTTGGCCGGCAGGGTTTCTGTAGATGTTCTCTATCAAGTTGAGGATGCTCCCTTATAGCCCTAGTTTGCTGAGAGTTATCATGAATGCATGTTGCATTTTGTTCAGTGCCTTTCTGCATCTACTGATACTGATCATGTGATTTTTCTTCTTTTGCCTGTTGATACGATGATTACAGTTTGATTAATTCTATTAACTGAATGTAAACAAGCTTGGTCTACCTGATATAAATTCCACTTGGTTGTGGTGTTTCTTTTCACACATTGTTGAATTCAATTTGCTAACATTTTGCTGAGAATTTTTGCATCTATGTTCATGAGAGGTATCGGTATATATTTTTCTTGCGCTCTTCTTTGTCCGGTTTTGGTATTAGGGTAATGCGGACACTCAGAATGTGTCCCTTTGCTTCTGCTTTGTGGAAGAGGTTGTAGAGAATTGATAGAATTCTTCCCTAAATGTTTGGGAGAATCTACCAGTGAAGCTATCTGGACCTGGTGCTGTTTTAGAAACACTGAATTTCTTTCTTTATTATTTATAGTCAATTTGTGTTCTTTCCAGCCTAATTTATTACAGAGATAGAACATTATGTAAGTCTAAGGTGTACAATGTGATGATCTGATATTACGTATGTAGCTGACCCTTGAACAATGCAGGGCCTCTGCACATTTGAAAATCCACATATACTTTTGGACTCCTCAAAAACTTTACTGTTGGGGAAGCCTTACTGATAACACAGTCAATTAACACATACTTTATATGTTACATATATATATTCTTACAATGAAGAAAGCAAGAGAAAATACATTTACTGTACTCTATTTACTGGGGAAAAATCCACATGTAAGTGGATCTGCACAGTTCAAACCCATGTTGTTCAAGGGTCAATTACATATTGCAAAATGTTTTTGACAATAAGGCTGGTTAACACATACTTTTCCTCCTTCACAGAATTACCATTTTGTTGTTGTTCTTGTTATGGTGAGGACATTAAAACTCCACTCTTAGAGCAACTTTCATGCATACAGTACAGTGCTGTTAACTGTAGTCAACATGGTACATATTTAGATCCTCAGAACTTTCTCATCTAGGTTATCACACACACAAAAGCCTTACCGACATTCATTAGAACAGTGGTAATAGTCATGACTACGGGATATTTGTGGGATATCAAAAAGACAGATTGCTGTATCTTTGGTCTAGTATAATGAAATAGTCCAAGACACCATCTTGAGGGCCCCAAACTGTCTTAATTGTTAGCAGGAATAGGTCACATTGCCCTGATGCCTCCACAGACTACCTCCCTATCCCTATTTCCTTCCTCCTGGTTTCTCTATCTTTACTCACTCTCCACAATATGACACCCTGGAAAAGAAAAACTCATTAAAAAAAAAAAAGTATAGGCTAGTTTGGAATTTTCATCTCATGAAATGCAACTAGTATGTAGGATATTTAATTCCCTGATGGCCCTAAGACAGCAGAAATGCTTATGGTCAGAGTATATAATTATGTGTATATTATAGTACTTAAGAAGATATGTAAAGGTACTGTGAGATGTATTTTTTCTTAAGACTAAGAATATTCTTATGACCTTTTAAAACAAAGATTCATGTGAAGTTTTAAGAAATCATAGAAGTCCTTTGCACACCTTGGCCAGGTCCCCCCAGTGGTAATGTTTTGCAAAAGAAGAGCAACAGTCTCGCACCCAGGATACTGATACTGATAAAATATCCTTGATCCTGATCCACTGATCTCTTAGTAGTACTCCATTATATGGATGTACTACACTTAACTGTTCACCTACTGAAGGATATCTGGGCTGATTCCAGTTTTTGGCTATTAAAAATGTTATGAAAATTCATGTACAGGTTTTTGTGTGAACCATTCCTATGACTTCTAAAGTTCATTTTAGTTATAAAGTTTTCAGATTCAGAGTAAGTCGTATTTGATGATTATTAAGTTAGTAAAATAGAATATTCCCTTTTTAACACCTTGCAAAACAAAGAGTGAAATACTAATTTTCTTAAGTATAGAGAAAAATACTTAAAAGAATATAAATAATGCTTAATATTTAAATAACTAGGTTGGTAAAATAAATATACTCACCAATAAAAGCACTATCAGATTCCAATAACGAAGTTTTCAAGAAATCATCAGAGTCCTCTCTAGGCTAAAAGAAACATCATATAATAATGATTTTTATTAGTCCTGTATGGAAAAACAACAAATTTGTACAAAGGGGCACAAGCCTCCACACTGTCCCCAAAATTAGCAAAAATGGATGGGGAGAGGTACAACTGGCTGCTTGCCTCCTGCACCACATTCCAGTGCCCAAAAAATAAAGGAAAGACCCATTTTATTAAGGGTCACAATACTGCTGATGAAAACAGAGTATGAAGCAATGAACCCAATTAAACATTACAAGTCTTTAAACTGGGACGCCTGGGTGGCTTAGTCTGTTAAGTATCTGCCTTCGGCTCAGGTCATGACACCAAGGTCCTGGGATCGAGCCCCACATGGGGCTCCTTGCTCAGCAGAGAGTCTGCTTCTCCCTCTGCCTGCTGCCCCCCCTACTTATTCTCTCTCTAAATCTGACAAATAAATAATATCTTAAATAATAAATAAAAATTAAAAATCTTTAAACCATTGCCAAGATTCATTCATTCTTTCAATAAATTTGTACACTGCACTTCCTATTATTTCCTCCATGCCAGGAACAAAGATGAGTAAGAGTTTCTGCTGTGGAGTGGATCATGGTCTCATGGGGGAGAGAGCGGGCCGTGCCCTTAGACAATGACAGCCCTAAGTGACGGCAGTTGTCACAAAGGTATAGCACAGATATAGAGGGAACATAACAGTAGCGGGAAAAAATAACACTAGGATTGTGCTTATAGTGAGCTCTCAAGTAAGAGGTTAACAGATTTACACATAGAGAATAATATCACCTTATATGTTGGAAGGAGCCTAAAGTCACCCACCACTACTTCCCCAGCAGATTTCTAGAATGTGCGAGAACACTCCACTGAAAAGCTATCCATTAATTTCTAAATACATTACACTAATACACAGCATTATTAGAAAGTTCTCCTTCACTGAATTCTTCCATATATTGCATTTAACTTTCCTTTTTAATTTAATGCCTACTGACTCTACTTTTGCTTTTAGGCATGAACGGCATCTAATATTTACCAAATGGTCTGAACCAAGTGTTCCTAGCACTGCATACCACCCAACCTTTCTTCCTCGTCAGAGTCCTTCAAGTAACTGAAAAGTGATCCAAGTCCATGTAAGCTCTATCTCTTCCATGATAACCTGCCCCACTTTCACTTGTGTTTGCTGTATAATCCAGTTTCTAGGGAGATGAGGACCCCAAAATTTATTAGCTTCTTGGTAACAGCCATGATAAGCTGTTTCTACCAAGTTTCTACTCAGGAAAATATGGTGTTACTAATCTGGGATTTTAACCAAAATCCCAGCTGTTAAATTTCAGTATCTTTTCACTGAGAAATGTGGCTGCCACATACAGAGAAACCTACCAACCTGCAGAGATTTCAGGAATAGGGATGGTATAGGGGCAAGGAGGAGCTCTCAAGACTAGCTTGGTGTCAAGCCTGGGCTTTACAGCTTACCAACTGCATGATCATGGGCCTGCCATCTCCTCTTACGTCACATAGAGAACGCATACCTTGTTGTGTACTTGAGAGAAATAAATGTCAAGTACAGACAGAGTGGTCACTCTCTAACTGGTAGCTATTAGCAACATCATTATTACTTCAAATGAAGCACCAACAGCTACCAACTGGTAACGCTGGGGTACTAAAACAGCGGAGCCTTGCCTTTATAATCTGAAAATGTGATAATACTGTTACTATCATTCGTGTGTATGAAGATTAAATTTACTTCCAACCTCAGTCTTTCCCCCTGAACTCCCTTATCTGTCTGCTACTTGCCAGTTCCAACTGTTTGTCTAACAGGCATCTCAAAACTTACCATGTTTAAAACTAAGTTCTTCATCTTCCCCACCCCCAAATGTTTCTGTGTCGCAGCCGCTATAAACAGCAACTCCCAACCAAACCCCTTGAAGTCCACCTTTGACTCCTCATACCCCACAGGCAATATGTCAAAATACTCTCAGGTCTTCTTTCGAAATAAATCCAGCCACTTCCGACCACTTCCACTGTTCACCTTATGTCTCAACTAGATTATAGCAGTAGCCCTATCCAGAACGTTAGAAGCTTCTCGACACATTCACGGCGTAAAAGGCAAAACCCAGTGATGAGCTCAGAGACTCCACGGTCCAGCCCATCACCTCTCTACCCCATCTGCTCCCATCCTCCTGCTCATGGCTCACCAGCCTCCCCAGTCTGCACACTACTCCCTGTGTGCACCAGGCCTACTCCTGCCCAGAGCTGCCGCCTACAAGCTTCTTCCTCTAGATGTGTCCCCTGATAATCCACACAGCCACCTCCCTGATGCCCTTACTTAAATGTTACCTACTCGGTGAGGTCTTCCATGCCCAATGTATTTCACATTGTAAACCCTGTCACCACAGACACCCAGTACCCCCTTTTCCAGGCTATCATTTTCTCCAGAGCCCCATGATTTACAAATATGATTTATTTGTTTATTGTCTCCCCCTTTTACCAGAAAGTAAGCCCTCAGAGGGCAGGGACTTTTATCCCTTTTGCTCACTCCGGTACCCCCAGCACCTAGGATTGTACCTGGTCCACAGTAAGTATTCAGTACATATCTGTTGCATGAAAGTGGCTCATGCCTTCCCTTTACTCAGTCTTTGCACAGATGTCACCTCTTCAGGATAAGAGTGACATCTTACCTTGCTTACTTTCTTAACAGGCCTCACCACTACTTATAAACTCCTATTTCCACTGCTGCTAATGATGTTGAAAGCAAACACACAGCACTCATGGACCAGGCCCCGTGCTAATATATTATCTCACTTAATCCCTGCAACAACCCATGCTATTTTTTATTCAATAAACTTTTATACAGAGATTACATGTTAGGCCTATCCCTAAGAGCCTTGCAAATAATATCTTATAGCCACCCTCAGAGGTAAGTAGTAGTATCCCATTTTACAGATAAGGAAGCTAAGGCACAGAAAGATTAAATACCTTGCCTGAAGTCACACAGCTAAAAACAGACCAACCTGCTGCAGAGCCTAGCTCTAAAGGCTTGTAACCACAATATACTTCGTATAACAATATGCTTTCTCTCTACATATTCTACTAATATATCTCTAAATACCCACTACATGGATGAGACAAGATTTAAATTCTTAATTCAGTATTCAAAACTGGATTACTCGCTTACCATATTCCTAAAAATTTTTTATCCCCCAAAAACGAGCTTGAAAAATCGTAACTGGTTTCTTACCATTCTGCGGTCCCGTACTTTAGCACTTGGGATGGCATCCAAGTCAGCTGTAGTTAATGGAGAAAAAACATTTAAAAATAAAAACTTTTAGAATATTTTTTGTGACTAGCTCTCTACTATAAATTCTTTTTCAACTATCACACTTTAGAATGTTAAGATATTACTTATTAATAAATATAACTAGCTCAGCATCCATTCTAGTTGAATAGAAAAAATAAAAATCATTGTAAGCTTACAACTGATGTCTGCAGAAAAAGAAAATAATGCAGGATTCTTCACCAGCTTCACTCATATTTCCACAATCTGTGTAGAAAGTTGCTGAGTGGAGTTAAACACGGGCCCCTCACATGGAATTAGTTCAGCTCCAGGCACCTGGTTCCACAGAGATTCTGGAACAGGTATCCCCAAAGGCCCCTCTCTGATTTGACCAGTGTTCCTATGTGTTCCTCTCAATAGTGCATTTTGTCCTTTAGAGACTGCCTTTGGGAATTAAATAGGCTACCAATGAATGATAGCCTGTACTCCTTCTTAGAATATTTTATACCATGTTTGTGATTGTTTTATAGTTAAACCATATTCTTATGAACTTAGTCATCATAGTGTTTATTGGAATTTGGCCGGTGGCTGCTGTGGAAGATGGATACTCTCGTGCCAAAATGTACCCACGTCCATCCACCTGGGGACTACTTTTGAGTTAATCAGCCTAATATGCCAAGACCGCACCAGATCACATCATCAGCAGGGTCTCCTATGAAAAAATTCCACCAAAATGCTTGTAAAGGTTGAAGAATGTACTAGTTTCTCTTCTCTGACGACATGCCTACTATTTATCATAGGATTTAGGTTACTACGCTGTCAGAGGGTGATCTATGAGACCATCGTGAAAAGTTCTGTACAAGATGGAGGAAAGACTCTCCTTATATCAATCTTTATCAAAGTCTTGACCTGGGCCCAAAATGGTGCACAACTTACTCCTGTGATCATATCTCACGGTCAAAAAAGTTTCCTCAGATCCTGAGGCCTGAGAATGAGACTCTCTTCTCATTCTTATTACTGGATTGTTGTGTTTTTAGGACTTATTTTCCATGGCCACTCTCAATGGCCTGCAGGCTGGTAAAGCTGAGGGTCCTGCAGGACACTGGGCCAACGGGCCCACAGGTGCTCTGCTCTGTGAGGCAGCTACCCCCACTCTGCCGTCAGGTGCTCCCCCACCCCCAGTTCCATACTCCCATGGGACCCTAGATTTCTCCTTTGCAGCACTCAGCACCCTTTTGCTTATTAGCATCTAACTTCTCCAACAAAGTATAAGCTCCCTGACAGGAGTAGCGTATTTCATTCATCACCACATCCCCTGGATATGGGTCAGTACTTATGCTCGCCACAGGCACTCAGGAGCTATCTGTTGACTGGCTGGTTATACACACACACATTCACAGCTCAATCTCGCTGAACAGATTTTATGCCCTACGAAAACCTGTCAGACATACATGGCAAAGAAATGCCCACAGGTCACCAGAGTGTTCGCCCAGCACTCCTTCCCTTGGTTCCTACTTCCTGCTGCAGATGTCACGTGGCCTAGCCGAGGTACTCAATCCTCCCTGGACCCCTCTCACGCATAATGTGCCTCAGCCACGCCCATCAGAGCCCTCTTGGGGACCTCTCCTTTTCTGGGACTATATGCTAAAAGGGCCATGTGAGCACGGAGCTACCAGTGGCGGGAAGCTGCCTGGGACTGAAACCAATACCAGAGAGAAAAAAAGCCAAAAACAAAAAACAACCCACCTCTATTATTTGAGATAGGAATAATTATTTCTTACCTTCAGCACCTTCCTGAATCTTCATTCTATTCAGTTTCTTCTGCTGCTCTCTTAGCAGGGCTTGCTGCTGAATCTCTAAGGTGTGGTGATCTCTTGGAGGATCTGGGTACATAAACTTCAGATCAACCCGTGTTTCTGAATCTAGTACAAAAAATATGTAACTAAGTTCAATCTTGTTTCCAAAGGAGATTTTATAAAACTTCAGTGTAAGTAATGTATGAGTAACCTAATTTCAAAATCAAGGAATAATAAAATATCACCAAAGTCGAAAGGTATTAAAATTATCATAAGACTCAAGAACATGAAATTAATATTCTTTAGGTAAATGCCCTTTCGCAAACTTAGCAACATTAAAAGGAACTCCCCTCGCCCCACCCCAGAACAAGGAGTAGCTTATTATGCATTCTCCATCTGTACCTCCCCACTCCCCAAGATGCCCCCCAGAGCACAGAGCTGGGCAACCATGTACACGTATAGCCAAGCAGTCAGTCAGTCACACAGCGACAACTCAGGGAGCCATTAGACACTGTAATCAAAGCCAGTCCCTAAAAAATATAGTGGAAAAATGAAAACATAATGTTACTGGCCAATTAATATTTTCACCCTTGTAAATATCATGCAAAAAGCAAGATAAATGCAGACTGGCTGGTAAACCTTAGGAGAGAGGTCATTAGTGGAGAAAATGACAATCTAAGAATTCATCTATGCCACAGTTTAAGAATATGAGGTGATCAGAATGAACATGTTAAAACTTAACTTTTAAATCTTGAGAACAAAAATGTAGTTCATACATCTAAAAAGCCTTGAAACTATTATTCCCTTTGATCTACTAATTATACTGCTGGAATATAATTTAAAGAAATGATCCTAAATATATAAAAAGCTTTATGACCAGAAATTATCACAATTACCAAATCACATGTAAGAATAAACATGAAAAAGACAAATGATGTCTTAGTTTATAATGAAAACGGTTCTGACTGCACAGGTCCCCTGACCAAACTCTGAGACCCACTGGCTTAATAAGATGCCTGGCATATAGTAAATTATCAGTAAATTATAGCATTGAAAAACAACAGTAAATGTAACTGATGATACTTATAAATCTAAATTTAAAATAAAAGAGAAAAATAAGTAACAGTTATATCTTGTTTACTTTTTTTGTTTTAAATAGGCTCAGAAAGAAGTCTAGAAATATGAATGTGTTTTATATTTAGGTGGTTTGAGTAAGGTGATTTTCCCCTCTAGTTTTCTGTGTTTTCAAAACTTTCTGTAACAGATATTACTTTTAAAAGTAAAAAGAAGAAAAGTTCAATTCTGGTTCATCTGCTATAGGTCATATGACAACATAGCCAACAATTTGCCACTCTGACTCCAACACCTGCTCTATTAAATGGTCCAAATTTCAGGAAAATCACATATAACACACATTTTGGTTCCTCTATACATTTTCAGTCTCCCAGGCCCCTGTGTCTCCTGGTAATCTTATTTCTCTACTAAGCTTTCTCTCCTCCATCTAAGCACTACATCAAATCTTCTCGACTCTCTTCCTTCAAATATCCTCTATTTGTTCCTGCCTGAGTTACTCAGGGACCCTGCTCTCCTCATTCCTTCTCTCTCCCGAACCCTCCACACACCTCTTACCCTGTCACAGCCCTCCACATTAGCATCCTACACATTCCCCCAGCTCTGGACCCTAAGTTCCTCCCCTTCCCAGTCAAGCCTAGCCTCCTCCAGGGGTTGTCTTATGCTTACTGCCTCCAACACTCTGCCTCTTAAGTCAATCCTCGTTCCAATGTTAATTGGCTTCTGATGCCCTAATGCCACTGAAAAAGATCTAACTGAGGTCATCAGTGACCTCTGATCCAACTGACACTTTGCACTATTCTTACACGATCTCTTCTCCTTGACACATTCTTTTCCCTCAGCTTTCAGGATACCACATTTTCCATTTATTCTGGCTGTTCCTTCTCAGTCTCCTTCCTAAGCTCGGCTTACCCTGTCCCTCTTCCAGTAAAGACGAGCACCACTCTTCTCATTAGTCTACCTGATCTAATCCACTCGGGAGAGGCTTTAACAGCTGTATGCTCTGCAAAAGAAAAGACTTAGACAAACTAGTTTCATCTACCAGATTGGTAAAGTGAAGAACTAAAGTATATAGAAGTTTTATGCATCATTATTTAAAATAGGTATCCTAAATGAAACTTTACTTTAGAAAAAGGATACAAATAAATACTTGAATACGGGTAGAATACAGTCTGTATCTAAAAGAGCAGCATTCTACTCACCTCTATCTTTTAGCTCATTGAAGTCATGAATATTCTGAAAAGTAGTAACATCTAAGCCCTTAGGCGACTGTCTTCTGACAGGAGCTTGTAGCCGATGCCTAGCCATGTCAAATATATCCATGGGATTCCTTTCTCTTTTCCTATAGATTGAAGACAAATTTTGGTAAATGTGCTTTACTGCGAAGAGATTCAGAGTTTACATTTAACTCCTTCTACAAGAAATTTGGCATCTTATATCACCGTATATTACAGAACTTTAATATCTGTTATTTCAATCTCCTGTATTACAAAATATAGTAAAGGTCAGTGTAACCTTTCAAGATATTCTGATGCAAAAGACCCTATTAGAAGAGTAAAATGAGTTAGCTTTACCTTAAAATGTTCACATAGTAGAAAGACCACAGTCTTTGAAGTCAGCAAAACTAAGATTCAAAGACCAGTTCTGCTATTTACTGGCAGTTTGATCTTGATTTCATCATCTGTACAATGCAGATGACGTCTATTCCTTCTAATTCCTTCTAATTAAGTGAAGTTATACACTGTAAAGTAGTAACCCAGCATTGTACATGACATATGTTAGGTAACCAATAAATGTTATCTTCCCCTCAGCCTAAAATAAAAATTATACAGAGAAATATGGCATTAATACATTGCCCAATATAAAGGGTACTATCCACAGTCTCCAACACTAATTTTACAATGGGCTTTCAGGGAATTCAATATCTAACTAGTTGATTTAATACTCTACTTCTGTGGTACCTAGGAAGTTAACATAATAGGCAGGGGGCTTAGTGACTTTCCTGCTAGGGCTCTGGGGGAGTGACCAAGAAGAGGAAAGGGATGGGGGACAGTGTTTCTAGCCCTGAAAAGACCTATCTATGCTTCCCGCAGCATTAGATAGGCCCCCTCTATTTCTGAAAATGAGGATTTAAGCTACAGTTGTCAGAGACTTGGCCCAAATCCTGCCTTCATTTCTTTGTTCACTAAATCTTCCCTAAGCACCTAAATGGGAACAGCTTGGATCCCAAAAAGTAATACCACTGCTCTCCTGGAGCTTCTTTCCAGGGTGAGGATAAGAGGTCACATGGGCCACGAAAGTACCTTGCCAAGGCTGACACAGACCTCTAAATAGTGAGCCACGTAGGGTGACAGCAAATGCAACACCAATTCATTATAATGCAAAACAAATACTAAAAAAACATCTAGGAGGCCATTAAACTGGACTCCTGCCTAGTTCCCATTACGGCTAAAAGTTAAATCGGCTGCTAAGTCAGGAATTAGATTATTAGATGTTCTTTGGATATGAGCTGCCTAATATTTGTTTTGTGCCTAACACAAAGTAAGAGCTCAATAATGTGAGCTTAATTAATGAATAAGAGATTCTTTTTGTGAAACAGTTTATAAAACTGGAATAAAGAATCAACTCTGAGATGTCTCTGATTATGATACATATTGAAAATTATACCAAAGTAAGTGTATTTAACCAAATCTTGCTAAATGATGGCAATCTAACATATATTCTCTAACTTAAGTTAGCATGTAGAATTTACAAGGTACTCTCAAATACGTACATGTATTTATTCTTCACTAAAATCTCATGGGGTAGAAATTACTGTTAACACTTGCAAATGAGAAAACTGAAAAGCTGCCTGGTTTCTCTTTCTTACATTGGTTTGCCAAAAGAGAGTACAGTGGTCAATTTATGAATGAAACAAAGAAAATAAATGTCAGTAACCCACTATACTGAATTAAACATGCATGTTTAAATATGCAAAGCTGCAACAGTGAAGACATTTATAACATCGCAAGGTAAATTTAAAAAACTATACTGACCTTTCAATTACTTAGAAGTAGTTGATAAATAAAATAGAATTATTCATTGAAAATTACCACCTTGTGTTAACATTTCATTATCTACCCATTCTGTATTCTTGAAATTTTCTCACTGTTTATTTAGCCAGAACCAAGCTTGGAGGTTAAGCTGCTACATTAAAATCCTATCACATACTGGATTAGAGTCTTAAACATCAGTATAAATTTAATAAACATACAAAATGATAGACCAGGAACAATGACAGATGTTTATGACTTAGTACACACACATATATTAAATTATCTAGCTCTGTCCACTAACGGAATCCAGAAGCAAAGACACCCACAAGCACACCCAGCATCTAGAGCTTGGTTTCTAAATACCATTCTCCAAGAGGAAGCATGGCTTCCTGGAGAAATGGTTGATTTCAGGCCTGACCCTGGGGTAGGGGAAATACAAGAGGATCCTGGAGTGTCTCTTTTAATACCAAAAGGTTAGGAAGTGCTCAAAAAGAATGGAGAATGGATTATACCCCAAATTACAAAATAAATATACACAAAACAAAAGTAATTATAAATGACTGAATAAATAAATAAAGGGAAGAGAAGGGACAAATTTTTTTAATATTTATTTTAGAGAGAGAAAGAGAGGGAGAGCACAAGCAGGGGGAAGAGCAGGAGAAAAAGAGAGAAGCAGACTCCCTACTGAGTTCGGAGCCCAGCGTGGGGCTCAATCACACGACCCCAAGACCATGACCTGAGCCAAAATCGAATCTGATGCTCTACCAACTTAACTACCTAAGCTCCCCAAGAAGGGACAAATCTTTCTTACAAAAGAACTTTAAATAATATATATAGATCACTAACCCTGTCTACAGGAGATAGAGCTTAATCCTACCTCCTAAGTCGTGTGCCAAATTTGTTGATTCTTGTCCCAAGAACAGTAACTGCAGCAGAGAAACCTGGCAAATTCTATTTTAACCAAATGATGAAGGTTCCCATCCCCAGGAATGTCATGTAGATGCCATATACCCTTATTATATGATGTGATGAGAAGGCCATCTACCCTGTGCTCTTCTTTCCCAAAACCCTTAATATCAGTCTAATTATGAGTAAATTTTAGACAAACCCAGACTGGGGGATATTCTATAGGATTCTACCTGGCCAATACCCCTCTAGACTGTCACAGTCATGAAAACAAAGAAAAGACCAAGAAACTGTCCCAGACCAGGGGAGACTAGGAGATGTGACAACTAGATGCAATAGGGTACTTATATTGATTAGATTCTGGAGCAGAAAGAGAACATTAATGAAAATTAATGAAAAACTAGAGAAATCCAAAAAGTCTGGAACTTAGTAGTAATGTTTCAATATCAGCTTTTTAGTGACAGTCATACTCTAGTAACATAAGACGTTAACAATTGGGAAAACTGAGTGAGGGAAACTCTGTTTCATGTGGAAACTCTGTACCATGTTTACCACTCTTCCTTAATCTAAAATGATGCCAAAATAAGTCATTTATTTTTTAAATGATAAATTTATCATTTAATAAACCCCCTTTTAAAAAAAGTGTGGTAGTTACCCACTTTATTGATTTTAAAATCTACGAAAATATTAAAATCTGCAGTTTGAAGAACAGTACTTTAAAAATTTATGAGTCCTTTTGGCAAAAATGATCAGAAATGTTTAATAATCTACAAGTTATTTTTCCAGAAAATAAGTATTTTAGAAAATAGATTATTGATGGAAAATGTAAAAAATAAATGTAAAATGTAAAAAATAGCTTTAAAATGTAATTGTCTACAATTATTCCAACTCTGAAGTTTTCTCTTCCTATTATCATTTTCCCTCTCAACGACTAAATTTCTATGCCTGATTTTGTAGAAGACTAAAAAAGGGAAAGTAAAGAGAATGTTTTCATAATTTTCTAGTCTTGTTTCAACTATCTCTTTCTCAGTGTTGACTTTCCTACCACTTAGAGTAGCTTAGAAAGCAACTTCTGCACCCATTTGCCTTGATACATATGGAATGAAATTAGTCAATTATTTTCATTCACTGATTTCTGTGATGAGACAAACAGTCCATTCTCAGATAAAGCTGGAAGAATGGTGTGCCACCCCAAACTCATTCTTTACTAAGTCTAATCCTATTAAACATTTCATGAATAGGGCTAGAATTTCTGGTATTCCTTCAAGAAAGTGCTACTTCTTTCTTCCTCTCCCATCCCAACATCTCTGTCACCACCACCACCATCATCATCATCATCATCACCATAAATATATTACTGGCAGTAAGGAAGAACAGTTAAAACACTTGATATAAATGTTTTATATTAGATTAAATAAATATTCATTCAATACCCCATATTTTTGCAGTGAATAGATCCAACAGGTATGGATAAATGTTTTATGAAGGCAACTTAATCTACATAAAATTCAAGAATGTGAATCTAAGAGAATATTGGTGGAGACAGTCCAAGATAGCACAGGAGTAGGAGACCTCAGTTGTGTCTGGCTCCCGGAATTCAACCAGTAGCTATCAAATCATTCTGAATGCCTGCGAACTCAACCAGAGATCTAAGGAAAGAACAGCTGCAACTCTACATATAGAAAAGCGACCACTTTCTGCAAGGTAGGAGGTGCAGAGAAGTGAATCCAAAGCTATATATAATGGGAGGTAAACCCGGGGGGAGAGAGCCTCCCTAAGCCAACATCAGAAACTGATATAGCAGCCGAGCTGATTCTAAGATCAGAACTTTTAGAAGTTTGCTTCAGTAAGGGACGGCCCTGCCTGAAAGGCACACTCATGTGCTGAAAGGGAGCGGAAACCTAGGTGGGACAGTGTGGCTTTAGGATCCTCAGAGTCACAGAAAGACCGGGGGTGCCTAGGGGTGGCAGAGCTCCCAGGCTTCGGAATGGGGAAGCGGGCTGCAATCAGAAAGCCCAGGTGTGGGCGCTCAGCATGGTGTTGCCATAAATCATGAACTGCCAAACAGTTTGGCGACTGCACTCCGAGCAGGGGCCCGTCAAGTGGCAGAAGTGACCCCACTTCTTCCCACAGGGGAGCAGTAGTGGCACAAGTGTGCGCCATAGAAGGCTACAGGGTTTGGAGACTCCGATCAAGGTTGCATGCCTGAGACAGAAACACTCGGTCCAAGCTGAGTGAGCACAGAAGTACATATGGAGACCAGGGAGACAGATGTGATTGACTGCTTTTCCGTGAGGGTACACTGAGGAGTGGACCCCAACCTTTGGCTCTGGGGCCAGAGAATGGAAGGCCACCATTTTAATTCTCATCCTCTAAAGTAGAGCAGAAGTCCTCAGGGAACAAAACCACATAGGCAAACTGAAGCAGTGTACTTAGCATGGCCCCCTGGCAAGGGCAATGCAGTTCCTCCTGGGGCAGACACTTGAGAATCAGAACAGGCCCTTTCCCAGAAGATCAGCAAGAACATCCAGCCAAGACCAAGTTTACCCATCACAAAGAACTCCAAAACTCCATCACTAAGGGAAAACAGTATATAGAATTTATGGTCTTTTGCCACGATTCTTTAGGTCTTTCAATTTTAATTTTTCTGCTCTTTCTTTTTTCAACCAATTTCTTTTTTTTTTTTTATCGACTCCTTTTAAAAAGTTTTTTAGGGGGTGCCTGGGTGGCTCAGTGGGTTAAAGCCTCTGCCTTCGGCTCAGGTCATGATCTCAGAGTCCTGGGATTGAGCACCGCATCGGGCTCTCTGCTCAGTGGGAAGCCTGCTTCCCCCTCTCTCTCTGCCTGCCTCTCTGCCTACTTGTAATCTATCAAATAAATAAAATCTTTAAAAAAATAAAAATCTTTTAAAATTTTCATGTTTACACTTACATTCTAGCCTATCACTGTATTTAATTTTATTTTTGTATATATATAAAAGTTTTTCCTTCTTTACAATTTTGGGATGCAGTTTCTTCTAACAAAACCAAAATACACTCAGGATATAGTGTACTGCTCTGGTCTATTGATCTGATTATGTTCCTTTTTTCTCTGTCTTCTAATTTTCATTTTTACAGTTACATTCTATCCTTTATTGTATTTAATTTTATTTTTGTACATGTATAGGTTTTTCTTTCTTTACAATTTTGGAATCTAGTTTTCTAACAAACAGACAAAAATACACACACTGTCCAGTGTATTGCTCTGTTCTGTTCACCTGTCTGATTATATTCTCTCACTCCTTTTTTTTTTTTTTTTTCTGGTTTCATGTCTCTTCTGATTTTTAGTATATATTTCTCTGGGGTCATTGTTGCCATTTTACTCTTTTGTTCTCTTGTTCATCTATTCTTCTCTGGACAGAATGACAAGACAAAAAATTCACCTCAAAAAAGAGAACAAGGGGCAGTAATGAAGGCTAGAGACCTGATTAGTATGGACATGAATAAAAGGTTGGAACTAGAGTTCAGGATAATGATTATAAAGACACTAGCTGGGCTTGTAAAAAGCATAGAAGACACTAGAGAAGCCTGTACTGGAGAAATAAAAGAACTAAAATCTAATCAAGTCAGATAAAGGCTATTAATGAGATGCAATAAAAATGGAGGCTTTAATTGCTAGGATAAATGAGGCAGAAGAGAGAATTAGTGATACAGAAGACAAAATGATGGAGCATAAGGAAGCCAAGAAAAAGAGAGATAAACAGCAACTGGATATCAAGGGGAGAATTCAAGAGATAAGTGATACCATAAACCTAAACAATATTAGAATTGGGATCCCAGAAGAGGAAAAGGAGAAGGGCAGAAGGTATACTGGAGCAAATTATAGCAGAAAATTTCCCTAATCTGGGAAAGGAAAGAGGCATTCAAGTCCAGGACACACAGAGAACACCCCTCAAAATCAGTAAAAATAGGTAAACACCTCAACATATAATAGTGAAACTTGCTAATCTCAGCAACAAGGAGAAATTCCTGAAAGCAGCTCAGTACAAGAGGTTCATAACCTACAAGGATAGAAACATTAGACTGGCAGGAGACCTATCCACAGAGACCTGGCAGGCCAGAAAGGACTGGCATGATATATTGGGGGTGCTAAGTGAGAAAAATATGAAGCCAAAAATACTTTATTCAGCAAGGCTGTCATTCAAAATTGAAGGAGAGATAAAAACGCTTCCAGGAAAAACAGAAACTAAAAGAATCTGTGATCACTAAACCAGCCCTGGAACAAATATTTTTAAAGGATCCTTTGAACGAAGAGCGAGCCCAAAAGTAACATAGGCCAGAAAGGAACAGAGACAATATATACAGAAACAGTGATTTCACAGGTAATACAATGGCACTAACAGTTACTCTGAATGCAAATGGGCTAAATGGCCCAAAAGACACAGGGTATTAGATTGGATAAAAAAGCAAGACCCATCCATACACTGTCTGCAAGAGATTCATTTTAGACCCAAAAACATCTCCAGATTGAAATTGGGGGGGTAGAAAACCATTTATCATGTTAATGGACATCAAAAGAAACCTGTTGTAGCAATTCCTATATCAGACAAATTAGATTTTAAACCAAAGACTGTAATAGGGGATGAGGAAGGACACTATTTCATAATTAAAGGGTCTATCCAACAAGACGATCTAATAGTTGTAAATATTTATGCCCCTAACATGGGAGCAGCCAAAAATATAAGCCAATTAATAACTAAATCAAAGAAACACATTGATAATAATATTATAATAGAA
>CM052900.1:54629473-54658603 GCA_028534135.1 Potos flavus
TCCCAAAATTGCTAGAACTCATACAGGAATTCAGCAGAGTGGCGGGATATAATATCAATGCACAGAAATCAGTTGCATTCCTCTACACTAACAGACAGAAGAAAGAGAAATTAAGGAGTTGATCCCATTTACAATTGCACCAAAACCGCTAAGATACCTAGGAATAGATCTAACCCAAGAGGCAAAGGATCTATACTCCAAAAACTACAGAACACTCATGAAAGAAACTGAGGCGGACACAAAGAAATGGAAAAACGTTCCATGCCCGTGGATTGGAAGAACAAATATTGTTAAAATGTCTATGCTACCTCAAGCAATCTACACATTCAATGCAATCTCTATCAATATACAATCAACTACTTTCACAGAGCTGGAACAATAATCCTCAAATTTGTGTGGAACCAGAAAAGCCTCTGATTAGCCAAAGGTGCTGAAAAAGAAAACCAAAGCTGGTGGCATCACAATCCTGGACCTCAAGCACTAATACAAAGCTGTAATCATCAAGACAGTATGGTACTGGCACAAACACAGACACATAGATCAATGGAACAGAATAGAGAACCCACAAATGAACCCTCAACACTATGGTCAACTAATCTTGGACAAAGCAGGAAAGAATATCCAATAGAAAAAAGACAGTCTCTTCAACAAATGATGCTGGGAAAATTAGGCACATGTAAAAGACTAAAAGTGGACCATATCCTTATATCATACAAAAAAATTAAATCAAAATGGATGAAAGACCTCGATGTGAGACAGGACTCCATCAAAATCCTAAAGGAGAACACAGGCAGCAATTTCTGTGACCTCAGCCGAAGCAACTTCTTGCTAGACATCTCCAAAGGCAAGAGAAACAAAGGGAAAAATTAACTATTGGGACTTCATCAAGATAAAAAGCTTTTGCACAGTAAAGGAAACAGTCAACAAAACCAAAGGACAACCAACAGAATGGGAGAAGATATTTGCAAATGTCTTATCAGATAAAGGGCTTGCTTCACAAAATCTATAAAGAATTTATCAGACTCAACACCCAAACAAATAATCCAATCAAGAAATGGGTAGAAGACATGAAGGGACATTTTTCCAAAGAAGACATACAAATGGTCAACAGACACTTGAGAAAATGCTCCACATCACTTGGCACCAGGGAAATAAAATCCAAAGCACAATGCGATACCACCTCACACCAGTCAGAATGGCTAAAATTAACAAGTCAGGAAACAACAGATGTTGCCGAGGATGTGAAGAAAGGGGAACCCTCTTACACTGTTGGTGGGAATGTAAACTGGTGCAGCCACTCTGCAAAACAGTATGGAGGGTCCTCAAAAAGTTAAAAACAGAGTTACCCTATGACCCAGCAATTGCACTACTAGGAATTTACCCCAAAGGTACAAACGTAATGATCCAAGGGGCACCTGCAACCCAATGTTCATAGCAGCTATGTCTATAATAGCCAAACTTTGGAAAGAGCCCAGATGTCCACTGACAGATGAATGGATAAGGAAGATGTGATATATACATACAATGGGATACTACTCAGCCATCAAAAAAAAAATGAAATCTCGCCATTTCCAATGACATGGATAGAACTGAAGGGTAACATCCTAAGTGAAATAAGTCAATCTGAGAAAGACAATTATCATTTGATCTCACTTATATGTGGAATTTAAAAAACAAAAGAGAAGATCATAGGGGAAGAGAAGAAAAAATAAGAAAAAAGCAGAGAGGGAGAGAAACCATGAGAGACTCTTAATCATATGAAACAAACTGAGCATTGCTGGAGGAGAGAGGGGTAGGGGTTAGGGTAACTGGGTGATGAACATTAAGGAGGGCAAGTGATATAATGAGCACTGGGTATTACATAAGACTGATGAATCACTGACCTCTACTTCTGAAACTAATAATACATTATATGTTAATTAATTGAATTTACATGAAAAAAAATTTAAAAAGTAAAAGCATATTGGTTAAAGAAAAAGCTACTTTGCCAAAAAAGAAAGAAAGAAGGAAAGAAAAAGAAAACCTACCACATATTACAAAACAAACAGACTTAATAAATCATATATTATTTTGGATTAGTCACACTGAGGCCCTCCACAAGGATATAATTATTTAGCTATATTTCTTTTGGAGGAAAAGGCTATTTCGGTATTACAATTTCACCAACAATCTGTTAAAAACTTTTCTCAAGCATGCTACTTATCCATTCTAATAAATGTGATTTTACAATAAAGAAATAATCCTGGTCCAAAACTGAAGAATCACTAGATGGGTTCTGATTAATGTGTAATTCCTTTTCCTGAACACAAGAACAACAAAACATAAGAACAAACAAAAAAAGTTGAAACTTGCCTTATATGAATTTCATCATCACTGTCCATGTGTAGCAACCGCCCTTGTAGACGCCGTTCTTCACTACGAAGCTGTTTTCTCATTTCTGATAACTCCATAATTACATTTTTTTTCTCCTCTGCAAATCCACGTTAATAAGTAGAAAATAAGACAGGTATAAGCACAGAAGATTAAACATTAAAACATAACCAGACTTATCACAAAACTAAAATGCTCAGAGACACATTTTTATGAAAGTTATTTTTAATGTTTTATAAATAGAGATCATATTTATGAATATCAGTAAGATACACAGACACATTTCTGAAAATACAGGAATTGCCAGACTTTAGAAATATTGTTGGGCTGGGGAGAGTGCAACTATAAAGAGGCAGCACAAGAGAGTTCCTTTGTGGTGATGCCACAGTTCTTTTCTCTTTTTTTTTTTTTTTAATGATTTTATTAGAGAGAGAGAGAGAGAGAGAGAGAGAATATGAGCAGGGGGAGGGGCAGAGGGAGAAAGAGAAGCATATTTCCCACTGAGCAGGGAGCCTGAGATGGGGCTCAATCCCAGGACCCCAGGATCATGATCTGAGCCAAAAGGCAGACACTTAACCACTGAGCCACCAGGCACCCGATGCCACAGTTCCATACCTTGATTGCGCAGCAGTCACACAAATTATACATAATACAAATGCACAGAACCACACACAAGCACAAACACACATCAGTTACTTTGTGTTAAAACTGTGAGACCTGATGGAGGTCTGTAGAGCATACCAACGTCAAGTTCCTGGTTATTGTTCTATATAAGATAGTAAACATTGAGGGAAGCTGCAGAAAGGCTACATGGGACTTCACTATGCTCTTCTGCAACATTCTGTGAGTCTGTAATTAATTCAAAATAAAAAGCTTAAAAGAGAAATATTACAGGTTATAGACTTAATAGTTAACTCTACCTTCTGCACGGAGCTGGTTTCTCCTGGCAGGTACCGGAGGAGACTGTGCCCTGGATATGGAACTTTCCTGTTTAACAATCGTAACAGAGATATACTCAGTATGTCTTCTCTATTCAGAAGCTCGAAAAGAATAATTTTTTGAAGGAACTATATGTAAAAGAAACCAGATTTCCCCCCTATCCTACCTACACACTTACCTACATGTATTTTTCCTTCCCATCACAATGGAAGTGTCCTTGCTCCATCCAAAGACAATCCCGTCACCTGTTCTCTGTATCTGGTGACTCCCACCTCCTCCAATCACTCTCTTTTCTCAGCTTATGCTTAAAAGTCTCTTCCTTCTTGGGGCGCCTGGGTGGCTCAGTTGGTTAAGCGACTGCCTTCGGCTCAGGTCATGATCCTGGAGTCCCGGGATCGAGTCCTGCATCAGGCTCCCTGCTCAGCAGGGGGTCTGCTTCTCCCTCTGACCTTCCACTTCTCATACCTTCTCTCTCTCAAATAAATAAGTAAAATCTTAAAAAAAAAAATCTTTAAAAAAAAAAAAGTCTTACCTCCTTCATCATGATCTACTGACCTTTCTCTACTTCCTTCCACAGCCATCCTTTCAAGAATAGATGCAACATGGTGTCTACTTCCTCATGCCCATTCACTCCTCACCACACAGCTACTGCCTTTGCTTCTACACCCTATCACTCCACTAACAGAGCTCTTACCAAAGTCACCAGGTGATCCCCAAGTGACACATTCAATGGGCATTTTACACCCTTATTTTACTTGGCCAGTAGCAATGGATATTGCCATTCTCTGTAACTTTCTCTATTTCCTTTCTCTGCTTCTTAAATATTTAATTCCCTGGTGTTCCAATCTCAGCCCTCTTTACTTCCCCCAAATTCATCCTAGACAACTGCACTAATCTGACAAGGAACAATGTTAGTGGCGTCCAAATCTACCAAACCAGTCCAGAGCTCCTTCCTTAGCCACAACCCGTATCTTCAACCACCCACTCTGTATAAATCTCACAAGAAACTTCAAAGTTGTCACTGATGCCTACCCTCAACAAACATTGTCTGTAAATGCCATTATTTGTGTCTCTTAAGTATGTCTTAAATTTTTCACCCAGTCTCAGTTCTTAATGTCACTGGCGTTAAGTCCTGAAAGTCTCACAACTGGACTTCTGCAAAACCACTGTAACTTCTCTCCATGTTTATGGTCTTACCCGATCTCTAAAATACATCTCCACACCAGTGCCTGAGAGAACGTTGTGCAAAACAAATATGGCCATTCTCCGACTTATGACATAGGTCATTCTACTTAAAGTATTACAAAGCATCCCCCATTCATTATCTACCACAGACCTACTAAATCAGAATCTCAGAGGGTGGGATTCAGGACAATGTTCTAATATTTGCTTTGTCTATTCTGGTAATTAGTCCATTTGGTATCCACTCATGTATGGGAATAAAGTCAAACTCCATACAACATCCTATTTATGTCTTGACCTCTACCTCTGCTGCCACCCTGCTCAGGCATTATGAGGCCAGACCAAACCATGTGTATTCTTCTTCATGTGTGCCATATGGTTTACACTTCCTTCCATGATTTTGCACATCTGCTCCTCCTCTTTATGGCAAATCCCTACTCATTCTTCAAGAGTCAACTCAAGGATCAACCCTTCTGGAACATTTCCCCAGCTCTCTTTTGATCATAGCTCAGTCTAAAGTATAAGGGACTTCATTAGCATAACTATAGCTAGCCAGATAATATATTATCAAAGAAAGGGCCTTGAGAGGGCGGGACAAGAACCATTTGCTAAAATGTACTCCATCAAAAGAATTTAAACTTTATGGCACCAAGTATTATTAGTTATAGCTGATGCAACAAATAAATGCAAACATTATATTTCAGAACTGAAAAAATATAACATAGCTAAATATGATGAATAAAAAAAAAATCTCATTCAATTCCCCTCATCTAAAATAACTTAGCTAAGATTAACAAATCAAAAGAAAAAGTATATACCTGAATAAAGGAACTTATAATGCTGTCAACTGAAGGAGGTCTTTGAAGTCTGCTTGCAATTTTGTTCTGAAGAGCAGGAACTACAGGAGAAGGCTGTCTCAAGCGCTGGGGGGAAAAAATTATACATAAATATACATATATGTATACAAACACACACATGCATATATAACATATATGCATATATATGCACACACACCAACATATGTGTTTATGTGTACACACATACACACACATGTATGTATACACATATATGTGCCTGTGTGCACAAACACTCCGAATAGTTAACAAGACCATTTAGGAAGTTCAGAATGCTATTGCTTTTATTTAATAAAATACTTTTTACCAAAAGAAAGTAAAAAATTCATTATGTAAGATCAAAAACATCAGTTGTGATAAACAAATTGGTTTAGATATTAAAACAAAAGGACTCTCAGATTAAAACAAAAAAACTCAACAAACTTAAGTAAAGCAACAGCATACCAAATATTAGGAAAACAACAAAAACAAAAAATAGTACTAAGGTAAACACTTGTCTTAATAAAAAAACAGGACAACACACACAAAAAAAACTATTTTCTGGAAAATAATATAAATCAACCTATAAAACCTAGATCCTTTGTTACCAAGAGCATCACGATGAGGGAATTTTCCAGATCACAATAGCATTCTGTGTCTCCATCAGAGATAAAAGAGGGTTTCAGTTTACAGTATAATAAAGTTAACAGTTCCCAACTTCACATTAAAATCAAAATGCAGGGGTGCCTGGGTGGCTCAGTTGGTTAAGCGACTGCCTTTGGCTCAGGTCATGATCCCGGAGTCCTGGGATCAAGTCTCACATCAGGCTCCCAGCTCAGCGGGGACCCTGCTTCTTCCTCTGACCTTCTCCCCTCTCATGTTCTCTCTCATTCTCTCTCTCTCTCAAATAAATAAATAAAATCTTAAAAAAAAAATTAAAATAAAAATGCAAAAAACAAAAATTCCCAACAAAATGCAGTAATAGTTATCTGGTTAAAAACAAACAAAAACAAAACAAACAAACAAAAACCACCCAGACTAGAGTATATATATGGATGTCAAACTGTTCATTTTGGATGGTATAAAATCAAATACTTTCACTGGTGACTTTGACAAAATTAGAAATATATGAGAAAATTTTTTCTCTTAAGACCACTAGATGACCACAAGCAGAATTAGAAAGACAATATAAACCTTCTAAAGGACCACAGAGGATGAAGCAAATAAAGCATACTCCACGTAGTGAGAAAACAAATAACTATCAAGGAAGCATCAACAAACAAAAAAGTCAGAAATTCAATTAATGTGATCAAATATATTGGGTATGATAAAAATAGATGGATTTAGGTATCACTGTTCAAAAGATTGTAATTCTCTGATTAGGACAAAAAACTGAATTTAAAAAAACCCATAAAACCAAATTCCACAAACCAAATATACAAGCTAAATAAAAAGTAAATGGTGACACAAAAGTAAAAACTAAGAAAATGGAAGAAAATATATTATCAGGCATAAATAAAAGAAAAATTACAGCTAGCAAGATAACTTCATCACTGAGAGCAAAATACATTAAAGGGAACGAAGCTGGTTTAAAACTACGGTACTTCACAACTGAACTTCTGTATATTCCTAAGGAAAGCATTTTCTCTTAAACATAGTAAGAAATTGGCAGAATCACAACTGTGGAAAACTAACAATTATCTTTCATTTTTAAATAATTTTACAAGAAAATATTCTCTTAGCATGGAGGGTATTAAGCTAAGCGAAGTAAGTCAATCAGAGAAAGACAATTATCATATGATTTCTCTGATATGAAGAACTCGAGAGGCAGGGTGGGGGGTTGTGGGGGGTGGGAGAGGGAAATGAAACAAGAGGGGATCAGGAAGGAGACAAACCATAAGAGACTCCTAAACTCACGAAACAAACTGAGGGTGGCTGGGGGGTAGGGGCGGGTAGGGATAGGGTGGCTGGGTTATGGACATTGAGGAAGGTATGTGCTATGGTAACTGCTGTGAAATGTGTAAGCCTGAGGATCCACAGACATGTACCCTGGGGCAAATAATACATTATGTGTTAATTAAAAAATAAAAAAAGTAATAAAAATTAAAAAAAAAAAAGAAAATATCCTCTGTGTTTTCCATTCGATTTTGCTACAAGCCTAACATGACTCTAAAAGAAATAAATGCTATTAATTTTAAAAATGAATGACATTTCAATAATATTTTAAAAGGCAGAACAAATATATATCCAACTTTAAGAATAAACCATATTGCCTAACATTACTAGAACACTGAAAATAAAGAAAACAAACAAAAAACATAGGTGTTATTTATAAATTTTCTCTTTCAAATAATGTTTCAGCAGATTCTAACTGCAAACACTTACTTCTATCACCATAAAGTCCTGGGGTGAGAAATCAAATAGCGTATCTGAGCCCATCAAAAATGGCTCACGTTGTCTATAGTATACCAAACCGCATCATAAGTACACTAGAAGAGCCCACTGCTTAAAAGTAGTCTTTTTGTGAATGCTGCTTAGAAGAAATAATGTCCATATAAATCTAAATTTCTGAAAACCATTTTCTCAAATTAAATTGGGCTAAACCTATAGCACAAATAATGTCCATATAAATCTAAATTTCTGAAAACCATTTTCTTAAATTGGGCTAAACCTATAGCACATACAGAGTTTTTGAGGTGTGGTCCACAGGCCAACTACATCCAAACCCTCAAGAATGCCTGTAAAATGCAGATTCCTGGACTACCCTCAGATTTATTAAAATCAGACACTTTGTAGATAAGACCTGAAGATGCATTTTTAACAAATCCCCAGTGATACTTATGCATATAAAATTTTAAATATAGCTTTGAAAAATGAACAAAGGCGTAAACTGGAGCTTCATAGGGGCCAAGTGTCTTCCTAGAGAGAAAACTTCTGTCTGATAACTTTGGTCCACCACATGCCTAAAGGTAAATATCAACCAGTCTCAGATATGGACTTCGAACCAGTGCATTGTGAGCCAGCAGTTTCTTTTTAAATTTCCAATCCATCAAGGATCAAAGTGTAAAACAGTAAAAATGAAATACCAAATACATTAAACATTTTTTAAAAGACATTTTTTAAAAAGACACAAATCAAGTCCAACTTTTTTACAGATCCAACAGACATATAATTACTTTGACGAATTGCTACAAAAGTTTCCCGACACTTTCCATTTCTGTACTTACTCTTATCATGAACAGTTGGCCAGGTGCTACTCCATAGACCGTGGGAACAAGACTGACTAAGGTAAGTAAACCCCTTACATTCACTGGAGAGAAAGAGCAGCAAAGCAATGACATGATCTATACAGGAAGTTCAGTATGCTGTACCCAGATGAAGTAGCATGATGGGAGGGAGGAACAAAAGCATCTCCTCCACTCTCCGTTTTGCTAAGAAGGCCACAGGGAAGTGGTGTAAACTACAGGTTTAATTGACATTTTTGTCTGAAACTTACCTTTGTTTCTTCCCCGATTATATTTTCTCTTGCATAGTAGTGCTGAAGCTGCAGATTATGTTTTTCTTCCTCTTCTTTCTTCTTCCTTTCTGCTTCTTTTCGTCTTTCTTCAGCTAACCGAATAAGCTCTTCGTTTTTTAGTCTTTGCTTTAAAATAAAGAGAAAAATACAATACTCCATACATACATTCTATAGTCCATTCAAATATGTGCTGTCTTATTTGTCTGAAATAAAGAGATAAAATTGAAGATATAGATGATACAATGTTTTTTAACAAAAAGAAACTGTCTATTTAACAATATTAGGCATAACAAGTATTAGGCATTTTTTATAACATCCCGGTCAGCCTAAACTAATTTTTGGCTTAAAAAAATCATCATTTATCTCTTTTCTTAACTTAGTCTTTTACTTTAATAAAATAGTAACCAATAAATGGATATTGATCCGATATTTTCTAAATGTACTCTAAGGACTGTTCTTCTCTGTAATACCTTTCCAAGTCAAAATAAAGGTTTCACTTTCAGGGTAAGTAGAAAAAGAAAGTAGGAAAAAAATGCACCTCTTCCTCTTTCTCCCTTTTCTTTTCCTGTTCCTCTTCATACTCTTGCTGAATTCGTGCTCTCTGTTCTGCAAGCCGTTTTTCTTCTTTTTCTTCTGCAATTCTCAGTCTCTCTCGCTCCGCTTCCTCTCTTTGTTTCTTTTCCTCAATCTAAAGAATTAAACCTAGTTATTACTTTGGGAAACTAATAGAACTTAGAATACCATATAATATTTTCTAGTATCCTATGAATTCAACATTCATACCCTCTTTTTAAGTTCCTAAATTTTTCAGTTTCCTATATTTTATTAGGGAGGCTACATTATGTAATGTTATGAGTAAAATTCCAGCTCCACCAAATACTTACTAGTGGAGTGACCTTAAGGAGACATTCTTACTCAGTTTTGTCATCTGGCAAAAAGAGTTATTAATGTTTATATCTCCAAGGAGTGCTTAAAGAAATGAAGTGAAACAATGTATGTAAAAAAATAAAAATTCATCCTGTTTACACAACTCAGTAAATAACTCATGATTATATTACTTTATAATGATCATTACTATTATGTCTCAAAGTTCTTTGGCTTGATTAGTATCCTGAAACAACAGTGTAATATCTTAGCATTTAATCATTCCTTATGCAAGAATCCCTTGCCCAAAATGTCCTTTCTTCTAACTATCTACTGGCAAGGGGTAAGGTAAACAAGGATTTTAGCCACAAGGATTCATAAAGTTTCATCTTGAATGCCACCGGGGGCCTATTGTGCTGAGTATTCTGGAGAAATATTCTAAGGCAAAGTCTAAGATCTGAAAGGAAGAGGACCCTGAGATATAGTCTACATCCTCCATAAATGAGGTAGGGAAGAATGGCAGCCAAAGTATGGGAATTCATGATGCTGGTTTTAAGGCTATCAATAGATTTTAGTTACTTTTAAATATGAAATGGTTATGGCTATTCATATTATTTTCATTGTTCTTGTCTACATCTCCTCTAGCTTCAAGGTTGTTATATCTAGATAGTGTTATTAATCTTTTCAACTGTAAGAACTTTACTCTTCCTACATGTCCCATGACTTTACATGCTAGGGCTTCTTCCAACACTTTTTTCAAACAACACTATTAAATATGCACAATCCTAACATTTGGTACTAATAGGGTAAACATAATCACTTCTTCAAGTATAATATACTTAGACAAAAGGTCGATTATGATCTATACAACAAAACCTCATATTTAACACTCAGTTCCCTCTTCTTCCTATGCACCCCCCCCCACATCACAATCACAAAGTCACTTCTCCATTAAGGGTCACAATCATAAATGGATCACACACCTAAGAAATCCACAGAAATGTCATTCCAACAAAAATGCTACACAGCAGTTCAACAGAAAGAAGAAAGCTATCATCTAGGTCAGTTGTTTTCAAACTGTATAATACAAAGGTCCTGCGACTATTTTATCAAATTTTATCCTACAGCTGAAAAGCTTAAAGTTAATTATTTCTAAAGCTGTAATTAAAAATGGTATGTAAACACTCAGAGGCATTACTTAACAAATTTTAACCACATAAGGACTTCTGCTGAATTAACTTTAACAGTATAACTTTTTTATGCATACATGGAGCTAAGGCTTATCTTGCCATCTTGGTACACAGACTTGAACATTTTATAACATTTCTTTTGACATTTAAGTTTGGGGATACTTTCTGTCTGACATTTTAGTGTTGACCGTAATAATACCATTTAGATATTTTAAATTTTCTTAGAGTTTTGTGTTAGATTTTGCTTGTGAGGGAAAGAGTTTTAAGAGGCTGCTAAAAGAAAAATATGTAAGCCACCATTCGAGAGCAATCCATTCACAGGTATAGTGAGGATTTACAGGCTGAGAGAACCGAAGGCTAAACTTAGTCTAAAACTGACATAGTCAAAGCTTCCCCTACTACTACTTTTTTCCAGAGGGAAAGACTCTTAGAGCCCTCTAGAAATATAAGTGTGTATTGCAGGTATGATACTTAAAGTCAGGAGACCTGGGTTCAAGCACTGGCCTCACAATTTGCTGGCTCTGCCACCATGGGTAAGCGTACTAGCCTGGATTTTAGTTGCATGTCAAAAACCAGAAATAATAATACCTTCCTCGGCGAGTCTGAAGATTAATGAAATATTATATGCAAAAGTACCTTCTAAATAATAAAAGGCTATATAATTTCAAGATTGTTTTTCCCCCTAAATTCTACCCTAAACCATGCTAACATTTGTTAAGTATAATAGGAGTTACAGAATTTTGACTTGCTGTCTTTATGGTCAGTATACCTCAGGGCATTTCAAGTTCAATAGGCGACTCAGTGACCCTCAATCAGCTGCTACATGAGTGGCCAATACTACGGGGACTTCTGATGCCACTCTCTTACATTCAGTATCTCTATTCATTCTGTCGATCCTTACAAAGGTCTTTCCATCCATTTCCATTGTTGCCACTCTAGTAAAATACCCCTGCTTCCAATCTTTTAAATCCTTCAAAAATACATCTTCAACACTAATGCCAGATCAGTCACCCCAAGAGCATATCCATTACATCACTGCCTTATTGAAGAGTCCACAATAATTAGGATTAGAAAGTTGACATATTTGAGTAAAACCTTTTGAAGAATTTAAGAGGATGGAATTAGACTGGAGAGCCTTAGATATCAGACTAAGGAATTTGGATATTTTCTGTAGAAAAGAAAAGCTACTACCAGTTTTTGAGTAGCAAAGTATAACATGAGAAATCATATCAAAGGAAGACCACCCAGACCACAGGATGAATTTGATAATGGGATGTTAAGTGTGGATGGGAAGGGGTGTGGAGGTGAGAAGAGAAGAAATTATGAGTCCTTCTCTTTCACCTCAGGCTCCACCCCTACTATTCAGCACAAAGGTAGACACAGTATGGGTATTCAATAATTCTGTTTGCTTAATAAACCCTAGATATTCAAGCGTCTTCATTTGGGAATTTCTACTATTTTTAAATGCTATTTGCTTACATACATAAATGAGGCAAATAATGGCAAAATGTGATTACATCTGATTTTTAATAATTTACAAACTATACTGAGTCAAGAATGTATCATTTGAAAAAAAAAATATTGATTTTCTACTAACCCATAAGCATCTAGACACAGTCATTCTACACTTAATAAGCGAATATTTTATTAAGTCATTCAGTTTTAGAAATGTCAGCATTCTTTAACAATTAATGATTTAAAAAAGTTTAGAAAAGAGTAGGACAACTGGCAATGCCTACATGTCTCCATATTCATTTGTCAAATATAAATAAAATAGTACCATTTTAGTACTACCTATATCTGATGTAAATTAGATATCTTAAATAAATGTGGAGGTATTTTAGAATTTATTCTTAATCCTGTGAATAAAATTTTTTTAAGTTTAGTTTATTACGATTCTAACAAAACTTTGAAACTATGATAAAATAAGCACTTCACCTGAAAACGAAGAAAATTCTTGTATAATTCTTGCTGTTTAATCTGAAGTTCAGTTGGAGGTTCACAAAATATATTTCCCCGAGCAAAAGGAGAGCTCTGTGTTTGCATATAACCTTGAAAGAGAAATTTTGCAAAAATCATACCATTACTCGATGGTTAGAAAATATAAAGATGAAAAAATAAAGTTTGCTACTAAATCCATATTGTGAATATATGTGCTAACTATGGAAGTCTAGAGGTCAAAAATCAGAACAGAAAGGCTGATCTCAGAATCTGAAGACCAGATGAAAAGTAATGAAAGAAAGAAAAATGGTGAAACAAAAACATAGTTGAAAAATCTACTATGTCATACCTGAAAGACACCAAGGAAACGAAAGGTAATGGCCTAAACAACTTTAACTGCAGCAAAGACTTTAAAGTAAAATTTATATAGAGAAAAAAAGTACATTTAAATTCTTATGTAAATACCCTCTTCTTAAGAATATGCTCAATTATATATTAAAATCTAGTATTTATACATATATTTAAAACTATATCTTCTAAGACAAATCGGTAATTCCAAGTCTTTCCATCTATGGTTCACAAGATTAGAAAGCCAGCTCTGAAAACATTTTTTGCAAATTAGAATGATTCTTTTATCACTGCAATAATTTTATTTAAAAATTCAATCAAAGTAATGGGATATAAATATGAACAATAAAAATATGTTGTATGTCCTATAAATAGAAAAATACATTCTGGGGAAGGATTAAATGATTTCGTAAAGGCAACCTGAGAAATAATTATACCCCAGGAGTCTCTCTTCAAATGCAGGAAAGCCTTGCATAACTTTTTGTATTATTTTTTAGTTACTGACTCAGGCTTTATACCATCAATCTAAAGCATTTCTTTCTCTCACTCATGCTTTGCAGGTTAGCTGCCATTTAGGCCTTTGTGTTTAAGTTTACTAATGCTTATCTGAATAGATCAGCAGAAAGTCTTATCAATACTTAAACATTAAAATGTTATAATGAAAAGGTGGATTAGCAAAACAAAATTAAGTTTTCAAAAATAAAGTTTTTTAAAAATAAATCACTAAAATAAAATCATAGAGAAACACATGCTCTAAGCCAATGTATCTAGGCATCATAATAAGCTAAACACTAAGTCAAATTAGTATGGGCTTCAGAAATATGGTTCTTCATCCTAGAACCATAAAGTAAAAGAAAAAAATGAACTTTAGGAAAGGCCTCAAACAGGACTAATGAAGAGAAAACATAAGCACACATTATAACATTCAATTTTAAGATATATTCAAGTTCTCTAGGCCTTTAAAATATTAAATCCCACACGTGTATGTGTATGTGTAAACACACATATACATATGTAAACATACACACCACCAAAACCCTGGCATTGTTCGGAAAGGCAACAGGCAGTAAATTCTGCTGTGCATATTCAATCATCAAATTTGTATGTTTTCTTGGGAAAGGGTCATAGAAACTTGATTTTTTCCAGTGTTTTTGCTTGATAAGCAGAGCTAGATGCCTAAATCATTATTAATATGATAGAGAAAGTTCTGGGTGAAGACACAACTACAAACAATACCATCAGGTGTGGAAGAAAAGGATAGTGAGGGAGTATGTAGAACTGGGCTCTCCATACAGACTACTAGAAGAAACAAATGAAGAGAAAAATAATGATGTATCAAAAAGAGGTCAAAATTCCCTTCCATAAAATGAAAGGTGTTTTTACTGCACAATGAATTATTACAAAGAGTGGAAGCCAAATTAATAATTACATAAAAATAAAAAAATTCAATATTAGTGCTCCAAAAATGCAGACTGGATCCACTAGGGAAAAATCTATTGTGGATTAAAGTAAGAAAGCACTTTCTCGTAATTAGAGATCCAACAGTGGTACAGGCTGTCCATGGAAACAAGTAGCACATCTCCTAAAATGTTCAAAAAGAGCACAGAGATTAGCGCTACCATCAAAGGTGTGAAAGATGAAAGGCTGGTGATTCTAATCATAGCCACCTATTTAATCTGCCTGTTTGGCCTGGCAGTCATATGGGTTAAAAATTTAAAAAAAAAAAAAAATTTTGAAGACTACATGATCAGTCAGAGATATTTTAGAAGGACTTTCTAATGTAAAGCTCTTTCTTTACTAGTCTAAAATCAAAACTCTAGTGGAAGTACAAAAGCAGAATTTGTAGTAAATAAATGGTTCTTTTACAGGCATAAAAATATGGTGCAAGGTGATAGATATATCCCTTAAATTTCCTTTGATTTTAAAATATGTAACATTTTCATATACACTTGATAAAGAAAGATGGTAACTTTCCCCATCAAGTCATAAAGAAAGCTACTGAATAATTTCCTATTTATAGAACCTTTAATTAAAGGATGTTGTTTGATAGCAAACCAAAGATATTACTTAAGAAAGGGAAATGTAACTAGATATAGAATTAAACTTTTAAAAAAATTAAACTTCGTTTCTTTGTTCTTTGTGGTTTTACAAGGGAGGGCAAATGATTACAAAATAAGTAAAAAATAAAATTAACAACTAAAATAAAAGTAAAATATATAACAAATAAAAATAAGCAATTTATTTGTACAATATATCATATCACATCTGATGCATTTTCACTAATTCAAATAGTTATGGGTATAAGAAAAAAGACTATTTGTGTATGTGTAAAGAGACTATTTGATTTTAAGAAAGTCTTCCCACTAGCAAAATAAAAATTTTAGCGGCAGCTAAAGTATATATATGTTATAAAGCTGAGAAGAAACACATAGTATTAAGAAGCAAAGTATATTTCCCTATTCACTTTTTTCAAATACTTAAGAAAAGGTATTGTAAATAACATGAATAACATGTTATGCTTCCTCAGTGTAACCAAGTTCTCAAAATCACAATATGACCTTTGTCAGGCAAGAGAAATGTTACTGAACAACTTTAGAAATGTAAACAAACAAACAAAAAATAGAATGTGATTAAAAACCTGAGTTTTTATTTGTAGAATCTTCTAGGTTCTCAGCATTTGAGGTGGCTAAATTTTGGTTTAGAGATACAACAGCCCTTTTATCTTCATGTGTTCTTGCATCTGGGTTATGGTAGGCATCTATATTTTGTCTGTGCATCCTATTCAAATCAGCTGAGAGGGAAAAATAAGCCATTTATTTCAACAAATACATTTTTGTAATTAGTATGCTTAATACATTTTCTTAAAGTAGAGAATCAGAGAGAAAACAACAGGACAGAGTTGGAATAATGCAATGGTATCTTGGTGCCCTGAAAATAGAAACAGAATTATTAAAATCTGTAAGATTTTCAAAAAATAACTTATAACATAAACTCAAAATCAGTAGAGACCTTAAGAATGTCAGTAGATCTTTGACAACCCATACAAACTATATTCATATCTATATTACTTAAGAATTTTTGGGATCTCTTTAATACAGAACAGCAACAAATTCAAAACAAATTCAAAAAAAGTCATAGCGAGATTTATCCAACTTCATTAGCATTCATAATGAAAAAATATAATCATGTAGTGCAGTTTTAAAATATATCCATAAACTCTTTTGATGGTCCTCCTCTTAAAAGATGGAGTTCAATTCCCCTCCCTTTAAGCATAAGCCAGAGTTAGTAACTCACTTCTTATGAATAGAATTTTGCAGGATGATGGCATATGACTTCCAAGACTAATTTATAAAAGACATTATGGTTTCCACTTTGCTTGCTCTACTGGATCACTTACTTTGAAGAAAGCCAGCTACTATATCATAATGGCACTGATGGAGCCCTATGGAAAGGCCCATATGACAAGGAATGGAGGCTTCCTGAGCCATGTGAGGGAGTCATATTGAAAATGGATTCTCCAGTCCCAGTCAAGCCTTCATATGACTATAGCCCTGGCTGACATTTTGGACCCCAAACTCATGAAAGACCCTGAGACAGAAATACCCAGCTAATCCATTCACAAATTACTGACTCACAGAACCCCAAGATAATGTGTTATATTAAAACATTACATGTTGCATAATTTGTCACAAAGCAGTAGCTACCACATACACATCACAAAAATCTGAGCACAAAGAATCAGGTCAAACAACAAGTCAATCTTAAAAACAAGCTGTAACAAAATAAAAAACAGTTCTTCTCCACAAAACAACTGAGATACTACGGGACTAGCTGAAATCACAGAGAAACTGATTGCAAAAAGAACTGCCAACTGCCAAGAATTGGTAAGGAAAAAAATAGCTAGGTGCTCCTGCAATCATCACCAAATCCTGGGATCTTTCTGGATATGGAAGGTAAATGAAAACAGAAAGATAATGATAAAGTTGAGGTCATGAACTAACAGCTGTGGTCCCTAAAAGTCACCACATTACACAAAAGAACGAAAATAGGAGATCACTATCTCATCATCCAATATTCACTAAAACAGCATAAGATCACTCCATATAAATGAGAAGTCACTATAAATAACAATACATACAATATTACTCCATTTTCTCATCGCTTCTCGGCCTTTTGGCTAAGATCAAGTGTAGTATTATTCCATTTTCTATTAGAAGAGTATGGTATATCAAGCTCACTCCTTCCAAGATGATAACCAGAGCTCTGTTACCAAATTAATGAATGCTCAGGGAATGCAATCTCATTTTGATATTCACTCAACCATAAATTACGAGATAAATGTCCTATAAGTAAACAAACACTATAATAAACTTCAAAATGAACATGTTTTACTTCACTGTTGTGATTATACACAGTCCTCACAATGTCAATAAGTCAATATTTTTATGTAAAAAGAAAACTGATGTCAGCAGAGTGCATAATTATTTAAGACTATCAGATTAAGCAATCAAGACAAGTCCATATTGCTACTTACTGAAAAAGACTATTAGTCAAGTAGTCACTCCTTGTCTATCTTTCTGTGAGGTGGTTTGAATAATAAAAGGTTTGAAATCAGCTAAAAATCAAAATTAAAAAAGGCACTTTGGTGAAAAGTATAATTTGCTAACTGCAAAGATGCCCCTAAAAAATGGCCTTTATTTAAAATATATGCCATCATATCATTTAATATAAAATTGCTAGCATTACAGAATAACTCTACAAAGAACAGAATAACAAAAGAAAATATTACAGATTAAAAAATGGGAAAACAGTTCTACTCTCTGAACAATTTATCAGACCATGACTAAATTATGTGATAGCTACAGTAAATATTTGAATTTTTTCACTCCTTATTTATCTTTTTTTATAAACCTAAATACTTCGAAATTAAAATTTTATTTTAATATTTATTTATTTTAGAGAGACAGAGAGCAAGCATGCACATGCATGATCTGGGAGAGGGGCAGAGGGAGAGAGAGAAAGAGAGAAGCAGACTCCCGTCTGAGCGCAGAGCCCACCACGGGATTTGATCCCATGACCCTGATATCATGATGGGGCTCAATCCCATGACCCTGATAATCATGATCTGAGCTGAAATCAAAAGTCGAACAATCAACTGACTAGCTACCCAGGTGGCCCTTAAAATTAATTCTATAAGTTAGCTGTTTGATGGAAAATACCAAAACATTTTAAAGAAAATGGCTGAAAATATTTCTATAGGCCCAAGATTATTCAGCAATCATGACTGATTATACAAACTCTTCTACAAGTCAATTCAGAGAGCTAAAGAAAATTTCCAACCTTAATTTGACTAATAACACATAATTCAAAATTAACTTAAAATATACATAATTAGGGACACCTGGGTGGCTCAGTTGGTTAAACGGCTGCCTTCGGCTAGGATCATGGTCTCAGGGTCCCGGGATCGAGTCCCACATCCGGCTCCTTGCTCGGCGGGGAGCCTGCTTCTCCCTCTGCCTCTGCCTGCCACTCTGCCTGCTTGTGCTCTCTCTTTGACAAATAAATAAATAAAATCTTTAAAAATATATATATATATATGTATATACACATAATTAACTTAAGATCACAGTCTCTAAGACAAACGAAAATTTAACTGGTGGTTCATAAAATAAATCTCATGAACTTAAAAATATTAAAATAATAAAAAGTATATTCTCTGAACAAAAGAGAACATACACTAGAAGTGAATAGAAGAAAGTTACCTGGAAAATACTCAAATATATGGAAATTTTAAAAACTCATGTCTAAATAATGGGTCAAAGAAAAATCACAAATTTAGAAAAGTTAATTGAATGAAAATGAAAATACTACATATCAAAATTTGTGCTACAGTGAAAGCCGTACTCAAAAGGAAATTTATAACATTTTTAAATGCATATATTAGAAAAGAAATCAAATCATAATCTAAGTTTGCACACTGAGAAAACAGAAAAAGAAAATTAAGTACAAAGCAAACTAAAGGAAGAAAATAGTAAAGATGAGAGCAAAAATAAATGAAACATGAAGAGAACAACAGAGAAAAATCAATGAAAACCAGAGCTGGTTCTATGAAAAGGTCAATAAAATGAATAAATCTCTGGCAAGACTAGCTAAGAAAAAAAGAATAAACAAATTACAAATATCAGGAATAAAAGAGAAACTATCACTGTAGATAGACATTAAAGAATAATAAAATATTGTGAACAATTTTATGCCAATAAATTAAAAAACTTAGATAAAATGGGTAAATTCCTTTAATGATTCAAAATATAAAAGTTCACATGAGAAGAAAGAGATAAACTGATGTCTTTATGTACTAAAAAAGTTGAATTAATGGTTTAAAAACTTCTCCAAAAGAAAGTTCCCAGCCCATGGGGGGCCTGGGTAACTCAGTCATTAAGCGTCTGTCTTCGGCTCAGGTCATGATCCCAGAGTCTTGGGATCAAGGCCCGCATCGGGCTCCCTGCTCTGTGGGAAGCCTGCTTCTCCCTCTCCCACTCCCCCTGCTTGTGTTCCCTCTCTATCTCTGTCAAATAAATAAATAAAATCTTAAAAAAAAAAAAAAAAAAGGAAGAAAATTCCCAGCCCAGATGGCTTCACTGGTAAATTCTAGCAACAAAAGAGGAAACTTTTCCCGACTCGTATCTGTGAAGCCAGCATCATCCTGATACTAAAACCAACATTATAAGAAAAGCAGACAAATATCCCTTATGAGCCTAGATGCAGAGATCCCTAACTAAATATTAGCAAATCAAATCTTACAATAAAAAAATAAAATAATAAAATAAGACTGACTAGGGTTGATGCCAGGATGAAAGAGCAGCTCAACATTTAAAAAATTAGTCAACTTTGTCACCTGGGAGGCTCAGTTGGTTAAGTGTTTGCCTTAAGCTCAAGTCACAATCCCAGAGTCCTGGGATCGAGCCCCACGTCAGGCTCCCTGCTCAGCAGAGAGTCTGCTTCCTCCCTCTCCCTCTGCCTGCTGCTCTGCCTACTTGTGCTATCTCTCTGTCAAATAAATAATAAATAAAATTTTTTTAAAAAATTAGTCAACGTAATTTACCATATATCGATAGAGTAAGAAAGATGAAATTATCATTTCAAAAGATGTAGAAAAGCACTTGACGAAATTCAATATATACTCATGTGAAAAGTATGAGGAGGAATAGAAGAGAACGTCCTAGACCTGATTAAAGAAAAAAATGTACGAAAAAACCTACAGCAGACGTTACAATGAATGGTGGAAAGACAATGCTTTCCACCTAAAATAGGACAAGACAAGGCCATCTGTTCTCATTATTTCTAAGCATTGTACTGGAGTTCCGAACAAATGCAAAACATAAGCAAAATAACTAAAAGGCAATCAGATTGGAAAGGAAAAATTGAAACTGTTTGCAGATAACATGATTGTCTACATTAAAAAAATTCCAAAAAACCTACCAAAAAAAAAAAAACAACTACTAAAACTAATGAGTTAATAAGCAAGAACATAGAAAAGTCAACTGTACTTCTATACACTAGCAATAAAATGGCTACTGAAATTTTTAAATGTATCATTTAACATTTAAAATAGCATTAAAGTACATGAAATACTTATGGATACAAATTAACAAAATATATTAAATATCTGAAAACTGCAAAATATTGCTAAAAGATGTTAACTAAGAGTAATAAGCAGATAAATATTCCACATTCATGGATCAAAAGACTCAATATAGTTAAGATGCTGGCTGTCCCAAATTGATCTTTTTGAAAATGCAATCTCAAAATCCTACCACACTTTTTTGTTGAGGTTGGCAAACTGATAGCAAAATTTAAATGAAAATGCAAGGGAGGGAAGTCAAGTAGACAAAACAATCTTGAGAAAGAACAAAGTTGGAAGACTCACACTTCTCAATTTCAAAACTTACTACAAAGCTACAGTAATCAAGACAGTATGATATGGGCGTAAGGATAGACATCTAGGTCAATGGAACAGAACATAAAGAGTCCATAAATAATTTTATGGTCAACTGATTTTCAACAATGTATCAATGCAATTCAATGTACAAAATGTTCTAAAATTGACTTTGTGATTGTAGCACAGCTCTGTGAATATACTAAAAACTGCTGAACTATTTTATTTTCTTTAAAGATTGTATTTATTTGTCAGAGAGAGAGTACAAGCAGGGGGAACAGCAGGCAGAGGGAGAAGCAGGCTCCCCTCCAAGCAAGGAGCCCAATGTGGGACTCGATCCCAAGACCCCAGGATCATGACCCAGGCCGAAGACAGACGCTCAACTGACTGAGCCACCCAGGCATCCCTGAATTGTATATTAAAGGAATAAATTGTGTGGCATGGGAAATGAGAACTCATTAAATCAAAATTTTAATTTCCCATCTGGGACACTGCTAGATTATGAAAGATGTTAACATCATGGGAAGCTAGGGGAAGGGTGCACTCTGTATCTTTGCAACTCTTCTCTAAGTCTTGAATTATTCCAAAATGAAAGCTTTTTCTGTTTGTTTTTTTTAAAACCATAATGAAATGTCCTACCTACTTAATAGGCTAAATACAAGGATGTAATGCAACCAGAAATCTTGTGCTTTGTTGGTAAGAATGCAAAATGGCACAAGCATTTTGGAAAATGGTCTAACAGATTCTTACAAAGTTGAATATACACTTACTATACGTCCCAGGAATTCCATTCCTATGCATTTACCCAAGAAACATGAGAATTTATGTGCACGTAAAGACCTGAAGGTAAATGTTTATAACAGCTTTATTTATAACAGCCTGAAATTGTAAACAAGCCAAATATCAATCGACTGTTAAAAGGATACACAATTAAGGTACTCTACATAGTAGAATCCTATTCAGTAATAAAAAGTAAACTACAGACATATACAACAACATGGATAAATCATTAAAACTAAGAAAAAAAGGACACAGAGGGCAATACTATTGTGTCAGAATGCAGATCAGAGGTTGGCAAGGGTTGGATAAATTGGAAATGTTCTATATCTTGATTGTGACAGTGGCTGCTGAAATTAGTTGTCAAAACTCACTGAATAATAACTTTAAAAAGGGTGAATTGTGTCATATCCAAATTGTGTCTTAATAATCAACATAAAAACAAACATAAAAGAAATATAAATACTTAATCAAATATATGTGAAGAAACATTTAATCTCACTATTAATCATTTAGAATGAAATACTTTTGTTATCTTTCAAATTAGTTAAGTATTTTTTAATTTTATTGATTTTTTTGGAGTAGTTTTTAAGAATTTTAACATATGATAGATTCATGTAACATCACCATCCCTAAAACCATTTTAAGAATATACATGTATATAACCTTTAGAGAGGGGCTTCTTTCACTTAGCCTAATTTCTTTGAAGAGTCTTTCAAGTTATTATGTGTATCAATAGTTCATTCTTTTAACTGCTAGGCAGCAACCCATGGTATGAATGTACCACAGTTTGTTTATTCATTCATCCATTAAAAGTCATTAGAACATTGTTTGATTGTTTGTTTTATGGGAACTTGAAAAAAAGAATTTTAATGAATAAAGAGCTAAGAAAAGAAACAGATTTTAAGTGTCGTACAAATAATAAAAATGAGAGATACTTACTTTAAAAGGGAAGGTTGATGCAAAAAAAAAAAGGGTTGATGCTATTCTAGTCATCTGGGTAACAGATTTTAATATTTATTAATAACTACTTCCCCTTATAGAGATCTTCCCTAGAGAGCTAAGGATGAACATTAAATTTCCTTAATTTCTTTGTAATAAAAGATCAAAGATAAAATAGAACTAGAAAAGCCAGCAGTCAAATTAAAGTCGTCCAACAGAAAGTATAGAAATTATATGATCTTAGTCATTACATGAAGTAAAGAAGAATACAGATCTTTACGACATGTTTCAAATAAAATAGAAAAATTACATTCCCCCCCTTCCCTCCCTCTCCAAAATAGATCAGTCACAAACAAACTGATACCCCTTAAGGGATGAATTTACTTGCTTTGAAAATACCATTTAAGGGGCGCCTGGGTGGCTCAATTGTTAAGCATCTGCCTTCGGCTCAGGTCATGATCCCAGGGTCCTGGGATCAAGCCCCACATCAGGCTCCCTGCTCAGCAGGAAGCCTGCTTCTCCCTCTCTCACTTCCCATGCTCGTGTTCCCTCTCTCGCTGTGTCTCTCTCTGTCAAATAAATAAATAAAATCTTTAAAAAAAAAAAGATACCATTTAAAAAAGAGTTCCACTGTATTTGATAAAATAGTATACTTTTCTATCACATGGCATGACTGTCGCATTAAATAAGCAAAGTAAACATTACTGCTGAAAATGAAAAACAGAAAAGTCTGCTTCATTACTGTTAGGTCAAACAATTCTAAAACAGTATTTTATAATTCAATAACCCACATTTATCCTACTCCCTTCCACCAACCAAACACATACAGAACAACATAATTGTATTGTGTGAACTGAAAATAATCTTAGAGGCAAGCTTGAAAGTCCTAGGAAATTACTCTATTCCAGTGTCTACCAAAGTTTCAGTCATTTAAGCACCTCCTTCCTAACTACTTTGTTTCTATCAATTCGCAATTTAAATTCACTACAGCCAAGTCTTGACTAGATGCTTATCAATCTCATATCCTTCTCCTAGGCACTATAATTAGGTCTCCTTATAATTAGGACTAAATACTGGAGCAAAGACAAAGCAATATTCCCTCCACTTCTAGGCCAGAACTCCCACAAAACTCTCGACTAATTCTCCCACCACCGAACCCTGTTTGGCTGCTAGAAGTGAAGGGTTTCAAATGAAATCTACATTTTTACCATTTAATGGGTTTCTATTATTCGTTTCTCATTCCTAAGAAAACAATTTTCAAAAACCTGTCTTTGTCTATTTTTATTCCGATCTAAAAGTTAATCAGAGACCATCCCAATATATATAACAAGTTGTATAAGATCTCTTTTTTTCAAAGAGCTAGCTATTGTAGTTTCTATATCTTTTTTTTTAAAAGAGGGAGAGAGAGCACGTGAAAGTTGTGGGGTTGGGGGGTCAGGCAGAGGGAGAGAAAGGGAGAGAGAGAATCTTAAGCAGGCTACATACCCAGCACAGAGCCCAAGGTGGGGCTTGATCTCGCAACCCTAAGATCATGACCCGAGTTGAAATCAAGAGTCAGATGCTTAACCAACTGAGAGACCCAAGCACCCCTCTAGATCAAACATTTTTGAGAGTATGTAATTTAAAGACAAATCAATATGATTCTGCAACCTGCCAGAAAGTTTCTGAGATCTGGTCTTTATTTTTCCATGGAGTCCTTCCACTGTGAAGGTATATGGCATCTATGAAATACTGCATCCCACAACTATTTCAGATCACTTATTTTAAGTATGTCTTACTAGTTAAAAAAAAAAAACAAAAACTTAAGAGTTTTGTTATTTTTAACAGGATGTTTTTTAAAAATCTAACTACTAGTTGGGGTAAAAACCTGTCAACTAACATGGGCTTTTCTCTGCAACTGAATTATCATCATTAGAGGATGAAAAACATGTAACAAAATTAAACGAACAGTACTCCAAAAAAGAAAAAAAAAGACTTTCTAACCTGTTATTAGATGTATTACAAAATATCTCTTTTGCATTAGCTACTCAAAAAGAGACCCTGCCATACAGGCTATGATTTCCACTTCTTCTACCCACCCACCCCCACCAGTCTTTTAAAAATTTAAAAATATTTCGGTTTCTTTTAAAAACAACAGATCAATGGAAATAACATACTTATCAGATTTCCTTTTGCATCTCTCAGAGGAGCGCCACCTCCACCTTTTCCCCAAGGGTTGTAACTTCTCATTTCAGCTTCTAATTTAGCTTCATATTCTTCTTTTTCTTCACGTTCTCTCTTCCTTCTTTCTTCTCTTTCCCGAATCTTGGTAATATTAAGAAACATTAATATTAACAAGTATTCTGATACAAAAAATTTAGTTTTAATATCAGTTTTTATTTTTATTAGATAAAAAAACTGGAGTTTTTTGTTTTGTTTTGTTTTTTTACAATCTGCTTCACTATAAAATTTGAAATCACAAATTTATGGAATACCCAATTTAAAAACACTTCCTTGGCTAGAACAAATAGCTGTTGGTCCCTCACATCATTACTACTAGAGCACTTTCCAGGCACTGATGCCAGTTGTGACTTAACAAATTCTTCTTCCCACCAACTTCTACCTGAGCCACTCCTTCCCTAACCTCACCAGTTGCATGAGGACCAATAGGATCTACTTCCTATTCCTACTTTCCTTCCTATTCCCTACTTCCTATTCCCTACTTCCCTTTTCCATCTATCCTCTTATGGGACCTGGCCAGCCACAAACTACTCCCCACATCTCACCAGACCTATTCTACCCTCGGCAAACTCCATTCCCAGAATTCAAGAGGTTGAAGGTTCAAATCTATTTGGAGAAATCTGGGCTACTTTAAGTCCAACTTTATGAAAGCATACAAAACAGTCTTTTCATCATCAAGTATAAGCACAGGTTTGGTCTCTAGGAATGGACAGGCAATGAATAAGTATCTACATTTTGGAAAGTTACTCTTAAAATCATAACCACACATACACACACATACAAAAATCATAACCAGGGGCGCCTGGGTGGCTCAGTGGGTTAAAGCCTCTGCCTTCAGCTCAGGTCATGATCTCAGGGTCCTGGGATCGAGCCCCGCATCGTGCTCTCTGCTCAGCAGGGAGCCTGCTTCCCCCTCTCTCTCTGCCTGCCTCTCTGCCTACTTGTGATCTCTCTCTCTCTGTCAAATAAATAAATAAAACCTTAAAAAAAAAAATCATAACCACATCCATGGAAAATTTAAACAACCACTCCATCAAGGCTAAGAAGTCATCACATACATGAAATAAAATTCTAGAGTTAGGAAATGTAGTTTTGTCAGCGGTGTTTTTAATATGCTCATTTGAAAACAGATATAAATTCAATCTTTTATTTGTACAAATCTACCACCCAAAAAATAAAGTTGTAATTCTACCATTTAAAAAAATCCATTTTCAAGGAGGTTTCCCATGAAAAATCTGAGCAAAAAGAACTTTAGAAAATATCCAACTGGAATTTATAGAGGTACTTCAGATGGATATATACCTGCCAAGAGTCCCAAAATCCTCTCAGAGATATGGATACGCCCCCAAGACCCCCATACACTTGATACAATTACTTTTAAGTAAACTCTCTTCAAATATTACAAACTACAATAGAACCCATTATCCTCCTCCCTAAAAGTGTTCTACTTCTTTTTTCTCTTAGTTCATATTCATAGACTCATTATTCATGTAGACTACAACATTCAGAATCATCTTCAAGCCCCCTGTTCTCATTCCCTATATCGAAGTCCTATCAGTAAATCCCAGAAGTTGTCTTCTAGATGCCCTCCCATCTTCCCCATCTAGCCTCCTTACCTCCTATCTGGACTGCCTCAATAGTCTACAGAAAGGTTTCTCTGCCACATCTCTTTCCCAGTCATATATATCACAACTAGCTACCCTCCTAAAACTTAAAGGTATTCACATCAACTATTCTTTTCACTCTCTGGCTTAAACTTTCCTCCCTTAGGCTCTCTGTAACAGGATGAAACTGAACATTCCTTATTAGTTAATCCTTTACAATCCAGCACATTCTAACACTTCAGTCCCTTCTCCCACATCGATTTCCATTCCCTGAATATGGCAGGAATTTAAAATTTTTTCATTATATAACATGCAGTTCAAGTATCAGCAACACGTGAAGCCCTCCTAACTGCCAGGCATTTATTCTTCTTATCCTATGCTTCCAACAGCATTCTAAACTAGCTGCATCAAAATTTATTAGAGTGAAACATAAATGACTGGTATTGTTTTCTCCTATGCCAAGCTGAGTTCTAAGGGACCACTATGCTAACACATAAAATGTTCAACGTTAAGTGAATGAATGAATGAAATGAATGAATGAATACCTGTTGCTGCAAAGCTTCTTGGTAAGACTGAAGTGACTGTTTTGAAGGCTTTGGTTTATCTTCAAAAAACAATCCTGAATTTATTGCTCGATCATTTGTAATTTTCAGTTCATTCTGTCCAACCATATTCCTATATCAAGTACACAATAATTTTAATCCATCTATGACAAAGCAAGAATACAACACTCCTTTGAAATAGTATAGTGTTTAAGCAGATTTAAAAACATGGAAAAATGTTTCCCTGTAGGTCAAGGAGAAATCCTTAAGTAAATGTCCCCTTACTAAGCTCTCTCTACTGTCTCTGTTTCACAATTAATGGAATTTCCAAATTTATTAGATCTATTTCTTGACCTACATGGCAGATACATGGGGGTAAAAACTTCGTGATAATACATCAAGCAATATATATATATATGACTTATGCACTTTTCTGAATGTAGAGAAATAACAACATGGTAGAAGTCTCCCAATATCATAACTAATAATTTACTTAATAAATGTACTCTAATATAAAGTAAAAACTTCTTAGCCATTTCAAAAATAAAATTACAGTAAAAAGTCTATCCCAAATAAAACTCAAATTTTTGAAAAACTTGCAAAAAATCAAAAAAGGAAAAATTAAAAATATATTATGGTTACATAAATCTCAAGCAAAAAAGTGCTATTTCTCTTAAATACAGGAATACAGCCACTTTGAAGAAAGCAATATATTTAAAAATCTGAATTACAAAAGATAAACTCAAATATTAGATTTATAATAAAACTATAATTATCAAAGAGACTACAAGAGGCTTCTCATCTCCAAAAACATCATTTCAAATAATGAATTCCTTTTGTGTATCTAACTCATCCAATTTACTTACAATCTTCTATTAGGATAAACAGATGTGTTTATGTATACTGTTTCACTAGATCATGAGAGGATAAAAGGAAAGCTGAGGATGGGGTGACTGGGTGGCTCAGATGGTTAAGTGTCCAACTGTTGATTTTGGTTCAGGTTATGATCTCAGGGTCATGAGACTGAGCCCCGAGCTACGTGTGGCGTCTGCTCAAGATCCTCATCCTCTTCCTCTCCGCTTTCCCCAACCAAAAAAAAAAAACTTTAAAAAGAAAAGGAAAGATGAAGAGAACCAGAGAGCAAAGGTTCCTAAAAGATGCTAGACTTTTTCTTTTTTTTAAGGTTTTATTTATTTATTTGTTAGAGAGAGAGAGAGAGAGAGAGTGCACAAGGGGGAGCGGCAGGCAGAGGGACAAACAGGCTCCCTGCTGAGCAAGATGCCCGATGTGGGACTCAATCCCAGGACATGGGATCATGACCTGAGCCAAAGGCGGATGCTTAACTGACTGAGCCACCTAGGGATCCTCGTTAGACTTTTTAAGAGCAAGGGGACTCTGCATGTGCGAATGAAAAAAGAAGGTTGAAAGGGCTTAAGACTAATCTCTCAAAACAAACTGGCTATAAATTCCAAAATCTAAAAGAACTTACCAAACTCAACACCTCAAAAAACAAAAAATCCAGTCAAGAAGTGGGCAGAAGACATGAACAGACAGTTCTCCAAAGAAAACATACAAATGGCCAACAAACACATGAAAAAATGCTCCACATCACTCAGCAGCAGGGACATAGAAATCAAAACTATAAGGAGATACCACCTCACAGCAATCAGAATGGTTAAATTAACAAGTCAGGAAACATCAGATGTTGGTGATAATGTAGAGAAAGGGAAACCCTCTTACATTGTTGGTGGGAATGCAAACTGGTGCAGCCACTCTGGAAAACAGTATGGAGGTTCCTCAAGAAGTTAAAAATAGAACTACCCTATGACCCAGAAATTGCACTACTAGGTATTTATCCAAAGGAAACAAACACAGTGATCCAAATGGGCATCTGCACCCCAATGTTTATAGCACCAGTGTCCACA
>CM052900.1:54658703-54692074 GCA_028534135.1 Potos flavus
GCCACTTGATGTGATGAGGACTGGGGTGTTATATGCAACTGATGAATCACTAAATTCTACCCCTGAAACTAGTAATATACTACATGTTAACTAAAATAAAAAAATTTTTAAAAAAGAATTCATTCCTTTTTGTGGATGAATAGTATTTCATTTATATGGATATAATGCATTTTGTTTATCCATTTATGGACATTTGAACTGCTTATACTTAGAAGTATTATGAATAATACTGTTACAAACATTCACATATAAGTCTTTGTGTGTATATATATTTACATTTCTCTTAAGCATATACCTAGGAGGACAATTCAAGTAATGTCTGATAAGCATGCTTAACTTCTTAAGAAACTGTCATTTTCTGCAACTACTTTCTATATATTGATTTTCTATTCAGCAATGCTGCTAAAACTATTAATTTAATATTTTATCAGCATTTAAAAAATAAATAGAAGAAAAAATACATAAAGTTACACTTTTTTTCCTTTTTTCAATGAGTCATTATAGATTTTACTGATGATATTGATGGCTTAAGATTAGTAGAATCTCTCAAACTCTGCCCGGCTTATGAAACCTGGGATGGAAATTGTGCCAAAGGTGGTTCTAAGTGCTGGGTAAAGTTGGAGCACTGATTCCTCAGCAAATGAAGGCTCCTCTTCCTCTCTTCTTTCTTTTTTTCCATCTTTCTCTGGTGATCCAGAGCTCTTACTACTTAGAAATCATCCAGACCTTGAAGTGCACCACATAAGATGACATAGTCAAATTTACTGACATGCAAGAAATGAATGTGACGAAGTGGTTATTAAGGACAATGCCAATATCAAAACTGGAGAAGTGGATGACACCATCAAAGTCATAGGAGATAATTTGGTCTTCAGTATAGCCACAGATGCCCATCAATGTATCTCCTAATTTTTGAGAAGGGAATCTGTGACATTTCCTTTGAGAATTTGATTAAAAACTATCTACTTTCATTGCAGAAACATATATACATATACACGCAAAAATTATGCATACAATATTTCAATGGATTTATAGAGCCTCTCTGAAACCTATACATCTCATGTTAAGAAATCACAAACATCCTTTTCAGCTCTAAAGTTCTTTAATTTGGTCCTGAATAACACCTTGCTCACCAAAAAGATAGTACTTTGTATAAGTGGCAAACATTGGTTTACAAAATAATTATAACCTCCTCTGTTATCACAAATCATTACAGCGTAATTTGGTAAGTTTCCTAAAGTGTGGCAAAGAGTTAAGATTTTGAAGCCAGACAAAACTACTTTAGATTTCTACCTTAACTGCTTATTCACGGAGGACGTAGGGAAGTCACTTTATATAGCAGCGTTTCAATTTCTTCAGTTGCAAATATTGATAGATATAATGTATAATGTATACAATGACATGACAGTAGCATACACTACTCCGTAAATTGAAATTGCTACTATTATGACAATTATACACAAATGTGTATCCAATTTAGACAATTAAAATTCTAAGGACAAGTCATCAATCAGTGAATAGTTTTGGGGACTGAATGGCAGACTTACAAGCCCCTTTCCTACAACGTTACTTATGAATTAAGCTGTGTTAAATAAAACATTGGAAAGAAGACAGATCATGTGCACACCAAAAGTGTTAACAGAATCACAGGTTCCTTCCACCTCTAATTAGGCTAAAATGCTTGGAAATAAAAATAAATACATTAGGAAATCGTTTGTAAGAAATTAAGGAGGTAATTCCACTATTTAACTGTTATTATTATATCACAATTTTACACTTTGTAATGTGGCATTCAGAAAAACATAATATACATGAACAATGAATCCTGGAACACTGAAAAATAAAAGTAATTGGGGTGAAAAAAAAAAGAAAACATAATAGAAAAAAAGACAACTTAAAAAACAACTACCCTGGGGATAGGACTCACAACTGATAGTAAATGGGTATGAGGGATCTTGTGGAGATGAGTGTTCTAAAACTGGGAAACACTTCCACAACGGCAAAGTAGGGACCTCCGAAAATCTGCTACTCCATTTAAGTATTGAGAACATTGTTAAAAATTGCCAAAATCAACATTTTTTATAATTCTGAAAATTAATGTAAAGCTTGCAACAATCCAAGAAGAGTTTTTAAAAATTAAAAAAAGAAAAACTTTCATTAAGGACAATAATCTTTGGGGCGCCTGGGTGGCTCAGTGGGTTAAAGCCCCTGCTTTCAGCTCGGGTCGTGATCTCAGGGTCCTGGGATCGAGCCCCGCATTGGGCTCTCTGCTCAGCGGGGAGCCTGCTTCCCGCTCTCTCTGCCTAACTCTCTGCCTACTTGTGATCTCTCTCTCTGTGTCAAATAAATAAATAAAATCTTTAAAAAAAAAAAAAAGAACAATAATCTTTATGGCATGTGAACCTGTCCCTTCCCATTCAACTTCTGCCTAGCTCTACTGAAACCTTAAAACCCAACAGCCTGCCACAAATGGCAGCTGTAAAAACCAACAGCCTGCTGCCACTGGAAATGCAGAACAGGTCTGGGGCTCCCCCAACAGCCAATCTCTAGAAAAATGTCACTTTTGACCTATCTGGCAGCTCCCTGGAAAAGCTCCATTCTTAAAGCCTGCCATTTTTTTTTTTTTTAAGATTTTATTTATTTATTGACAGAGAGAGAGATCACAAGTAGGCAGAGAGGCAGGCAGAGAGAGATGGGGGGGAAGCAGGCTCCCTGCTGAGCAGAGCCCAATGCGGGGCTCGATCCCAGGACCCTGAGATCATGACCTGAGCCGAAGGAAGAGGCTTTAACCCACCCAGCCACCCAGGTGCCCCAAAGCCTGCCATTATTTAACACATACTTAGAGCTTGCTCAGTATAAATATTCTTATCATGAAGTGTTTGTAGAAAACAATCAGCAGCAATTGTTCAACACTACAGTCATCTGTGGCAGCAAAACCACTGGGGCAAGCAAAGGCCTGACCCCCCCGCCACACCAAAAAAATCAAAAGAAAAATCAGGGAAAAACATATCCACAGTGGCTTGAAAAAGTAACATAATCCTATGAATCTAGAAAGCCACATGCATATGCAGAGTTACACAAATATCCAGAAAAGCTGTGAGAACACCCTGATCTCTCACTTCTGCTGGTCTTGAGGCTCTGTGCTAAAGCAGAGATGAAAACTGCTGGAATACTGTACTGAACATGCCCCAGTGCAAACACAAAACACTCAACAAAGAGTATTAGAGATTTAAGTCCTCTAAGGAAATTTAAACTCTTTAAGGAAATCTCTGTTTAGTCATGATCTAACTATTAAGCTAACCCAGAAGAGCCATCAGTAGCCATACATGACAAAGAATATAAACTTTACAGAATTAGTCCACAATAGTCACTTTAAAAAGAGCCATAATGACAAATAACAACAATAAGCCTTAGGGAAAGGAGAAAATCAGATTTCCACAGTTGCCACATTATATCTTTTTAAATGTCCAGTTTTCAATAACAAAAAAACTTATCAGAGACTAGCAAAGGAACAAGGAGGCATGGACCATATACAGGAAAAATAAATCAGTCAATATAAACTGTCCTTGAGGAATCCTACATGTTGGACTTGCTGGACAAAGACTTTGAATGAGGTATTACAAACACCTTGAAAAAATTAAAACCATATCTAAAGAATTAAAGAAAAGGAGAACAACAATGTTACACCAAATAATACCAACAAAAAGAAATTATTAAAAAAACAAAAACAAAAAGATATTATAGACTTAGGAAGTACAAAAAATGAAAAGACATATTCACTAAAGGGTCTCAGCAGCAGATTTTAGCAGACAGAAGAAACAATCATTGAACCTGAAGATAAGTCACTTGAGATTATCCAGTTTAAGGAACAGAAGAAAAAGTGTTGAAGAAAAATGAACGGAATTTCAGAGACTCTGTGGGACACCATCAAGTATAGCAATATACACATAATAGGAATCTCAGAAAGAAAGGAGACAAAGAAAGGGACATAAAGAATGTTTGAATAATAGCTGAAAAATTCCCAAATTTGATGAAAAACATTAATCAGCACATCCAATAGCTCATCAAATTCTAAGCAGGAAAACGCAGAGATCCATATGTATACACATTATAGTCAATCTGCCTAAAGACAAAGACAGAATCTTGAAGATAGCAAGAAAATAACAACTCATCATGTACAAGGGATCTTCAGTAAGATTAACAGCTCATCAGAAACCATGAAGACCAGAAGACAATGAGATGACATTCAAAATGCTGACAGAAAGAGAATTTTAACCAAGAATTCTATACCCAGGAAAACTATCCTTCAAAAATAAAAGCAAAATCAGAATACTAAAGCTAATTAGGCCACTCAGTAAAAACTCAGAGAAGTAATCACTAACAGACATGTCCTATAATATTGAATGGAGCACTTCAGATTGAAATAAGGAACAATTGACAATAACTAGAGTAAGCACAAAGAAATAAAGAACATCAGTAACATAACTATAAGCAGGCAAAGATAAAAGATATTACAAATATGTTTTTAGTTGCAACTATATTCTTCTCTAACTCAAAAGACAAATACACAAAGAAACAAAGGAACAAGAAAGGGAAAAAAAGAATTATAAAACTGTGTTGACAAGTTTAAATGTATAAAGATGTAATCTGTATGACAACAATGGCATCAAGGAAAAGGGAAGGAAAAATGGAGAAAAAACTTTCTACTACTTTAAAGTAACACTGACCTAAACTCAGTTCTTTTAAGTTAACAGTAATTTTAATCTGTAACAAAAACACAAAAAAACCCCACAAAAATCATACTAAAAGAGAATTAAAAACGAATGATATAAAATATTTAATATAAGGGCACCTGGGTGGCTCAGTTGGTTAAGCGTCTTTTTATTTTTAGATTTTATTTATTTATTTGTCAGAGAGAGAGAGAGAGAGAGTGTGCGCACAAGCAGGGGGACCAACAGGCAGAGGGAGAAGCAGGCTCCCCACTGAGCAAGAAGCCCAGTGTGGGACTCAATCCCAGAACCCTGGGATCATGACCCGAGCTGAAGGCAGGCGCCCAACCAAGTGAGCCATCCAGGCATCAGAGCATATAACTCTTGATCAAGTCCCGCATCAGCGTCAGGCTCCGTGCTCAGCAGGGAGTCTGCTTCTCTCTCTTCTTCTCCCTCTGCCCCTCCCCTGGTTAGCAGGTGCATGCACATGCTCTCTAAATCAATCAATCAATAAAATCTTTTAAAAAATATTTAACATAAAAGAAGGCATTAATAGAGGAACAGAAAAACAAAAAAGATTTTTTTAAAAAAGCAAAACAGGTGACAAAAATCCTACCTTAATAAGAATTGCACTATACGTAAATTTAGGCAGAAGCTAGCAGAAAAGGGTGGGCCGGGGGGCTGCGGAGGGGGGAGTAGAGGGAGACAACCAGGATGCAAAAGTATGCTGTCTGCAGAGACACACTTTAGATTCAAATATACAAATAAATTGAGGGTAAGACATGGAAAATTATATAGCATGCAAGCTAACAAAAAAAAAAAAATAAACAAGAGTAGCAACATTTTTAACAGACAAAATAATTTTAGGTCAAAAGCCATTACTAGACACAAAACAAATCTTTTATACTGATAAAGGGTCAACTTTTCATTAAGACATAATAAACATACATGTACATAACTACAGAGACCCAAAATATAAAAAGCAAAAACGGAACTGCAGAAGTAGGTAAATAAAAAATAATAGTCAGAGACTTCAATACTTCACTTCTAATAATAGGACAACTGAACAACTGCACAGAAAATCAACAAGAAAATAGAGAAAATATTTATTATTTATTAAGCCAGCTAGATCTAAGACACACTGATGAAATGATCCACTCAACAACAAGACAATGCACATTCTTCTCAAGTGTATATAGAATTCTCCAGCACGGACCATATGTTAGGTTATAAAACAAGCCTCACTAAATTTAAAATGATTGAAATCATACAAAGCATGTTCTCCACCTGCAACAGGATTATACTAGAAGTGAGTAAGAAAAGGAAATTTGAGAAATTCACAATTGTGTGGAAATTAAACAACACACTCTAAAGTAACCAACAGATCAATGAAGAAATCAAAAGAGAAGTTGGAAAATACTTTGAGATGAATGAAAATAAAGAGACAACATACAAAACGTCAGGGATGCAGCTAAAATAGTACTCAGAGGAAAATTTATAGTTATAAATATATAGATATTCAAAAAGATACCAAATCAATAATCTAACCTCCCACCTTCAAAAACTAGAAAACTTAAGAGCAAACTGAGACCAAAGTAAGCAAAATGAATGAAATAAAGAGATTGGAGCAGAAATAAATGAAATGGAAATTAGAAGCACAAGAGAGAAAATTAGCTAAATCAATGGTTAATTCTTTAAAAAGATCAACGAAATTGACCTAAGTTTAGCTAGAATGACCCAAAACAAAACAAAACAAAAAACTAAAATTACTGAATTCGGGAATAGAAGAAGGTGTATCACTACTGACCTTATAAAAATTAGAAAGATTGTAAGGGAATACTATGAACAACACTATGCCAACGAATCAGATCATCTTGATGACATAGGTAAATTCCTAGAAAGATACAAACTACCAAAACAGACATGAGAAAACATTTAAATAAACTGATGACAAGTAAAGACACTGAATTAGTAATAAAAAAAAAAAAAAAAACCTACACACAAAGAAAAGACGAGAGCCAATTAATTTCCTGGTAAATTCTACCACAATGAAAGAATTAACAACAATCTCTCACAAACTCCAAAGTAACAGAAAATGGAGGAACACTTCCAACTAATTCTATTAGGCTAGTACTATCCTGATACCAAAATGAGACATGAACGGGCACCTGGGTGGCTGTCAGTGGAGCATCCAAGTCTTGGGTTTCAGCTTGGGTCAAGATCTCAGAGTTGTGGGATTGGGCCCCCCACTGGGCTCCACCCTCAGCTCACAGTGTGCTTGTGATTCTTTTTCCCTCCTTATCCCTCCCCCTCACTCATGCTCTCTCTCTCAAATAAATATTTTTTAAAAATCAGACATGAAAACAAAACCAAAGACTAATATCACTCATAAATATGGAGGCAAAAATTCTCAACAAAAAAATTAGCAAACTGAATAATCTGGCAACACATAATAAGGATTATACTTCATGACCAAGTGGGATTTATCACAGGAATTCAAGGTTGATTTAATATCTGAAACTAATCAATATAATCCACCATATTAATAGAATAAAGAACAAAAACCTCTGAAGCATCTCACTAAATGCAGAAAAATCATCTGGCAAAATTCAACTTCTAATTTAGAAATATGTTGAAATATGTTAAAATTCTAAACACCATTTATGATAAAAACAATAAAGAATAGAAGGAAACTTCCTCAAGCTGATAAAGGCAATTACAAAAAACCTGTAACTAACATCACACTTAGTGGTTATAAATGCCTCCCACTTAAGATCAGAATAAGATAAAGATATCCACTCTCGTAATATCTATTCAACATTGTACTAAAGGTTCTAAGCAAGACAATTAAGGAAGAAAAAGAAAAGGTATAAGAAGGAAAGGAAGAAATAAAATTATCTTCATTTACTGATGACATAATCACGCATAGAAAAAGGGCTAAGAAATCCACTAAAAACTGTTGCAGGATACAAGATCAATATACGAAATTCAACTGTATTTTTACAAACTTGCATGAATAATACGGAAATGAAATTAAGAGAACAATTCCATTCACAAAACCAAAGAGTATTAAATACTTTGGAATAAATTAAACAGAAGTTAAAAAGTCTAAAAGTTACAAAATACTGTTCAAAGAAATTAAAAAACTCCAAATAATTTTAAAGACATTCCACATTCATGGATTCGAGACTTAACATTGTTAAGATATAAGATTAAACCATAAAGAAATAGAAAGTCTGGAAAGACGTATAACTGGTAAGGAAATTGAATTACTAATCAAAAATTTCCTGACAGAGTAAAGCCATGGACCTGATGGCTTCAATGGTAAATTCTACTAAACACTTAAAGAAAAACTAACACCAATCCTTCTCAAACTTTTCCAAAACCTGAAGAGGAGGGAAGACAACCTAACACATGGTGAGAAGCCAGCATTATCCTGATACCCAAACCAAATAAAGATGCTACAAGAAAATTACAGACCGGGGGCGCCTGGGTGGCTCAGTGGGTTGGGGCCTCTGCCTTCGGCTCAGGTCATGATCTCAGGGTCCTGGGATCGAGCCCCACATAGGGCTCTCTGCTCAGCGGGGAGCCTGCTTCCCCCTCTCTCTCTGCCTGCCTCTCTGCCTACTTGTGATCTCTCTCTCTCCCTGTCAAATAAATAAATAAAAAACCTTTAAAAAAAAAAGAAAGAAAGAAAGAAAATTACAGACCGATATTGCTTGGGACCACTGACATAAAAATCCTCAACAAATACTAGCAAGCTAAATTCAAAAGCCTATTAAAAGAATTAAACACCATGGTCAAGGGAAGATTTATTCCTAGAATACGAGGGTGGTTAACATATAAAAAATCAATATTATATACTACATTGACAGAATGGAAGAAAAAAAAACACACACAATCACCTCGACTGATGCTGAAAAAGAATGATAAAATTCAACAATCTTTCTTGATAAAAAACACTCAGCAAACTAGAAATAAAAGGAAACTACTGCAACACAATAAATACCATATTTAAGAGATGGAAAGCTTTTCCTCTAAGATCAGGAACAAGGCATAAGTACCCGTTTTCTCTACTTTTATTGAACATAGTACAGGAAGGTCTAGCCAGAGCAATTAGGATAGAAAAATAAGTAAAAGGCATCCAAATTGGAATGTAAGAAGTAAATTTCTGTTTGTTGATAATATGATCTTATATATAGAAAACTCTAAAGATTCCACACACAAAAAATACCTGTTAGTAAAACAAATTCAGCAATGGTAGGATACAAAGTTAACAGGCAAAAATCAGTTGCACGTCTATACACAATGAACAAACTGAAAAGGAAATTACAAAAACAATTCCATTTATAATGGCATCAAAGAGAACAGAATACTTAGAAATTAAGTTAATCACAGCAGTGAAAGACTTGTAAATACACTGAAAACTAAAACATTGCTGAAAGAAATCATAGAAGACAATAAATGGAAATGTATCCCATTTATGGATTAAAAGAGTTAATCCTGCTAAGATATCAATACTACCCAAAGTGATGTGCACATTCAATGCAAGCCTTATCTAAATCTCAATGACATTTTTTTGCAGAAATAGAGAAACCCTTACTAAAATTTTATTTTCTCAAGGGACCTCAAATAGTCAAAAAATTTTTTAAAAAGAACGAGCTACAGGACTCACATTTTCTGATTCTAAAACTCACCACAAGGCTATAGTAATCAAAACAGCACGGTACTGGCATATAAAGAGACATATATAACAAATGAATAGAGCTCAGAACTAAATGCACATAAGCAAAGTGAAATAATTTTTGCAAGGGTGCCATGACCATACAATAGGAAAAGGACAGTCTTTTCAACAAATGATGCTAAGAAAATGATATACACATGTGACAAATGAAGCTGAACCCTTAATAACACTTCATACCAAAGTTACCTCAAAATGGATCAAAATCTCAATGTAGGGCCAAAAACTATAAAACTCTTAGAAGAAAACAGGGCAAAAGCTTCACGGTATTGGATTTGGCAATAATTTCTTGGATGGGACACCAAAGACACAGCCAAAAAAGAAAAAAATAGGCAAATAAAACTTCATGAAGATTAAAATTTTGTGTGCATCTATAGTGTTGCTGGGTACAACAAAGTAAAAAGGCAACACGAAGAATGGGGGAAATATCTGCAAATCATTTATCTGAAAGGAATTAATATCCACAAAATATAGAGAACTCAAAATTCATCAACCAAAAAACAAACCACCCAATTAAAAAATGAACTAAGGACTTGAATAGACATTTCTCCAAAGACAGACAGACAAATGGTCAATAAGCACATGAAACTTCAGTCAACACCAGTAATTGTAAGGAAATGCAAATCAAAATCACAATGGGGTAACAATTCATATCCATTATGATGGCTCTTATCAAATAAAACAAAAGTAACAAGTGTTGGTGAGGAGGTGGAGAAAATGGAACCTTTATGTAGAGCTGATGGGAATGAAAAATAGTACTGTTGCAGTGAAACACAGTATGATGGTTACCTGATAGGAAATTACCATATGATCCAGCAATTCCACTTCTGGGTATATACTTTAAAGAACCGAAAGCTAAGTATAGAAGAGATACTTGTATACCCATGTTCACAGCTGTATATTCGCAACAGCAAAACATGGAACCAACCCAAGTGCCCACTGATGGATGAATGGATAAGCAAAATGTGGTATCTACATATGAGGAAGTAGTATTCTGCCTTAAAAAGGAAGGATTCTGACTTATGCCAAAACATGGGTTAACCTTGAAACGTTATAAATAAGCCAGACACAAAAAGACGAGTTACATATGATTTGACTTCTATAAGGCATCTATAGTAGTTGAAATGACAGAGACAGAAAGGGGCAGGAGGAAGGGGAAATAGGGAGATGTTGTTTAATGGGTACAGAGTCAGTTTGATGAGATAAGAGTTCTAGAAACAGGTGGCGGTGATGGTTGCACAACAACATGAATGTACTTAATACCACTGAACTACACACTAAATGCTCAAAATGGTAAATTTCATGTTATGTGTATTTTACCACAATAAAGAAATTGAAAAAAAATTAAGGTAATACTAAACAGGTCTACAGATTCCATATAATGTCTACCAAAAATCTCAACTGACTTTTTGCATAAATCGACAAGCTTATCCTAAAATTCACATTGAAATCCAAGGACCTGCAACAACCACAGCAATCCTGGAAAAGAAAAACAAATTTGGAGAACTCACACGTCCCCAATTTCAAAACTTACTACAGCACTACGATAATCAATGCTCCTGGCATAAGGATAGACACACAGATCGATGGAATAGAATACAGAATCCCAGAAACGGACTCACATAAATATGTCCAGTGGATTTTGACAAAGATGCAAAAGTAATTCAATAGAGGAGAAGTAATCTTATTAACAAATAAAGCTGGGTACCACTAGACACCCATAGGGAAAGAAAAAAAAAACAACCCTTCGATATAAGCCTCACATCTTACCTAAAAATCAACTCAAAATGGATCATGGACATAAATGAAAAACTGTAAAGCTTTTAGGGAAAGGGAAAAAAAACAGAGAAAATCTATGGGATTTAGGCCTAGAAAAAGAATACTAGATTTGACACTGAAAATATGATCCATAAAAGGAAAACTGATAAATTGGGCTTGATCGAAATTTAAAACTTTTGCTCTATGCAATACCCTATTCAAAGAATAAAGACAAGTTTTAGACTGACAGAAAATATTTGCACACCATATATCTGACAAAAAACTAGTATACAGAATATATCAAGAACCCTCAAAAACTCAATAGTTAAAAAAAAAAAACTCCAATTTAAAATGTGTAAAAAATGGGGTGCCTGGCTGGCTCAGTCAGCAGAGCATGCAACTCTTGATCTCAGGGTTGTGAATTCAAGCCCCACCGTAGGCATGGAGACTAGTTAAAAAAATAAATAAGTAAAATAAAATGTGCAAAAAAAACAAGAGATGTATTTCACCAAATATATATAGATGGCAAATAAATACATGAAAAGATATTAAGCATCATCACTATTAGGGAAATGTAAATTAAAACCCCAATTATGTATCATTACACACCTATCAAAGTGGCATAAACAAAAGTCATGACACCAAATGCTGGTAAAGATGTAAAGAAACCAGATTCTGGATACACTGCCAATACAAATGTGAAATGGTACAAGCTCTATGAAAAGTTTGGCAGTTTCTTATAAAACTAAAGTTGTAACTACCATATAACCCAAAAATAACACTCCTAACCAATTATCCTAAAGAACTGAAGACTATGTTCAAAACCTGTACATGAATATTTACAGCAGCTCTATTCACACTAACTTAGACGTCTTTCAATGATGGAATGTTTAAACTGTGGTACAAACATACAACGAAATGTTACTTAGCAATAAGAACAAACAATTTACACATTCAACAACTAGATGAACCCCAAGGGAATTATGCTGATTTTAAAGAGTCAACCCCAAAAGGTTACATATATGATTCCATGTTTATTTGGATTTTTTAAATGATATTAAAGAAATGGAGAACAGATTAGTTGTTCCTAGTACTTACGGAAGGAGTAGGGGCAGGAAGGAACTAGGTATGGCTGAAAAGGGCATGATAATGGATCCTTGTGATGATGGTAGTGTTCTGTATCTTGACTGTATCCAATGTCATATATTTGGACTGTGTCATTGTACCACATTTTTGCAAGATCTTAGCATTACGAACTGGGTAAAGGGTATACAAGATGTCCCTATATTATTTCTTATAATTTCATCATGGGAATCTATAATTATCTCTAATAAAAAGTTTAATTTTAAATGATACTTTAAAGTATACTTATTGACATGGAAAAGATGTTTATGACATATTTTTCATTTTAAAAGGTTACAGAACAATATATACAATATAACATAATTTTGGTGTATGTTGTGTATATGATTTTGTGACTACATAAGACTTTCTGAATGCTCAGTTAGATGCACCTACCACTGGGTGGGGATTTTAGGCAATTTCAATTTTTTCATATGCTTGTTTGTATTCTTATTTCTCAATAATATGCATGCATGACTTTTCTAATGTGAAAGTGAGGTTACTCTTAATTTTTTAAAAGTACTTTCTATGAAACATTGACTTAAAAGCAATACTTTGAACATACTGGTTATGCAATAATCGACAGTTAAGTTATAATTGTTCTAAAGGGAAAAAATAATAGAGTCCATGGAAGACAAATACAGATTCTATGGAAGACAAAGAAATTATTATTTTATTAACTTACATAATAGGCTGTGCTGGCTGGTGGGTGACAGGAGCACTAACATAAGGTGTAGGCTGTACTCCCATCATTCCTGAACCATCTTAAAAGAAAACAAACACATTTATTTCAGATTACCCATTTATTAACACTTTATTCCTAAAGAAAAAGTCACATACTAAACGTTACCTAAGGGAAAAATTTCGTATTTCCTTCTCAGGAGTTAGCAAAGAACATTGCAAGAAACCACAAAATAGACATTTCTTAAAGCTGAATAAAAAACAAGTAACTATGAAATAAAGCTGAGTTTTAAAATAGGGCATTTTTAAGTCAATAAATATGAACATCTGAATTAAGCTGTGGTTTTTCCACTGATTTATTTTTGCTTACTAAAAAAATAATTTTCCTGATTGAACCACTAGGAAAAATGTTTAGCCTATAGATAACTTACAATAAGCAAGACTGGGATCCAAAGTATTCCTGGCCCCATAAAAATAGTATGCATCATCATAAGGAGTCCGATAGTTAGTAGCTAAAGGCGGTAGTAGGAGAGGAGGCGGCAGAGGTGCAATTCTGTATCAAAAGAAAATTAGAAAATTTTTCTCATATTTCATTGCAATTTTTTTAAATCAAGACATAATTCTTTTGCACAATTTTACTGAAAATCTAATTGCTGCTTGAGAAAAGGCCACCATCATGCTTTAATCTCTTATCAAAAATTAGGATTCAAAAAGCAAAATATACCACATCTCAGAATTAAAGTTATAACACTTACATAAGACAAAAACTTTGAATAATAATTCATTTCTAATTAGTCAGTATATGCCAGTATTGAAGAAACATAGTCCCTGTCCCTCAAAATAATACAGAAATAAACAGGCAATTACAGCACAGCATGTAAGTGAAACAATACAAATAGATACACAGTGCTGTAGGAATATGGAACAGAGACATTTAAATCACATTGGGAAAGGAGGAAAGAAGAAGTAAGGCTTTCTAGAAAAGACAATGCTTCCGTCATGTTGCTAGAGTCACACAGAGAAGGATAGTGAAGGAAGAAAAGGCAAAGAGGTATAAATGGGATTACAAATGGTTCCATTTGACTGCAGAGAAAGGAGTATATTTTTTTAACTCTAAAATAATTTATTGTTCTTTCAAAGGAAGTCAACCATAATGTGAAAGAGAAGCCACTTAACAGTAAAGTCTGGACATAATGTTTTTTCTTTCATAAACTTTTAAAAACCTCTACTTCAGCACTTCATTGCTGATTAGGAAATATCTATTAGCACCAAGGCAAAACTTTCTAACAGTAAAAATGGAAAAGGCAAATTCCTGTAGGTGACCAGAAAGAGAGGCATCCTGGAATGTCTTCCCTTTTGAGTATACCTTAACAGGTTATCCCTTGTTGAATACTTCAAAATAATTTTGAAGAGCTAAGAAGGCATTCAAGTTCTCTCCAGTTATTAATATTTTTCACACTTACTGGCCACTCAGTGTGCCTAATCTCACTATCCTAACTGCATAGATACGTCAACAAAGCAATCGAGAAACTGCTATGAAAGGGAACTGTCAACAACATTATATCTTAAATTTGTATAGAGATTTACATAGAATTTGATCTTCACAACAACTCTGGAAGTGTAGGTAAGAAAAAAAGACTATTATTTCACTTGTACAAATGAGAAAACTGAAGTTTAATAAAGGTGTAGTATTCCCAAAATGCAGACAGTGGAGTCAACCATTTTAATCCCTAAACCAATGCGGAGACCATCATATCATTCTCTGTAATTTTGATTCCATCTAGTGTTTTGAGTCAAGAAGTCATTAGATGAAACAAAACACCTAATAAACACAGTACACACAGTGCTACAATCTGTTAGTAGTAAATTAAAGACTAAGTCCTACTGAAAGAAAGTACAGCACAGAAAATATTGATGTTAAAAAAGAAAACCACCTAATTAAACACACTCCTTTAATTAATACATTAATAGTAAGCAAAAAAATAAGCTCTACTAAGGGAAAAAAGCACAGCCCAGAAAAATACCAATGTTCACAAGAAAATTTTATGTATAGTCTCATATAGCATGATGGCTTTATCCTTACCCTAATACCTAAGTTATAGGCTTTATAATCTCAACACTTTTTATTTCAGGTATTTGAGTTGCATAGCCTGTAAGTAATTGCAGAGAGAGAGTTGAAGGAAACAGAAGCTAAAATAAAGTAATATATACAAAAGAACCACATGAGAAATTTTTTTCTGCTTAAACTGAAAGAAGTTATCAGTGTTTGCCAAGTGGAAATTATAAAATTGAAGAAAATATATAGCTTTTGTATGTTAAAAGTTTTTAATAATAGATATTCCAAAATGTAACCTAAAACTAAATACTAAATGCAGTTAGTTACACAGTCTAAAACTATTAAAGAATTTTTAAACAGTAAAAGAATGTTATAAGAATTTCCCTTGTTTTTATAAGAAAACAGAATAACAACGCAAACAAACTGCAAGAGAAATTCTTTCATAGAAGCTGTTAATCACAGAAAACACTCTGAAGGACAACTTTATCTGCTTCAGCAAATCCTTGTAAACATGGAATATAATGATACCTTACCTAATTCCCAAACACAAAACATTTTAAACAAGCACCTGGGAGGCACCATTTCACCAAGGGTGCAGCTGGGTCCGCTGTGCAAATCTTCATTCTGAGATGGGATGGAGTGAACTGATGGGATGGGTGGGGCAGATGGGGCAGATAAAGGAGGGAGAGGTGTCTGGAAAGCTACTCTGGGTCTTTCAGGTGGTATCGTCTCTTCAAAATGTCTTGCTGCCACACTAAACTGCTTTAGTCTATCAGGCTAAAATAAAGAAAAAAAAAATCTGTTTGTTACATTAATCATAAATTTAAAGGTGGAAGGGACTTCAAAAGACCCTCTATCCCAGATTGCAAACAGGCACTTAAATTAGTTACAGAATAAAAGAATTTTTATAGCTATAAAAGACTTTGAAGATCTAATCCTTATTTTATACATGGGGTAAATGAGGCTCCCTGAAAGTACATATAAGTCACCTAAGGTCTCACCATTAATAAATAATCAAGCAAAAACTAGAGCCAGATATTAATTCTAAATATAAAACTCTATTATACTATAACACTGTGCTATTTCTCTATCCAACTGTCATTTCTGACATCAAGTATTCTCTAGAATGGTCACCAAATGTTTCCTATAAGGAGCCAGATAGTAAATATATCAGGCTTTGCAGAGCACGTAGTTTCTTCAGAACTACTCAACTCAACCATAGCACCAAAGTAGCCCAAAACAATATCTAAATAATAAGTCAGGGTGTGCTACAATAGAACTTTATTTATAAAAATAGGAAGCAACTAGATTTGGCCATAGGCTACAGTTTCCTAATCCATTTTAGAGCATCGTTTATGTATCTTCTCCTAAAATTTGATATCAAAAGTAAACCCAAAAGTAATGGTTTAACTCTTGTATCTAATGTTCTTATTTATTTATTCTCAGAAAGCAACTTGACACTCAAAAGGCTGTTTCATTCAAATATAAATAAGAATGTCCATGAAATACTAATGTAACCATAAATTAAATGTTTAACATACCACCATATTACATTAAAAAGTTCAAGATTTTAAAAGAAAGTTTTTGATTGTGAAGACTATTTCAAAGGTATTCACTGATAGAAGAAAATATATGTTACCTTTGGAATTGTCCTTTCTTCCCCACCATATTTAATTCCTCGGGAATGATTTCTCAGATTAATCTAAAAGTTTTATTCTATGAGCAGTCAAAAAGCACATTAGGAGTAATATTAGTACAGTATAAAACTTCTTTAAATGGGTGACCCACAGGAAATAGACTCAGCATTGGTAAACGTGTATTAAAAGTTGCCTATAGTTGAATTTTAAGTTGCTCTATTCTTTTTAAGAACGAACTTTTTAATGAAATTAAAGTTTCTTAGTGATCAAAGACAAAAACTTGCCTTAGCAAATAAATTCTACATATCCCACTACAGAAAAAGCATATTTTGAGAAGAGCAATAAATTATTACCTCCTCCTTACTTAACTGTAATGATGTAATTCATTCCACTTAATGATGAGAATTGCAAAATTAAAGTAAAAACAAGATTGTTATGTCTCTAGTTTTAGAGTAAATAAAAATTACTAAAATGCTTGAACACTAGAATCAAAGATTTCAGTTTCTTTGGAAATCGTTCTAATATAACAAGAGTGGTAAGATAAACTCGAGAAAAATATTAACATCTATTGTAAATTAAACTGAGATAACTTTGCCCTGGATAGTGCCTATGAACAAAGTAGAAAGAACTAATTTAAAACAAGCTAAAAAAAAATGATGCACATATGAAAAAGGAAAAATTATCTTAGAGGAATAAACAAGTAAGAGTTAGGTTTTATGAGAACTGAATTTATTACTATTCGAACTGGTCTATTATTATATTTCACCCAATACCTTCTATCTCCACCTGTCACCACTGAGACTTATTTAAATGAAAGAGTAAACATTAAAAGATGCCAGAAACACTTACCGATTTCTCAGGGTCTCGTACTCCAGAAGCTGCAACACTGAGTTCCATATCTTTTTCTCTGAACAAAATTAAAATTCTGTGTATTAAACAGTTATAGTAAACACTATCAAAATCATAATCATTACTAAAACAAACTTAAACACAAAGTCCATGCAATAATATCTTCAAGTACAAGTAATTCCTTTAACCGACAATGAAGCCTTAAATAATTGTCAAAATTAAATTTTTGATTTGGTGCAAAGTAAACTAGATTTCACATGTAAACTGACTTACAATAAGTCTTAAAACCAATGCTTGAAGTACTTCAAACCCTCAGTAATTCGCACAGAATAAATTACAGAAGTAAAACAAAATCTTTACTTTGAGAAACAAAAATGTTTAGGGAATGTGTATGTTTTGTTGGCAAAAGGGTAAATAATTAAAAATTAATACCATACTTTTTAAGTATTTATACAGACTTTTTAAGAAAACGATGTTACCAAAAAATTAAAAATGATGTTAGAAATGACTAAAGTAAGACAATAGATAATGGCTTTCTCTAACATAGAGGAAAAGAGGCAAAACTAAAAGTTAATAGCATATGGACTCAAATTCTCTGGAAACAAGATATCTATTCCTAATTGTTAACTATAATTATTATTTCACAAGTATTTCTACAAGAAAGATTACAAACACTAAGAGTCGTATACAAATATCTGTGGATTTATCATCATTATTCTTTATATTGCATTTATGGGTGTGCTCATCATTTCACATTGTAAAACAAAATACTTCCATTTCATATTTGTTACTATGTATGAGGTAATACAGTAGGCATGTAGATAACATTAAACATAACTCTAAATCAAAAATTGAAGAAATTACTGAAGGTATATAAAAGGCCCATTATAGAATATACACATAGTCTCATCTGTTACCTATATGGCACAATAAATGAACACTCATATAGTATTTGTTTTATTACCTTAGCTGATATACAATGTAGTGGTTGAAATAGAAGTGACTTACAAACACATAATCATCTTAGGAAAAATATCCCCTTATTTTACTATATAATTGTTATCACCATATCATTTTACACAAAAGCATTTTTCAAAGATTTCATTTATTTACTTACTTATTTTAGAGAGAGGGAGAAAGAGTACATGTGAGTGGCCACCCACATACCCTACACAAATGCATTTTAAGTTCAAACATCTTTTTTAAATGCAAACCTTTCATTACCGTCTCTTGTTCTTCTGTTGTTCAGCCATTTGTTCCAACAGTTCTAGTCTGTATTTCTCTTTCCTTTTCTGAATAAGTTCTCTATCTTCACCTCCTAGAAAGTGGTAAGAAAAAAAAATGATTTTAACTCTTAAGCAACATCTGCAACTAGAAACTCGAATTTTAAAAAATCTCCATTTTAATTACATCAGAGTAATTACTGCACATGCAGAAAATATAAAAAGTAAAACTGTATATTACCTCTTCAGTTAATTTCATAATTTCTGAGTATCTTTTATATGTCAATCACAAGACACATTACGCTTTCCCAAACCTCTGAACTTAGTCAAAAATCTTAAATAAAAGAATACCCTAGGAGAGCCTATGTGGCTCAGTTAAGCATTTGACTCTTGATTTCAGCTCAGTTCATGACCTCAGGATCATGGGATCCAGCCCTGTGTGGGGCTCCACACTGAGCATAGAGCCTGCTTGGGATTCTCTCTCTCTCTCCCTCTGCCCCTCCCCACCTCTCACATGCACACTCCCTGTGTCTCTAAAAAAATTAAAAATTAAAAAAAATAATCCCCATCCCCATTTTTCTAACAACTGGGACAATATCATCACTAATAACTCCTACAAGCCCCTTAAATTTAACAAGTGTGTAAAAATGAACATCTCAAAAGCAATTGCTCCTCTCTGTTTTCTGTTAACAGCAAGAACATCAACCCTCAAAACCTCATATAACTTTGAATGCTCATTATCTCTTAACCACTTCATGTGTGGATCTTCTTACTATTCTCACCACCTTTAACCTTGGATAGGACCTGTCTACATTTCACCTGGATTGCAGCAATCACCTCCTAATTAGTCTCCCCATTCCCCTTCTCTCTGCTCCAATACACCCAGCATACTTATGTAAGATTAACTGTCTTAAAATACAACACTAATTATACTGGCACCCTGCTCAAAGAACTTCAATGTTTACTACCTCAAGTATATAGAAAAAAATATAAACCTCTCACCCAGGTATCATGTGAAAAGAGTTGTGCAAACATTTTAGATCCACATTAGATTATTATTATTATTATTAAAAGATTTTATTATTTGACAGAGAGAGACAGCGGGAGAGGGAATACAAGCTGGAGGAGTAGGAGAGGGAGAAGCAGGCTCCCCGCTGAGCAAGGAGCCCAATGTTGGGCTCGATCCCAGGACCCTGGGATCATGACCTGAGCCGAAGGCAGATGCTTAATGACTGAGTCACCCAGGCACTCCACATTAGATTTTTTTTTTTTTTACTTACATGATTTAGTGACTACTGTGATTTTTTTTTGACTACAGTTGACAATGTTACATTAGTTTCAGGTATAAACATTGACTCAACAAGTCTTCACATTATGCTATGCTCACCAGAAGTGTAGCTATCATCTGTAACCATATAATGTTTTTATAGTATCATTGACTACATTCCCTTATATTGTGTCTTTTATTCCCATGACTTATTCATCCCATATCTGAAAGTCTGTATCTCCTACTCCCCTTCATCCATTTTGCCCATCCTCCCACTCTGCTCTCCTCTGGCAACCATCACTTTGTTCTCTATATTTACAGATCTGATTCCACATTTTTGTTTATTCATCTGTTTTTTTAGATCCCACATGAGTGAAATCATATGGTAGTCGTCTTTCTCTGACTTATCTCACTTAACCATGATAACACCTAGGTCTATCCATGTTGTTGCAAGTGGCACAATGTCATCCTTTTTGTGGCTGTGTAATAATCCAGTCTGTATATACCACTTCTTCATTATCCATTTGTCAACTGATGGACACAGGCTGCTTCAATATCTTGGCTATTGTAAATAACATTGCAATAAACATAGGGTTTATATGGTATATATCTAAACATAGATATAAACATGTATCTTTTTAAATTAGGGTTTTCATTTTTTTGGGGTAAATACCCACTACTGGAATTATTGGATCATATGGTATTTCTATTTTTAATTTCTTGAGGAACTTCCATACTGTTTTCCCCAGTGGCTGTACCAATTTGCATTCCCACCAACAGTGTTTGAGAGTTCCTTTTCCTCTATATCCTCACTAACATGTTATTTCTTTTCTTTATTCATTTTAGACATTCTGACAAGTATAAGATGATATCTCATTGTGGTTTTGATTTGTATTTCTCCGATGATTAGCGACATCGGGCATCTTTTCAAGTGTCTGTTGGTCATCTGTATGTCTTCTTTAGAAAAAATATCTAGTCAGGTGCTCTGCCCACTTCTAATCAATTTTTTAAAAGATTTTATTTATTGGGACGCCTGGGTAGCTCAGTTGGTTAAGCGGCTGCCTTCAGCTCAAGTCATGATCCCAGGGTCCTGGGATCGGGTCCCACATCAGACTCCTTGCTCAGCAGGGAGCCTGCTTCTCCCTCTGCCTGCCACTCTGCCTGCTTGTGCTCTCTCTCTCTCTGACGAATAAATAAAAATCTTAAAAAAAAAAAAGATTTTATTTATTTATTTGACTCAGAGAGAGCAAGAGAAGGAACACAAGGAGGGGGAGTGGGAGAGGGAGAAGCAGGCTTCCTGCTAAGCAGGGAGCCTGATGTGGGGCTCGATCCCAGGATCCTGGGATCATGACCTGAGCTGAAGGCAGACGCCTAATAACTGAGCCACCCAGGCGCCAATTTTTTTTTTTTTTTATTTTGGTGTTGAGTTGTATAGGTTCTTTATATATTGTGGATATTAATCACTTATTGGATGTATCATTTGCAAATACCTTCTATTCAGTAGGTTGCCTTTTCATTTTGTTGATAGTTTTCTTTGCTGTGCAAAAGCTTTTTATTTTGGTGTAGTTTCAATAGTTTATTTTTGCTTTTGTTTCCCTTGCCTCAGGAGACATTTCTAGAAAGCTGTTGCTACATCTAATGTCGTAGAAATTACTGCCTGTGTTCTCTTCTAGGATTTTTATGGTTTCAGGTCTCATACTTAAGTCTACAATCCATTTTGAGTTTATTTTTGTGTATGGTATAAGAAAGCAGTCCAGTTCCATCCTTTTACATGTAGCTCTCCAGTTTTCATAGCACCATTTATTAAACATACTGTAGAAAGAAAGAAAGAAAGAAAGAAAGAAAGAAAGAAAGAAAGAAAGAAAGAAAGAAAGAAAGAAAGAAAGAAAAAAAAAAAAGAAACTCATCTATCTGTCCATTTTTATGCCAAAGCCATACTGTTTTGATTACTATAGCTTTGTGGGACTATCTTGAAATTTGGAATTGTGATACCTCCAGTGTTGTTTTTCTTTCTCAAAATTTCTTCTGGTTTTGTAAAAAATTCTATTGGTATTTTGCTGGAATTGTAGTGACTCTGTAGATTGCTGTGGGTAGTATGGATGTTTTAATAATACTAATTCTTCTACTGGTGCCTGGGTGGTTCAGTCAGCTGAGCATCCAACTCTTGGTTTCAGCTCAAGTCATGATCTCAGGATTGTGGGATCAAGCCCCACATGGGGCTCCACACTCAGCACAGAGTCTGCTTGAAATTCTTTTCCTCTTCCTCTCCTCCCCCTCTGCCCCCCTGTGTGCCTGCATGATTGCACCTGCTCGCTCTCTCTCCACCCCCCATCTAAAAAAAAAAAATACATAAATAAAATCTTTTTAAAAAATACTAATTTTTAATTCGTGAGCATGGAATATCTTTCCATTTGTTTGTATCCTCCTCAATTTCTTTCATCATTGTTATTATTGCATATCTTAATGACACTCCTAATCTAGATATGCATCTTCTGGAACACCACACAATCACTGAATATCAAAAATGCAACCGAACCAGCAATTTCTCTACTACCTTAATTATTAGTCTCCCTATCATCAGTGAACAGAACATCTAAGTGTGCCCATTAAGCCTAGATGTCAGCAACAGTGAAGCTCCCATAGGAGTAAGATGAATTATATTAAACTTAATAATGTTTTACATCAAAGTAGACTGCTCCATTCTGCTTCTGATCATTACGGAGTAATAAACACAGAATTTAACCTCCCACCATAAAAAGAAAATAAAACTAGGCAAAATATGAAGTAAGTGTTTTTCAGACACTAGACAATAGGTAGTATAGGATTATAATAACAAAGAAGGAAAATTAATGAGATGAGCCCTTTAAGCACTGCCACTTCTGCCTGAATACAATTTCCAGACCATGGGTACAGGGAAGGAGAACCAAACAAAGCCAGAAAATTAAGCAAATCAGATAAAGATCAAAATTCAGGAAGGCTAAAATGTCTGGAAGTGGGGCACCTGGGTGGCTCAGTCGTTAAGTGTCTGCCTTCGGCTCAGGTCATGATCCCAGGGTTCTGGGATTGAGCCCTGCATCAGGCTCCCTGCTCAGCGGGAAGCCTGCGTCTTCCTCTCTCACTCCCCCGCTTGTGTTCCCACTCTCACTGTGTCTCTCTCTGTCAAATAAATAAACAAGATCTTTAAAAAAATAAAATAAAAAATAAAAATGTCTGGAAGTGTGGGGCAAAGATTCAAAAAGAAGCATAAGAAGAGCTTCAGGGGCACCTAGGTGGCTCAGTCGGCTAAGCATCTGAATCTTGATCCCAGGATTATGAGTCCAAGCCCCGCATTCAGCGCCACTCTGGGCATGGAGTCTACTTAAAAAAAAAAAAAAAAAAAAAAAAATTTGTGGAGGAGATCCTTCAGACTTTACTATGCACTGTCTATAAATGCACAGGATAAAACTCCATTAGGCTGGACAAAAAACTATGGAGGACACAAACTGAAAAATTCTTGTACATCCTCAAAGTAGAGAGAAATTCTGGCTTCAGCCAGCAGTAGGAATTCTCAGTGGACTCCTATTCAAGGAAGATCCCCCAGAAAAGTCATTTGATAGTAACAGGACCAGACTGTTCCTATGAAGAAGGCTACTCTAAGATGTTCCTAGCAAAGCTTAAAATAAGACCTCAAAAAGGTTAGTTCTTCAGTATCAGAAAAATGTGACTCTGGTAGGCAAAATTCTGATTGATCCCATATTTCCTGCCTTCTGGTGCTGATTCCCTGTATAAACCTCTCCCTTTGGGTAAAGGCAGGACCTATGACTTGCTTCCAGCCAACAGAATATGGCAAAAGTGAAAGGAACTTGCTAATATGATTAATGTACCAATTCCAGATCAAAATTCAAGTCTGAATTAATCAAAAGGGAGATTATCTTGCGTGAGCCTGATATAATCAGGTAAAAGCCCTCCCTGAGTTGAGAGATTCTCCTTGTTGGCATAATAAAGTGAGCAGCCATGGCAAGGAAGCCCACGTGAGAAGAAATTATGGATGGCCTCTAAGAACTATGGGCAGTCTCCACCTGACATCCAGTAAGAAACCAGGGCACTTAGTAATACAGCCACTAGTAAATGAATTCTGCCAATAATGTGAATGGGCTTAGAAGTAGATTCTACCCCAGTCAAGATTCAGATGAAAAAAACAGCCTGACTGACACCTTGATTCTGAGGCCTGAGCAGAAAACCTACCTAAAACTCCTGACCCACAGACGCTGTGAGATAATGTGAGATGTTCTTCTGAGCCACAAAATTTGTGCTCATCTTTGATGCAGCAATAGAAAGCTAATACAATGACCTGTAACCATTAGAAATGTTAGTCAATAGAAAAAAACACATGAACAACAGACAGTGGAACAAGGATATTAAATTAGCTATCATAACTATGCCCAAATATTTAAATAAAAATAGGAACACAGGGACACCTGGCTGGCTCAGTAGGTAGAACATGCGATTCTTGATCTTGGGGCCAAGAGTTCAAGCCTCATGTTGGGCATGGAGTTCACTTAAAAAAAAAAAAAAAAATCAACTGGATTTAATAAAACTTAAAAAATATATATTTTTAAAGATTTATTTGAGAGAGAGAGTGTGAGCAGGAGGAAGGGGCCAAGGGAGAGAGAGAATCCACAAGCAGACTCCCCAGCTGAGCTTGGAGCCTACACAGGGCTTGATCCCAGCACTGTGAGATCATGACCCGAACGAAAACCAAGAGTTGGCCATTTAACCAACAGAGCCACCCAGATACACGGCCCTTTTTTTTTTTTTTAAAGATTTATTAAAATACATATATTTTTTAAAAATGGGACCATAATGAGGAAGAAATAGAAGCTGTTATTTTAAAAAATGGGGAGTTCTGGTATTACTTAGCAGAAAGCTAGAAGAGAACACCTCAAACCCTACAATGGGGAAAAAGCTCATCATCTATAAAACTGTAACTTTTAAAATGCCCATCAGAGAGCTGAGGTTATAAGCAACCAGGTAAAGTGAATTCCAAAGGGTATAAAAACCAATCCAAAGAGAGATGGGATAATCCAAATTTTTTTTACCTTTCCTAGAGTATGGAGAAGTAGGCAGCTACCTTAAAAGGAGGTAGGAATAGCTGAAATATTAATGAATTCTTAAAGGCTTTCAGTGGGCTAGAGCAATGATGTAGATTCTCTGGAAAACCCAGACACAAGAGGAATCTGCACTCGCTTCTGCACCTCCACCAGATGTTTATGAGAGAGACTGGAGATAGGACAACACAAGACACAGGAAAGAGACTATTCTAAGGACAAATAACACTGCATGCTTTCCAGATCCTTCTTTCATACAAAGCAATAGCCATAATCTACTGGTTGAACAGCAAAAAACCTGGTGGATCCAGCATTCTGCACTTATATAAAGTGAGGCTCTACTACTGAAAGAGGAAGGGCAGGAAATTATCACCTCAACACCCTCCACAAACATAGAGCAAGAGTTTGGCTACCACTCTGGGAAGCATCAGGAACACAGAGAGAGACTCACTTCTGAGAACCAGATGCACAGAATCAGCCTTGCACCAAAGAAAAGGCAATAGCAATCACTCTGTCATAGTCAGGCAGGTCCTGCTGAAAACTGATTAAGGTGCGTGTACACTAACAAAATCCCTCCAGCACTCAAGGCCCCACACTAAGAACAAAATAGTCAGAGAATTTAAAACTTATTTCTAAACAACTGGTAGAAGAAGAGTTGAAAATCGTTAACTATGCACAACACATGAATATCACTATCAACCAATTGATCTACTTGACATTTATAAACCACTACACTCAACAATCATATAATGCACATTCTTTCAACTACAAACTAAAAATTCACCAAGATAAACTATATTCTGAGCCATTAAAAACATTTTTTAATTCAGATTTGAAATAACTGAAATTATACAAATTTTTTCAGACCATAAGGGAATTAAACAAGCAGTCAGTAAGAAAAAGACAGGACGAAAATCCCCAAATATTTGAAAATTTAATAGCATACTTCTAAATAATCCATGATTCTTTTCTAAACCTCATAATATATTATTTTTGCTCTAAGTAGTCATTGTCTTAACTTTTAAAATAAAGCAAAAGACTCCAAATTAGATCCTCGGAGCAAAATTATATGAAGAGAAATTTCAATTCAGTTGAAATGAGAATTTTATAACAATCTAATTGTGCTACCTCTGGAGTTCCCTATGGGTCCATATACATATAGGCTGGGGGGAAAAAAAAACAAAAACCGTGAGATAAATCACTAGATTAAATGACTTTAAATGGTTTGTTCCAAGCATTAGAGTCTATTATCTCACCAAATATTCATCCATAATTCCTGGATTGCAGTAATGGTAAATTTATGCCATTCAATCTTAAAATTTCAGGGCAGAGTAATCCATTCATTGCTAAATTAGTTGTCAGTGGGCTCTGAACAAAGAAAGCCATTTCTCCAATTTTTCATGTTTAACAATATACATCATAAGAATGAAGCCTTTACTCTGACTGATAGGTTACACTGCTAAATTCTCACTTAAAGACATTACATTAGAATAGAACTCTAGGGGTGCCTGGGTGCCTCAGTTGAGCAGCTGACTCTTGACTTTGGCTCAGGTCATGATTGTGTGGTCCTGGGATCTAGCCCCACGTCAGGCTTTGATTGTGTTCTCTCTCTCTCAAATAAATAAATCTTAAAATAAAATAAAATAATAAAATAAAATAAAATAAAATAAAATAAAACTCTAGTTACTATGCCCTATTTTTTCACAATAGCCATTTCAAGGAAACAAAAATCTGAGAATATTCTGCAATTAAATCTCTCTAAGCCTAGATTTAAATTACTGACTGCTTGCAGGTTGAATGAATCTAAATTTTTATCCAATTTCCTCACATACTTCACTTGAAACCAAATCTGAGGTCATTTTTTCTAATAGTTTTTACACAGAAAACATACCACTTTTCTATCTTAAAGTTATACATAGGAAATAAGTAAGGCTCTCTCTTCACACTGTTTCTGAAATTATGACAAGTAGCAAATCAACATTCTTATATTAACCACTGACCTTCATTTCTGATAAAATAAACAGAAAATCTGGATTATGATCGTGATTTGAACAAAACACCTCCTCAGAAACTACCGGGAAAGAACATAGGAAAAGGATATTTATCAAGGGAGAAAAAGGTCTAGTTCAGGGAAATTAAACTTAAAATGTAAGACAGTTCTTTACTAGCTAAAGAAGAAAAAGAAGAGGAATGAGGAAAAAAAACTATCCCATATAAAACAGAATATAATAGCCACACTACAACAAAGTTACTAAAATTGATGTAATTTATCATCTATAGAAAGCTCGTCACTAAATAGTTATTCTACTTTAAAATTATACAAAGAGCTATACAATACACATTATTTAGCATATAGAGTCTACCATAAAGTAAGCACTAGATAGTTTTCTATTATTAATAATAGTAGTATTAATGACAACACTGAGTTCTCACTAAAGACCCTGTCTAGAGAGGGAGGAGCAAGATGGTGGAGGAGTAGGAGACCTAAATTTCATAAGGTCCCAGGAATTCAGCTAGATAGTTATCAAACCATTCTGAACACCTACAAACTCAACAGGAGATTGAAGAAGAGAATAGCAGTAATTCTATGAACAGAAAAGCAACCGCTTTCTGGAACGGGGAACATGCTGAGAAGTGAATCTGAGGCAATATGCATGAAGACAGACCGGGAAGACAGACCGCAGAGGGGAGAGGGCAGCTCCCAGCAAGCGAGAGAGCAGCAGAGCACAAAATCACAACTTTTAGAAGTCTGCTCCACTGAGGGACGTTGCTCCAGCAGCTAAGCGGGGAGGTGGGGGGAGCCCTCAACTGGGACACTGTGGTCTCAGGTCCCTCGGGGTCACAGAAAGACCGAGGGTGCCCGAGTCTGGCAGCGCCCCCAGGGAAGCCGGCTGCAGAGACGGAGCTGAGGAGTGGACTCTCAGGTTGGAGTTACCTTAAACCGTGATCCCCAGCACAGTCGGGGCACTGCTCTTCGAGTAGGGACCCCATGAGGTTGCAGATCTGGGGAGATCCCCCCTACTTCCTCCAGCGGGAGGAATGGTGCAGGAACCTGCTGCAGGAATCTGCTGGGTTTGGAGACTCCAAACAGAACCATGTGCCAGAGACAGAAATGCGAGGTCACGGGCCAGGTGAGCACGGAGCACAGCCAGAAACCAGGGAGACAGGAGTGATTGATTGCTTTTCTCTAAGGGCACACTGAGGGGAGGGGGGGCCCAAGCTCTAGGCTCCTCTAGGTCAGAGACTGGTAAGCCACCATTTTCATTCTCCTCCTCCAAAGCTGTAGGGAAAGCTTCAGGGAACAAAAGCAGAGAGCGAACCCAGCCAATTACTTAGCCTGGCCCCTCCCAAGGGTGGTGCAATTCTGCCTCGAGCAAAGACATTTAAGAATCACTGCAACAGGCCCCTCCCCTAGAAGATCAGCAAGAACATCCAGTCAAGATCAAGTTCACCAATGAGAACTACGAAACTCCAGAGTGAGGAAAATGCACCGTATAGAATTCGTGGCTTTTTTAACCATGATTTAGTCTTTCAAAGTTAAAATTTTAAAAATTTTCTTTTCTTATTCTTTTTTTTAAAATTTTTCTTCTTTCCTATTTTAACCTATTTTAACTATTTTAACTTACCATTACCTTTTTAAAAATCTTTTTTAATTTTCACTGTTATAGGCATATTCTATCCCTTTATTGTATTTAACCTTATTTTTTGTGTACATATAAGTTATTCCTTCTTTAAAATTTTGGGATAGTTTCTTCTAACACAGCAAAATATACCCTAAATCTAGCGAATGGCTTTATTCTAGTCTCCAGTCTGATCACATTCTCTTTTATTTTTTCTTTCTTTTTTCAACCAACTTATCAATTCCTTTTTTAGAATCTTTTTTAATTTTCATCTTTACAGTCATATTCCATCCCTACATCATGTTTACCCTTATTTTTGTATATATACAAGTTGTTCTTTCTTTAACATTTTGGGAGGCAATTTCTTCTAACAGACCAAAATACACCCAAAATCAAGTGTGCAGCTCTGTTCTATTCAGCAGTCTAACCATGTATATACACACATATATATGTGTGTGTGTGTGTGTGTGTGTGTGTGTGTATTTTCCCCCCTTTCTTCTCCCCCGATTTCGGGTCCCTTCTGATTTGGTTAGTGTATATTTTTCTGGGGTCATTGCTACCCTTTTAGTATTTTATTCTCTCATTCATCTATTCATATCTGGTTAAAATGACAAGGCGGAAAAACTCACCTCAAAAAAAAAGAACAAGAGGCAGTACCGATGGCTAGGGACCGAATCAATACGAACATTAGTAAGATGTCAGAAACAGTTTGGAATGACAATTATCAAGATGCTAGGTGGGCGTGAAAAAAGCATAGAAGATACTAGAGAATCCCTTTCTGGAGAAATAAAATCCCTTTATGGAGAAATAAAAGAACTAAAATCTAACCAAGTTGAAATCAAAAAAGCTATTAATGAGGTGCAATAGAAAATGGAGGCTCAAAAAAAAAGAAAAAAAGAAAAAAGAAAATGGAGGCTCTTGTTGCTACGATAACTGTGGCAGAAAAGAGAATTAGTGATATAGAAGACCAAACGATGGAGAATGAAGAAAAAAAGAGATAAAAAGAGAGATAAAAGAGATAAAAAGAGAGATAAACAACTACTGGACCATGAGGGGAGAATTAGAGAGATAAGTGATACCACAAGACGAAACAATTTTAGAATAACTGGGATCCCAGAAGAAGAAAGAGAGAGAGGGGAAGAAGGTATATTGGAGCAAATTATAACAGAACTTTCCTAATTTGGGAAGGGAAAGCATCAAAATCCAGGAGGCAGAGAGAACCCCCCTCAAGATCAACAAAAAGAGGTACACACCCCATCATCTAATAGTAAAACTTACAAGTCTTGGTGACAAAGAGAAAATCCTGAAAGCAGCTTGGGACAAGAGGTCTGTAACATACAACGTATGTTGTATGTATGTATGTATATTAGATTGGCAACAGACCTATCCACAGAGATCTGGCAGGCCAGAAAGGACTGGCATGATATATTCAGAGCACTAAACGAGAAAAATATATAGCCAAGAATACTATATCCGGCTAGGCTGTCATTGAAAATAGGAGAGATAAAAAGTTTTCAGGAAAAACAAAATCTAAAAGAATTTGCAAACACCAAACCACCCTATAGGAAATATTGAAAGGGGTCCTCTAAGCAAAGAGAGAGCCTAAAAGTACCAGACCACAAGGGAACAGAGACAATATACAGTAACGGTCACCTTATAGGCAATACAAGGGCACTAAATTCATAACTTCCAATAGTTACCATTAATGTAAATGGGCTAAATGCCCCAATCAAAAGACACAGGGTATAGGAATGGATTAAAAAAACAAGACCCATCGATATGCTGTCTTCGAGAAACTAATTTTAGACCCCAAGACACATCCGTATCTAAACTGAGGGGGTAGAAAACCATTTACCATACTAATGGACAGCATAAGAAAGTTGAGGTGGCAATCCTTGTATAAGATAAATTAGATTTTAAGCCAAACACTATAATAAGAGATGAGGAAGTACACTATATCATACTTAAAGGGTCTTTCCCACAAGATCTAACAACTGTAAATATCTATGTCCCTAACATGGAAGCAACCAATTATATAAACCAATTAATAACAAAATCAAAGAAACGCATCGACAATAATACGATAATAGTAGGGAACTTTAACACCCCAGGAACTGAAATGGACAGATCATCTAAGCAAAGGTCAACAAGGAAATGTAGGTTTTAAATGAGACACTGGACTAGATGGACATCACAGATATATTCAGAACATTCCATCCCAAAGAAACAGAATACACATTCTTCTCTAGTGCACATGGAACGTTCTCCAGAAGAGATCACACCCTGGGTCACGAATCAGGTCTCAACTGATAACAAAAGATTGGGATCATTCCCCGCATATTTTCAGACCACAGTGCCTTGAAACTAGAACTCAACCACAAGAGGAAAGTTGGAAAGATCTCAAATCCATGGAAGCTAAAGAACATCCTACTAAAGAATGAATGGGTCAACCAGGTAATTAAAGAAGAATTTAAAGAATTCATGGAAACAAATGAAAATGAAAACGCAAATGTTCAAAATCTTTGGGATACAGCAAAGGGGGTCCTAAGAGGGAAGGATATAGCAATACAAGCCTTTCTCAAGAAATAAGAAAGGTCTCAAATACACAACCTAACCCTACACCTAAAGGAGCTGGAGAAAGAATATCAAAGAAAGCCTGAACTCCCCAGGAGAAGAGAAATAATAAAATTCAGAGCAGAAATCAATGAAACAGAAACCAAAAGAACAGTAGAACAGATCAATGAAACTAGGAGCTGGTTCTCTGAAAGACTTATTAATAAGATTGATAAACCCCTGGGCAGCCTTATCAAAAAGAAAAGAGAAAGGACCCAAATTAATAAAATCATGAATGAAAGAGGAGAGATCACAACCAACACCAAAGAAATACAAACAATTATAAGAACATATTACGAGCAACTAATGCCAGCAAATTTGACAATCTGGAAGAAATGGATGCATTCCCAGAGACATATAAACTACCAAAACTGAACCAGGAAGAAATGGAAGACCTAAACAGACCCATAACCAGTAAGGAGATTGAAGCAGTCATCAAAAATCTCCCAACAAAGCCCAGGGCCAGATGGCTTCCCAGGGGAATTCTACCAAACATTTAAAGAATTAATACCTATTCTCCTGAAACTGTTCCAAAAAATAGAAATGGAAGGAAAACTTCCAAACTCATTTTATGAGGCTAACATTACCTTGATCCCAAAACCAGACAAAGACCCCATCAAAAAGGAGAATTACAAACCAATATCCCTGATGAACACGGATGCAAAAATTCTCACCAAGATACTAGCCATTAGGGTCCAACAGTACATTAAAAGCATTATTCACCATGACCAAGTGGGATTTATTCCTGGGCTACAAGGGTGGTTCAACCTCTGCAAATCAATAGGACTGAAATACTACATTAATAAAAGAAAGGACAAGAACTATATGATCCTCTCAACAGATGCAGAAAAAGCATTTGACAAAGTACAGCATCCTTTCTTGATCAAAACTCTTCACAGTGTAGGCACAGAGGGTACATACCTCAATATCATCAAAGCCATCTATGGAAAACCCACAGCGAATAAAAAAGCTGAGAGCTTTTTCCCTAAGGTCAGGAACACTGTAGGGATGTCCACTATCACCACTGCTATTCAACACAGTACTAGAAGTCCTAGCCTCAGCAATCAGACAACAAAAAGAAATAAAAGGCATCCAAATCAGCAAAGAAGAAGTCAAATTCTCACTCTTTGCAGATGATATGATACTTTATGTGGAAAACCCAAAAGACTCCACTCCAAAACTGCTAGAACTCATACAGGAATTCAGTAAAGTGTCAGGATATAAAATCAATGCACAGAAATCAGTTGCATTTCTATACACCAACAACAAGAAAGAAGAAAGAGAAATTGAGGAGTCAATCCTATTTACAATTGCACCCAAAATCATAAGATACTTAGGAATAAACCTAACCAAAGAGGCAAAGAATCTGTACTCAGAAAACTATAAAGTACTCATGAAAGAAATTGAGGAAGACACAAAAAAAATAGTAAAACGTCCCATGCTCAAGGATTGGAAGAACAGATATTGTGAAAATGTCTATGCTACCCAGAGCAATCTACACATTTAATGCAATCCCTATCAAAATACCATCAACTTTTCTCAAAGAAATGGAACAAATAATCCTAAAATTTATATGGAACCAGAAAAGACCCCAAATAGTCACAGGAATGTTGAAAAAGAAAACCAAAGTTGGTGGCATCACAATTCCAAGCTCTATTACAAAGCTGTAATCATCAAGACAGTATGGTACTGGCACAAAAACAGACACATAGATCAATGGAACAGAATAGAGAGTCCAGAAATGGACCCTCAACTCTATGGTCAACTAATCTTTGACAAAGCAGGAAAGAATGTCCAATGGAAAAAAGACAGTCTCTTCAACAAAGGGTGTTGGGAAAATTGGACAGCCACATGCAGAAGAATGAAACTGGACCATTTCCTCACACCACATACAAAAATAGACTCAAAATGGATGAAAGACCTCAATGTGAGACAGGAATCCATCAAAATCCTTGAGGAGAACACAGGCAGCAACCTCTTTGACCTCAGCCGCAGCAACTTCTTCCTA
>CM052900.1:54692574-54863018 GCA_028534135.1 Potos flavus
GCAGCAACTTCTTCCTAGAAACATTGTCAAAAGCAAGGGAAGCAAGGGCAAAAATGAACTATTGGGACTTCATCAAGATAAAAAGTTTTTGCACAGCAAAGGAAACAGTCAACAAAACCAAAAGACAACCAACAGAATGGGAAAAGATATTTGCAAATGACATATCAGATAAAGGGCTAGTATCCCAAATCTATAAAGAACTTATCAAACTCAACACCCAAAGAAGAAATAATCCAATCGAGAAACGGGCAGAAGACATGAACAGACATTTTTCTAAAGAAGACATGCAAATGGCCAACAGACACTTGAGAAAGTGCTCAACATCACTAGGCACAGGGAAATATAACTCAAAACTACCGTAAGATACCACCTCACACCAGTCAGAATGGCTAAAATTAACCAGTCAGGAAATGACAGGTGTTGGCGAGGATGCAGAGAAAGGGGAACCCTCCTACACCGCTGGTGGGAATGCAAGCTGGTGCAGCCCCTCTGGAAAACAGTATGGAGGTTCCTCAAAAAGTTGAAAATAGAGCTACCCTAGGACCGAGCAATCGCACTACAGGGTATTTGCCCTAAAGATACAAATATAGTGATCTTAAGGGGCACATGCCCTGAATGTTTATAGCAGCAATGTCTGCAATAGCCAAACTATGCAAAGACTAGATATCCACCAACAGGTGAATGGATAAAAAAGATTGTGTGTGTGTGTGTGTGTGTGTGTGTGTGTGTGTACACACACATACACAATGGAATACTATGCAGCCATCAAAAAGAACACAGCGAAATCTTGTCATTTGCAATGACGTGGATGGAACTAGAGGGTATTATGCTAAGCAAAATAAATCAGAGAAAGAAAATTATCATATGCTCTCTCTGATATTAGGAATTCGAAAGGCAGGGCAGGGCTGGTGGGGAGGGAAGGAAAATGAAACAAGATGGGACTGGGGAAGGAGACAAACCATAACAGACTCTTAATCTCAGAAAACAAATTGAGGGTTGCTGGAGGTGGTAGGCGGGAGTGATAGGGTGGCTCAGTGATGGACACTGGGGAGGGTATGTGCTATGGTGAATGCTATGAATTGTTTAAGACTGATGATTCACAGACCTGTACCCCTGAAAAAAATAAGACATTATATGTTAATAAATAAAAAATACACTTAAAAAAAAAAAAAGCCTTGTCTAGAACAGTCTGCAAAAGTTCAATCAACTGGAAAATTTGTACATACCAAAGAGCATTCCTGCAAAAGGACTACAGATCTCTCGGTTAGATTTGGATGGTTCATCGTCTCGAGCACTAAAACAAAAAAGAAAAAGATTTAGAACCCAGATGATTTTCATGTAACAAAAATTTAGAGTAAATTGTAGGTATGAGTTGTGGTCCTTTCAAAGTACTACGGACACTATAATAGTTACATATTTTTAAAGTCAGGGTAAAATCACAGCATTTTCTCTCTTTATACAGTGGGACCTTGATATATTCATGCTCTATAAATATATAACCTTTTTCTTCAGCTTGCATCAACGGCTCTACAGTTTCCCAATAAAACTCTTTTTCATTAGAACATTTAACTCAACTAGGAAAATGAATATAAATACACATAAATCCTAAAAAAAAAAAAAAAGGGAGTAAAGAGATACCTATTCACACACTTGAAAAAGAAGATCATCTTTTAAAAACTCCTTCCTTAAAATAAAAATAAAGAAAAAAAAAAAAGACAACACCCTCGAAGGAAACCTAATCAGACCCAAACAGCAAATTATCTTATCTCAAGCACTTCTATATATTACTTTTCTTCAGAGAAAATAGACACCTTTCCTGGTATATGACATTATTATCTTCATTATACACTATAGATTCGGAATCGTTTATATTTATACAATATAAGAAAGCCACCAAAATGATAAAAACTATCAACAGAAAGAGAACGTGAATATAAAATACATATAATTTTTGTTCTTTTTGCCATGACAGAATTATTATGAGCACTAATTTTACAAAGTAAGCATAAAAGTTACCTACTCAATAAGCTGAAAAGCAAAAAAAAATTTTTTTGCAAAGGAAAACTCACATTGCAGGAAAATTTTCAATTTATTTCCACTTAAGTTATATCACTCCTGTAACTCCCAAGATATTTTATTGATTTTTAAGTCCATTAAACTACATGCTTATTTCTCCTTTTATTATTTCAAGCAAATTTATACAGACTTATAATTATAGGGACTTATTTGGAACACCTTGGCACACTTATAATCAAAACTTGCTGTTCAAAAGAATGCTGTAGAGTACTATAAAGTCTCATTTAACACCATTCTCCGCCCCTCCTTTTTTTTCTTTAATTCTTATTAAGGAAAGCTGTTAAAATACTATACCTTTGTACTTATTCAGTAAGCCAGTTTTAGCAGTTGCTGTTTCACAGTGTAAAGACTGAAGGGAAGAATTTATATGACATACTATACCTTTTATTTCCAGCAGATGAAATGCGTATGTTTGACTGTTCTGTGACATCACCACCATGCTCCATAGAAGGCACATCCCCTCGTCTGTTCCCGTACATCCTTAAAAACACATTAGCTTATAGAGCTTGCTCCACGTACAGTGGACCTTCTTATCTCTTTGGTGTTTTTACATTTGATATTGGAAATGTTAAAGGAAGAAAGAGTAATAATGAAGTTTTACTGCAAACACATTTGAAAATTAATTTGAAGGAGATTTAATTCAAGTATGATTTGCTGGTTAATGAGAGAAACAGAGTTTAGATTCAATAGTCTTTAAAACAAACAGTTATTATAAATTATTCCAATATAACTTCTAGAAAATTTTAATTTAAAAACTCTGCATACACTAAGACTTTATCATTCATTTAATTCGAAGAATTAATCAGTACCTACTACATGCCAAGTACTATTTTCTCTAAGCACTGGGTATGTGAACATGGTCCTTGCCCTCATGAGGATTACAAACAAATTTCACAATGAGATCTCTTTTTTAAACAAAATTCATAGATTCTGGAAATAATTTCACTGCATATACAAACCTTTTTAACTTAAAAATATAGCAGCTGTCTTACCATTAAATTAAATCAAATGTGGCAAGGCACAACATTTGCTAACACTATAAATCACATGAAAGAATAAATATTAGCAACAGATGAAGGGAAAACATAAACAGTCTGATACATTGGCAAAAAATGATCACTTTACTCACAAGGTCATGGACAACAAAAAAAAAAAAACAGAATTTTTTTTTTTTAGAAATCCTTTTCAGAAGATAATCTTAAAATTTTTTCAATTAATCTTTTTTTTTCCACTTGGCAAACATTGATTTATTTAGCTTAATTCTTCATACCAGAGAAACCAACATAACTTTTCATACCAACATTTATCAGCATCCATGAAAATCAGCATTTCACAAGTCATATTTCTTCATGTGGCTATTAACAAACTATATTTTCTCTCAAAAGGACTATTAGAAATATGGTGTTAAAGTATTATTCAATATTTTAGGTGAATTTCATTTTCACATTAAGAAAAATGGCAATTTTTAGAAGAAAAACTTCTCATTCTCCACAGAGCTAGCACAGAAGTCTTTCTTCACTTGTGTCCATCACACAAGCCACTGTCCATATTATCTGTGGAGAAAAGACTATCCAAAATTGTGACCTTCATCATACCTAACCTGGTATGACACATAAATAGCTTCAATTTTTTATCCATGTCTAAAACAACAGAACCCTCCACAAGCCCTTTCAAAAAGGAATGTCAACTTATTTCAATTTATCAAAACAGAGCTGGTTTTATACCTAAAACCTACATGCTCAAATCTCTGTTTTAAACTGACATATCATGAAGAATTTGAGAGGTAGGGCAGGGGGTCGTGGGGGGTGGGGTGGGGAAATGAAACAAGATGGGATCAGGAAGGAGACAAACCATAACAGACTCCTAAATTCACGAAACAAACTGAGGGTTGCTGGGGAGTAGGGGGGTAGGGATAGGGTGGCTAGGGTAAGGACATTGGGGAGGATATGTGCTATGGTAAGTGCTGTGAAATGTGTAAGCCTGATGATTCACAGACATGTACCCCTGGGGCAAATAATACATTATAGGTTAATAAAAAAATAAACTGACATATCAGTTTAGCATCTCTCATTCCCTATTTCTACCACTTAAAGAATTGATAAACATAAACTCAAATTCAAATTTGTAATTAATAATGCCAAGCAACCAGATTTAGTTATACTTATCTATATTAAATATGCATGAGCAGGGAAGAATTAACAGCACAGGACGAAAATTGCCTATCCTCAGAAATATCTATTAGGAAGGCGGGCCCTTGGCTGGCACCTGGGAACATAGATTTTGGGGGGAGTCCTACCATTCTCAGGACTGATAAAGAGTGGTTCACTGTACCTAAACTATTTATACAAACAAGATACTTTTTGCTGAACATCTGCTTTCCTTAAAGAAGTTCAGAATTTTCATATATCCTTGAAAAAGGGTGCCTATGTGATGAGCCCCCAATAAAAACATTGGGCAATGACTCTCTAATGACCTTTCCCGGTAGACAACATTACACCCATGTTATCATAATTCAATGCTGGAGGAATTAGGCATGTCCTGTGTGATTCCACTAGGACAGAACTCTTGGAAACTTGTGCCTGTTTGCCTTCAGATTTTGTCCAAGCCCCTTTTTCCTTTGCTGATTTTACTTTGTATCCTTTCCCTGTAATAAGTCATACCCATGAATATAACTGTATAAGGAAGTCTTGTGAGTCCTTCTGATGAATCACCGAATCTGGGGGTGGTCTCCCATGGCCCAACAGACAAAAGTAAATGTGTTGATGTGGTAAAGTGGTGCCTCTCAACAAATTAGAGAAACTTAAAGTTACAAATTTTTAAAAACATATCTTGTGATTAAACCAGAACTAAAGGCTACTTATTATATACAAAAATTTTTCTAAAATTTATCCAAGAGTTTGTGACTTTCTGCATTTTCAGTTAAGTTTTCTAAAAGCAACATTTAGATTTGTGATTCTAGCTTATCTTTATCCAGTTGTATCCAAAGTATGATATATCCAAAGCATCTGTATTAAAAAATGTTTTATAGGTTCTTCAGTATATATAGCTATCTTAATAAAGTATGCACCATAAACACAAAAGGTCATTTTCAAAGTACATTCTAAATTAATTTAAGAAATTATTTTTGTGTAAAGTCCAGGTCTCGTTGTTAAATTCTATAGTAAAATTATAAGACTTCCTAATGAACCACCATAGGGAATATAGCTTAAGGTGTATCTTTTCACATAAAAAAAAAAAATTCATTACCAAAACTATAAAAGTCCCCTTTTGTCACTGATAAAAATCAAAATCTTGTCACGATAAAACCAAGACTAGAGAAATGTTTAAGAGGCCAAAGAAAAGCAGAGATATACATTTCACTAAAAAGGATAAAATAAAATCTTAAGGCATCCTATTTAATTTTATGGAATGACTCATGATATGACTATGCTTATTTTGTTAAATCAATGAAAAATTACTATTTGCAGAGATTCCATAAATATTTTTTAAATTTACTACTATATTAAAAACAAAAACAAAAAAACTAGAAGAGAAACCAATAAGCTGTGAAGCCAAATTATAGGATGGCAAGTAAGCTACCTTATTTCCTATTAAAATATCCCCATAATTATTATGGGATTTCCTTCATTTATTGAACTTTTTTTCATATTTCTAATAAATTTAGCATTCAATCACTATTAACTACCCCTATGAGTTCTTTAACAGCTATTATGGTGGTCTTGTAATTTATTTTAGAAACCTTTATTGAGGGGCACCTGGGTGGCTCAGTTAAGTGCCCAACTCTTGATTTCAGCTCAGGTCATGATCTCTAGGTCGTGAGACTGAGTCCCGCAGTGGGTTCCGTGTGGGTGTGGAGCCTGCTTAAGATTCTCCCTGTCCCTCTGCCCCTCCCCCGGCCCCCACACACACTGTTTGCTCTGTCTCTAGGGAAGGGAAGAGGAGGGAAGGGGAGGGGGGGAGGGGAGTGGAGGGAAGGGGAAAAAAAAGAAAGAAAAGAAAAGAAAAGAAAAGAAAAGAAGCCTTTACTGAGACAATGAAGTTCTCCAGGAAGACAGGAATTGGTGAGAGCCAACAGTGTTTTCACCATTTCTATCTCTTCTCTTCAATCCTCTCAACATTAAGGAAGACCAATGAATAGTAATAGCCAAAAGTAATGAACTCAACTAAATGTCTCAGAACAACCTGATTCTAATGAAAGTCCAAGAGTTCAATTTGGGTCCAGTTTGTCCCTGAGAAGGGACAGTTTGTCCCTGAGAAGTCTTTTCTGTTTAGTTATAGCTTTAAAGCCAGTACCAGATTAAAACTATCCCTGAGACCCAGAACCAATCTATCTAAATATTCTATGGCTTTAAATCCATAGATTGATTTACCACACCTCAATCCACTGATTTTGTCAGAAAGAGACAACCTCAAAAAAGAATTTGCTTTCTTTGACAAATCAAATCAGATTTAACTGAAGAAATAAAATAATAGTAAATGGTTTCATCATCCTACTATCAAAAAAAAAAGTTTAACAAGTATGTTAAATGGAAAAAGCTTGTTCCTTATCTCTATTTCCCAGAAGACATGGGTCAATAACTTTAATTAGGTTCAAACCTCAATGCCCAAAGAAACCAGGTATAGGCTAGAGGCCAAGTTTATTCTAAAAATTAATGCATGTCTACCTTCCAAAAAAAAAATTACTCTCTTACAGAAGCAAATTCTCTAAAAGCATAGGTTTTTCCAGCTAATTTAAACATAAATGAACAACTTCCTAAGTGATAATGAATAACTTATCTTTTTTCCTTAACAAACCACAGAATCAAACTACTTCAGGAATAAATTTGCAGTGTTTATGCTATCAAGCATAACGCATCATAAAAATAAAATATTTACCATCTATTGGTCCTAGATTCATACAGCTCACAGCAAGGAAGAAATAAATTTCTCCTTACTTAAAAAAAATTATTTAATTCATAAAATGGCTACATCACCTTGTTTTCATATCAAGAACTTCTCTAATGTGAATGAATTCTGCTATTAGAGGTACTCTCCTAAATGTTAAAAGAAAAATACTGAGCTGTTAACAGTGGGTTACCATTTTTCTCACTGTTTTCAGTTGTTTCACAATTTTATTTGCTTTAATTCAGTAACAGTGTTTTTCTAATGTCAAGGCCATCTTTAAAATGGAGAAAAAAGTTAGTATTAAAGAGGCCCTTCCAGAAATAAATGAAAATTACTATGTATTAGGAAAAAATATAGTATTAAATAACTCGTTTTAATAAGCCATTTCTCCTCATGTACATTTTATATATTAAGCATGCACATTTCTTAGAATGTCCCAAAGGAAGTAAGCATGTACTCATCTATATGACTAACATACAGATTCTAATTTCAGATGGAATGTTATTTCAGAATTTTATTAAAAAACTATTAAGATTACAAACTAACAAATATCAAGAGTTAAATAGAATGGAAGTGCTAACTGCATTAATCACATAAAAACTTTTAAAAAGCATTTTTAAAGCTAAAACTTTCTTTTACTTATTAACGTTGGTTATAAAGTAAACACAATAAAGTGATATATTAACTTCTACAGGTCAAGTTAATAAATAATAAAGACTAGGATGACCACATTTAAAAAGAGCCTACAAATTTCAAAGTACTATGAAATACAACATTACCTTCAATTTCTAAAAGCTCCTCAAACATAAGTTTTAGTCAAATTGTAAATATTTATAAATAAATAACACATAAACACACACGCATACACAAAGAATGCAAGTGTCAACCAAAATGCTAACTACCTTGTTAATTATTTAAAAACACTGGCCAGTGATTAAAGGTAAGTTCAGAAGTGTAATATCATTCCTGGGCTTTAGCTTTCCCATATCTAAAGTGGGTAAAATAGTTCATTAATAAATACCTTATCATACATGAAATTGTTTATGGGGTAATTGGAAAAAAAGTGAGACCAAAAATATAAAACTCAAAAATTGTTTAAAATTAAAACTGAATTCATCACCTGCTGACTTTTAGAAGAAAAAAAGAGAAACTTACAAAAATAAAGGAAAATTAATTTTGTAATCCTCATAATCAGTTATAATTATTCTTTGTCAAGAACTTCAGGTTAAGATTACAATATATCACGAATAAATGCTTAGACAAAAAACAAGAAAGAGCATTACATAATGATAAAGGGATTAATCCATTGAGAGGAGATTAACAATTATAAATATCTATGCAGCCAACATAGGATCACCTAAGTTCATAAAGCAAATATTAACAAACATAAAGAGAGAAATTGACAGTTATATAGTGATCGTAGAGGATTTTAACACCCCACTTACATCAATGGATATCATCCAGACAGAAAATCAGTAAGAAAACAGTGGCTTTGAATGACACATTATACCAGATGTATTTAACAGATATATAAAGAACATTCCATCCAAACAAAGCAGAATACACATTCTTTTCAAGTGCACATGAAACATTCCACAGGACAGATCACATGCTAGGCCACAAAATAAGTAAGAATGAATTTAAGAAGCCTGAAATCCTATCAAGCATCTTTTCCAGCCACAACAGTATGAAACTAGTTCATAGTTCAACAACATAGTTGTTCAACAACATAGTTCAAACTAGTTCAACAGTATGAAACCAATTACAAAGGGAAAAAAAAAAAAAGAGAAAGCAAGTAAACAAACACAAAAAATGTGGAGGCTAAACAATATTCTACCAAGCAATAGGTCAATGAAGAAATGAGAGAAAATCCAAAACACATGGAGAAATATGAAATGGAGAACACAACAGTCCAAAATCTCTGGGACACAATGTAAGTTCTAAGAGCATTTCACAGGCCTATCTCTAGAAATAAGAAAAAAAACTCCAACAATCTAATCTTATATCTAAAGGAACTAGAAAAATAACAAATGAAACCCAAAGTCTGCAGAAAGAAAAATATAACAAAGATCAGAGCAGAAATAAATGAAATGGAGACTGAAAAAAAAACCAATAGAAAGGATCAATAAACAAAACAAAATTAATAAACCTTTAGCCAGACTCATCAAGAAAAAAAGAGGAAGGACTTAAATAAATAGGTAAATTCAGAAATTAAAGAGAAGTAACAACTGACACCACAAACATACAGAGGATTTTAAGAGACTACTATGAAAAATTATATGCCAACGAATTGGGAAAACCTAGAAGAAATGGATAAATTCCCAGAATCATATAATCTTTCAAAACTGACTCAGGAAGACACAGAAAATCTGAACGGACTGATTACTAATAACGAAACTGAACTGCAATAAAAAAGTTCCAACAGAAGTCTCAGACAAGATAGCTTTCCAGGTGAATTCTACCAAATATTTAAAGAAGAGTTAATACCCATCCTTCTCAAATTATTCCAAAAAAATAGAAGAGGAAGGAAAAGTTCCAAACTCTCTCAGTGAGGCCAGGATTACCCTGATGACCAAAACATAACAAAGACACTACAAAAAAGAAAAAGAAAAAAAAAAAAATCACCCACAAACCTACAGGCCAAAATACCTGAAAAACATAGATGCAAAAATCCTCAACAAAATATCAGAAAACCAAATTCAATAATACAGTAAGAATCATTCATTACAATCAACTGGGATTTAGTCTAGGAATGCAAGGATGGTTCAATATATGCAAAATAATCAACGTGATACATCACATTAACAAAATGAAGGACAAAAACCATATGATCACCTCAACAGATTCAGAAAAAGCATGTGACAAAATACAACATCCACTTATGATAAAACTCTTAAAGCAAGTTCAGAGGGATTATACCTCATCTAATTAAAAGGCCATATATGAAAAACACACAACATCATACTCCATAGTGAAAAACTGAAAGCTTTTCCTCTAAGATCAGGAATAAGACAAGGATGTCCACCCTTGGCACTTTTATTCAACACTGCACTGGAAGTAGAAGTCATAACAATCAGACAAGAAAAAGAAATAAAAAAGCATCCAAACTGGTAAGGAAGAAATAAAACACTATTTGCAGATGACACAAAACTACATACAGGAAGTCCTAAAGATTCCACCAAAAAACTATTAAGAACTATTAAGAACTAGAAAATTAATATACTGGCTGGCTCAGTTAAGCATCTGCCTTTAGCTCAGGTCATGATCCTAGGGTAGTGGCATCCAGCCCCAAGTCAGGCTCCGTAATCAGCAGGGGGTTTGCTTTTCTCTCTCCCACTCCCACTCCCCCTGCTTGTGTGCTCTCTGCCAAATAAATAAAATCTTTTTAAAAAAGAAAATTTGGGATGCCTAAGTGGCTCAGTCAGTTAAGTGTCTGCCTTCGGCTCAGGTCACAATCCCAGGGTCCTGGGATCGAGTCCCACATCGAACTCCATGCTCAGTGGAGAACCTGCTTCTCCCTCTGCCTGCCACTCCCCCTACTTGTGCACGCGCGCTCTCTCTCTGGCAAATGAATAAATAAAATCTTTAAAAAAAAAAGAAAAAAGAATATACAGAAATCTGCTGCATTTCTATATACCAATAATGAAGTAGCAGAGAGAAAAAAAAATTTTTTAATCCCATTCATAATGGCATCAAAAATGAAAAAAAAAAAAATCCTAGGAATAAATTTAACCAAGAAGTTTCACCTTAGTTAACGATAAGACTCTGATGAAAGAAAGTGAAGGTGAAAAAAATAATATTGTTAAAAATGTCCCAACTGCCCACAGCAATCTACGAATTCAATGCAATTCCTATCAAAATACCAAAAGCATTTATCACAGAATTTAAACAAATAATCCTAAAATTGTACTGAACCACAAAAGACCCTGAATAGTCAAAGCAATCTTGAGAAAGAACAAAGCTAGAAGCATTCCAATCCAAATCTCAATATAGTACTATAAAGCTATAGTAACCAAAACAGTATGGTGGGGTCACCTGGGTGGCTCAGTTGGTTAAGCGTCTGCCTTCGGCTCAGGTCATGATCCCAGGGTCCTGGGATCGAGCCCTGCATCGGGCTCCCTGCTTGGTGGGAAGCCTGCTACTCCCTCTCCCACTCCCCCTGCTTGTGTTCCCTCTCTCGCTGTGTCTCTCTCTGTCAAATAAATAAAATCTTCATAAAAAAAAAAAGGCAGTATGGTGCTGGCACAAAAATAGACATATGGATCAATGAAACTGAACAGAGACCCCAGAAATAAACCCACACTTTACACAGTCAATTAATCTATAACAAAGGAGGCAAGAATATACAATGGGGAAAAAAACATTTCTTCCATAAATGGTGCTGGCATAACTGGACAGCTACATGTAAAAAAATAAAACTGAACCACTTTCTTACACCATACCCAAAAATAAACTCAAAATGGACTAAAGACCTAAACATGAGACCTGAAACCATAAAACTTCTAAGAGGAAACAAAGCAGTCTCTTGGACATTAGCCTTAGCAACATATTTTTGGATATGTCTCCTGAAGTAAGGGAAAAAACTATCAGGACCACATCGAAATAAACTTTTTTTTTTTTTTTTTAAGATTTTATTTACTTGAGAGAGAGAAAGAGAGAGAGATCACAAGCAGGCAGAGAAGCAGGCAGAGAGAGAGGGGGAAGCAGGCTCCCCACAGAGCAGAGAGCCTGATGTGGGCCTTGATTCCAGGACCCTGAGATCATGACCTGAGCCAAAGGCAGAGGCCTAACCCACTGAGCCACCCAGGCACTCCAAAATAAAATGCTTTTGTACAAAAAGGAAACCATCAACAAAACAAAAAGCAACCTACTGGAGATTCTTGCAAATGATTCATCCAATAAGGGGTTAATTTCCAGAACACATCAAGAACTCATAAAATTCAAACCAAAAAGCAGATAATCTGATTAGGAAACAAGTAGAAGACCTGAGTAGTCAATTTTTTGAAAGAGACATACAAATGGCCAACAGACACATGAAAAGATGCTCAACATCACTAACAATCAAGGAAATGCAAATGAAAACCACAGTGATATCACATCATATCACTGAGAATGGCTATTATCAAAAAGACAAGAAATAATAAGTGCTAGTTAGGATGTGGAGAAAAGGGAACTCCCATACAATGTGGTGGGAATGTAAACTGGTACAGCCGCTATGGAAAACAGTATGGAGATGGCTCAAAATATTAAATATAGAATACCATATGATCCTGTAATTCCACTACTGCATATTTAATCAAAGAAAATGAAAACCCTAATTTGAAAAGATACCTGCACCTCTATGTTTATTGCAATATTACTTAAAATAACCAAGCAACCCAAGCGTTCATCCATAAATGAATGGATAAAAAAGATGTGGTATAGATATAAAATGGAATATTAGCCATAAAAAAGAATGAGATCTTGCCATTTCCAACAAAATGGATGGACCCTGGGGGTACTATGCCAAGTGAAAATAAGTCAGTCAGGGAAAGAAAAATATCATATGATTTCACTCATATGTGAAATCTAAAAAATAAAACAAATGAGCAAACAAACAACAAAAAACAGAAACAGACTCATAAGTACAGACAACACTCTTGTTGCCAGAGGGTAGGGGCATGGGCAGAAAGGGCTAAATAGATGAAAGGAATTAAGAGACATAAACATCCAGTAAAAAATAAGCCACAGAGATGAAAAATACAAAATAGGGAATACAGACATATTATTATAATAATGTATGGTGAGAAATGATAACTACATATATTGTGGTGAACACTGCATAATGATAAAACTGATTAATCCCTATGTGTGCACCTAAAACTAATATAACACTGCATATCGACTACACTTAATAAAAAATTTTTTTAAAAAGAATGGTTAGAGCAAGAGGCCAAATGCAGTTATACATTTCTGTAGTCTCAAAAATTTTACTAATAAGTCATTTTTCTTATCAACTACTCTGCCTCCTAAATAAAAACTACTAAATGACAGATGTGAATTTGTTTTGTTTTTTTTTTGCTGGAATTAAGGAATCTACAAATCTGAAATACAGAAATTCAATTTTAACCTCACACCTTAGAGACATATGTGAAAAATCTTACATCTAGAGATGTAACAAAATGGAACAACAAAATGGAAGTATTACATAATAATAATATTACATAATATTACATAATAATGATTTAAATTTGAAGAAATATTTCTAAACATTGTAAAACATGTAACAGGAATTATTCTCACTCATCCTCATGTTTAACCTATTCTTAAAATACTACTTGAAGAAGATTATATAAAAAGAGTTCCTTTCATTTACGGAATATATAAAAAATAAGATAGTTCTCAAATAATTAGGCTGAAATTCATTTGTTCAAGTATAAAATTATAATTACAAAAATAGAGTAAACATATTTTAAAAGCAATCATAATAAGTTTCTTGAAATTCCAAGCTTAAAAGACAGCATTACATTACATTTTAAAGATAAACAGACACCATAAAGAAAAAAATGTTTTCACGTACAAAGAAGGCAGAACCAAGAGTCCAAGACTACCTGCAGTTTCCCGATTGAGAGCTCTTTTAGTTTAGGCGGCCTTTCACTACCTTCAGGTATAAACATTTTAAAATATAAAACATCGTAGGATTTAGACTATTTTCTGAAGTACAAACAATTAGATTCAGATCAGATAGAAAAGACAAGTAGCACTGCAAAATTCTAGTCCTTCACTCACATCACTTATTATTAAAAACACTGGGTGAGCAGGCCATAATAGCTACAGAATAAAGAGCAGAAGACAACAAAGTGTAAAGGTTTTGTATTATAATTAATAACTAGAATATTGAATGTACAACATTATGTCTCAGAAATTTTCTAAAATATTTAAATGGTAATCTATTTGGACTAAAAAAAACAGGTCCCATAAACTCTTTAAAATTTAGATTACACCCTTTCAAGTTAACAAGTCACTGACAAATATGGAACCCTGCCATATTTCTATCTCCAAAAGTTTATGAAAATAGAGCAAATTTTAAGTATTAAGATAAATGACTTAATAAAATAAAATCCCACTGTAGCAGTTAAAAAATTACAAGTAGTGTCCCCAAAACAATCATCCCAAAGAACTGAAAGGCATCTGAAAATCTGATAGTAAAAATCTGGTATCATTTCACTTAAGTAAATGTTTAATAAGGGACTTAAAAACAGTGAAGTATATTGATAGAAGTACTGAGAGCATACGAACATTAAAGGAATAAGCTGTATTTGATCTCTTTTAAAATGTCCTTTTTATCTATATTTTAACACCTGAATCTGGGATTGCTATCAACCTGGTTTTAAAGTTTTTCAAGTTATTGCAAAGAGGAGTTCTTTTTTCTCCTGTCATTCATATAGGGGCACTAGGAATCTGAGACAACCCTGAATTCTCATCTCAAGGTTTTTTGTTGTTTTTGTTTTTTGTTTTTTTTTTCCCCAAATACTTTTATTTTATTTTTTCAGTGTTACAAGATTCATTGTTTATGTACCACACCCAGTGCTCCATGCAATACATGCCCTCCTCAATACCCACCACCAGGCTCGCCCATCCCGCCACCCCCTCCCCTCCAAAACTCTCAGTCCCTTGTTCTGAGTTCACAGTCTCTCATCTCAAGGTTTTTTAAACAATAGTGGCAACATGAATTCAGACTGCAAACCTGAATCAGTACTGGCTTACACTTCAAAATCTCAGAGAAGGGTTTTGTTTTGTTTTGTTTTTTAATCCCTCCATTCAGTGCCAAGGTTGAAACATGGACGTTTCCTTTCTGTCCCCTTCCGTGAAAAAGTTTATTTCCTATTTAATTTTACATGAAGGTTGTAGCTTTTCAGTGTCCCAGCTTTATTATGAGGTCCCTTTTCCCCTCATCTTGGGGGGTTTTATTTGTTCTTTCAGCGGCACATAAAAAATAATGCTACAACTTCAAACTGACAGCATATTAAAATTAACCAAATATGTAGATAAATGAAACTGCTTCTCCCTAACATAATCATAAGCAAATAAAGAAAATAAAAATGAAGTTATAAATACCTGTCATTTGTATATACTCTCAAAAGTCTTCTATCAAAATCACTTTCATATCTAAACCTCTCGTCCATTTCTTCATTTACTTCAGGATCTTGATCGGGTCTGTAATACTGTCTATCAAAAACACGATCCTCATTAAACCTGTGAAATCTTCTATCTGGAATGTCAGCTTTGTTGGCAAACCTTTGAGGTTTTTTATTGGAAATGCCCACTTCTTCATTAGTTTTTTTAATGATTCTTCTATTCCTTAATTCAATTTCATCATCTAGTTGTCGGTATCTGTCCTCCTCTACTCTTCTTTGGTTTAGAAGCTCTTCATATGCCTCTGAAGGAGTTAATAAGGCATTTCTTCTAGGACTCGCTGAATTTTCACAAGATGTTTGTATTTGTGAAGGTAAATCAGGCTTAACCTGACTAATAGGTTTTTTATTTCTTTGATTCTTGTGCTGGTTAATTAAAAAAGAAAACAAGAAACAGATCTTAATACGATGCTATTTCTTATATTACACCCTCATATGATGCTTAGTCTATTTATCATCTCAATTCCAAGGCCTAATCACCCAAAAGAAATAGCTTATCTTTAGAAAAAAAAACTTCAAGGAAATGTTATCCTTCAAAACCTAATAAAATCTAACAAGCAACAGTGGTACGCGTTAAGTAGATACAAAAAGGGGACAAACTAAATGCAAATTCCTATTCCAGGAGATAAATATTTTTTTGGCAGGTAATACTGCTTCATAGTATCTCAAATTAAATTCTTAATACAAACAATATAGAAAGTGGTCAATTTTTTGGCCCTATTAACATCAATCATTCTTAAATTTGGAAAAAAATATATAGCTAGAAATTGTCAGCATTTTAAAAATCACTTAAAAGTAAAAACTAGGGGCGTCTGGGTGGCTCAGTACCTTAAGCGTCCAACTCTCAATTTTGGTTCAGGTCAAGATCTCAGGGTCATGAGACAGAGCTCTGTGGCAGGCTCCATCCATGTTGAGCATGGAGTCTGCCTATGATTCTCACTCTCCCTCTCTCCCTTCCCTGGCCCCCTCCCCTGCCTGCTGGCACTCTCAAAAAAAAATTTTTTTTTAATAAAAAGTAAACACTAAACATCACTTAAAGCCAATCTCTAAAATTAAATCACCCCCATGAAGTTAAAAAGTAGGGTAAGTTCTTCAATATGTGATAAAACCATTACTAAAACTAAATATTAAAATGCTCTGTGTTTAATTCAGTTTGGCTTAATCTTTAAAATATTTACATAAAAACCAAGTGAAATGTTCAACATTTAAAAATATTTTCAAATAAGTACAAAATGTTCAACCTCTGGTGTAAAAGATTTACTTTAAAAGCAAAACCTACCTCAGTACTACTCTTTTCTACCTGTTTGAACTTGTCAGTAGATTCTTCTTTACCCCTGAGAAATTGATTGTATTCTTTATTGCGTTCAAGTTTCAACCTTTCCTTAAAATAAAAACCAAAAGGTAATGTTAAAACTCCAACTTCAGGAAAAAGTACCTTTATGTTCAATCAAACTTATACAAAATAAGAGATGAGAATTTACCCAGAATCAAGCTTTATTAATAATTTCAAGGATAGAAGTAGTTGCACGGCACAAGACAAGAAAGGCAGGAAGAGGTCTGAAACAACCAATGCCCCAATTCCCCACATACTTTCTTGCCACATTAAAATAAGCATTACTACATGCTTAGGTCCAGGTTAATAAAGGAGATCTTTAACAGAAGGGAGCTGCTTCAACCAAAAGCATTCATAAATAAATCTGTCCTACTAGTAACTACATGACTGTGTTTGCCAGGAGACCTGTCATTACCATGTTTCCCAGGACATCTAACCAGGTCACCTTCCTTCTTTCTTTCTCAGAGACATCTCCTACCTCTATTCCCCCATCCCACTCCCAAAAGACCTATTGTTAATCATTTCTTTCCCAAGTATCAGGAAGGTTGATTATATAAAAACATAAAAAGGTAAAATTATCACAGACACTAAAATATTATAAATGTTCTGTTGAAACACATACTACATTAGGAAATGTTTTTAAGCCTTAATATCTCCACTGTCATTGAAACAGCACAATCTAAAAAAAAAAAAGAAATTAAAGATTATCTAGGTCATCTTTTGAAACTTATTATCTGTTTGTCTTATGTACTATGTCATGATCGCTGATTTAGCTTGGAAATTCAGTCCCTACAAGGGGTATGCAGTGCTTTATCACCACCACCTCTAAAGATTAAGTACATGTATTTGTAGAGAAACACATTCAAATAGCTCCAGACCTCACCTACATCAAAGCTCAGTATATTCTCATTCAGTCATCTCACTGATAACTGTGACACACAGCATGAACTTTATAGGTCAGAAACCAATGCTGAAAAACAAATTCTAAATATTCAATTAATTCACATGTTAAAGATATATTACATCATCATAAACATTATGTTCAGAAATTCTTTTAAAACAGCACAACTAGAGACTCCACAGATTTTTTTAAAAGACATATATTCAAGATTGGGAAATGATACAATCTGCTTGCATTTCAATCAGGAGTACGTTAATTATTTTGATACCTCATAAAATTATTACCCGCAATAACTACTCCTATCCACCTACCTTGGCAGACAGCCTCTCACCAATAGGAAGAGAAACTCCCAGGGTAGATGGATCTGTTTCACTCGTGGACAGAAAATTTTTCTGTATATATACACATTAAAAAAATGTATTACCTAATTGCCTTTATAAAATGTTTCACAAATGTGTCTTTACATTCTATTTTCTAAACTATACATTATTCAGGGCAAAAGAATGAAATGGAGATGAAGACAGAAAGTACAAAAGTAATTAGAACACAGAATTTTCTTCTAATCAAAAAGTCCCTGAAGAGGAGAATCAGGTCTTAATTTTATTTTGCAACATATATATTCCAGATGATTAAAAAGCATGGGAAAAAAGGAAACTCTTTCCCAATTTATATTTCTTTTCTAAGCACATATTCTTCCTTCTCAGTGCCCTACTAGTCTTTGGCAAATTTGAGGCAAATTCAAACTTCCTCACCAAGATCTGCATACATGCTACAATAATGTTTTTTACTAATTTTCCTGCAATAATTTATGAGGGGATATCCACTCAAATGCCAAAAGATATAAACTATGGACACGGTTTCCGTATATGTACGTCCATCCTTGTTCACTAAAGATTTAGATAATGCAGTGTAGTAGACAGAGCATCAGACCAGGAGTTAAAAGACCTGGGGCTCCAGGACTAGCCCAACACTTCTCAGTTCTAGAACAATGAGCAAGTTGCTTAACCTCCCTGACCTAGTCTTCTTACGTAAAATGAGAATGGTGTGTGCTCTGACTACCTACCAAAGCTGGTATAAGGATCAAAGAAGATTAAAAATGTAAAATATCTTTGAATACTATAAAGCAAACACAGGGATGAGTAAAAAACATACATGATTCCCAACTTCTGGTACTGCTTGGTAGTCATATAATCTGGAAATTACTTAATGTCTCTGACTCAACTTCTTTGTCTGTGAGGAAGGGATAATGCCATCTAAATCACTAGGTTATGAGGATAAAATGAATTGATACTTGTTAAGCTGTATACTCCCATGCCTTTTATTTATTCATTAAATAAGCAATTATTGACTACCTAAAACTTTCCAGTTACTTTTTTTGGTGGTAGGGAGACATAAATAAGACTACATCAACATGGACGGGACTGGAAGAGGTTATGCTGAGTGAAATAAGTCAAGCAGAGAGAGTCAATTATCATATGGTTTCACTTACATGTAGAGCATAAGGAAAAACATGGAGGACATTGGGAGAAGGAAAGGAAGGGTGAATTGTGGGAAATCGGAGGGGGAGATGAAACATGAGAGACTATGGACTCTAAGAAACAAACTGAGGGTTTTGGAGGGGAGGAGGGTGAGGGGTTGGGTGAGCCCAGTGGTGAGTATTGAGGAGGGCACGTATTGCATGGAGCACTGGGTATGGTGCATGAACAATGAATCTTGGAACACTGAAAAAATTAAATTAAATTTTGAAAAAATTAAATAAAAAAATAAAATAAAAAAGACTATGTAAGAAACTTATAATTCACCTGAGGAAACAAACATGTAAACAAATAACTACAATATAATGTACCAACTGCTACAATATAATTATATTCAAAACATTTGGGAGCAGAGTGATTAATAAAACTAAATGATTAATAAGGTTTCATTGAGGGGTGTCTGGGTGGCACCATCAGTTAAGCATCTACAGGTCATTATCTCAGGGTTTTGAGATCAAGCCCTGTGTCGGGTCCATGCTCAGTGGAGTCAGCTGGAGATTCTTTCTCTCTCTCCCTCTGCCCTTCCCACTCGTGCTTTCTCTCTCTCTAAGTAAATAAATCTTTTTAAAAAATTAAAATAAAAACATAAGATCTCATTGAATCTGAATTTACAAATAAGTCGTGCTACAAAAGCTAATTTGAAAGCTGGTTGTAAGGAACTCTAAACTTATTTGTCAAGGGAAAAAATAGGATACCTGACTAGATCCCCGAGTCAGCTTAGCCCTTGTATATAAAGTACACTATAAACCTAGCCATTTTGTAGAATTACACATGTACAAAAAAACACATTTAGGGTTTCAGCACTGGAAAGACAAAGATACAGGATCCTCACTCCTTCGCTGGGCAATTCACACTCCCAACACAGGCCCAGAATGATGTTTGAAATGTTCAATAAATGAAAAAAGATACATAATAAGGACAGTATAGTGAGTTATTTAAAAAGCTAAATTTTAGACATCGTCTCATTCATTCAATAAATACTGAATGCCTACTGCCCCAAAATGTTTGATATATCTGAGCTTCATCAGTGAAGAAAACAAAGATCCCTGCCTTCCTGAAGCTTACATTCAAGCACGGGAAACTGACAAGAAATAATAAACATAATGAAGAGTATGGTATGTTAGAAGGTGATAAGTGCTATGACAAAATTAAGAGAACAGGCTACAAGCAGTTCAGGCTTCTAGAGGATGGGAGTGGGAAAAATAGAAATCTAGAGTTCCCTTTTGGACATGTTCAACATGAAATACCCATTAGATTTCTAAGATAGGTAGCCAAATGGAAAGGTGGGAGGTTTAAGAGAAAAGTCTGGGCTGTAAATATATACTTACTAATTCAATTTAAAAATTGTTCTTCTGAGAATATGTTTTCCCTGCACTTTTAAATGGTCAAGTGTCTTCTATTCTAAAAACTGGAAAGATGGCAGTTGTTTAATGGTTCTTTTTGGCAAAATCAAAGGATTTAATTTTTTTTATTTGAAATATCCATGCAATCCAAAAGTCAGGAAGCCACAGAAAAAAATCTAGAAAGAATAGGACTTCCTAGGGATCGAGGAAGCTAGTGCAGCAACCTACCCAAACCCTATGTAATTTTCTTTTTCCCGTGCTTTCCTTTCTATGCCCACTTTCTCAGACGTCAACCAAAATTTGTCTCCTGCATATTAAGGGACTACTGCTCCTCTACCACAACCATATTCTTGATAACCCAACACCAAAAACTCCTTCATATCCATCTGAATTTAAAGATTTCTACTCCTTGATCTTTTTCTCTTTCATAAAGGCAATTTATTCCTATGCCTCCTACCACCATTCTTTTTTAAAATCTTCTATGAAGTAATATAATATCCACAAGTGAAAATGGTAAACAGAGGAAAACCCCACCCAATGAGGAGCGGTGGGAGACGGGGAGAATATTGAGGTACAAGGCCAGGGAGGTGGGCTGGAACATGAAAGACTTCACATGCTATGCTAAGGAGTATGCATTTTTATCCTTAAGGTCTGTGAGGAGACACTGAAGTATTTAAATTGGTAAGGGACAGGATCATTCTGGAAAGTAGTATGAAGAACAGACTGAAAATTGGTGGAAGCAGAAGCTAAAAATCTGTAGCAGTAATTTAAAGTAAATAGTAAGATAAGAATCTCTAATATGCAGTACTAACAGTCCTAAAACAGTTATCAAGGTCTTCACAGGCTGCTTACAGAGATATAATATTTCACACATATCAAATTAAAAATCTAATCTAGGAGCACTGGGCTGGCTCATTCTATAGAGCATGCAACTCTTAATCTCAGGGTCGAGTTGAAGCTCCATGTTGGGCGTGGAGCCTACTTAAAATTAAATAAGTAAACAAATAAATAATAAAAATAATTAATAAAATTCCTTTTAAAAAAATCTAATCTATCCTATCCTATCTACCTACATCATGATTTTTACTACTCTCAAAAAGAATCTACTCTAACCTATTCAGACTGGTAAATCACATGTGCCTCATTCATACAAAGCTAAAGCCTACCATCCAAGTCCTTCATTCTATATTCTTCATCTGAAAAGCTTCCTCTCCTTGATTTGCCCTCTAGAATATCCATTTTCTACCTATCCTACAATGTCTTACAAAATAACCCCTTGAGGTCTTTCCTGATCATTATAGCCTTATTAGTTATTAGTTTTTAACCTGTATGAATGTTGTCTCTTCGACCAGATTCTAAGACACCTTGAAGACAGATTCTTCTTCATAAGTGCTTAAAAAGTGTTGGCTCAATGATGAATGAATGTGTGAGATTCATTTTAAAAAGTTCTGTAAAACTATAGTGTTTTTGCTTTCCAATATAAATTTACAAACACAATCTATGGGTTTGGGTGCAAAAATATTGAGTAATCCAAATCTTGACAATACACAGTTAAAAAAAATCTTAGAATATCCTGAGTATCTATTAATCTTAATGTGATTAGCAAAATTTGAAGAAAAAAACTGGCATGCTGAAAACAAATGGGCTTAAAATAGCTGTAGAATCTTTCTAAAAGATGCATAAGAAAGCAACAAAAAAAATGCAAAGCAGGAATCAAAAAGAATGCTTGATTTTATCAATGAAAAATTACAACATATAGACTGCCATCTTGGTAAAAGCAAGGATACAAATGCTATCATTCAAAAGTCTCAAAATCACAAATGAAGTTATTTTTCTTATTAGTTTCAGAGCAACATCATAAATGAAAATAATTGCAAGCTACTAGATCTAAAATAAATAAATAAATAAAAGAATATTTTGCAGGCAACCCTACCTTTCTTTTTGCTTGTGTAATACCCTAAAGTCAAGGGAAACAAACCATTGATAAAATGTATTCAAAGTTCTTTCTCTCCAAATGCAAATCAGAATAAATAATTATACACTTGGAACAAACATTACAAAGTATTAAAAAAAACTACAGAGTGTCTTGGGATGACTAGGAACATCATAACTGTTTAAAATAACGTGATAAGCTAAAAAGTAAATTGCATTTCAAAATTTACAAGAAATCTTTAGTTTAGCAATTACATAATTTAACCAAGCATACTTAAAACAAGGGTTCTGCTAAGTAAATAGATTAAATCATAAAGTAAAGACTTTGGAAGCTAAGTAAATATGTTAAATGAAGTTTTTGAAAGCCTGGCTGACAGGAAAATAAGTGGCAACTAGAATCCCATGTGTCATTTTAATACTTGGTCGTGGGGAGTAAAGGACTAGGGAATCATAATCGGGTTTTTTTAAACCATGATAATTCTACAGAAAACATGAACAACCAGAAGTTACAATCTCATTTAAAGTTAAAACCAACTACACCACTGCAAAGATTAAGAATGTTATTCCATGGCACCAGTTCTCAGCACCACTTTCTACCAATGTCATATATGTTCCTTAACTGTCGCTGTAATATCCTACTGTTAGATATCAGTGATAACCTAAAAATTAACACTTTTGACTAAAATCTTAGGAAAATAAATTTAGCAGATGAATTCTGAAGCATAAGATCCAGCTAACTAATAGATTACCTGAGTAAGATAACGTCTGTAATCTTGCCTCAATTCTTCTTTTAGTTTATGTTTCTTACGTTCATAATCTTCCCCAAGTGGTAAACTTAATCCATAATCAATTCCTAGAAAGAAAACGAGTAATATAGCTCATTTTCAAACCAATGTCAATTTCAATACCATCTGTTATCACCAAAGCACAGTAGGAAAGAACAGAATAATGTTTGATTCTGAGACCGTGATCAGGATAATAAATTGTTTATTTAAAATGTTTCAGCAGGTCATACATTCACACATATGGAAAATATCCCTCCTGCCCATGAAACGCAGTCACCCAGTTCTCCTGCCCAAAACAACCAACATTACCATTTCTTATATTTCCTTCCAGAGATTTTATGCATCTATAAACAGATACTTTTAAATTATTGTATGTGTGTGTGTCTGTGTATTTACTTCTTCTCCCTTTAAATAAATGATTCTGCACTGTTTGGCATCTGGCTTTATCAGAGTACAAAATTAAATAAAAGCTGATTACCTTTATTTCTTCACTTAATTCTACTGAAATGTCTATAAATACCTACAACAATTTTAAGGTCTGTTTTCCAGTCTGTGAAAATTAATAATGTGATTTTTTTTTTTTTACTATGAGAATATCTTTGTTATAACATGTTCAAGAAAAAATTATTAGGACTATGCATGGCTCAGGCTAAAATTTCCAAAAACTTTAAGTTAAGCCACCAATTCTGATTTCATATAAACGGATATTAATTTTTATTGTGGTAAAATATACATAACGTAAAATTTATCATTTTAACCGTTTTTAAGCATACAATTCAGTGGCATTAAGTATAGTCACAATGCTGTGCAAACATCACCACATACACAAAATTAAGGCCATTTCCAGAATTTTTTCATCATCCCAAACAGAAACTCCATAGAAGGATGTTAATTTTTTAAGAAAAACTTTAATTTTGAGTCACGTTTCCATATACAGAACTCAAAAATCAAATTACATTTTGGGGTGATGACAATAATGATGGCTGTACAACTTGTAAATATACTAAAAACCAGAGTTGTATAATTTCAATGGGGAAACTTTATGATATGTAAATTGTATCTCAGTAAAGCTGGTAAAATCAAATTATATACTTTCAAGAAGCACAGATATCAGATGAGTATTTAGATTTTTGAAGCTCCTCTCTTTTAGTCCTACTATATAATACCATAGTATAAAAAATTTATCATTTCTAAACAAAGTAATTTTCCTTAATTAGTTAGCTCCAAGGAATATAGATTAAATAATTCACTGTAGTTTATAAACTGATGTGGATATCACCATTTTTGTGTCTTATTCCCTCACAATGCAGCTAAATAATGGGACTTTTCATAAAAGTGTCATATAACTGCTTTATTACATCACTGAAATATTTCAGGGGGGAAAGGCCCAAGTGGTATAAATATAAATGTATGTCTGTTGATTTTTATGGAATACTAAATTCCACTTTCCACCATGAACACCATGGAATTCTCTTGATAAACACTTCTGGCCTACATAATCCTGATAATAGTGGGTAAAGTAGGCATCCTTAGGGATGCCTCTCACTCACACTCCCAACTCTCTCCCAAAAGAATTTAAAGTATCCCATATGCTTAGAATTTTAAATCATCCTAGAAGAGCATTCTTTCATCACATAGGAATCGAAACCTTATTTTTAAAGATATAGAATTTAAGCCTAAAGAGAGAAGTAGTTTTGATTCTCACATTCAGAATGGAGTATCACACATGGAACTAAATCATAAGGTCAATGAAGGTAAGGCCTTCATTTATTCAAAATTTATTCAATTTTATAATGCCTGGTATACAACCTATATCCAAAAAATGTTTACTGAATAAATGTATGAATGAATATATGAATGAATCCTTAAATAAGAGGAAAGAATGAGAGAAAGGGAAAAAGCAGACAATTTTTAATATTTCATTTCTGCTTTTAGGCAGTCGGATTGCATAGAGAAGAAGCATAATAACTAGTAAACAAAGTTACTTATCTCTGGTCACAATGGATACTCTATTGTATCAAGGAGAAAAAGAAAACAATGCTGCAAGGATGATGCCTCTTAACATGCCAGGCTTTCCTACTCAGGGAAGCAATAACTTACAGCTTTCTGAAAAGTCTTATCATTTTTTTAAGGTGGCTTTTTTTTTTAAGATTTTATTTATTTATTTGACAGAGAGAGAGAGATCACAAGTACGCAGAGAGAGAGGGGGAAGCAGGCTCCCTGTTGAGCAGAGAGCCCGATGTGGGGCTCGATCCCAGAACCCTGAGATCATGACCTGAGCCGAAGACAGAGGCTTTAACCCACTGAGCTACCCAGGTGTCCCTTTAAGGTGGTTTTTAATAGAGGTTTTCAATTTTGCTTGGTGGATTTATGTGGAATAATATAAATTAAAATGTGATTTTCATTTATAAATCACTATACTAAGTTCAATTTCATTTATCAAGAGTTTTTGCCTTTTACTATTGCCATAAACAGTATTTGTAATAATTGTCTTAAGAGACAAGGAAGAGGGGTGCCTGGGTGGCTCAGTGGGTTAAAGCCTCTGCCTTCAGCTCAGGTCATGATCCCAGGGTCCTGAGATCTAGCCCCGCATCGGGCTCTCTGCTCAGCAGGGAGCCTGCCTCCCCCCTCTCTCTCTGCCTGCCTCTGCCTACTTGTGATCCCTCTCCCCTCTGTCAAATAAATAAATAAAATCTTTAAAAAAAAAAAAAAAAGACAAGGAAGAATATATACTGATTGTCTTCTGAACTACTTTAAATTTTATTAAGTTTAAGGTTTAGTCAACATAAAATACTAACTTTTTAACTGTTATTTTTGTCATCAATACCAACATTTTACGGTGTTAGTGGTAGGTCAGAGAAATAAAATTAAGAACTATGTGGAACAAATTTAAGTATTCTGTTCCTTTTAAACGAGGCATGAACTATGGCATCTCAAATGACTTAATTAAAAAACATGGTCAGACTTACTTATTCAGAGCAGTTGTCTTATGATGGTTCTAGTGGGCAATGAAGCATTAGTGTCATCTTAGGGTCATTTGAAATGATGTCACTTTACCAAGTACATCAGTGACTCTAACACAGTTAACATTATGCTTCAGAACTGTATCAATTACAAGTATTAGTTTCTATAGTGGTTATGGGCTAAATAAACTGTTCAAAACTAAAGTATGCAATCTTTTAAAAATTAATTTACTTTCTAACATAGCACTCATAATAAACACTTTATAGAACAAATTACCATGGAACGCTTAGCTTTCTCTTTTATTATACTACCATGAAGTTACTACACAAAAATAATCAAAAGGCGAATTATACAAAATAATAATAGGACTTTCCATAAGCAGGTAACTTATATAAAGACACATGATTGCATTAATTGAGAACATTGTACTCAACTTTAGCTATAAAGGTATTATTATACAGGACCCATTTGACTTGTACAAACTGAACAAAAGTAGAACCTAGAACCTAGAAGAACCTAGAAATTGACATTTAGTTTGTAATATGAAAAACCTAAGATTACAAATGCTAAAAAGAATAATTAAAAGTATAACTAAAAATTAGTGAAAAAAATCATCAATTTCCTGTTGTCTATTTCCCAAAATTTTTACATTAACTGTAATTTTTTAGCTTAGTCTAAACCTCAGAGCTTCTCTGCAATGTAAAATTCTGTTGCTTCCTTTCTGATAATTTTTAAATTTAACAACGTAATTGTTTTCTTCTTTATAATTCTTTTCCAAATTTCCATAGCATAATTATATTTAAAATGAATTTTTAAAAGTCACACAAAATTTCTAGTAACAAAAGTAAAATCTCTACCTTACTTTAGTAATCTGTAATCATCTTGTTTGCTTTCCAAAATAATTACTTCAGAGCATAAAAAATAAATCTAGATAATTTTGGAGCCTAAAATACGGATCAATAACATTTTAATATAAGATTGAAGGACACTGCCTAGAAATGTATAAAAACATAGGGACTATAGGCACAGAAGATGGATTCTTCAAGTACCCCTATTTAGAGGTAAGGGAGTTGAAAAGGAACCAGAAAAAAAAATATTGAAAAGGGAGTCTGCTGAAAGTCCTCCAAGCCACCTCCACGCTGTGATTCACTAGAAAGACTTACAGAATGCATTATATTCACAATTACAGTTTATTACTATGAAAGAACACAAAGCAAAATCAACAAAGGGAAAAGGCTCACGCAACAAAGTCCAGAGGCAACTAGGTACAAACCTCCAAAAATTCTTTCCCAGTGGAATCGCACAGGACACAACTCGTGACAACATAATGTGAAGTGTCGTCTACTAAGAAAGCTCATTAGAGACTCAGTGCCCCTGGTTTTTATTCAGAGCTGGTCACATAGACACCCTTTGCCAAGCACATACCAAGATTCCAGATTTCCCAAAAGGAAAGCAGGTGTTCTACTTGATCATAGGGCTTATACAAACAATTTTATTTAGGCACAATGACCTTATCATTTAGAGGAAGTTTTAGATCAGTACAGGGAACTGTTTACTAGCTAAGTTCAAGATACTAGCCAAGGGCCAGACTTGCAGGCAGGCCTTTCTAAGGACAGTCAGTCCCAGGCCTGCTTTGTTACAAGTGTTCTGCACAAGGAGGAACCAGTAAGATAGGAAGAAAACCAGGAGCCAAGTGAAGAAAATACTTCAAGGAAGCAGTAAGATACTAAGCGGAGAGGTAAGTTGAAAAATTTAAGGTTTGTAAACTGTTGACTAAATGTAGTTACGTAAGGGGTTACTATAGACCTTGATCTTTCTGGGTGAGCAGCACAGAAGTAAGCCTGACTGGAAAAGGTTTAAGTAACTGAGGTTAGAGGAATTGGAAATTCCTGCTGTTTGGGAGGATGGGGGGAGCAACATCATGAACAAAATTCCAATGACATTCTTGTACATGTCTTTGGTGAACACATGTATTTCTCTTAGCTATATTCCTAGGAGTGGAATTGGATCACTGGATAAGGTCACAGAGTTTAGTAGACATTGCCAGTTTTTCAAAGTTGCACCGTTATCCATTCCTACAAGCAATGAATGAGTTCCAGTTAATTCGCAGCCTTGCCCACTCTTGGTATTGTAAATATTAGACATTATACTTCTGTGCAATGGTGTCTCACTGTAGTTTCAATCTGTATTTCCTAACAACTAATGATGCTGAGCACCTTTGCAAAGCATTTGGATTTCCCTCTTTTGAAAACAGCTATCCAAGTCTTTTGTCCATTTTCAGAATTGAATGGCTGTCTTCTGATATGTACATTTTATACACACACATATACATACATATAAACATATATAGATTTTTAAAAAACTTTTTGTGTTATCTTAGTCACCATACAGTACATTAGTTTTTGATGTAGTGTTCCATGATTTATTGTTTGCATAGAACATCCAGTGCTCCATGCAATCCATGCCCTCCTTGATACCCATCAGGTTCACCCATCCTCCCGCCCCTCTACCTTCTAAAACCCTCCGTTTGTTTCCTGGAGTCCACAATCTTTCATGGATCATCTCCCCCTCCAATTTCTCCCTTCTCCTAATGTCCTCCATGCTATTCCTTATGTTCCACAAATAACTGAAACCATATGATAATTGACTTTCTCTGTTTGATTTACTTCACTTAGCATAATCTCCTACAGACCCAATCATGTTGATGCAAAAGGTGGGTATTCATCCTTTCTGATGGCTAAGTAATATTCCATTGTGTTTAAGGACCACACTTTCTTTACCATTCATCTGTTAGAGAGCATCTTGGCTCTTTCCGCATTTTGGATATTGTGGACATTGCTGCTATGAACACTGGGGTACATATCGCCCTTCTTTTCACTACATCCCCATCTTTGGGGTAAATACCCAGTAGTGCAATTGCTGGGTCATAGAGTAGCTCTATTTTTAATTTTTTAAAGAACCTCCACACTGTTTTCCAAAGTGGCTGCACCAATTTGCACTCCCACCAACACTGTAAGAGCTTTCTCCAAACTTCTCCAACATTTGTTGTTTCTTGCCTTGTCAATTTTGGCCATTCTAACTGGTGTAAGGTGGTATCTCAATGTGGTTTTGATTTGAATTTGCCTTATGGCTAATGATGATGAACATTTTTTCATGTGTCTGTTAGCCATTTGTATGTCTTCTCTGGAGAAGTGTCTACTCATGTCTTCTTCCCATTTTTGACTTATCTATTTTTGGGGGTGTTGAGTTTGAGGTCTTTATAGATCTTGGATATGGGCCCTTTGTCTATATTCATTGGCAAATATCTTCTCCCATTTTGAGGGTTGCCTCCTTGTTTTGTTGACTGTTTCCTTTGCTGTGCAAAAGCTTTTTATCTTGATGAAGTCCCAAAAGTTCATTTTTGCTTTTGTTTCCCTTGCCTTTGGAGACATGTCCTGAAAGAAGTTGCTGTGGCCGATGTCAAAGAGGTTACTACCTATGTTTTCCTCTAGGATTTTGATGGATTCCTGTCTCACATTGAGGTCTTTCATCCATTTAGAGTTTATCTTTCTGTATGGTATAAAAGAATGGTCCAGTTTCATTCTTCTGCATGTGGCTTTCCAATTTTCCCAGCACCATTTATTGAAGAGATTGTCTTTTTCCCATTGGATATTTTTTCCTGATTTGTCGAAGATTAGCTGACCATAGAGTTGAGGGTCCATATCTGGGCTCTCTATTCAGTTCCACTGATCTATCTATCTGTTTTTGTGCCAATACCATGCTGTCTGGGTGATCAAAGTTTTGTAATATAGCTTGAAATAAGGCAATGTGATGCCCCCAGTTTTCTTTTTCAACATTTCCTTGGCGATTCAGGGCCTTTTCTGGTTCCATACAAATTTTAGGATTGTTTGTTCCAGCACTTTGAAAAATGCCATGGGTATTTTGAGCAGGATGGCACTGAAAGAATAGATTGCTCTGGGCACCACAGACATTTTAATAAGGATACTTTATCCAGCAAGGCTGTCATTCAGAATGGATGGACAGACAAGGAGCTTCCAAGACTGGCAGAAACTCAAAGAATATGTGACCATCAAGCCAGCCCTACAAGAAATATTAAGAGGGGGTTCTATAAAAGGACAAAGACCCCAAGAGTGATATAGAACAGAAATTTACAGAGACAATCTATAGAAACAAGGACTTCACAGGCAACATGATGACAATAAAATCGTAGCTTTCAATAGTCACTCTCAATGTGAACAGACTAAATGCTCCCATGAAACTACACGGAGTTGCAGACTGGATAAAAAGACATGATCCATCCATATGCTGCCTATAAGAGACTCATTTTGAACCTAAAGATACATCCAGACTGAAAGTGAAGGGATGGAAACCATTTTTCACACCAATGGACCTCAAAAGAAAGCTGGGGTAGCAATTCTCGTATCAGACATATTAGATTTTAAGCTAAAGACTGTAGTCAGAGATACAGAAGGACACTCTATCATTCTTAAAGTGTCTATCCAACAAGAAGATCTAACAATTGTAAATATCTATGCCCCCAAATGGGGAGCAGCCAACTACATAAGCCTATTGTTAACCAAAATAAAGAGACATATTGATAATAATACGTTAATTGTAGGAGACCTTAACACCCCACTCTCAGCAACAGACAGATCAACTAAGCAGAAAATCAACAAAGAAACAAGAGCTTTGAATGACACACTGGACCAGATGGATCTCATTGATATATACAGAACATTTCACCCTAAAACAACAGAATACTCATTCTTCTTGAGCACGCATGGAACTTTCTCCAGAATAGACCACATACTGGGTCACAAATCAAGTCTCAGCCGATACCAAAGATTGAGATTATTCCCTGCATATTCTCAGACCACAATGCTGTGACTGGAACTCAATCAACAAGAAAAAAATTGGAAGAAATTCAAACACTTGGAAGCTAAAGACCATCCTGCTCAAGAATGTCTGGGTCGATCAGGAAATCAAAGAAGAACTTAATCAATTCATGGAAACCAATGACAACGAAGACATATCGAACCAAAACCTATGGGATATGACAACGTAGTCCTAAGGGGAAATACATAGCCATCCAAGCCTCACTCAAAGAAACAGAAAAGTCCCAAATACGCAAATTGTCTTTACACCTTAAAGATCTGGAGAATCAACAAATTAAACTTAACCCATGGATGAGAAGGGAAATAATTAAGATTAGAGCAGAGATCAATGAATTAGAAACTAGAAATACAGTAGAACACATTAATGAAACTAGAAGGTGGTTCTTTGAAACAATAAGATCGATAAACCACTGGCCAGACTTATCCAAAAGAAAACAGAAAGGACCCAAATTAATAAAATTATGAATGAAAGGGGGGAGATCACGACTAACATCAAGGAAAAAGAAACAATCATCGGAAATTATTATCAAGTTATATGCCAATATGTTAAGCAACCTAGAAGAAATGGATGCATTCCTAGAAACCTATAAACTTCCAAGACTGAAACAGGAAGAAATTGACAACCTGAACAGACCAATAACTAGTAATGAGATTGAAGCGGTAATCAAAAACCTCCCAAAAAACAAGAGTCCAGGGCCTGATGGATTCCCTGGGGAATTCTACCAAACATTCAAGAAGAAGTAATACCTATTCTCCTGAAGCTGTTTCAAAAAACAGAAACAGAAGGAAAACTTGCAGACTCTTTCTATAAGGCCAGCATTACCTTGATCCCAAAACTAGGCAAAGACTCCATCAAAAAGGAGAATTTCAGACTAATATCCCTGATGAATATGGATGCCACAATTCTCAACAAGATCCTAGCTAACAGGATCCAACAGTACATTAAAAGGATTATCCATTTCAACCAGGTGGGATTTATCCCTGGGATGCACAGGTGGTTCAACATTTGCAAATTAATCGATGTGATAGAACACATAAATAAGAGAAGAGACAAGAACCACATGGTCCTCTCAATTGATGCAGAAAAAGCATTTGACAAAATACAGCATCTTTTGCATTAAAACTCTTCAGAGTATAGGGATAGAGGGAACATTCCTCAACTTCATAAAATCCATCTATGAAAAACCCACAGTAAATGTCATTCGCAATGGTGAAAAGCTGAGAGCCTTCCCACTGAGATCAGGAACACAACAAGGATGCCCGCTCTTGCCATTATTGTTCAACATGGTACTAGAAGTCCTAGTAACAGCAATCAGACAACAAAAAGAAATAAAAGGTATTCAAATTAACAAAGAAGAAGTCAAACTCTCTCTCTTCACAGATGACATGATACTCTTTGTGGAAAACCCAAAAGTCTCCAACCCCTAATTACTAGAGCTCATACAGCAATTCAGTAATGTGGCAGGATACAAAATCAATGCACAGAAATCAGTTGCTTTCTTATACACTAATTATGAAACTATAGAAAGAGAAATTAGAGAACTGATTCCATTTACAATAGCACCAAAAACCGTAAGATATCTTGGAATAAACTTAACCAAAGAGGTAAAGGATCTATACTCTAAGAACTACAAAACACTCATGAAAGAAATTGAAGAAGACACAAAAAGATGGAAAAACATTCTATGCTCATTGATTGGAAGAATAACAACGTTAAAATGACTATGCTGCCCAGAGCAATCTATACTTTCAATGCCATCCCAATCAAAATACCAATGGCATTTTTCAAAATGCTAGAACAAACAATTCTAAAATTTGTATGGCACCAGAAAAGACCCTGAATCACCAAGGAAATACTGAAAAAGAAAAACAAAAATAGGGTCATCATGTTGCCCGATCTCAAGCCATTTTACAAAGCTGTGATCACCAAGACGGCATGGTACTGACACAAAAACAGACACATAGATCAATAGAACAGAAGAAAGAGCCCAGATATGGACCCTCGACTCTATGGTCAAATAATCTTTGACAAAGGAGGAAATAATATCCAATGGAAGAAAGAGTCTCTTCAATAAATGGTCCTGAGGAAATTGGACAGCTATAAACAGAAGAATGAAACTGGACCATTCTCTTACATCATAAACGTATGTAGATTTTATACATACACCTATGGCTGCCTTTTCCCATTGCTATGTATTATGATGAATAGTTCTTTTTTTAAAAAAAAGATTTTATTTACTTGAGAGAGAGAACACAAGCAGGGGGAGAAGAGGGAGAAACAGGCAAGAAAAACAATAAAGAGAAACCAATAATTTTTTTTTTAAGATTTTATTTGAGTGTGAGCACATGTAGGTAGGGGGAGGGGTAGAAGGAGAAGCAGACTCCCTGCTCAGCAGGGAGCCTGATATGGGACTTGATTCCAGGACCCTAGGATCATGACCTGAGCTGAAGGCAGACAACCCACTGAATCACCTAGGCGCCCCTGTAATGAACAGTTCTTAATTTTAATGAAGTCCATTTTATCAGACTTCTCTTTTATGATTAGTTCTTTTCCTGTCTCAAGACATCCTCATCTACCCCAACGTCTCAAAGACATTCTTCTATGTTTTCTCTAAGAGCTTTATAGTGTTAAGTTTTACCTTTAGGTCAGTGATCTCTCTTGAATTAATATCGTATGCAGTGTGAGGTACAGGTTAAAGTTTCTTTTTTTTCTCTCTAGTATAGATGCCTAACTTAACCATCACCATTTACTGGAAAGACCATTCTTTCCTCCACTGAACTGCAGAGACACATATGTCATAAATCAGATATCTGTATATAATGGATTTGTTTAAATCCTCTCTATGCTGTCCCAGTGGTCTATTTGTCTAACCTCATGCCAAAACTAAATAATCTTAATTACTATAATTTCATACCAAGTCTTTATGTATAACACTTTAAGTTTTCCAACTTTATTTCCAACTTTTTCCTCAAGACTGTCATGGCTATCCAACTTATTTCCTTATAAATCAGCTATCAAGAAGCCTGCTGGCACTGCACTGATCACCACACAAACTGAAATGGTGCAGCAATCTTAAAGATCAATAGGAAAACTATGACTGTTCTGTGACCTTCATGAACTTTTGTCAGAAGAGTAAAAAACAACAACAACAAAACCTACTACGGGGGCACACCTGGGTGGCTCAGATGGTTAAGCATCTGCCTTCAGCTCAGGTCATGATCCTGGGGTCCTGGGATCTAGCCCTCTGTTGGGCTCCCTGCTCCACAGGGAGCCTGCTTCTCCCTTTCCTTCTGCGTGCCGCTCCCCTTGCTTGGCTCTCTCTGTCTCTGTCAAATAAATAAAATCTTAAAAAAAAAAACAAAAAAAAAAACCCACTACTAACAACAACAACAAAAAACCCTGCCAGTTATAAACATACAGGGAAATTAAGAAAAAAAAATTTTAAGAAAAATCTTATTATAAAAAAATAAATAATTATTTAGTACACTGAAGTTTAAAACATCAGGAACATTGAGAATTAAAATATTTTAATTCCTGGGAGGAGGAGGAAACTGTTCATGAGTTATTTGAACACTGCTTGCCTTGTATATCTTACGATATGTCACAAGCATCTTTTCTATGCCTTGGCAATCTGATAATGTTGACAGACTTCTAATCCATGAATATAGAATGTCTTTTCCTCCACTTGCACATTCTTTAATTTCTCTGACACATTTTGTAATTTTCCATGTGTAAGTCTTGCACACTTTGTTAAATACACTTTTTAGTACAGGTGACCCTTGAACAATGGCGGGGGAGGAGTGTCAACCCCATGCCACTGAAAATCCACACATACTTTTTTTTTTTTTAAAGATTTTATTTATTTGACAGAGAGAGACACAGTGAGAGAGGGAACTCAAGCAGGGGGAGTGGGAGAGGGAGAAGCAGACTTTCTGCCGAGCAGGGAGCCCAATGCGGGGCTTGATCCCAGGACCCTGGGATCATGACCTGAGCCGAACGCAGATGTTTAATGACTGAGCCACCCAGTGCCCCCACGCATACCTTTTGATTTCCCCAAAAACTTAAACACTAATAGCCTACTTTTGACCATAAGCCTAATGGATAACAAACAATTGATTAGCATACATTTTATATACATATTACCTACTATATCCTAACAATAAAGCAAGCTAAGGAAAATTTTCCTTACATCATACGGAAGAAGCCGCTGGGATCTCTGCTGAATCATGGACTTCTAGACATTGAGCTGCTCTGCAAGTAACCCCGTGCAAGCCAGAGCCGCACCTCCTACATGGCCCCTCCAGCCAGCCGGGCACCTCGGGTGAGAGCTGCGCCTAGTCCAGCACCAGCAGCTTAGCCCTCAGCAGCAGCTCTATCATCTTCTGTTGGCTTACCCGCTGCTACACTCCGGCAACCACGTCTCATAGCCCAAATGACAACCACTGCAGATGGTGTGGCTGTGGGCTCTGCTGTCGGGCACAGGATGGGTCATGCCATCACTGGGGGCTTCAGTGGAGGAAGTAATGCTGAGCCTTCAAGGCCTGACATCACTTCCAGGAGCCTCAGGTACCCCGGCCAGCATACCAGCAGCAGCAGCAGAAGCAATTTGGCCCATGCCACTAGGAGATGAAACAGTTTTTGGAGTGTGCCCAGAACCAGGGTGACCTTAAGCTTTGTGAAGGTTTCAGCGAAGTACTGAAACAATGCAGATGTGCAAATAGCCTAATCAAGAAGTTCAAATTGAAGATATGGAAAATCATCTCTCATGACCAAGTTAATTTACCATAAAAATATAATTAATAGTGAATATATAAAGTGTAAAACGACCAGGTAAACCTCTCCTTCATCATTAAATACAGCTTTCTTCGGATTTGGAATGAAAAAGGGTGTACTTACTATATAGAAGTTCACAGAGATGTTCTGAGTTTGGGGCTGAGCAGATGTTTGTGTGTCTCCTTAAATCACCTTTTGTGATATTCTCATTCGTGAATTAATCAGAATAAAGCGATTAACTCCCCCCCAAAAAAATCATAAGGAAAATACATTGATAGTACTTTACTGTATTTATCAATACCATAAGTGTAAGTCATCTATTTACAAAATGAATCACGTCGGTACCTACATCAATATTGTCTTATATGGTATAGAAACACTGTCAAAATTATATATATTACTAACGCTAGACATCAAAAATGAAAAGATAATGGGTGCCTGATTGGTTCAGTCAGTAGAGCGAAGATCCCCTTTCAAGCCCCACGTTGGGTGCAGAGGTTACTTAAAAAAAAAAAAAAAAGAAGAAATGAAAAGACAATGTGAAAAAGAAATTTATATTTACAGGCATAATGACTCATGTATTGATAATGAAGAAGCAGCAACATGATTACTTTATGGTAGCCTAGTAAAATCAGCAGAAATGTTTCATGGTAGCCTAACCTATACACTAACGGACTGTTATAAAATTTTTATGGCATACAGTATTACAGTCATATTCATAATACAGTATAGGAAACATTGTCACATTGTTTTAAAAACCACTTACCTGTGATGATAGGATGATTTTCTTCAATTACAAGAGAGGCATACTGTATGATAATGTAATTCTTTGAAAGCAAAGTTATAAAACATAGAAACCTAATTAATTTTATATTAAACATCACTCACCTTATTCCTACACAAGGATAGGCTATCCATCTCCACAGAAGTCTTGCATGCAATGTTCTATGCAATGAATATTTAGGCAATAATAATGACACAAAAAAATACAGTTCTTGCCAGTTATTAGACTTTCACACTAAGACACATACATACACAAAAGATAACTTCAACTACTGTACAGCACGATAACTACTTACTATTCACTAAGTGGAAGTGATCATCATAAAGGTCTTCACCCTTGTCATCTTCACAATGAGTAGGCTGAGGAGGAGGAGGAAAAGGAGGGGTTGGTCTTGCTGTCTCAGGGGTTTTGCTGTCTTAGAAGCAAAAGAAGTAGAGGAAGAGGGAGCAGAGCCAGGACAGGCTGGCACACTTGGTATACCTTTATGGATATACATTGTAATTTGACTGTTATTTTTTTATTTCTCTAAAAATATTTCTATACCCTATCAATCCTTCTGCCACCTTGTCGTTTAATTTCAGTGCCCATAACACAGAAGAGCCTCTGTTGTGAAAGAAGTCAAAAGCAGTCCTGAATAACTCAAACACTTCTGCCAGGTTGTCAGATGTCGATTTGTTTTCTGGCACTGCTCTTCGAGGTCTTCTTCCTCATCATTTTGTGCTGGTTCGGAAGTATTCATCTCCATCGAGTCATCTTCTGTTAATTCCTCTGGTATGGTGTCTATTTACTCTTGAATTTCTCCAAGATTCTTATCTTGAAATCGTTTACCTTTTTTTTTTTTTCCCCTATCCACAATCTCGTAAGTTCCTTGACTGGCTCTGCTATAAATCTTACAAAGTCATGCACAACATCTGGAGAGTTTTCTCCAGCAGGAATTTATTGCTGCAGGCCTAATGGCTTTCATGGCTTTTCCTATAAAAATGATGACTTCTTCAATCCTTTCGGATTTTCATGGTGGTCTCCCTATCAGGGTTCTCTTCCATAGTGCTGACAATCCTTTCCACAGAGTACCATAGGTAATGAGCCATAAAGGTCCATATAACCCCCTGATTTAGAGGCTGAATAAAAGATGTTGTGTTTGGGGGCAAGTAGAATATTCAACATATTCAGTGTTGAACTCGTGGGGTTCTGGGTAGTTAGGAGCATTGTCCAATATCAGCTGCTTCTTTTCCTTACTAATACATATCCTTTGTGGCATTTTTTTCCTGAAATAGGGGACCTTCCTCTGCATTAAAACCTGTTCAGTCAGATATTCTTTCTCCTCAATGATTTTCTTAATGACATCTGGGAATTCGTCTGCTGCCTCTTCATCAGCAAGAGCTGCTTCCCCTGCTATCTTGGCATTAAGACAAACCTCTTTCCAAAATTATCAAACCATCCCTTGCTGGCATTAAATTCTCCATCTTTAGATTCTTCTCTTCCTTTTGCTTCAAGTTGCCACATAACTTTGCTTTTCCTCAAATCATAGTACAGTCTATAGGTATGCCTTTCTTACAGCAATCCTGCATCCACATAAAGGTTCCACTTTCAATACAACAATAAAAAGGTATTCACAAGAAGTGTAAGGTTTTCACACCTGCGTAGCACTGCAATAGCTTCATGAATTTCCTTTTCTTCTTTTTCACAGTGGTCCTTAACACAGGATTCACTTATCTTGAAATGGTGGGCCAACCGCAGCAGTAGACTTTAATCTATGTATCAAGCAATTCAATTTTTACTGTAGTATGACCTTTCTCTGCTTCTTGGGGGCACTCCCAGCATCACTAGTGACACTTTGTATGGATTCCAAGGTGTAACCCAAAGTTTACAATATTGCACTAAAGACCAAGAAAAACACACAAGAATCCAAAGAGATCACTTTTTACTGCACTATACCATTTACTGGAAATGAACTGCCCTCTCAGAGATTATTAGCATCACATGGACTTTATTTAATCTCTACATCCAATGTGGGGTCAAACTCACAACCCCTGAGATCAAGAGTCACATGTTCTTCCAACTGAGCCAGTTAGGAACACCAGCACCACATGGCTTTTTAAGTGGATACTTGCAACAGTTGAGGTCACTACAATAGCACCAGGAGGTGGCTATGAAATTATTATAGTAGTACAGTATGAACAGTTAACTTTATGCAATTAAAAGTTAATAGTTCATCTTTACATTTATCTACATTCCTCTTGAATGCAAATGGCAACATGCACAGTATAGTCTGTGTTTGGGGTGTAAGTTTTGATAATTTTTAACTTTTAATGGATTTGTATACATTTTATGTTAGTAAATGATAAAACAGACTAGTATCCACATAATTTTATACATTCACGGTACTTTTTTGAAGGTTTATTTTAAAGAGAACAAGAAAGCACATACACAATCGGGGACAGGGGGAGCAGAGGGAGGGAGAGAATCCTCAATCAGATTCCCTGTTGAGCATGGAGCCCCACACAGAGCTCGATCCATATCAGAGCCCTGATATCATGACCTGAGCCAAAATCAAGAGTCAGACGCTCAAGTGACAGAGCCACCCAGGCACCCCAATACACCTAACTTTCTTATATTTTTTCAGTATTTCTAGGCTACACAGCTCATCTATGAAATTTTTCAAATTGTCACAAATCTCCAAAAATATTTCCAATATATTTATTGAAAAAAGTCCATGTATAACTAGACCCCCAGTTCAAGCCCATGTCATTCAAGGATCAAGTGTATTTTATTCTATTTGTTGCTATTGTGAATTAAACAGTTTACTTAGTATTTTTGGATTGTTCATTGCTAATAATAGAGAAACAACTTTTTTTATTGATCTCATATTCTGTGAACTTGCTAATAAGCTCATTATTTCTAATAGTTTTTTTGTAGAGTCCTTAGGATTTTCTCCAAACAGAATCATGCCATCTGCAAACAAGGACAGTTTTACTTCTAACTTTGATGCTTTTTATTTCTTGTATTCTCTTGTTACACTAGCTAGAACCCTCAGCACAAAGCTGAATGAAGTATTAATTGTACACATCCTTGTCTTGTTCCTGCTCTTAGAAGGAAAGCTTTGTAGTCATAAACTATTGTGTGATATTGGCTGTAGGTTTTTCACAGATGCTGTTCTTCAGAATTGAAAGATCTCTTCTATTCCAAGTTTGTTGACAGTTTTTATCATAAATCGGTATTGGATTTGGTCAAATGCTTTTTCTGCAACTATTGAGATAACCATGTGCTTTCTGTCTTTAATTCTATTAATCCAGTATATATTAATTTTGAAATATTAAGACTAAAAACTTGCATTACTATGATAAAGCTCACTTGGCCAGAGTGTATAATCATTCTTATATGTTGTTAGACTCAATCTGTTAATATTTTGTTTAGGATTTCTGCATCTATATTCAAAAGACATACTACTTTGTACTTTACTTTTCTTGTGAAAACTTCATCTGGCCTTGACATTAAGATAATACTGGCCTCACAATATGTGCTGGGAAACGTGCCTTTCCCTTTTGTTTCAAATTTATAAAGGAATGGTATTATTGCTTCTTTAAACATTTGGTAGATTTCATCAATGAAGCCATCCAGGCCTGGGCTTTTCTTTGTGAAAGACTTTTAATGAAGAATTCAATTTCTTTACATGTTACAGGTCTATTTAGATTTTCCATTTCTTCTTCAATTAATTTCAGTAATTTGGGTCTTTCTAGGAATTTATCAATTTTGTCTAAGAGGTCTAACTTGTCCACATAACAACACAGTTGCAATATTAGACAAGTCAGCAAACACTAAAGATTTATTGGTGCTAACAGTTATGTGAAATCCTACTTGCATTTATTTATTTTTTTTTTTTAAGATTTATTTATTTGAGAGAGAGTGAGAGAGAGCATGAGAGGGGAGAAGGTGAGAGGGAGAAGCAGACTTGCTGCGGAGCTGGGAGCCTGATGCGGGACTTGATCCCGGGACTCAGGAACCATGACCTGAGCGAAAAGCAGTTGCTTAACCAACTGAGCCACCCAGGTGCCCCCTACTTACATTTAATTTTTAACATTTTTTCTATGCCACTTGTAAAGAAAGTCAATTAAAGAAAAGATTTCGGTAGTGACTATGATGGTTAATTTTAGGGGTCTACTTGGCTGAGCCATGGTGTCCAGATATTTGGTCAAACGTTATGGATGTTTCTGTGAGAGTACTTTTTGGGTGAGATAAACACTTAAATTGGTAGACTCTGAATAAAGCAACCTGCCCTCCATAATGTGAGTGGGCCTCATCCAATCAGTGGAAGGCCTTAACAAAGACTGACCTTTTCCAAGCAAGAAGGAATTCTGCCAACAATCTCCAGACTTAGAACTGCAACATCAGCTCTTCTCAGGGTCACCAGCTTCACAGCTTACCTTACAGATATTGGACTTTTCAGCCTCCATAATCACAAGCCAAGTCCTTAATTATTTCTCTCTCTATATATATATGTATTATATGTATTTACTTACACATACACATTCTTGTGGTTCTCTAAAGAACACTGACAAATACGGTGACATATTAATTGCTGGATTTGAAGATTTATCTAAGGTTAATCTAACATCTTTTTCTTCTTATTAATGAGACCATACTTGATAGAAAATTGTTTTTAGGGTGCCTGGGTGGCTCAGCTGGTTAGGTAACTGCCTTCGGCTCAGGTCATGATCCTGGAGTCCCAGGATTGAGTCCCGCATCGGGCTCCCTGCTCAGCAGGGAGTCTGCTTCTCCCTCTTACCCTCCCCCTTCTCATGCTCGCTCTCTTTCATTCGCTAATAAATAAGTAAAATCTTTAAAAATAAAGAAAATTGTTTTTAATATTTCCTTTAATTCATGGAATTTTATTAAATAACTTACTGAAAATATTAAGTTTCTTAATGGATTTCTTCTTACTCTGAATTTAGTTTTTTAAAATAAATTTCAACATTGCCACATTTAAAAGCCAATCTCTCTTCCAAGATACATACTGACTCAGTAAATCTTCATTTAGTATTTACTGAGCATCACCCATATTCCAGGTACTTTACTGGTCTTGGGGAGATAAACAGGTATATAAATCTTTGCCCAAAGGAACAGCATCTAGACAGTAAACAAGCAAGCATATAATTTCAATATAACATAATAAGTGCTATATGATACCTTCCATAACCCTCAGTAAGTACCAGTTTGGTATACAATGAATTTTCTTTACACTCAGAGAAAAAGGCTGGTTAATATAGTTTTATGCCCAGGTCTAGGTTACCTTTGTTAACTAAAATTTCAGTTTCTTTTTTGGAATATAACAGGCTCTTCAGTGTTTACAAGTTATTTGAGTTGCAAAAATTCTCTCTCCGTGTTTCCCTCCTGTATTCCCCCATTCAATCATGGCTGCCACAATTAGACAGACAGAAAGGGCAAGGACACTTTTTTCTTGCATCTGTAATGAAAACCTTAGCAGCAGACAGGAACTGCTCCAGGTCAAAGAGATGCATTCCATTGCTTTTTAATCTCAAAAGGTTGTGGTCATGTCCCTATACTGTAAGTCACAAAACTAGTATTTTCAAATACTGAACAGGATCTATGATACCAGATATATAGAAAAAGAAGAAAGGGGGATATACACATATATAGAGTCTAACCAAGAAGTTATACACAAGGTACTGCTTGAGAGACTGGGGGATAGGGTTGGGAGGGTCACAAATTTGTTATCCTATTATGTACTTTTTTTTTTTTTTAAGATTTATTTATTTATTTTAGAGAAAGAGCGAGAGCACGAGCGAGGGGCAGGGGGACAGAGAGAGAGAGACAGAGGGAGAGAAGCAGACTTCCTGCTGTGCACAGAGCCCAACATGGGGCTCAATCTCAAGACTCAGATCATGACCTGAGCCAAAATCAAGAGTTGGATGCCCAACCCACTGAACCACCCGGGGGGTCCCTGTTCTGTACACTTTATCATTTTGCATGTGCAAATTTTATTTAATAGAAAAAAAATTTTTTACAAAACTCAAAGCAATGCTTCTATCTTCACCATTTGAGCCAATTATTACATTTCGAAAGTAGTACAGACAATCTATGGATGGTGGGTTAAAAATATGTACATATGGGAGCGCTTGGGTGGCTCAGTCGTTAAGCATCTGCCTTCGGCTCAGGTCATGATCTCAGAGTCCTGGGATCGAGCCCCACATTGGGCTCTCTGCTCGGCAGGGAGCCTGCTTCCCCCTCTCCCTCTGCCTGCCTCTCTGTCTACTTGTGATCTCTTTCTCTCTATCAGATAAATAAATAAAATCTTTTAAAAAAAAAACTATGTATATATGGAAAAATGTTGGAAGTACTGGCTGTATCATGTCAATTATTAAAAATATCTTCCAGGATATAAAGCATTAAAATCCAAATAATAATGCTCAACTTAAAGGAAAATATTCAACTTTCTAAGAAATAGAAAAATAAAAGAGAAAGATGATATTTAACTGAGGTACATAGACCTATGCTTAAAAAATTAATGAAAGCATTTCTAATAATGGTTATAAATAAAATAAGGAGTTAGTAAAAGTCAAATAATTTCTTCTAATTAAAAAAATCACTAACATGCCTAGAAATTGTATAGAAAGAATCATTTGCTTCTACAGATCATTTTCAGCTGACTCCCATATTTCATTAAACCTAAGCTATTCTAACAAATTCCTTACATCATTTCATCAGCTATAATAGACTAAACCATGTACATGCTATATAAAATAAAGAACTTCACTAGCCTTTTTCCGGGTTCCTGGAAGGTTAATTTCTAATTCCTTGGAATATTCCGAGTGATGGGAGGCTCGGAATAGTCACGGTATGTCCCTGGGACCCATACCCAATAGTTTACACATGGTGAGCTCCTACACAGTTTATGCTAGAGATAACATAGATGGAAGCTGGTCACACCAGAAAGATGCGATTAGAGGATTAGACCCTTGAACCATTTGACATCAGCCAGACCTCAGGGGAAAGTAGGGAGTCTGGAGACTGAGGGACATGGCCAGTGAAATCTCAATAAAAGCTGTGGACACTGAAACTCAGGTGGGCATGCTGGCTGGCAATGGTACTGATGTTCCAGGAGAGGAAGGTGATGTATCCCTAAGGCTGACAGAAGCTTCACATGTAGACCACACTCCCAATCCATCTCCCTTCTTTGGCCAGTTCTAATCTGTAGCTTGTGCCACAACAGAACTGTAATAGTGAAGTATAGCACTTTCCTGAGTTCTGCAAGTCATTCTAGTGATTTATCAAACTTGACAGGGTAGTGGAAACCTCCATATTTGTAGCCAGAATAGAGGACGGCTTGTGGACTCCAACAAAACTAGCTGCTGATATCCAAAGTAAGAGAAGCCTTTTGGGGGACTATGCCCTTAATCTGTGAAGTTTGGTTCAACCCTGGGTAGTTGGATGTCAGAAATCATTGTAACATTCCTGAAATACTTCTCTGTGAAGTACAGAATGAGAATGGAAGAATAAGCCACGTGGATAAGCATTACCCATAAATATTACCACTAACAGATATGAATTTACGAAAACCAGAAAAACACAGTAGGGTTCATGATAGCTGCATCATGAGCTATCGATAGATTTTCACAGGCTAAATGAATATTTTCAGTATATATTATTGATAACTGCTATGCTTAATTACTTATTCAAGTATGATATCAAAGACCTTAATTCGAAATATAATTTCCAAATTTGACTTTTAGACCAGTTTGCTTCCTCAGTCCTGTAAAAAACCACATGAGAAAACTCTCAAGAAAAAAAGAAAAGAAAACTCTATAATGCCAAATTATTTTACATTTTTCCCATTGTGACAAACTACATATTTGGCCTAATTTCTTTCCAGTCTTATTGAGAAATAACTGACATACATCACTGTGTAACTTTAAGGCATAGAGCTTAATTGTTTGATTTATATATACTGTGGAATAATTACCACAATAGGTCCTGCTAACATCCATCTTTTTGTATAGATACAATGAAAAGGCAAGAAAAAAAGAAAAACATTTTCCTTCTGATAACTCTTAGGACTTACTCTCAAATTTCCTATATATCACACAGCAATGTTAGCTGTAATCATGTTATATGCATACATATTAGGGAAATAATGTATATGTATTTATTTTTAAACCCTGTACTTATTTATAACTGGAAATTTAGACCTTTTGACCACCTTCCTCTAATTCCCCTGCCCCTACCCTTCACCTCTGGTAACCACAAGTCTGATCTCTTTTTCTGACTTTGGTTTTGTTTTCTGTTTAGATTCCACATGTGAGATCATGCACTATTTTTCTCTGACTTATTTAACTAAGCATAATGTCTTCAACTCAACAATAGTGTGCAATCAAGGGTTCCATGCCAGCATTTGTTACCTGTCTTTTTGATGATGGCCATTCTAGCAGGCATGAGGTGGTCTCTTTGTAGTTTTAATTTGCATTTTCCTAATGACTAGTGATGTTGAGCATTTTTTCATTTGCATTTGGTCTAATTTTAAGGTCTAATTTTAAAATAAATAAGTTTATTTATTTATTTATTTAAGTCAGTAACTGAATGCTGATAAGTTATAAAATTAATCAAATTATATATTATTCTTTAATAAGATTCAAAGCGCATCAAAAACAATTATTGTTTCAGTTGGCAATAAAACACTCCACGAAAATCAAATTCTACACACTCAACAGAATAGTTTATTTTTGCAATGGAAACCTTCATTTATTCAAAACATCTTCTTCAATAAAGTGCCAGGCACTGTGCTAGGCAGCAAATACACAATGGCAGGCAAGCTGGCATACCACTGCAGTAGAAGAGACAGCTGAGTAAGTTCAAAACTACACTTTATGGGGGGAGAATCAGTGGGACAGAAGCACAAGGCATAAACAGCCAACACAATCTGGGAAAAGTAACAAAAGGATAAAATTATCATACGGTAAACAAGAATACATTGAAGGAATTGAGCAAGACTAACGTGATCCTATTTGTTTTCTGAAAGGATAATGAGAGCAGTGCAGACTTGGTGGGGGGTGGGGCTAGAACATAAAACAAAAAGAACACTAGAAAAAAATCTGAGACAGCATAGGCCTGCATAAAATAATGTTTGTGGGATTAGAGAAAAATCAACTTATTTTTAAATTTGAGCAGTAGAATCAACTGAACCTATGTAATTACTTGCTGTGGGAGGCAAAAGGACGAAGGGAGTCGAGAATGACTAAGCAAACACTTCACGGGAGTACCAGAAAGTTTACGAGTAAACGTAATCTTGCATATGTTAATTTTGAGCCCCCATCCAAGTATAGATGTCCAATAGGAAATTAGATATATGGGTCCAAAGTTCAATTAAAAAAAAAATCAGGATTGGAATACAGATTTAGGGGTCATGAACGCACTGATGGCATATAAAGCCTCTGAGTGGATAAGGTCAGTCAGGGAACGTATGAAATGAAAAGGCATAAGACATTGCCCTAAAGAGCACCAATTAAGGAATAAGTAGAGGTCACTGTCTTTAAACTAGACTTTAAACTCTCTATCATTTGTGCATGTAATAAAGAATAATTCTTAAATTCTTAATATAATTCTCAAAAACCAAAACCTACATTAAAAAGATATGAGGTCACTAAATAAATATTTATTGTGCGCCAACTATGTGTCAGTGATCTTTTCACATGTACTCAATTATTGCTACAATAACCTGTTTAAGGTAGATGCCAATTCTTTTTTTTTTTAATATGGTACACACTGTACTTATTTTTTTAAAAGATTTTATTTATCTCTTTGACAGAGAGAGAGAGAAAGATCACAAGTAGGCAGAGAGGCAGGCAGAGAGAGAAGGGGAAGCAGACTCCCTGCTGAGCAGAGAGCTCGCCGCAGGGGCTCGATCCCAGGACCCTGTGATCATGACCTGAGCCAAAGGCAGAGGCTTAACCCACTGAGCCACCCAGGTGCCCCTGGTAGATGCCAATTCTTAAGATAAGGAAACAGTTTAAATAACCTGTGCCAGGTCACAAAGGCATGACCAGTACAATCCAGAACAAGCTGTAACCCAGAATTTTAAAGTCTGTCTAACCTTACTGCATAAGAGAATCTACTATTAAACTTTTAAAAAATTATCTTTGGCAACAATCAAAATTTCAAATTCATAAAAATTTAGGGCTAGAAGATAACCCAACTTTTTAATGTTACAAATAAGGAAATTGGGGTCCTTAGAAATAAAGGAGCTTTTCCAAAATATAATACTAAAATTTAAATTTAAAAATTTAAATTTAAAAAGAGCCTGGGGGCTCCTGGGTGGCTCAGTCAGCTGGACATCTGACTCTTGATTTCAACTCAGGTTATGATCTCAGAGTCCAAGGATCAAGCCCGGCATCAAGTTCCACTCTCAGCAGGGACTCTGCTTGAGATTCTCTCCCTCTGGCCTTCCCCCTGCACATGCTCACATGCTCTCTCACTCTGTCAAATAAATAAACCTTTAAAATAAATAAAAACAGCCTGAATAGTCAAAGCAATATTGAGAAAAAACAAAGCTGAAGGTATTACAATCCCAGATTCCAAAATATACTACAAAGCTGTAGTCATCAAAGCACTATGGTACTGGTACAAAAATAGACACATAGATAAAGGCAACAGAATAGCTAGCCCGGCACTAAACTCACATTTATGTGTTCGATTAACCTATGACAAAGGAGACAATAATATACAATGGGGAAAAGATAATCTAATAAATGGTATTGGGAAAACTAGGTAGCTACATGCAAAAGAATGGAACTGGATGACTTGTACACCATACACAGAAACAAACTCAAAATGGATTAAGACCTAAATGCGAGACCTGAAACCATAAACTCCTAGAAGAAAACACAGCCAATAACCTCTCTGACGTCAGTCTTAGTGTCATTTTTCTATATATGTCTCCTAAGGCAAGAAAACAAAAGCAAAAACAAAATACTTGGACTATACTAAAATAAAAAGCTTTGCACAATGACAGAAACCATCAACAAAACAACAAGACAACCCACTGAAGAGGAGAAGATATTTACCAACGATTCATCCAGTAAGGGGTTTAATATCAAAAATATATAAAGAACTTACATAACACCAAAAAAAAACAAAAACAAGAACAAAAAAACCATGTAATACAGTTAAAAATGGGCAGAAGATAGGAAGAAACATTTTTCCAAAGACACAAAAATGACCAACAGACACATAAAAAGATGTTCATCGTTAATCAGCAGGGAAATGCAAATCAAAACCATATTTATACCTGCCAGAATGGCTACAATCAAAAACATAAGGAAAAACAAGTGAAGAAAAAGCATGTGGAGAAAATCATGTGGAGAAAAAGGAACTCTTGTGCACTGTTGGTGTAAATGTAAATTGGTTTAGCCATCATAGAAAACAGCATGGAGATGGCTCGAAAAATTAAAAATAAATATAACACATGATCCAGTAATTTCAATCACTGGATATTTAACCAAATAAAACAAAAACATTATTTGGAAAAGATATCACCCCTAAGTTCATTGCAGTATTATTTACAATAAAAAGATATGGAAGTGGGGCACCTGGGTGGCTCAGTGGGTTAAGCCTCTGCCTTCGGCTCAGGTCATGATCTCAGGGTCCTGGGATCAAGCCCCACATCGGGCTCTCTGCTCAGCGGGGAGCCTGCTTCCCCCTCTCTCTCTGCCTGCTTGTGATCTCTCTCTCTCTGTCAAATAAATAAATAAAATCTTAAAAAAAAAAAAAAAAAAAAATGGAAGCAACCCAGTGTCCATCGATAGCAAACGTATAAAGAAGATATGGTTACATATATGGAATGGAATATTACTCAGCCATAATAAAGGGTAAGATCCTGCCACTTGCAACAACACAGATGGATCTAAAGGGTATTGTGGTAAATGAAATAAGTCAGACAGAGAAAGTCAAATACTATACCATTTCACTTATATGTGAATCTAAAAAAAGAAACTAACAGAAAAACCAGACTCAAATATAGCAAACTGAACTGGTGGTTGCCAGAGGTGAAGTGAATGATGGGATGGATGATATCGATAAAAATCCAAACTCCCAGTTAAAAATAAGTAACAAAGATGAAAAATATAGCATAAGGAATAGAGTCAGTAATACTGCAACAATGTTGTATGATGACTACCCTTATTGTGGTAAGCAATGAGTAATGTATAGAATTGTTCAATCAATATTTAAACACCTGAATATAACACTCTTTGTTATTTATACTTCATAAAAAATCTCTACATATTTTCATAACCATAATGAAAAACTCAGTATAGCTGCAATATTAACTTCTGTACAATTCTAATATAGTAATCAATAATTAAAATGGTCATTCACTAAATAGCATTTTGTAGCCTCTAAGCATCTGATTTTTAAATGAACATCCATCATTTTTATGCAATTAACACATTTATCCTCACAAATTCCAAATTTTTCAATTAATTTTTACTTATATATACTTACTGCCATGATTTCGATAAATTATAAGGAAATATCATTTTAAATGGGTAGATGGTTCTCAGTATGTATTTTGTGTCCTTCGCAGACAGTAGAGTCATTTGTAAGATTCTAGAAATCAAAGAGTTACTGCAATTTCAAAGAAATCTTTTTTTCTAACAATACAAAGCTCTTTCACAACAGCCTGCTAAGAATACTTCAAAATCAATTTAGCATACCTAATGACATACCTAAAGAACTCCTGGTCTGTTGACTGTTTGGTGGTATGTTTTCCTTAGCCATGGAGATTAATATTTTACTGTTTTCAGAAAGCTTCTCTGATGCCTTTCCCTGAAAGAGACATTATATTTACAAAAGGGGAAAAAATCTACATTCAATATACACTCTATCCCAATACTCTAATTAAATGACTTGACAAAAATCACACAATACATCATAGAAGAAAATTAAGTATTATGTTTAAGGAATTAACCAAAAGTATTTAACACTGTAAAAAATGTAGTAAATTCGAATTAAATATTAGAATTCATTTATCAACAAATGTTCACTGAGTTCCTACTACATAGTGTCCCAGGCACTGGAAACACAAATGAAAAGAACATATGAGAATCTCTGCCATCATGGAGTTCAAACTACTGAGGGGACAAACAATAAACATAATATGTAATTAGACTATGTAATACATAGAGAGTAATTGGTAAGGTCTGCCCCTCCCCCTGCTTGTGCTCTCTTCCGCTCTGTCTCAAATGAACAAAATCTTTTTTAAAAATGTATCTATAAAAATCAGTAATGGGATTCACAAAATAAAAGGATGTAAAATATGATACCATATACCTAAAACATGGGGGAGAAAGGAGTAAAAATTTAGTGCTTTATGATGGGTTCAAACTTAAGCAACCATTAACTTAATATAGACTGCTTGCTATATGCATAAAATGTTATATATAAACCTAATGTAATATATAAACCTACAAGAATATCACTAGAAAAAGCGCATCAAAGCACAAGAGAGCAAGAGAAGAAAGGAACAAAAAAAAAGAAAAGAAAGGAACAAAGAACTACAAAAACAACCATAAAACAATTAACAAAATGTCAGTAAGTACATACCTATCAATAAATACTTTGACTGTAAATAGACTAAATGCTCCAAAAAGACGTGGGGTACTAAATGGATAAAAAAGCAAGACACACAGAAAAGGGCTGTGTCATGAGTGGCACATGTTGGGCCGCTGCATTGCTCTTCCTGTGGAATTGACATCAAGAGATTTCAGAATCATAATTTTGTGGTACCCGAGCAGCTGTGATCATTGGTCCTGGCGCCCCATTAAAAAAAGGAAAAAAAAAAAAAAGAAAGAAAAAAGAAAAGGGAAGGAAAAAAAAAAGGCAAGACACAATATATATGCTGCCTATAAGAGACTCATTTCAGACCAAAAGACATATACAGATAGAAAGTGAAGGGAAAGGAAAACATTTATCATGCAAATGGAAGTGAAAAGATGGGGGTAACAATACTTAGACAGTCTTTAAAACAAAGACTGTAACAAGAGACAAAGAATACTACACAATCATAAAAGGAATAATTTGACAAGAAGACATAACAATTGTAAATATTTATGCACCCAACATGGGAGCACCCAAATACATAAAGCAGCTATTAACTAACATAAAGGAAGTACCAATCAATACTACTATTGATAGTAATGATAGTACTGGTAGTAATACTATTAACAGGAGACTTTAACACCCCAGTAATAACAGATAGATTATCCTAAAAGAAAATCAACAAGGAAACAGTGGCTTCAAATGACACATTGAACAGGTGGATCTAACAAATACATTCAGAAACATTCCATCCTAAAACAGCAGAATACACAATCTCTTCAAGTGCACGTGAAACATTCTCCAGAATACATCACATATTAGGCAACAAGTCTCAACAAATTCAAAAAGATTAAATTTAGTCATATCATGCATCTTTTCTGACCACAATGCTATGAAACTAGAAATCAACCACAAGAAAAAAACCAGAAAGAACACAAATACATGGAGGTTAAATAACATGCTACTAAACAATGAATGGGTCACCCAAGAAATAAATGAAATCAAAAAATACACGGAGACAAATAAAAATGAAAACATGATGGACCAAAATCTTTGGGATACGGCAAAAGCTGTTCTAAAAAGCAAGATTATAAGCAAATACATACCTAACTCAAGAAGCAAGAAAAATCTCAAAAGAGTAACCTAACCTTACATCTAAAGGGCTAGAAAAAGAACAAACAAAACCCTGAATGAATGGAAAGAAGAAAATAATAAAGATTAGAGTAGAAATAAATGAAATAGAAACTAAAAAAAAAAAACAGATCAATGTAACCAGAAGCTGGTTCTTTGTAAAAGTCAACAAAATCTGATAAGCCTTTAGCCAGACTCACCAAAAAAAAGGGCTCAAAAAAACAAAATCAGAAAGAGAACTAACAACCAATGCCACAGAAATATAAGATTATAAAAGAATATGAAAAATTATATACCTACATATTAGACAACCTAGAACAGATAAATAGAAACACACAATGTTCCAAATCTGAATCAGGAAGACAAAGAAAATCTGTCCAGACTAATTGCCAGCAATGAAATTGAAGCAGTAATCAAAAACTGCCAACAAACAAAAGTCCAAGATCAGACGGTTTCACAGGTGAATTCTACCAAACATTTTAAAGAAGAGTTAATACCTACTCTTTTCAAACTATTCTAAAAGAATAGAAGAGGAAGGAAAACTCCCAAATTCATTCTCAGGCCAGTGTTACCCTGATATCAAAATCAAATAAAGACAATACCAAAAAAGAGAACTACTGGCCCATATCTCTAATGAACATAGATGCGAAAGTCCTCAACAAAATATTAGTAAACCAAATCCAATAATACATTTAGAAAAAACCATTCACTATGATCAAGTGGGATTTATTTCTGGGATACAAGGGTAGTTCAATATTCACAAATCAATCAATATGATACATAAAATCATCAAGAGAAAGGATAATACTATATAAACATTTCTGTAGATGTAGAAAAAGCATTTGACAAGGTACAATATCCACTCACGATAAAAACTCTCACCAAAATAGTTAGAACATACCTCAACATAACAAAAGCCATATGTGAAAAACCCAGAGCTAACAACATTAACAGAAAAATTGAGAGCTTTTCCCCTAATATCAGGAACAAAACAGGGATGTCCACTCTTACCACTTTTATTCAACATAATACTGGAAGTCCTAGCCACAGCAATCAGACAAGTTAAAGAAATAAAAGACATCCAAAATGTTAAAGAAGAAGTAAAACTTTCACTATTTGAAGGTGATATTATATACAGATAACCCTAAAGTCTCCACCAAAAAACTACTAGAACTGATAAATGAATCCTATAAGCTCACAGGTTTAAAAAAAAAAAAAAAAAAAAATCAATATTCAGAAACCTGTTCCATTTCTATCATGAAGCAGAAATCAAGAAAACAATTCCATTTATAACTACACCAAAAATAATACCTAGGAATAAACTTAATCAAGGAGGTGAAAGACTTGTACTGTAAAAACTATAAAACACTGTTGAAAGAAATTGAAGACAACATGAACAAATGGTATATTCCATGCCCATGGACGGGAAAAACAAACATTGTTAAAATGTCTATACTGGTGCGCCTGGGTGGCTCAGTGGGTTAAAGCCTCTGTCTTCGGCTCGGGTCATGATCCCAGGGTCCTGGGATCGAGCCCCGCATCGGGCTCTCTGCTCAGCGGGGAGCCTGCTTCCCCCCCTCTCTCTCTCTGCCTGCCTCTCTGCCTACTTGTGATCTCTCTCTCTGTCAAATAAATAAATAAAATCTTTTAAAAAATAAATAAATAAAATAAAATGTCCATACTACCCAAAGCAATCTACAGATTTAATGCAATTTCTATCAAAATACCAACAGCATTTTTCACAGAAATAGAATCATCCTAACATTTGTATGGAACCACAAAAGATCCCAAGTAGCAAAGCAATCTTAAAGAACCAAAATACTGGAAGTACCACAATTCCAGATTTCAAGATATACTACGAGGCTGTAATCATCAAAATAGTATGGTTGTGGTACAAAAATAGATACATAGATCCATGGAACAAAATAGAAAGCCCAGAAATAAACTCAAGCATATATGGTCAATTAATCTGCAACAGCAGAGACAAGAATATGCAATGGGAAAAAGATAGCCTCTTCAACAAATGGTGTTGGGAAAACTGGACAGCAACATGCAAATGAATGAAACTGGATGACTTTCTTACACCATACACAAAAATAAACTCAAAATGGATTAGGACCTAAATGTGAGGCCTGAAACCATAAAACTCCAAGAAGAAAACATATGCAATAAGCTCCTAAAACACTGGCCTTATCATGATTTTTCTAGATATGTGTCCTTTGGCAAAATTTAACTATTGGGACTGCATCAAAACAAAAAGTTTCCCCACAGCAAAGGAAACCATCAACAAAACAAAAAGACAACCCCCACAATAGCCAAACTGTGGATAGAGCCAAGATGCCCTTCAACAGATGAATGGATAAAGATGTGGTCCATATATACAATGGAATATTACTCAGCCATCAGAAAGGATGAATACCCAAATTTTGCATCAACATGGATGGGAATGGAGGAAATTATGCTGAGTGAAAGAAGTCAAACAGAAAGTAAATTATCATATGGTTTCACTTACTTGTAGAACATAAGAAATAACATGGAGGACGTTAGGAGAAGGAAAGGAAAAGTGAACTGGGGGAAACCAGAGGGGGAGACAAACCGTGAGAGACTGTGGACTCTGAGAAACAAACTGAGGGTTTTAGAGGGGAAGGGGTGGGGGGATGGGTGAGCCTGGTGGTGGATATTAAGGAGGGCATGTATTGCATGGAGCACTGTGTGTTGTACATAAACAATGAATCTTTGAACACTGCATCGAAAACTAATGATGTATTTTATGGTGACTAAAATAACACAATAAAAAAAAAAAAAAAAAGACAACCCACCGAACGGAAAAAGATATTTGCAAATGATATAGCCAATACCAGGTTAATATCCAAAATATACGAAGAATTTAATACAACACCACCAAAAACCCAATTTAAAAATGTGTAAAGGACCTGGATACACATTTTTCCTAAAAAGACCTACAGAAGGCCAACAGACACATGAAAAGATGGTCACCATCACTAACTGTCAGAGAAATGCAAATCAAAACCTCAATGAGATATCACCTTACAACAGTGAGGATGGCAACGATCAAAAACACAAGAAACGAGTGTTGGTGAGGATATGGAGAAAAGGGAACCCTCATGTACTGCTGGTGGGAATGCAAACTGGTGCAGCCACTGTGGTAATCAGGGTCAAGATTCCTCAAAAAATTAAAAATAAAATTACCATATGATCCACTATTTACACTATGGGGTATTTACCCAAAGCAAATGAAAACATTAATTCAAAAAGATATGTGCAATTCTATGTTTATTACACTATTATTTACAACAGCAAGATATGGAAGCAACCCAAGCATTTATCCACAGATACACACTCATACATATACACCCAATAGAGTATTGCTTAGCCATAAAAAAGAATGAATTCTCACCATTTGCAAACAACGTGGATGAATCTAGCGGGTATTAAACTAAGTGAAATAAGTTAAACAGATAAAGACAAATACCATAAGATTTCACTCATACGTAGAATTTAAGAAACAAAAAAAAGAAAAAAACAAAAACAGGCTCTTAAATTTGGAGAACTGGTGGTTGCCAGAGGGGAGATAGGTGGAGGTGAAGAGCATTAGGAGTATATTTAGAATGATGAGCACCGAGCAATGTACAGAATTGCTGAATTACTGTATTTTACACCAGAAACTCATATAACACTGTATATTAATTATACTGGAATTAAAAAAATAGAATAAAAGATTAAGCCTCTTCCATAATTAGCACACAATAAATATTAGCTATTTAAGTAAAATTCCCTCATAATTAGGGTGACCATATTATTTATTATGTCAACCAGATGCCCATACCTTCCATACCTTTGCCCAAGACAAATGCTGAACCAGATGAGACATGGGGCAATACGTAAACCGGTACTGTCTTGGGCAAGCCAATATATATGGTGACTCTGATTAAAATGGACTATATGAAGGACAAGATTTATCTATATCCTGTATCTTATCAATACACTGAGCTCAAGAGAGAAGGTACCCCATCTGTCTAGATTAGTGCTATAGTAGAGCTTAGCACAATACCCAGCACAGACTCAGTAAGTATTTCCTAACTGGATCAATCCCTCTTTCACCAAAACTAGGAAAGCTTTAAGGAAGCTTTTTCAAATATTGCTTTCAGAAACACTTGAACAAATTCTAATCTGAAAAACAAATATACCAAAATAAACTATTCCAATAAACCACTTTTGTAGATTTAAAAAAAAAATTTTAAAGACACTAATTTATTGAAGTTGTATTTTTCACTTAGAATACATAGAATACGATAACTTGTTTTTATATCTATCATATTCTGAAAATTCCTCGTACTAGAAGTAGTCTCCTAATCATTTTATGAAGCACAGCAATTATTAATTAAACCCTAATAAGAGAGAAGAAACTGTGAGATACAAAACACCACAACAGAAAAACTACATTCAAAATTAATGTGATCTTGTCCAGAATCAGGCTCTCAAACTCAGTGACAAGACACCCAAACAAAAGTATGAAACAGAAGATTCTCACTCACTGAAAAGGATGTTTTACGTTTACAAAAAGCTAATCTTCAGAGACAATTTTAATGAAACATGTTGAAAGAAAATTATTAATTTTACCTTCATTTCCATATAAGGTGGATCACTTTCTAATTCTGCTTTGTCTTTGGCCAGTTTGGCTTTTCGCTCTTCAATAAACTCGTCCAAATTATCAGCCATTTTGCAGATACTAAAAAACAAAACTTCAATCAGCACAGCTATACCACAATATTTTTAGGATAATTAATAACATGCCGCCTTAGCCCACATACAGTATTCAATTTCAATTACCAAGTTGAGAAATTCAAATAAGGTTGGCCAAAATATGCCTACTTGTTTCTCTCCCAACCTGCCCCAAAAACCTATGACATACATATTAAATATCTGAAAAGATATAAAAAAGAATATGATATGCACAACTACCATTATCATCTCTTTCTCTCTCTCTCACACACTTTGATCCATAAGTAAAAAAAAAAAAAAAAAACCTAAAAAGTGCTTTATTTGGTGGTAATTTCAAACTTAAAAAAAGTTACAATAAGAATAGCACAATGAACACCGATGTATTCTTTATCTATTTCCTTTTAAGATTTTGGACAACTTGCTTTGTTCTTTGCGCACACAAGTTCATTCTCTCTACATAACAATTTCCTCTACAATTTTTCAGAGGGTGAATTACATACATTCACCCCTAATACTTAAGAGTGTATTAAGAATTAGCTTGTTCTTACAGACTTCAACTAATTATCAACTTTGGCAACACTGATTTTTATATCTAATCCACAGTCCATGTTCCAATTTTGTCAAATGACCTATCAGTGTCCTTTACAGCTTATTTTTCTCTCCCTCCAGCTCAAGATCCAGTCCAGGTCAAATGTTGCAATTCTTTGTTATGTGTCATTAGCCTCCTTTAATCTGAATATTTCCACAACCTTCCTTTGCCTTTCATAACATTGTTTTTTTAATATGGCCCACCTAACACCGACACTTCTAACAGAACTTCCCTTTTTGGGGTTTGCTACTGTACCTTTATAACTTAAATTCAGTTTATACGTTCTCAGGCGAAATACTACTTACATGGTGATGTGTCCGTCCTTTCAAAGTGTCAACAATTAGAGACACATGTGTCTATTTGCCCTTCATTAGTTATATTATTTTTGATTGTCTGGTCTATATGCTGTCTGATTTCTGCACTACTTTCCCTTGTAACTAATACACAGCCCATAGGGAGATACATTTAGACCATGCAAACACTTCTGCTCAAAATCTCCTGAATGTAGCAACAACTGGTGATTCTTACTGATCCAATCTTTCAATCAAGAGGGCTACAAAATTCTAATTTTCCAATTCCACCACTCCCTGCATATTTATTTACCAGTTGGCACTTATTGTATTTTACAAGCCCTTCCTTCCTCCACATGTCTTTATCAGCTTATTATCAGTATGGACTCATGAATTCCTTTTTTTTTTTCAGTAAGGCCTGAATTGTTTTTAAATTCATAAATTTACTCACTTTACTGAACAGTTTTCCTAAGTTTTGGTGAATTCGTAGTTGTGCAATTATCACCACAATCACATTTTCTAATGCCTCTATGACCCCAAGAAGTTCCCCTGTGCCTTTTTGTAGTCAGTCCTTACTCCCACTCCCCTCAGGCAACCACCAATCTGTTTTCTGTCTCTATGGTTTTTGATTAATGTAGAAATTTCATGTAATTGGGCCATATAATATGTAGTCTGGCTTCTTTCACTTAAAAATGTTTTTGAGATTCATCCTTGTAGTTACATCTATCAGTAAGTAGCAGGTATTTTTATTGCTAAGCAGTATTCCATTGAATGGAAATACGAGTTTACCTATTTACCCATTATGGGACATTTGGATTGTTTCTAATTAAAACCTGATTGTGGTTTTAATTTGCATTTCTTTAAAGACTATACTATTGAGCATCTTTTTCTGTGTTTATCTGCCATTTGTATATCCATGTATTTAACCACGGGCAAAATGTCTATTCATATCTTATGCCAATTTTTAAAATTAAATTGTCTTATTATTGAAATGTAAGAGGTCTTTATATATAAAGATACCACTTCTTTATCAAACATGTTTTGTAAATATTTTCTCTCAGTGTATGGTTTAAGTTTTCTTAATGCCTTCTTTTTTTAATAAGACTTTTTAGAGCAGTTTTAGGCTCACAACACAACTGAGCATAAGGTACAGATTTCCCATACATCCCCTCACACATGCATAGACTCCCCCATTATCAACATCACTCACCGAAGTGGTACATTTGTTATTAGTGATGAATATAAATTAATACATCATTATCACCAAGTTCATAGTTTACATTATGGTTTGCTTTTGGCGTTATCCATTCTATGGTTCAAACACAGGTCTAATAACATGTATCTACTATTACAGTTTCATACATAATAGCTTCACTGTATCCAAGTCCTCTGTGTTACACCTATCATTCCTCCCTCTGCTCTGAACCCTGGCAACCACTGATCTTTTTACTGCCTCCACAGTTTTGCCTATTCCAGACAGTCAAACAGTTGGAATCATACAGTATGTAGCCTATTCAGATTGCCTTCTTTCACTTATATGCATCCAGGGCTACTCCATGTCTTTTCATGTCTTTGTAGCTCATTTCTTTTTAGCACTGAATAATATTATATTGTCTGGATGCACCACAGTATATTTGTCCACTCATGTACTCCAAATTTTTGGTTGCTTCCAGGCTTTAGCAACTATGAATAAAGCTGCTGTAAACATCTGTGTGACGACATCTTCTAAAGAGCAAAAAAGTTTTTAATTTGTATGAAGTCCAGTTAATTCATTCACTAATTGATTCACTTTTCATCAATTCTGAATCATTTGTGCTCTTTGTGTCCTATGTAGGAAGTGTTTGCCTAACCCAAAACCACAGATACTTTCTTCTTTTTAGAAGTTTTCTAGTTTTCTCTTATATTTAAGTCTGATTCATTTCAAGTTAATTGCAAATGGTGCAAGTTAAGAGTCCTCGAGGTTTAATTTTTTTTCCATGTGGATGTAAAATTATTCTAACACCATTTTTTAAACTATTCTTTCCTCATTGAACTTGGAATTTTTTTAAATATTTTTTTTCAAAAACATGAAACTTAGTGACTAATCAGATGTGTGGCAAGAAAGAAAGAGTCACTGATGACAAAGATTTTAAGTCCTGGAAACTAAATATGGATGGAATCCTTAACAGGAGTAAGTCACAAGAAGTTGGTTGGCCTGGTTTGGTTTAGATATGTTAAGTTGGAGTTAGTAAGATATGCTAATGGAAATTTCCAGCAGATACTTAGAAATTCAAGACACATTCAGGGAAGAAGACCACATCAGAAATGTTTAAGAGTCGATTATGTTAAAGATAATAGTTTAAGCCACGGTAAATGAGTCGGACAGGGAAAAAAGAGATGACCCAGAACTAAATGTCGGGCAAGGTTCACTTGAGGGGGTTACAGAAGAAGCTGGAAAAAGTAGAGAGAAATATTTAAAAGGAGGATATAAGGAAGACCCAGTCAACATAACTTGTGGAGGAAAAGAAGAGATACAAGAAAGAACCAGTCAACAATTTCAAATGCAAGAGAGTTTAAAAAAAAAAAAAAAGCATACACTGGACTTAATACTTGAGAGACAATAACTTGTAAAAATATAGAAAAGTAAGCTTTACCTAAAATTAAAAAAAAATTTAAAAATTAAAAATTAAAATTAAAAAATTAAAATTAAAAAATTAAAAATTTAAAAAAAAAGAAAAAGTACTGGGGTGCCTGGGTGACTTAGTTGGTTAAGTATCTGCCTTCAGCTCAAGTCATGATCCCAGGGTTCTGGGATGGAAAGCCCTGCACTGAGCTCCCTGCTCAGCGAACAGCCTGCTTCTCCTTCTCCCTCTGTTTCTGAATGCTCCACTGCTCTCACCCTTTCCCCACTCTTTCTCTCTTTAAATGAATGAATAAGACCTTTAAAAAAAAATGTTGAGGGGCACCTGGTAGCTCCGTGGGTTAAGTGTCTGCCTTTGGCTCAGGTCATGATCCCAGGGTCCTGGGATGGAGCTCCATCTCAGGCTCCCTGCTCAGTGGGGAGCCTGCTTCTCCCTTTCCCTCTGCCTGCCACTCCCTCTGCTCATGTGGTCAAATAAATAAAATCTTGTGTAAAAAAAAAAAAAAATGTTGAAATTTGTATCAATTAAATAGAACATAATATGAACTTCATTCTATTATTTACTTCTAAAAAGAACACTGATTTTAAAATACGGCTTTAACAAAATACATTCCAAGCCAATAAAAGTTAACACAGTTAAGCCATTTTTAATTTGCTAATTGTGACAAAAGATTTTTCCTAGTAAAAATTCAAAATGGCTCAACGGCAAACAGTTTTCATGTTAAAAAAAAAAAAATCACTTCTTAAAATCCCCTAATTTTCCTAAGTATTTTATGTCTAATAGAAATAAAAGAAAATGATGGAATAATACGTACTTTGAAACAGAATTTTATACAAAATTTAAGCAGAAATGTCATTTTTTAAAAAACAAAAAGTAACAAGCCTCTCACTCTGATCTGAGGTCCACATAATACTGTTAATTATTAAATTAACAGATCATTTAACTAAACAAAGTTTAGAAGTTCTCTCTTGAATTTATAGATATTTAAATTTCCCTTTAGTTTAACTTTTTTCTCTCTTTTTTTAAGTAGGCTCCACACCAGTATTGGAGCCCAACAGAGGGCTCAAACTCATGACCCTGAGATCAAGACTTGAGCTAAGATCAAGAGTCCGACCCTCAACCAACTGAGCCACCCGGGTGCTCCTCTTTAATCTAACACTTTAACAACCATTATGAATTCTAAAATTGATTTTATGTAACCACAGTAATATTTTTAAACAATGGTAGTATGTATACTATATACCATAACTAAAATATCATTTATTAGACATAAGTATACATTTAATCATTTCTAATTTTGTTCTACTATCTGACTATAGTATCTTTAAATTGAAAAGTCAAAGATACTAATAAGTTTTCTCCTGGCAATGCCCTCCAAAGACCACCAGGAACACTACTGTGGTTAAACTAGTTCGGTTTATTTTTCATTGCATCAGGGATGCATCCTTGATACCCACCATGGGCAACTCTGGAATATCTTAGCATGAAGGTGTTAGAAAAGACTAATAGGGTTTGCAGCTTGTTAGTTGATTTGGGAGCAGAGCTTGGCTCAGGATTGAAGGCTGTCAGATAGTGAGAGTAATACTATGATTGGACATCTTAGCAAATCTTATCTAAAGCTGTAACTGGTTAAGAGGCAGCCATTACTCATCAGCTGTGAGAGGGGATGTTTGGTCTTCTGTGGCTTGGACAACATTCATGTTTTGTCTGTGTTTGGACACGATTATGCAGTGGTATTGTTTTTCTCTTGATCTATCACAGACACAGAGCTTTGTCGAATGTTGATGTTCTGTGCAACTGTTTATCTTCAGTGGAAGAACAACAAGCCTAAGCACTAGTGTCAAGCCAGTTTCTAGTAACACCAAGGCCTTGGTGATAGTGCAGCCCGGCTTCCAGCTGTCATAACCACTTTTTTCTTTCTCACTCCTTCAAGCGTATGACAACTTACATAAAACACATTTCGATTACAAAATTATTCAAGATTTAGTGAATCACATAGACTGAATTGGTGGGTACAGCCTAAGTACAAAATTGATTAAGAATATTTATAATTTGAAGATTAAGTTACAAGAAAAATCAGCTGAAAGAAACCTAAAGGGGATTTTTTATTTTCTTTCAACCTACATTGTAAAAATCACTCACAACTTCTTTTAAGGTCTTATTATCAAGTTGTTTTTCCCCCAGTAGCTATGTACATAGTATATGGATGATAAATAGTTTTTAAGAAAATAGTTTAACTGAAAGATCTGGATTTGAAACCCAATTCCATCACTAATTGACTCTTATGTGTGACCAACCTCAATATGTTCCTTAACCTCCCTCTTACTTTCCTCATCTGTAAAATGGAAATATCTAGTTCGGAGTTGTTATGAAGAAAAAACTAAATGGTACATATAAAATGTACAGCACACCTGACACTGAGAAATCAACAAATTATAGCTGTTTCATTAACTCATTATATTTCAATAGTACTTATATACATCAGTAATTACCTTTTTAAAGAAAGCCTCCAAAATACACTGGAATTTAAATCACCAGTAATTGATACTTGGTTATCATAATCCAAACCAACACGTCTAGGGGTGCCTGGGTAGCTCAGTCGGTTAAGCGTCTGCCTTCGGCTCAGGTTATGATCCCAGGGTCCTGGGATGGAGCCCTATGTTTCAGGCTCTCTACTCAGTGGGGAGTCTGCTTGTCCCTCTCCCTATGCCCTTTCATGCTCCCTGCCCTACTCTGCTGTTTCTCAAATAAATAAACACAATCTTTAAAAAAAAAAAAAACATGTCTAAATCTTAAACTTAGGCCCTTTATGTTTATCATATAGATAGAAATATAAGGAGGACCAAAACATATTCATTGTGCTAAGCCTTGGTGAATCTAAAAAAACAGAGGATTCAGAAAGAACGGAGTATGCCCAATTCCTTCTCCCCATTTCTTCAATCACAGAGAGAGGAGAAAATGTTCCCATCTTTTTCCCTCTTGAGTAAAGTGTAAATTTCCTCCCCACTCTGGAAGCCTAAGAAACAGAAAATACTCCCCTCTCTTAGGAGGGCATTATTCAGATGCTAGGGGGATAGAAAGTTTAAGATATGGACCCTGCCCTCAGATTTAGACAAGATAATATCCCATGTCACATGGCTACATCTGGCCAGACTTGGGGTTAGGGACTGATGTGAAATACCCATAAAGGTTCCAGCAGCAATATGAAGAAAATAATTTGAATATGTCTGGAATTCACAATAGAGTCCAAGACGGGAGCTAAAAGTGTAGTAGGTTTTTAAAATGATCATTACAGCTATAGGAGAAAAGGTTCCTTTGAAAAAGAGACCCTAGAGTGGGAGAACAGGGCTGAGGACAGAATAGCAAAGAGTGATAATATATGTCCGTGCAATGCAGGGAGGAGCCTATGAAAGAGTCTTAGAAGAAAGAGAAGGGAAGAAGTGAACCAGAACGTTTCTCATTTTCCATCTATCCAGAGATCTTTCCACCAAATGAAACGTACTTAATCTTTTCTCCTAGCAGATGACATCCACATGATCAGTTTGCTTCCATGGGCACATCCAAATTCTGACAAATCCTTCTAAATGTTGCTAACAAGTAACTGGGGGGAGAGAGGAAGGGTGAAGGTTAGGATACAGATAGAGTGAATACAAAAAAGCACAATTAAGTCCTTTAGCAACTTACGTCATTAGTGGTGATGAAGAACAGTAGCATAAATTAGATAGCCCTTGGCTTATGCAAAATTGCCAGAACACTTGCTCAAACACCTTTGCCTCCCACTCAGTATAGCATTGGGAACGCAAGTCAGAATGTTAAAAGAATAATATGTAATCTGCTCAAAGTTTGTAATAAGTCACATGTATCTGAGAACTTTGAGTAAAACTGTGCTGAAACCATCCTGTTTCAATTTAGCCTATTTAAAGCTACCTGCTCCCTTTCAGAAGGGAGACCTAAAATTCCATCCATGGGGAGGATTTTCAGCAGCTATTTAACCACTACAGAGTCCGTATCCTCCTAGTAAGAATATGCAGAAAAGAAAGCAGCACCTCACTGGTTTCCGTGGTATTCCTTCTTGCTTGTCAACATGATATACCATTCTTTCTTTTAAAACAGAACCTCTCTGCAGATATATGGCTTTTTGCAAACCTGTATAGGTTACTATTAGGTTCTTGGCATTTTCCGAGGTGTCTGGAAACTAAGTGTTGGTTTGCTTCCCGGAAATGGAGGTAAACTTTTGAATCCTATAATCTGAGAGCCAGCTTCCCTCAAGAAATGAGTCCCCCATTTACTGAAAATTGGATCCCAATTCCAGACACCAATCATAAAATGAAGGCAATTAGGTGAGATTCGAGCTCAAGGAAAACAGGGTATTAACAGCACCAACTTCCCAGGGCTGTGCTGATTCAATAAGTTTCACTTGCAAAGCAAAGCGCTGAGAACTGCGCCAAGCGGCCACTCAATAAACGTTAACCATTAGCCAGCACCGAGTAAAGGAAAAGCACTCCAGGAGGCTTAGCCCAGCAGGGGAGAGCCGGCTGTTGGGGAGGGAAGGCACACGGGAGCTGTGGGTGGCCGCCCCGTTAGGAAGCGTCAACACGTCGTCAGGCAACCGAGTCTCCACAGCACCCAAGGCGGCAGTGGCTGCCAGGTCCCCAGAGTCTAGATTGCGTAACCGAGGCACCGCCCCCCGAGCCACCATGCAGCAGCGAGACCCCCGAGCCCCTATCCCCGGCCGAACCGCTGCGAGACCCCGACCAGAACCCCTGTACCTGGGATACCGCCCTCAGCCCTGAAGCCCCGAGACCTAGACCTCAACCGCGTAACACGGGCACCGCCCCTAGCCCGGCGTCCGCGAGACCTCACCGGGCACAGAACCTGCGCCCTCTCAACCCCTAAGTCCGGCACCGCGGCCAACGTGGCCGCCGTGAGACCTCCACTCCCAGGGAGCTCCTGCCCCTGCCCCCGCCCCAGGGCCGCGAACCGAACCCTGCAACACCACCTCCCCCCCGACCACACCCGCCAGGCCCGCTTCCCACGGGAAGCGGCTTACTCAAGAGAGCGGGCTTGCGTTGGGGAAGACACACAGCGCCCTAGAGAAGCTCTTCGCGGGCCGAAGAGGCGGCGACAGCAGCCCAGCTCGGGAACACTGTGACTAGCCGAGGAGCCCCGGCCCCGCCTCTTAAGCCGAGCCCTCCGCCCGCCCTTCCCCAACGGACGAACGCGACCCCGCCCCCACTACGGCCGCGGGGGTAAGGTTGCATGGTCGGGGCGCCCCCTGTCGTCCCGGAGGCCTCAAAGCAGGCTCGCCTACACGTAGCTGGATACTCGGCCACCTGGTTCTCGGTTAAACCGTGGGAAATTCTTCCCAAGCTAAATCGATTCTAGCCCCTCCAAACCTTCCAAGCCCCAGACGGCGTGGAAAGAAAAAAGGGTAGGGGTGGCAGTGAGAGAAAAAGTGTTGGCATACCTGCCCTGCGTATTTTTCCTCTCCTAGGAGTCTGGTCAACGTTTTGTCCTGGGCTTTTATTACTAATTTCAACATACTCGGTTCACTCCAATACTGAGGAGCCATGTGCCACCACTAGAAAAGAGATCTCTAACTTCCCAAGAGAGTGGAATTAAGAATCCTTTATCCTAAATTACTTTGTAAGAGGGTTTTAAAAACAAATGTTCTTCAAATGGAAGTGAATGTCAGAACTGCAGGCAGGGGTGTGAATTCGATAATTATAATGTTTTTAACTATTTGCCACACACAGTACTGTAAGTGAAGGACACAACTCAGAGCAATGTCCTGAACTCTGAAGCTTACAGTGAAAAGAAAAAATTACAAGTAAACGAATACATTACAATGCAATGTAACAGTTATAGAAGCACCTACAGACATTTAAAGACACCTGAAAGGAATCATTATTGGAGAGCGGAGGAAGCCAAGAAAGATTTCATGGTAGAGGTTACTGAGCTGTGTTTTTAAAGATTAATTTGAGCTCCCAGGCAAAAACAAAACAACACAACCACCAGGGGAGAGTATTTAGGTAACGCTGACCACATATCCAAAGTTTCAGGGTGATTAAAGATGAAGTTGGAAAGGTGAGCTGTGGGGCGCCTGGGTGGCTCAGTGGGTGGGGGCCTCTGCCTTCGGCTCAGGTCGTGGTCTCGGGGTCCTGGGATCGAGCCCCGCATCGGGCTCTCTCCTCGGCGGGGAGCCTGCTTCCCCCTCTCTCTCTGCCTGCCTCTCTGCCTACTTGTGTTTTCTGTCAAATAGGTAGATAAAAATCTTTAAAAAAAAGAAAAGAAAGAAAGAAAGAAAGGTGAGCTGTGATGCTGTGATGCTATTCTTCTCCTCCCTCCTCCACTCCAGGCCCTCCTCCCCAAAAATTATTGACCATCTGTGTTGGGTGTTAGGAATAAAACAAAGAACACAGAACTGGTTCCTAAGTTTTGGAGATTAGAATCTAGTGTGAAGTAGGGGAACGGAGGGGGAGGAAAAACACCTAAAATAAGGAAATAAGCGAAATAATTAAACATTTCACTAACTGTGGGTAGAAAACAAGTTGCCGAGATTAATTTGGACATAGAGACAGGAAGAGATATCACAGAGCTATGCTGAAGTTAAGCCGTGAAGTAATTGTAAGAATTGGGTACTGGTTATTTCGGAACACTAATAGCTTATATAGATGTTAATTTTTACAAACACGACGAAAGACACGATCGTAGCCTCCCACGAGTTTCCACGGCTTCCCTGGAATGTCGGAGAACTCTCGTCTAGCGAAGCGTAGTGCCAAACCAAGAGGCCACAGAATTTTACGCACGTGCAGTGACTCATCTGGAAGTAAATTAGGATACCATGTTTATCTTCGTCTCAACTAGCATCCAGAAGTACTTATATCTCAAGTTTCTCACAGACACCCTTAATGTTTAAGCTTTCAACAAACATTTTATTTAAGATACCTACATCCACATAAAAACAAGTTATTTCCCCATCACAGCCTAAGAATCTGCCCATTTTTAATATGGCGGAGACCGAGCCTGCGCAGTACGAACAAGTTCGACTAGTTCCAGTTTCTGGCATAACGGTAACATGCCCTTCTTCCGGTGCGGAAGGCTATACCATTCCCATAACCAATCATTCTGTTTGTCCTAATTCACACATATAATTTTCTACGATAATACGTTCTCATTTCAGCCACAAGAAGATTTCTCTGTCTCTATTATGTAACCGCTGTTTATATCGTAGCATCCCGGAAGCGCTCCCGCCATCCACGAATGGTCTGTACCGACTTCACCTCCGGTTCTAAGTGTCATGGCTGCCTCGAGAGACTAGTACGAGTTTGCACCTGTGGTGGGAAGGGTACGAAGCCCACACCCGGGAACCTAGCGAGGTAAAGTTGCGTCTTGGTTGTGGAGGCGACAACTTCTCCGATTCCTCAGCGATGGCGGCGTCCGGGAGTGGTATGGCTCAGAAAACCTGGGAATTGGCCAACAACATGCAGGAAGCCCAGAGTATCGATGAAATCTACAAATACGACAAGAAACAGCAGCAAGAAATACTGGCGGCGAAGCCCTGGACTAAGGAGTGAGGAGGTCCCTGGCGAGTCGCAGGGGAGGGAAGGGGCGGCGGGAGTTTAGGACATCCAGGGGGAGAGGGAGTTGCAGAGGGTGGAGAGTTTGTGTTCTCGTGGGCAGGGAGAAGAATATGCTCCCGAGAAATTTTGGTCCTTTTGTCTCCGCAAGTAGAACCAAAAGCCCTCTCCTGGGGCTTGCTTTGACTCCCCTTTCTGTCTCTTTAACACATTTGCTTTCAGAGGATGTAAGAGGAAAAGAACAAGCGAGTATCATCTCATTTCTTAATATCCGTATTGTCATATATATGCCACACACCCTGCCTTAAGTCTTGGGTCGATTTACACCATGCTGGGACCTTCCGTTTATCTCAGACTGGAGACTGCACCTGTCTTTAAAAACCAAATCAGCCCAGGAGTCTCTAAAATAACTATGAGCCATCTTTTAGAGATCTATAATCGATTCTTGTCTGCTGATAACTGTTTCAGAAACAACGAGGCTCCACCCAGTCTCCCAAAACGTTACTCCACCAGATCTCACAAGCTAGGAATTTTATCAGTAGAGTTTAAAGCTCTTTGCTCCTTAGCAAAAGCCCTGTATCTCTGGGAATAAGGACAAGTCAAGGACTATTTACCCACAGCAACTACCCTTTTCTGAAAGCAGATTGTGTTAGGGAGAGAGTAAAAAGAGCATAGTCTGTCAAATGGAGAGGTAGAAAGGAAAGCAGTGGTCAACATAAAACCATTCTTACATCTTTCTCAGTTTTTTACAAGGCGAACTCTGTCAGTATTCAGATTCAGCATGTTTATCAAGTATTTAATATGGGCTGAGCACTGAGCTAGGAATTTCCATATGTTATTTAATCTGCATGACAACCCACTACTGTATTTTCATTCCTTTTTTGCAAATAAGAAAACAAGCAAATATAAGTAACTTATTTCATGATCACACTGAGGCAATGAACTTTTAATAATAGACTGAAGTTCAAACCTCATGACTGTCACTAGTTAGTTGACTGGCCCTATGAAATTTATGTATCTTCATTTTTTTTATCTGTAAAAAGGAATTAAGACCTATCTATTGGTAATGTCATACAGATTAGTTGAGATAATAGATTAAAAAGGTCCTACAATGTATGTAATGGGAGCACAATAACTATCTTTTTTTTTCTTTTTCCCAGTAAATGAAGGAGCCAAGATTTTAATTCATGTCTTGACTCCCAAGACCAGGTCTCCATATTTTTCAGTTGTGATTGAAATCTGTCCGCAGACATCTTAAAAAGGCTTCTCAGGGAAAAAAAAGGGGGGGCTGGGGTAGGGGCTTATCAGAGACATTGACCACATTATTAAAAACTGCTTGTCTGCTTACTTCTGTAACAGATTATGCATTAAAGTTGCTATAGCCTATTAAATATTTGAACACTATCTGCTTGCCTTATTGTCTGATTGTGGCTCTAATTATATTCATCTTAGCTCTCTTGGGCTGCATCAGTGACACGGAAAATGTAATTTTATTCAAGTAGTTTAGTCACATCTACATATGACAAACTTTGAAACAGTGATGGAAGCAGAAGTAAGGATATTAGAGCTACATTTTCAATTCTGAGGCTGATGGCACAAAAAGAAACTGTTCTTCGAGAGTACTATAAAAGTTGGGCTAAAGCTACTAACAGCTAGCACCTACAAAGTTTTAGTATGTGTCAGGCAGTAAGCTAAGCATTTTATATACATTATTTCACTTACTTTATTTCCTCCTAACAACAAATCTGTGACATATTCCTATTTACAGATGAGGAAATTAAGGCACAGACATGAAGTGGTTGTCTCTAAGGCTACAGCTAGCATGGCGGGGCAGACTCAAATCTAAGCAGATGGATGTCAGAGACCACATTTGGAACCATTAAGCGAGAAAGTTAGGCCTGAGAATCTTTAGGCACAACCATCCAACTAGAGTCAGAATCAGAGATTTGGTGATTCCAAGATTAATTGAGAAAAAGTCTATTGAACTGGTCATGTAATTCCTTTCTACTTGAACAGCATATTTAAAAAATTATCTCATACTTTTCCCTTCCTCTAAAAGGAAATACTTTGCAGGACCCTGACATGTTTATCATTTCCAATCTCCTGCAGGAACTCTACTTCCTTTTTCTTTTCCACATTCTACACTCTTTGTCCCCTTCCCATCACTATAAATTCCTTCAATACTTGTTATCTTTACAAAAACTGTCTTTGAAATTATGTTTTATAAAGTTAATTATACTGTGCTTTTGTTTTGTAGTCACCATTACTTTAAGTACTGCAAAATCTCAGCATTGGCTCTACTGAAAATGGTGATGCATGCCAGATCAGGAGGCAACTTGGAAGTGATGGGCTTAATGCTGGGAAAGGTGGATGGTGAAACCATGATCATTATGGACAGTTTTGCTTTGCCTGTAGAGGGCACTGAAACCCGAGTAAATGCTCAGGCTGCTGCATATGAGTACATGGCTGCATATATAGAAAACGCCAAACAGGTAAAAATGTTGTTCCTTAAAGTTCAGTAACTAAGTTAAGAGTCTCGTGGTAACTCTTGAGTTTCTAAACTTAAAACTATCCTCTTTGTATTATGCTAAGCGAAGTAAGTCAATCAGAGAAAGACAATTATCATATGATCTCTCTGATATGAAGAATTTGAGAGGCAGGGTGGGGGGTTGTGGGGGGTGGGAGAGGGAAATGAAACAAGAGGGGATCAGGAAGGAGACAAACCTTAAGAGACTCCTAAACTCATGAAACAAACAGGGTGGCTGGGGGTAGGGGCAGGTAGGGATAGGGTGGCTGGGTTATGGACATTGAGGAGGGTATGTGCTATGGTAAGTGCTGTGAAATGTGTAAGCCTGAGGATCCACAGACATGTACCCTGGGGCAAATAATACATTATGCATTAATTTAAAAAGAAAAAAAAAGAAAAAAGAAAAAAAGAAAAAAAAAGGAAAAAAAAAACTATCCTCTTTACATAAAGTTTATATTTTCAACAAGTTCTATGTAAAATGTGTAAAAGGTTAGCATGGATTTTTTTTTTAATAAACTCTCATACTCAAGAGAGTAGATCTTAAAAGTTTTCATCATAAGAAAAAAAGTTGTACCAATGTGCAGTGATGGATGTTAACTACATTTCTTGTGATCATTTTGCAATGTATACATATATTGAATCATTATGGTGTACGCCTTAACTAATACAATGTTATACGTCCATATCTCAGTAAAAAAAATTTTTTTAATTCTCACACTCAGTATCAGATGTATGTTTAAAACCAAAAATTTGGAAATGACCTAAATGTTCCTGAGTATAAAACTGATTAAATAGATTATGGTATAGCCATACAATGAACTGCAAGCCTGCCTTTAAGAAAAATAAAAATTAAAAAGTAGTTATCTATATATTTTATCTACTTAGAACAAACCCCACAATATTGTGTTGAGTTGAAAAAGCAGAGTGTAGAGCACTGTATGTGGTATGCCGTTGTGTGTGTCTCTCTTAATCTACATATTTGCAAAGAATATGTCCGCAAGATAGGTATATAAGCAGCGGTTATAGTGGTTAACATCTGGGCTGAGAAACTGGGTAGTTGAAGGGAACAAGGTAGGAAGCAGACTGAATAACCTTACTCTACTTGTATCTTGTTAATTTTATTCCTGAAGCTTCAGGTATTATGCTTTGGGTATTACCTATTGAATAGAGCATTACCTATTGGGTATTACCTAATCTTTTTTTAACCTGAAAGCAGCATATGCTACCCACCATTCTCCATGATTTCATTTTACCATAATGCTATGTAAGCAGACAAATGACAAGTGTCTCTAAAATTAAACAGAATCCTCAATCTTCTTTGCCCTCTTCGTTAGGTCGGCCGCCTTGAAAATGCAATTGGCTGGTATCACAGCCATCCTGGCTATGGCTGCTGGCTTTCTGGGATTGATGTTAGTACTCAAATGCTCAATCAGCAGTTCCAGGAACCATTCGTAGCAGTAGTAGTAAGTATTTTTGCAACCAGTCTTAATTAAGTTCTTCATGAAGATTTATTAAAGCAAGTATACGGAGAAATAAAAACTGTAGAACAATCTGGTGTCATTATGCCTAGGATTGAATCTGAATTCCACCTCTTAGAAGCTGGGACTTCAAACAGGTTACTTAACCTCTCTGCAACTCTTCCCACACTCTGTTAGATGAGGGTTATCACAGCACCTATATCTCAGTTCCCTGCAAACAGTATACATTCAGTAATGTTGACTGAATTGAGTAAGTCAGAAATTGCTAGAGCAGCTCTTGCTATGCTTAGAGTGTTTTAGATGCAATCCAGGTTATTATGAGAAATAACTGTTCCTCTAGTAAAAAAAAACTTTCGAAAAAGAGATGAGCAAATCTTCAAATAACATTCTTAAATAGTATAACTAGATCTAATTTCTAAATTAACTATGATAATTCTATACTTAACCACTTTATTCAACTTTGATGTTCTTTGGTTTGTTATTTTTTCCAATTATTTTTTCCTATTATTTGGTTATTTTACTCAGTTCATGTATGCATGCATAGTGTTTTATATATACATATGTAGTTCTAAGTTTAACATTTAAACAAATGGAAGTATATAACAGTTTTATAACCAGCAGATATTAAATACATCTTTCTTGTAGATTGACCCAACAAGAACAATATCCGCAGGGAAAGTGAATCTTGGAGCCTTTAGGACATACCCAAAGGTAATTTTTAAAATTCAAAGTCCTTATAATTTTTTAAATGACTTATTTTTAAAGTCGTATTATGATTAATACCTTGTTCTGTCCTAAAACAGTTTGAAAATATGTACAAGATAGCAGTCAACCAAAACGAATTATCTTTAGCAAAAGACAACATATTTGTGTTATATGTTGCTAAGAAAGCAGTTTTCATTTGTTAATAAATACCTGTGTGCCCATCATGACATTCTGACAGGTACTAGACAACAAGCTAAATACATCTGTTTCCATCCATGCAAACTGAAATAGATATTAGCATACGTGTACATCCCCTGACAAGAAAAATGAATCTATAAACCAAATTCAACCATCAGCCATCAAATGGGGTTGAGAGAGAGTGTAAGCACTTTTTTTTACTGGAATGTTTAAGTTCGGTATGTGGCTCCCTAGAATTAATGTTTCTATAAATGGAAAGCTGCATAGAAAGTATGTCTTTTCTGCATGTGTGTGTGGTTTTTTTAATCTTCTATTTTCTCCATTTTTGTTGAGGGCTACAAACCCCCTGATGAAGGACCTTCTGAGTACCAGACTATCCCACTTAATAAAATAGAAGACTTTGGTGTACATTGCAAACAGTAAGTAATTTTAAGATGTATGTGATACCACAATCATCATAAGAAACCTTAGTCCAAGCCCTTAATTTTACAAAGGAGAATAAAGGTTCAGATGAACTGCATTTCATAATCCCTTTTAAAATTGTAGTAAGAATATAAAATTTAGGATAATGTTTGAATTTTTTATTAATAATTGTTTTAACCTGTTATTTGCCTTTCACACAACTATAAATATTGTTGTCAATGTACAAGATACTTGGCCCATTGTTGAAATTAACAATTGAAAAAAGTTGTATTCGGGGTGAGCCTGACACAAGCATGTCTGCAAGCTCTCAAAGTACCCACGTTTCGTTCGTTTGTTTGTTTATGAGAGTGCATAAGCAGGGGGGAGGAGCAGAGAGAAGCAGACCCACCCCCCCACACACACAACCACCGAGCCGGGATCCCAACACAAGGCTCTATCCCAGGACCCTGAGATCATGGCCACTTTAACCAACTGAGCCACCCAGGTGCCCCTCAAGTCCCACATAGTAAAACTTCATCCTAAACATTTTCACTCCAGAATTTTAAAAAGCCATACTAAAACCAATGAATTATATACATCTTTAAAATAGTGAATGTTAAGGTATATGAATTACATCTAAAGTTTTAAAAGTATTAAAGAAAGCAATGAAAACAGTTTTCTCCTTCTGAATATATCTTGCCACGTCACATTGACCTTCCCACCACATTCTGGAGCCTGAACCAAAGCACTAGCCTTCTAACTAGTCTTCCAGCTTCTTCCGTTCACCCCTTTAAAGGTCTTTTGTCAGCCAAATTGATTCTGTTAAAATGTAAGTCAGATCATATTCCTCCTCCTCCTCCAGAATGGTTTCCTGTATCACCAAAAATAAGATCCATAGTCCTTATGATGGACTACACAGCCCTATGTGATCTGACCTGTACTACCTCTGAGCTCATCTCCTATCATTAAACCTTTGCTCTCTCCAGTCCAGCCACAGTGGCCTCCTTACGGTTGTCTGAAGTGCCAGGTGATTTTCTGCCTCAGGGCCTTTGCATTTGCTGTTCCCTCTTCTGGGAAAATTGTTCCTTATTTCCATATGGCTCACTAAATATTTCAATCATGGAGTATCTGTTTAAGGGTCACCTTAACAGACAGAATGTTCACTGGTCACCCTGTCTAAAATAATAGCTTGTAGTCAGTCACTCTGTTTCAGTTTCCCTGCTTTATTTTTCTTCTTAGCTCTTACCACCTTCTGATATGTTTTGCTTCCTTGTTATTGACCCATTAGAATGTGAACTTCATGACAATAGACTTAATTCACTGCTGTAGCCTAACATTTAAATCACACATGGCACATAAAAGGGTGGGCATCCCCCCAAAAAAAGTTACCTAAATGATTAGGGTCCCCTTTTTGTCATACCTCCTATCCAAACTTCTAGGAATACCTTGACTACCCATGTGTTACTACTGCTCTTATTCTCTGTTCAGAAATTCTTAGAAAATTCTAGAATTTCTAAAATTCAATTATAAAATATATCAGTCATCCCTGACATACTTCTGGGGGGAAAAAAAAGATTCTTTTTTTATGTTTCAGTTAGAGACTTGGGATTAAATAACATAATTTGCCCTACTGGAAAAAAAATTTAAAAAAAGAAAAAAATTTAAACCATTCCAATTTGAAAGAATTGCTCCTAAGCATGGAAACACCTTTGCTGTGATATTTTCTCAGCATAAAAGTCAATTTTTTTCATTTATATTGAGTTATAGGGGTAGAAAAAGCTTATACCTTTAATACCTACACTACTTTTTATACTATCAACAGCAGCTTTTGAAAGAAAAAAGACTGAGGCAGTCTATGCTTTCTGTATCCAAACAAACCTATATTTCCTGTTTTACTAAAATACAAGCCCATCAGAGAAGAATAGCCACTTTCTAGCTATCTACATTGGTAGAGCCTAGAATTTTGAAACTGGAATTACTTGGATAGTCAAAGATGTTCTCTTAGGATCAATTCCTAAATAAGAGAGAATAAATTCTTTCCTAGGGCAAATAAGATGGTTAATTTATTTTTGTTTAAAATCTTTAATGAATCATAGTGCCAGGCTGAAAGAGCAGGGATTTCGGGCAGCCTGCTTAGAGATCCATTTCCTAAATTATTTGGTGATAAGGTATTATCACCATGCAGTTTATATTGGTCTTTTTTCTTTCCTATCTTAAATCCCACATCATATTGCACACCCAAAGTCTGTTTAAGTTATAGAATATAATGTAGATATTAAATATTTTTAACTTTGAAGAACCTTGTGAAAATAGGACACAAAGTGTTGTAGTTGTTTTTTAAGTTAGCCTGTATGTTGTCAGTGTTCTGCAGGAGCATGGTTTAAAGAGTAAATGGTTCTATGAAACTTACTATGAAAAACAACAATTTTGTACCATTCCCTCTCCCATCTCCCAGAGGCAGTCACAAAACTATTATAGTTATTCCTATAAGTATTTACCCCGTATCTTCAAACAACGTGCTGATAGTGCTACTTCTTGATTTTCAGTTCTAGGCAGTATCTATTATTGACTTCCCGTACAGAAGATGAGGATTTAGCTCCACAAGTAATTTTGAATGTTCTTGTTTTCAACTCTACTACTGAGATTTGCAGCTAATCACTACATATTAGACAAAAAATTTCATTGCATCAACCTATGGAATTAAAACAGTAATTACATTAAGGTGATCCATAAATTTTAAAACATAAACTCTATAGAACTTCATTTGAGTTCCCTTATTTTCCATCCTTTCTAAATCCAAATATCTATTGTTATATTCATCTCTCATCTCTTTTTTTTTTCCCTCAAGTACCAGAGATACAGCCCCCTCCTTTCTAAAGCTGACCTTTCTACTTGAGCCCCTCATCCCCTCCCCATACCTAACTTCCTTACTCCTGGGACCTCACTTCTTAAATACTCTCTTAAATGTCTACAGTCTGCATGTAAAAATAAAACTGTGATAGTTTTGATAATAAATACAACTTTTCATATCCTTTCTCTGCCACTTACTAGCTATGTGGCTTTGAGTAAAGTCTTTTCTCTCTGAACATTTCTTTGTCTATAGACTGGGGATAATAAATGCTTTCTATGTATGGTTATAGGGAAGACTAAATGAGAATGTATGTAAAGCACCCAGTACATAATAGGTGCTCAAGAAATACTCTGTTCCACTTGCACATTTCATTAGCCATGTCCTATCCATCTTCAGATCTGCATAGGTATCTTAATCTTGAAAAGACCCTCACTTAATTCCAATGTCCTTAAATTCTTATTCTTTTTTATTTCTTCACTCACTCCTGAATTAATTCAACAAGTATTTCTTATGGTGTCCACATGTCTTTATCTTTTGCACCACTAACCTGTGTCTGAGCCTTTCTTCACATCTGCTGCACTACAGTAGTATCCTTTGTGGTCTCCCTGCCTATGGTTTCTCTGAAACACATCCTATCATAAGCCAGCTTTCTTAAAACACCTCTTTGGCCCTATCATTGCCCTGCTCAGATAGCTTCCATGAGTCCCCACTACCTAGAAGATAAAGTTTAAGTTTCTTTTATTTTTTTAAGTTTTTATTAAGTTCTAGTTAACATACAGTGTAATATTAGTTTCAGGTGTATAAAACAGAGATTCAGCATTTCCATACAACACCTGGTGCTCATGACAAGCGCACTCCCTAATCCCCATCACCTATATAACCCATCCCCCCACCCATGAAGTTTAAATTTCATAACCTTTCATGTAATATCTTCCACCAAACAGACCCCAACAAAGCTTTCTGGGTTCCCCTCACATAATTATTCTGCTTTTGCTTAACTGTCCAGACAAAGTAATTTACTTACTTATTCCTTTTATGACTTTCCTGCTTATGAGTCAGTGCTCCCTGCCTAATGCCCTCTTTACTGTCAACATAACCACACCATAGACTCATGTAAGGGTTACTGTCAGTCCTGCCTTCTCCCTAGGCCTTCTCAGGCAATTCTGTCTACATTAAGAGTACTCAGTATCTCTAACATTTAATTGGTGGTGATTAATTCTATATATGCACTATAGCATCACTGTTATTCAGTATATATCATATTTAATTTTTTGTGGATTCATACCACATGTCCCCTATAAGTAGTATTAAGCTCTTTAAGGTAAAAAGTCCCTTGTGTTTCTTTGTATCTACTGATGTAGAACCTAGTGAGTATTTAAAAATTTATTATGTTTAAAAATACATGCTTTTCATACATTTAACCAAATATTTCTTGCGCTCACTGATTATAAATTAGGCACCTTTGGAAGCAGTATTTTTTTTAGGCACTAAGGATTCTACTTTAAAGTTTGCTTTCCAAAAAGTAATAGGTCCTAATTAGGGGATGAGAAAGGGAGAAATGGGAAATCCACATGTCATTTTCAGTATTTTTAAAAGCCTATCAAAAATTATCATTGACGGGCGCCTGGGTGGCTGAGTGAGTTAAGCCTCTGCCTTCGGCTCAGGTCATGATCTCAGGGTCCTGGGATCGAGCCCCGCATCGGCCTCTCTGCTCAGCAGGTGCCTGCTTCCCCCTCTCGCTCTCTGCCTGCCTCTCTGCCTACTTGTGATCTCTCTCTCTCTGTCAAATAAATAAATAAAATCTTTAAAAAAAAAATCATTGACCTTTGAGAAGCAGTTCATTAAGTTTATGTGCTTTTGGCTAGAATTCATGAACTCAATAACATGGATAAACATGTCATTCAGAAGTTCTGACTAACTGTTAAGTTTTGGGGAATTTCTGGGCTCTACAGTGGGAAGAAATATAATACAAGAAAGTTTAGTTAACAGAAGATTTGAAACCACACCTCTAAAGAGTAAGGAAACCATGGTTACCTATTGTTCTATTGGACTAAAGACTAAAACATAACTATTTGGATATAAAATGTAATTCACTTAAATTTGGCCGTAACTTTTATCTGATATGGTTGAATTCTTTTTTTAACTTACTAAATTTGTCCTTTTGTTTCATAGATATTATGCCTTAGAAGTCTCATATTTCAAATCCTCATTGGATCGCAAATTGCTTGAGCTTTTATGGAATAAATACTGGGTGAATACGCTGAGTTCCTCTAGTTTGCTTACTGTAAGTACTATATTTCCAAGGAATGCATTTGAATTTTATCTAAGCTACATAAGTTGTTTAATATCTGAAACTCTTTTTCATGGAAAGGCTATACCTGACTTAGCCAAGACACCAGGACTGGGCTCAGATTCTGCACGTGACCAGAGCTGGATTGAGATACTAGGCAAAGCCAAGATCTGTGTCATGTGGCATTGAGATTAAGTCCAAGTGACAAATATAGGTGACCAGATGAGAGTGAAATCTGCCCCTGCCTTAAAGAGACAGAGAGAAAAATACAAATATTGTTTTTTGTTGGGTCAGGTGTCTCAGGTAGGACCCCAGTTACAAGTGACAGGAGACCCAACCAAGCTGGCCTAATCAAAAAAGAGAATCTTTTAAGCCGCGAAGTCCAGGAATAGGGCTTACTACAGGCATAGGCATAGCATGTTTGCACTAAAACAATATTATGAGGTCTTTGTCTTTCTGTCTCAGCTTTGATTTCATATCAGTTGGCTTCAGTTTTGGGCTTCATGTGAAAACAAGATGGCAGGAGCTCCTGCGTGGCACCTGTGGTTAAGCATCCGACTCTTGGTTTTGGCTCAGGTCCTGATCTCAGGGTCACGAGACTGATCCCAGTGTCGGGCTCTGAGCTCAGTGCAGAGTCTGCTTGGGATTCTGTCTTCTTCTCCCTCTCCCCTTCCCCGCTCATGCTGTCTCTTAAATAAATAAATCAAAAAAAAAAAAAAAAAGGAGGGGGGAGGAGGGAGGAAAGGAAAACAAGATGGCAGCATTAACTTCAGGCCTCCCGGCCTCTCATTTTCACATTCAAAAGAGAAGATCAAGATACACATAGTCACGCATAATTCCAGGCAAAACCTCATTTGTGTCTGAGCCTTGTTTAGGTCACTTGCCCATCCTTAAACCTGCTCTGGGCCAAGGGAATGAGCACCATGAGTGGCTTTGCCAGGGCAAGTACTTCACTGCTGGGCTGGGCTAGAAAAAACTCAGGAGCACATGGACTAAGAATTAGGAAGGGTTGTCCCCAGAAGGAAATCACAATACTCATTAACTTAAAGTAGCAGCAAAAAATAAGACAAAGTAAATCACTTATTTTTTTCCAATATATCATCAAAAGCTAACATACTTAGAAGGATATTTATTTTACAAGCTTCTCTCTAGAGCTTAGTCATGAACAGTTGTTTTTCCTTTTTTCTTTTTTTTTTTTAAGTAGGCCACCTCACATAGTATAGAGTAGCATAATGGTTAGAATCACAAAATTTGGTATAAGACAAACTCAGTTCAGAAACAACTCTAGCGCTTTACTAGCTGTGTGTGACCTTCAGAAAGTTATTTAATGAGACTGAGCCTTTTCTTGGGTTCAGTGATAACAGCACCTATGTACATCATTAAGTACCATGAGAATTAAATGAATTTCTTTATGTAAATCAGTTAACAAAGTGCCTGGCATATAATAAAGCCTCAGTAAGTTATTATTTTTTGTTTGGTTCATTTGTTTATTCATAGGAAAAGGCCTCACTTGAGCATATTTTCTATGATTTTATCATTTTTTTTTAAAGATTTTATTTATTTAGAGAGAGAGACCCTAAGCAGTGGTAGAGGGAGAGAGAAAATCCCAAGCAAACTCCCTGCTGAGCACGGAGCCCAACAGAGGGCTCAATCCCATGACTGAGAACATGCCCCAAGCTGAAACCAAAAGTTGGACACTTAACTGACTGAGCCACCCAGGTAACCCTTTCTATGATTTTAAAAAGAGTTCTGACAGCTTTTCTGTTCTTATTTTGTAACCTTAACAGTCAGAAGTAGCAAATTAGAAGGAAGGAAAGTGATCATTTTAGCAAACATTAAGTGCTTCTTTTGTGCCATATACTGCTAAATGCTTTGTATGAGTTGTTTCCTTAGAGGCAAGTATACTAATGAGAACCCAAAGTGACATATGATGGCAGAGGGAAAAACACTAAGACCAGAGCAGTCTGAACCTTTGTTTGCCTAAAGCCAAACAGCTGTACCTACTCAGCCAGCCTAAGGCTATCCCTGTATTCCAGCATTGCATATATTGAGGACATTAATAATAAAGAAAAGGTTTAATTAGATTAAATTGTATTTTCTTCTTTTTTGTGGTTGTGTATATGGTACATTGCAGCATTTTAAGAAAAAATTTATAGGGCTCCTGAGTGGCTCAGTCAGTAAGCATCTGCCATTGGCTTGGGTCACGATCCTGGGCTCCTGGGATCAAGCCCCTCATTGGGCCCCCTGCTCAGCAGGGAGTCCGCTTCTCCTCTCTCTCTGCCCTTCCCTCCCTCATGCACACACTCTTTCTCTCTCAAATAATCCTAAAAATAAAAAAAAAATTTATAAACATATGTTCAATGCATCTCTTTCTCCAGCTAACGCATATAACCTAAAAGCTACCAGAAAAAAGTTATTTTCTGATTTAACAAATTAGTTCCCTATTCATTCTCTGTGTGTTTAAAATGTAATTGATGTTATTTTATTTCATTTTAATAGTATAACTGTGGTTCCTGCCATCTTACATTTTTATGGCTTTAGCTAAATCTTCCAAATGTGAAGTGGTCTACAAACCTTAAGCTTTTCTTCAAATCTGTAGAGGGGAAAATGTCTTGGGGTCCTAAACCATTTAGGTCCAGACAAAGTGAATATAACTGCATATTTAAGAGATAGCATCAGTTTATGAAATCATTGGAAGAGCTGGTAGCATCGTAAAGGGCCCTCTGTAGTGAGTATGATGACAGCAAATAACTTTTCATGTTTGGTGTTTGAACACGTACAGTCTTACAGACTGAGTAAATAGAGTAGCGTACTAATTGTTGCCAAGTTGTTTATTTAATCTTCACTCTCTTTTGAAGATAAGGGAAAGAAATGGAACATATACTTAAAACTCATCTTAGTGCAGTTGTTTTGTATTTTAGACTACAACATTTTAAAAAAGAAAACGCATAAAAATACTCAAGTATTTAATGCTTAAGTGTACATATATAACTATTAAAGTTTTTCTTTTTAAGAAGTATGAAATATTAAGGGACAAAATGGTATATATAGTATTCCAGCTTAACAAATGTAGGTGTGTGTGCAAGCATATAGCAATACTCTAAAATATAACTGTGATTATAGCTAGGTGGAGGGATTATATGTGTTTCCTTTCCTCTTTACTTTTTCCATTTTCCAAATTGTCTCCAGTAACTATTAACTTTATAATCAGAAAACCTAAGACAAATTTTTTTTTTTAAACTGTTAAGTATTAAATGCTGAAATTTCAACAAGAACAAATAACAAAATTAGCTAACAATTATTAAGCCTTTACCAGGTGCCATGGACAGTCCTAAGAGCTTTTTTATATACATTACTCCATATACATTACTTAATTTAGTCTTTATAATAGCCTTAATGTAGAAATTATCACTGTCCTTTCCCCAATTTTCAGAAAACGACTTAAGAGGCTCAGAAAAGTAAGGGAGTTTTCCCAAGGCCTCCCAGCTAATCTGCAGCAGGACCAAAACTGAGACTCAGGCCTGTGTACTTCAAAGCCTCTTATAATAACAAGTATTAGATTTAATGAGTCAAAAAGAAGAATTCCAGATTTAATCTTGAAATTATAAAGGGGGGAAAACTCCACACTTGAACTGCTTGAACTTTGGAGTCAGTTTTTAGAAGTAAATCTGATTTCTTGCTTCAGTGACTATCACACTTAAATTTCATGATGGGATTCTTTGTAAATGAAATGTTCTAAGAAAAAAATTTACATTAAAAAATATATATGCACACACACACTGACACAATACCATTTTCCCTACAGAATGCAGACTATACCACTGGTCAGGTCTTTGATTTGTCTGAAAAATTAGAACAGTCAGAAGCCCAGCTGGGACGAGGGAGTTTCATGTTGGGTTTAGAAACACATGACAGAAAGTCAGAAGACAAACTTGCCAAAGCTACAAGAGACAGGTAAGAGCAAATCTATTCCTACCCCTAACTAGTTCTTTTTGTTTCAAAATTTGCACCTTATAATAGGATTCAAATTCCTCATGTTTCAACTTACTTATAACTTAGAATGGTACCTGAATGTTAATTTCTTGGGACCTTTAAGAGTTGTCAAATGCAAAATTTAGCTTAGAAAATTTAGGTTAAAACATTTAAGGTTTAAAGATCTAGGTAATGTACTGAAAAACTCTCAGTCATCTTTTCTAGATGTAGTTAAAAAGTGTACTAAAGAAAACCAATCCATCACTGGATCTTTAAAAAAAAAAAAAAAGAAAAAAAAACTTCTGCAAAAGGACATCCAAATCTATTCTAACTTAATCGTCTTTTGAGGGACTCTGTTGAGATTTCTTAAATTTATCAAACTTATTTTTATGAAGTTTTAAACCCCTAAATATCAAAGAAATTATTGTATCTCTCTTAAGTTATTCTTCTGAAATTATCTTAATACAGTAATTTAGTATCCCAAATTTCACTATCAAGAATTTGTTAGGAACAAACTTGGAATGTGTTCTCTAATAACTTATGAAATAATCATGTGGCCCTTCAGATGCATAGATTGGAAAGACCACCTAAATAGCATGTATTTTCACAAAACTTTGAATTTTAATGTGATAATTAGCTCCAGAGAGTAAGGGAAAATTACGTTGACATCTATATAAACTGACACCTTGGTATCCATCTTAAGAAAAACCAGACTGGTCAGTAGGAAAGAAAAGGGAGATGGGAAGGTAAAATGTGTTAGGAGCAGAAGCCATCTTGGTTTAAATTATCTTATTCTTTTCCATGAGTTTTTAGAAGGTTTAAAGCTAGTGGCCTGGATAAAAATTAAATCTTTCTTCAATATTAGGTCTCATTTTTGATACCTGCACTGAGTGTATGTTTTTGCTCATCTATCTTTATATCATTTGTGACTTATAATTTTATCTACATTTACACCTCAGTTTCTTAGCAAGCAAAAATTTCACAATGGTAATGTCTCCAATTATATAAGAAGAAAAGTAGGAAGGCCAAAAGTAGTAGTAAACAGGTAGAGAATTTTCCTTTTTCAGGTAACTTTATAAAAATTGTATGTCTTCTAAATATTGTGGGGTTTTATTGTTTTTTGCTTTTTATTTTTTATCAGTTCTATAATCTAAGTCCTTCACCCACTGACTTTGACCTTTAATTGTTTGAAGGATGTTTGTGATTATTTCGGGGGAAAAGCATAGTATTCTTTAAATTAATATCTTTTTTAATAATTCTAAGTAATAAACAATAAGGAATAACATTTTAATGTAATATCAGAATCAGTCTATAATGATGAATTATATATAATGTCAGTCACCTTCCAAAATAGAACTTTTCCCAAAACTGTTGATAAGTAACAAAATTAACTGTTATGAATTATATCAAATTTTATACTGCTCTCTTGTGAAGCTTCTAGTAAGTATAGTTGACTCTTGAACAATGTAGGTTTGAACTGCATGGATCCGCTTATATGTGGGGTTTTTTTTTCTATAAATACAGTACAGTAATATAAATGTAGATTTTTAACACTTCTCTCTAGCTTAGTTTGTTGTAAGAATACAAGTATATAATACATGTAATTTACAAAATATGTGTTAATCAACTGTTTATGTTATTGTTAAGCTTCCCATTAACACTAGGCTCTTAGTAGTTAAGTTTTGAGGGAGTCAAAAGTTATATGTGAATTTTCAACTATGTGGAAGATTCGGTACCCTTAACTCCCACATTGTTCAAGGATCAACTGTAATGAAATGGTTAAAAGACATGCGGAAGGCTAAAAATCACAAGAGTAAACTATAAATTGTGCTTTGTGGAGTATGAATAGAACTGGAAATCATTATTGGGGGTACAACAGTGGAAATGGGGGGGAGGGAACTTGCATGTTCAAAAGAGTTTTCAGTTCTTATGACATTATGTGATATTTTTTCTTTCCAGCTGTAAAACTACCATAGAAGCTATCCATGGATTGATGTCTCAGGTTATTAAGGATAAACTATTTAATCAAATTAACATCTCTTAAACAATCACTAAGTAGTACTTCTGACTGAACGCCAGTATGAGAAAAATACTCAAGTAACACTTTAAAACCAGTTACCAAAAATCTGATTAGAAGTATAAGGTGCTCTGAAGTATCCTGAATATTAACATCATGTAATAAAACTCTTTAAAATGAAATTGTTCTTTCATTATTTTATGGGAACAGTTACATTATTTTTCTAGTATCCTTTAATGTTCTTGACGATAAGATAAAGAAATATTTTGGCTATTGTGGACATTCCTGTTATGAACATTGGGGTGCATATGGCCCTTCTTTTCACTACATCTGTATCTCTGGGGTAAATACTCAGTAGTGCAATTACTGAGTCATAAGGTAGCTCTACTTTTAATTTTTTGAGGAACCTCCACACTGTTTTCCAAAGTGCCTGCACCAATTTGCATCCCACTAACAGCGTAAGTGGCTGCACCAATTTGCATTCCCCTTTCTCCACAACTTCTCCAACATTTGTTGTTTCTTGCCTTGTGGAAAGATCCAAGATGCCCTTCAACCAGACAAATGGATAAAGAAGATGTGGTCCATATACACAATGGAATATTACTCAGCCATCAGAAAGGATGAATACCCAACTTTTGCATCAACTTGGATGGGACTGGAGGAGATTATGCTAAGTGAAATAAGTCAAACAGAGAAAGTCAATTATCATGGTTTCACTTATTTGTGGAAATAAGGAATAGCATGGTGGACATCAGGAGAAGGGAAAAAAGAAGGGGGAGAAATCGGAGTGGGAGACAGACCATTAAAGACTGTGGACTCTAAGAAACAAATAGAGTTTTAGAAAGGAGGGGGCTGGGAGGATGGGTGAGCCTGGTGATGGGTTTAATACACAGGAGGGCACAGACTGCATGGACCACTGGGTATTATACACAAACAGTGAATCATGGAATACTACATCAAAAACTAATGTACTGTATGGTGACTAACATAGCACAATAAAAAAGAAATAAAAACAAGATGTAGCAAAAAAAAAGGAAGAAATATTTATTGGAACCTTTCTCTTTTCTAAATTTAAATCTAAATCAAAGAATTTCAGCACTTCACTTGCCATACTGATTATCAGAGCCAATTTTTAATTCGCTTATACCTTCTTTTGGTAATCCACTAGTAAAAATACAATTTAACATAACGTGTTTAGTTTCTTATGAACTGTTAACCATGTCACACCTTAAGTTATTTTCCTGAAAATTAAATAACTTAAGACAGAGCCTAACATAGGTTTTCTAGTCGTTCAAATATTTACTAAATACCTTTACTGAATAGGCCAAAGTTTACTCTGCAGATATTCTGAACAAGATAGACAAGGCCGTTGTCCTGTCCACACAGAATCTACCACGGAGACTAAAGCTAAGTTAACAAGGACCTATGTAGACTAGTATGAAGGGAGAAATAGTGTGCTGGGAAACTCAGGAGGAACACCTACACCAGGGAGTTACCCAGGTAGGCTTCTTGAAAGGAGTGACCTGACATGAAGCTGAAATTTGAAAGATAGGAGGACTAGCCAGAAAAGCATAATGGGAACGCAAGTTTATAAGCAGAGAGTACAGCAACATGTAGAAGGCCAGACGTGGAGAACATGAACTTAGTACCTTCAAGAACTGATATTCAGTTAGACCTGAGAGTGTCCAATCGGACATGAGAAGTAGCAAAAGATGACTTTAATAGATAAGATGAGGATAGATCCCGCAGAGGCACTTTGGACTTTATCCTAACAGCAATACGGAGTTAAGAGTTTTAAACAGCAAAAATATACTAGATTGATGTTTCTAAGAGCACTGTTAAGAGATCTGGGGGTAGGGCCTGGCTGAAAGCAAATGAAATGACTTGTGGAGAATAAAGAGTGAAAAGACAAGACAAATCATGGAAACGTCAAATATAAAAATCGCCAGAGGAAGAGGAGATCACAGGTGCAGCGAAGAAACTTTTAAGAAGTAATTTACCAGTGACTTGACATGCTGCCAAGAGGTCAAGGAAAACAAAGCCTAAAAGTTTTCCACTAGATTTAGCACAGAGGTAGTCTTTGGTAAGATGAGGAAGCCCATTAACATTGGTATCCAAATACATTCTTGGACAATTGATGATATATTAGCATTTTGGTCTCGTAACCTTTTAATTTCCTTTTTTAAGTAACCTCTACACCCAATGTGGGGCTCAACTCATGTCCCTGAGGTCATGCTTTACCAACTAAGCCAGCCAGGAGCCCCTCATTTTGTAACTATTTAAATAAAAGCAGGCACCCCCAATTTCAGATGGTTCAAATTCACCTCAATTTTTATACCCTTAAAAAAAAAAAAAAAAGACTGCCCCCAATGAGCAGCCAAAATCTATTTACTGCCATAGTCTTTTCAGCAACACCTTAAAGAACACTGACAAGCTTGTTGAGGTTTTATTCACAGAACTGAATGGTTGAAGTTTTTGAAAGAGTAATAAGGAGCCATTGGAGCCATCATGAAAACATACTAGCAGTTTTCATTCTAAGACTTAAATACGGTTATCCACATTTAATTTGACATATATTACCTAAACAATTAAGACACCTTGGTGTGATGGAAAATGCCTATGATAACAACAGAATTACTAGGAAAAGAAACTGTTTCAATCCTAACTTCATTGGACTCATTTTGAGAAGTCTCCACATTTTGGTAATGGTGCATTGACTGGAGGTAACACACATATACACACAACAACAGTTGCCTAAAGAATAAAAATTTGTTGGCTCACTTTACCCCAGAGTCCAAAATCATATTTGGTTTAGGCACAGCTGAATTCCTGTTATGGACTTCCTGTTACGGTTCTCAGCTCTGCCCTCCACATGTTGGCCTGAATCTAAAGCTGTATTCCCCCAAACTTGGCTGCACATGACACCATCCAGTTAGGGGTAAAGAGTGTTAGAGTAAGGTTCAAACTTCACACTGCTCTAATGGATTATGAGCCCACCCCTGAGATTATATATAGGGACTGGTTTAGACCAATTAAGGGCCATGCCTGAAGGTAGGAATGGAGTCAATAATACCCAAAATTCATAAATACTACACATTAAGGTTAAATGGATACTATAGAGGCAACCAATAATGTCCCCTCTACTCAATGGTGTAGCCCAGGCAAAAAGAACTCAGAAAGGAACATTTGCATTTTGTTGTAAATGTACTTGCTTTATTAAAAAGCAAGTTCCTTTACAAATATTTTTAAAGTATATCTTTAAATTGTATTGTCATGATCACTTTTGGCATAGGTGCTCCAATTTTAATGAGCTTTTAGGAAATCAGAGTTCAATTGCAGCCATCATTCAGAAACTAAGTTGTGAATTGGGGTTGTCTTTTCCTGCAAAGTATTATCTTGCACTCTCGAGCTATTCAGGAGCTGAAAAGAGCATTTTCTAAGTAAAGTGTGTTTTTTGTTCAGTTTCAATTTTTTTTCAGATTTAATTCCTCAAGCTCTTTGGTGATAATATACAGGAAATGTCACTCATCATCAAAAACTTAATCCCAGTGTCCAAATAATAAGACTGGAGCCAGAAGCACAGGCTGGAACAGAGATAAAGAAGTCAGTGCATATGGAATGGGGATTGGGACCCGTTAAGGGTACATACAGAAAGATCCCAGAATCAAGGGTTTTCCAAATTTTCCAGATTGTTTTAGTATCTCAAGGTCTTTGTTCCAAATAATTCAATGGTACTTTCTATGTATATTATTGAGAATTTATGCATTTACTACCATTTTTTGGTTACACTGTCCAGTTATGAACTGAGTACTTCATTCGACAGGTTTTATTTATTGACTAACAATTAAAACACCACACAAGTTATTATTTTGAAATCGGCAGTACTACAAGAACAAAGAACCAACGGAAAGAAAAACAGTTTGTGCTCCATTTGTATCTGAATTTGGAAAATAAGCTCTGAGACCAAACATCATGTACTCCACTTGAGGGATGAAGTCTGAAGATTGTTGTCACAAATTAGTATGACTACCTCGTATTCGGGGTTTTGAAAAATCACTCCATTGCACAATATAATAATAAACTGCCCAACAGCATAGCCATATTGAAAATAAACACAGAAGAGCAAGAGTATAAGTAACTATACAATGAATCACAGAAACTGGGAGCTGAAGTGCTGCATATTGCAGAGGTTCAGAGTTTCCAAAAACCGTTCCATGAGTGATGAGGTACAGATGCGTAAGTCATGCATGCAGAGAGGAGTTCATTTATATTGCTAAGTCTGCACTATATCCACATGTAGCTGAATAAACTGAACTAAACAGAGACAGTTGAATTTCCAAGGTTTCTATATTTCTGGATTGTTTTAGCTATAAATACCAAAGACATACATCAGTGAGCAATGAGGGAGCAGGGGATGTTCGGTTTGGTGTTTTTTTGTTTTTTATGAAGATAGGAAAATATACCATGCAAAATGACAGCTCTTATTTTTACTCATCCTTATGAAATAAAATAAGTAAAAGATGATTATGTTCAAATTATGAGACATTTATTTCATTCACTGTTCAATAACTGATGTATATATGTAATTTTGTTTGCAAAATATTAGAAAATTGAAAATCTAATCATATGTTCTCTCGTTTTGTCTTGTTTTCAATACAAGTTCCAACAGTAAATAAATTTACCTTCTTGGGGCAAAAATGCTAATTTAAGGATTTCAATTAACTTCTTCTGAGGTAATCAGTCTGTAAGTCTAAAGGTTTCTAAACCTTTTATCCAAATATTAGTGGAAGAAATAACATCTATCTTTGTAAATACAAAGTTATGATCCACTTATTTTATAAAACTAATAACACAAAGTTCAAGTCAACTATAACAAACTGGCATATTTAAACTTTTGATCTCAGAAATCAGAATATTACAAAAATAAAATAAGGAACTCTCTCATTTGGGGTCAAAATTGGGAGGAAATAGCTAAATCATAGCCTGATAACTAGCACCAATGATTAATTGCTTTTTCAACATGTGGATTATCTTGGTGCCAAAAATTATGGAACAATTGCCTAACAAATTGGAGAGTCCCTGATGTCTGTACTCATATTTTCTTTGGATTATACTAAGCAATTATGCTAAACTTTCTAATGACTGAGTAAAATGGTATTGTGCCTTGGGGCATATTTTGATGAACTACAGTTGTACTTTTCATAACCTAAGAGGCAATGCATAAAGAAGTATATTGTCCAGAATAGAGCTCTGTGACCTTTATGTTAGATTACAAAGAATTCTAAATATCTTTCACATAACTATGAATATGTTTATTAATAGTCATTACTTTAAACTACCTATATTCCTGAAAAATTGGTTGGTAAAAGCTCATCTCCAAATAGATGTTTGATTTAAATGGTTCCATTTTTGTTCCTAGAATTTGCTACTTCATACCCCATCCTCATCCTCACTTTAATTCATTATTTGTACTAAATATATTTGTATTTATTATTTTTAGTGTATTTATGATATTAAATCCTTTAAAGCCATATGCGTTTAGCTTTAATCTTTTACTTCAACTCCTATATAATCCATCTATCATTTCTTGCATGTGTTTCCAGCATACTTGAGGCTATTACCTTAAGATTCTGGGCTTAAATAAAGTAACATAAATTAGGCTAAGTACGAAATTAATTTATGATCTTATATTATGAGGACACAACCATGGTTGAATAATTACAACCATCTGAAGTGTTCTATAGCCTCAGAAAAGTTAACTTGATATATCACTGATGTGAGAATTACTCATGAACACCACTTTCTAGGGGAGATCATTTCTGAACTTTCTAAATAGTCTTAATATTTTAGGTGAAATACTGTATCATTTAAATCTAAAGAACTATTAACTATTGAAATGATTATTTATTTAGATAGACATCAATATTATGAACTTCTAGTTTTCCCCAGATCTAAAAATAGGCTCTTAACAAGTGCTTTACCTATTTCAGTAAATAGCAAAACTGAAACAAAAGCTATATTAAATATGAGAATTTGGAGCACAAGTAGAAATTATATTTTCTAATTCTCAGGCTCTTGCTACCAGATTTCTTTTTTTTTTTATTTTAAGATTTTTTATTTATTTGACAGAGAGAGAGAGAGATCACAAGTAGGCAGAGAGGCAGGCAGAGAAAGAGGAGGAAGCAGGCTTCCCGCTGAGCAGAGAGCTCGATGCGGGGCTCAATCCCATGGCTGAAGGCAGAGGCTTTAACCCACTGAGCCACCCAGGCACCTTGCTACCAGATTTCTAAGAGCATCTTTTATAATACTATATCATATTAATATCACATTACAAGAACATTACATTTTTTTAAAGATTTTATTTATTTTAGAGAGCACACACACAAGGGGGTAGGAGCAGAGGGAGGAGAGGGAGAGAGAAAGGATCTCAAGCAGACACCAGGCTGAGCTCCGAGCCCAGCCCAGGGGGCAGCCCCCACTCCCTCCACCCCACCACCGGCGCGGGCACTCTCTCAGGACACTGAGATCATGACCTGAGCTGAAACCAGGAGTACGAAGCTTAACTGATTGAGCCACCTGGGCAACCCAGAATATTACATTTCAATCAAGATTTTGAATTTTAGCTTATAATAAAGTGGCAACTGTTCTCTCCTTCAAACTCTAAATATAATAAAGTTAATTTTTCCTAATAACAAAGGGAAATTTTACATTCTGCTTTATGGGTTAAATGTTGCTATATGTCAAAATTCAAATTTCTCACTGTGGTTTAAGGGCTGATCTGGTTCATATTTTTCTTTCATTCCATTCTCCTCCATCCTAAATAGGATCCAGCCACAACGTCCTCTGGGTCCTTATGCTTACCCAGTTCACTCCCCCACCCCCACCCCCACCACCCTACAAGCCCTCGAACTGGCTGCTTCTTGGGCCTGGAACACTTGCTTTCAGGCTCTCAGGCCTGGCTTATTAGGCTCCTTATTCTTCAAGTCTCAGCTCCAATTCTGCTTTCTCAGAGAGGCCTTGCCTTCTCATCTCAAGGAAACACCTTTCCCCTTCCCTCCTTCCTCCCCACTTCTACACTCCAGTTTCACTCTATTTTCTTCACAGACTATACCCAATCTGAAATTATCTTGGTCATTGATTTACTTCTTCACTCTCTGTCTCCCCTTACTAGAATGTAAGCTCCATAGGCCTGGGGACTTGGTCTAACTACCTTCTGTATCCCCAGCAGCTTCAACAATGGCACATGGGGTACTTGGTGAATATTTTTGTTCAATGAAGAAATAAATGCAATGGACATTTCAATTTGTTTTTAAAAAACATTAACAATATTTGTTTTTAGAATGACAAGATTAAATGTGTTCATGTCTTTGTATGGGAAACTGACTTTTGTGACTGTACAGTCGTTATAAAATGAATATCTTTTCCCAAACTTCTTAGTAGATTTAAAACAAAAGTGGAAAAAAAGATTTTCTTCAATGAAGAGACACTATTGCAGATATATGGAAAGGGCCACACACTGCAAAAAAAGCAACAGCCATTTTCAAAAACAAGCATGAAGAAGTGTTCTTTTCAAGTAAGCTGACTGTCCCCCACCCAAAAGAAAAAAAGACAGGAGCCAAAAATAATAATAATAATAACAACAACAATAATAATAAGCAACTAAATAAGGTATATAGATATACAAGATGTTTTCACTGATTTTAACAAATTATTGTGAAAGACATGAGAATAGAAAATGTTACATTGCTGCATTTCGCTATTGGCCTCAATCATCACCAACTAATTAAACTTTTGCTAAACTTATCACTGGCTTGATCACCTTCAGCAAAGTCTTCGATCTATATTAGAAAACAGAGGTTCCCCATCCCTTATTCAAAAGACAATTTTTTTAAAATTCGTGAAACATGAGGTGCCTGAATGGTTCAGTTGGTTAAGCCTCTGACTCTTGATTTCAGTTCAGGTGATGATCTTGGGGTCCTGGGATGGAGTCCTGAGTATGGCTCCAGCAGTGGGGGAGGGTGTCAAGCCCACATCTGGCTCTGTGCTGGGCATAGAGCCTGCCTGGGATTCTCTCTCTCCCTCCCTCCCCACCTGCTTGCTTTCTCTCTCTCTCTTAAAACAACTAACTAAATAAATAAAATTTAAAAATAAAAATAAAATACCTAAAACAAAAACAGCGAACTGTTCCTGAAACCTAGACTTAATCTAAAATTAAGTCCCTTTCTTACAAATGCTTTCTAAAAGACTCAAACTAAAGTGTTAGACTCTAAAGATAGTAGATGTTTCAGAAATATAGAACATTACTTAAATAAGACCATCAGTGGCAAGGTTTACAAAAATACTTTTCAGAAAATATTTTAATGTAAGATATGTTAACTGTATGATATATGACTTTAATGATTTTCAGCTTAGATCCCCCAATTTATAGTCATGTATCATACATGTTATATTTATTACAACTTGACCCTCTAGTGGAGGATGAAAGTGAACCACTTTAGAAAAGATATTTTGTATATTAAACATACTAGAACTTTAAAAATAGAACTGGAGAAAAAGTCTTTGTGTATTAAAAATAATAGAAGTTAAAAAATGTAATAGAACTTAACATAGTCCTTTCACATCCACTCTTAGGTAATAAAGGGGCAATGGAGAGACAGTTGGGTTTGAAAGTAATTTCTGAGATTAAGGGGACTTAATATCATGACTGATTGTGTGAGTACTACTAGTATGTGAGGGAATACAGGAGATAGTTCCCAGGCTCTATTTTGGGTAGTATGGTGGATTGTGAGTAGGACTGACTTCCAAGCTCGAACAATAGGTCTCAGTTGCTCATTGGCTGTTGGCTAGACAGAAAATGGAGGAGGCTGATCAGATTTGTACAGAATGGAACTGCGTACATTTCTGATAATATCAGTTTTAGTTGCCTCTAAGACATTCATCTCCAGGTGAAATGAATGTCTAGCAGCCACGTGGATGCATAGGTCTGGAAATTAGGAGAAATCCCTTGGATTGTTTTATATATAACCTATGTAATAATCATTTACATTCATAGAATACATTATATAATAAATGACAGAAACCAGTTATAAAAAAAGAAATCAGTTACTATGTTTTTAAAAAACTATTATTGATGCCCATATTGTATACATCATGGTATTAGAAAGCCATGAAGCTCTGAATTAAATGATCATCGCCAGGTTACAGAAATCAGGAGTGGTACCTTGAATGGAAGCTGCCTCATCCATAAACAAAGGGTTTCCTTTGTACTGATTCTACAACTGCAGCTTCTATGAATGGATACTTGTTAAGAAAGCTTTCATTCTACCTAAGCTAAAACTTCCTATAGTCACTTTATTTCCTCTGAGCTTCCTCTCCAAATATCCTATGAAAATGGGAATAATGTCCCAAATTTCTAAGCAAATCTTCTCTCTTTAGGGAATTTTCCATTGTTCCCTATATTATTTATTGCTGCATTAACAAATTACCCAAAAACTTAGTGGCTTAAAACAATACACATTTATTATTTCACAGATTTCATGGGTCTGGAATTTGGGTCCTCTCCTTCAAGTTCTCTCACAAGAGAAAACTATAATCAAGGTATTGGCCAGGGATGAGGTTTCATCTAAAAGCTCAACTGGAGCAGGATTGACTTCCAAGCTTCAACAATAGGTCTCAGTTCCTCATTGACTGTTGGCTAGAGGTCATCTTCAGTTCCTTGCCAGGTGGGGCTCTCCTAAATGACAGTTTGCTATATCAAAGAGTGCAAGCCAAAAATGCAATAAAAAGAGTCTGCTAGCAAGACAAAAGTCACCATCTTTTGTGACTTAATTGCAGAAATGACATTTCATCAACTTTGCTATGTTTTATGGTTAGAAAACGTCACTAAGTCCAGTCCACACTCAAGGAGAAGGGATCACAAAAGGGCATGAATACCGGGACATAAGATCATTGAGACCATCTTAGAAGTCTGCTTACCAGACTCACTAATATTTACCAATCTATAAGGTCAAGACAAAAAAAAAGAGTTAACTCCAATAACTGCTAATTTCTCTGTATAAAGTTATATGATGATATAGATGTCTAGGCCTTTTAATTTGTTGGTTTCTTTTTTTTTTTTTTAAGATTTTATTTATTTATTTATTTATTTATTTATTTATTTGACACAGAGAGAGAGAGATCACAAGTAGACAGAGAGGCAGGCAGAGAGAGAGGAGGAAGCAGGCTCCCTGCTGAGCAGAGAGCCCGATGTGGGGCTCGATCCCAGGACCCTGAGATCATGACCTGAGCTGAAGGCAGAGGCTTAACCCACTGAGCCACCCAGGCACCCCAATTTGTTGGTTTCTTAATGAAAGTAATCATTAAAATGTTTGCTTTGGGCCTTGCAAAGGGCTATATAATACATACTCTAAAAGGTCAGGAAATATATACTAATTGACAAAGATAGATAGAACAATATATGAAACAAAAAGTGTGTTTCTGTCTAAAGTTACTTGGAAACTCTAGGGGAGACGTTTGAGATGTGCTTTTGTAGCACTAGTCTTCCAAGAGTACTTTTTAAAATGACTCTCAAGACTTCACATTTTTTTTACAATACAAATTTACCAGCATCTGTCAAAGTGTAAATCTTAAGAGTACTTTACACTGAACTTACAAAAGTGTCACTGAAGACAAGTATTTCTTACAGTCTGCCAAATTTCTGCCACATTGGAAAATACACAGATGATTGTTAAACACTGTGTGCCACTAGACAGGAATTATATTTCACATCTTAACGAGAAAATACTTTTCCTTAAGCTTAACTTGTTGCATTAAAAAAAATGAATTAGTAATTTGGCGATTTTTTTAAAGATTAATTAATTAAATACCAGCAGTCACAAAGATATTTCCAATTCCATGAAGATCAGAATCCAGAATGAAATTTCAGTATAATAATTTTATCATTTTTTAAAACCCTGATTACTGAAAAAAAAAAGAGAGAGAAACAGTCATAATCCTACCATCAAGAAATAACCACTATTATATTTTTTGGTATAGAGGTACAGATCTATGTCTAAATCTTTACATGCATAGATGTAAATATATATCCTTTTCGACATTTAAATGTGTATGTAATTTTATGACAAATGAGATCATACTTTTTTATAATGATATGTGAAATTGTTACAAAACAATGATTAACAGAGCAACTGATTTTCAATCAAGTATTGTCAAACCTGTTTCCAGCAAAGTAATCTTAGCAGTAAGTTAAGTGAGAGCTACCCAGAACATAGAATAGCCCTGCTTACATTGCTAAAGCTGTTCCCAAATGAATGACCTACAAAACAAGTAAAAAGGGCATCTGATTTGTGCCCTAGTATTTTAGTCATATTATTTTAATCATTCTTTTACTTTCTTGTATCCTTCTATAGCCTTTTATTCTGTAGGTTCCCCTCCTCCTCAAACTCTTTTCCTAGTATCCAAATATAACTTACTAGGTTCTGAGTCACTGAATTATTATTTGTTCTCCGAACAAATCTCACCTCTGATGACTCTGCCTGTGACATGTTAACTAGCTTTGCCTCCCTCTTCCATCCAAACTAGTTGACATAGTTATTGACTTCCTATTTCTCTTTTCTCTACTTTCTCCTACACTATCATTTATGACTGCATGGTTTCAATGATTACTTCTATTCTGGAAACTATTAAACCTATCTCACTCCACACTTAACAGGTTATAAACCAAACTCATCCACTTCCCCTCAACTTACTTGCCACCTCTCCTCTTTCTCCCCTATCATTTCTTTATCCTAGCTAACACCCAGGAATTATCTTCAATTTCTTCCTCCCTTTTTATCCTATTGATCTCTATTAAACCATGTTTCAAGATGCCTCCTAAATTTGTTCATCCTTGCCACTTCCCTTGCCTTCAACCTAATCCAGGCCAAAATTTCCTCACAACTGGATTTTAGCAACAATGTTCTGAATGGGGTAAGGGTTCATCTGTCTGTATCCCCCTATCCTTCCTTCTAGGCCTCTCTTACTGTAACAGTCAGTGAGGTATAAGGAAAGGGGACTTGAGCCTGAAATCAGGAGCCCAAGGGGAAATTCCTTCTCTGCCACCTCAGATGGGACCTTCACATACTTCTTTCTTTCCTCTAGGTCTGGAAGTTTCCTTATTTGCAAAATGACAAGTTGGACTGTCACATGGGCTCTAAGTTCCCTTGCAACTCTAGCAGTTTCTGTTCTGATGTTTCTTTGCTTAAGGAACAGCAATGACAACTTCCCACTGTTGCCCAGACCTATCCCCACCCTTTACCCTCTCTCCTCCCCCCTTTCCCACTAAGATCACAACTGTTACTGTTTTTCAGCTTGCACTGTCCCTTACAACCAGATTGCTCAATTCACCATATCCCTAATGAGCCCCAGTCTTTCCACTGTAAATGTCTGTTCCTTGCTCTATTGTTGTTCTCCTCGATTTATAAATTATTCATTTTACAAACATTTATGAAGTGACTGCTAATGTACAAGGCACTTTGCTAGGTCCGGAGAATAGAAAGGTTAAAGACATAATCCTTGCCCTCAAAGAATTTACCATGTTATAGCAGACAATGGGTAACAAACACATAGTAATGTGTTAAGTGCTATGCTAAAGAATTTAATATATCCTAGTTGTTTTGGGGGCAGAAAAGAACAACACTTAACAAGACTGAGTACATAGGAAACCTTTAGACAGGATGTGCTAATTTCAAGCAGGGTCCTTGAAACTCAAAAGAGAAAATAAGAATTGAGGAAATAAGGTGTGTCCTATTGCTACCTTGAGGAGCCATGAGGAGAGGGGAAATTTCTTTTAAACAGGGCATATTGGGTCAAGTGTCAGATTGGAATACTGGAGAATAGCAGGCAAGAAGCCAACAGTGAAGCTGATCATGATGAACGAACTGGAATGTTACCCTAAGGACTTTGGATGTTTCCCGAAGAAAGGGTGAAGTATGGGCTGTACTTTGGTTCAATGTCCTGGTCCTGTTACTGGGAAACGGTGGTTATTGGGCACTGAAACATTCAAAGCTGACAGAAGGATAATCCGGTAGGGGGAAATTGAGCCCTGACAAAAACTGTTTAGGCTACTGTTTGGTTCATTAAACCGCTAATATGACCGAAGCTTCAAGGCCTCGCCAAGCTAACTGGCTCCACTCGGACCCCGTCTAGTGGCCATCAACCTCCCGCCGCCGCGTCACAGTGAGCCCGCGCCAGGCCACAGCAGAGGGGCTTCCGGAGACATCGCGAGATTGCCCGGAAACCGTGACCCTGGCAAAAGCGTCTGGTCACCCGGCAACCGCACCTGGGCTGCTGAGGAACCTGGCGCCAAAGAAATTTACAAACTTGACTTCCAGACTCGGCTCGTCCCGCAAGTGGTGAGGTGCCTTCAGGGAAGAAGCGTGGGGACTAAGGAAATCCTAGAGCCACGTTTCTCAAACTTGCCTGCCAGTAAGACTTTCTTGGGTCACTAGTTGAAATGAAAACCTCTAAGCCTTATCTCTAGACATCTAGAATTTCCAGAAAATCAGTCTGGAAGTTTTTGTATTTTAAACAAATAGCTAAAATCAGGCAAGGCTGGGAAAGAGCTCCAGAGGAGGGAGACACGGGTGGAGGGGTGTGCGCTGGGCTGAGGGAGCGGGATCTGTGGGCACGGATATGAGTTTGAAAAGGAAAGCCTGAGAGCCCGACCCGGCGATTTAGAGCATTGGGAAGCCAGTGACCCTTGGGGAAATATTCAAACTAAATTCGGAAACATCCACTGCCTGTAGCCTGTGGGAACCCCAAGAGATAATTAAGGCAAAGCATCCACTAAAATGGATTCCCAGAGCCTGTAAAGCAGCTCTAAGCTGTCCCCCACTGGCAATCCGGAGAGATAGAGATATCCTAGGCAAGGGGAATCCCGAACTAACAGGTATCTAGTAGTGAAAAATTATGAAAAAGCTGTTTCTGAAACTTTAGAAAATAATGAACTTCTTTTTAAAGAAAAGCAAGGACACCCCACAAGGGTTGATATAATTTTATTTATTATAATGCTCTAAAATGTGTCTAAACCCAAACTAGGTTCAATTTAAATACCCGAAGGTTGTAGTATCTCTAAAGCAAACTACAATACCAATAAAGTTTAAATTAATCTTACAATAACAAGATGAATAGTGGTGTTCTCATGAAACTAAATCCTCTCCTCTGGATTTGACTGCTACAATGCAGGTTCTTTTGAGTGAAGTCTCTATTATTGTGTGTTATGGGTTGATTCAATTATCTCCCTTTCCACATTCAAGCTCCTGGAAAGTTTTCATATAGCTTGTTGATGAGGTCCATTGGCCTTCCCTTGATTTAATAAATATTTCATTTATATACCACATTTGCCCCTTTGCTTTTTTAATTATCTGAGAGAATTAAATGTGTTTTTATTTATTTTTTTTAAAAGATTTTATTTATTTGACACAGAGAGAGAGAGATGACAAGCAGGCAGAGAGGCACGCAGAGAGAGGAGGGGAAGCAGGCTCCCTGCTGAGCAGAGAGCCCTATGTGATGCGGGGCTGGATCCCAGGACCCTGGGATCATGACCTGAGCCCAAGGCAGAGGCTTTAACCCACTGAGCCACCCAGGTGCCCCTAAATTTATTTCTATACAAACACCAGCTTGTGTACTGGAAACTACAGACAAAATCCATTTATAGCCTGGTCATTCATGAGGATTTAGATGATCCAAAATTTATCTGTTTTAGCCCAGTTTAGAAAACAGAGCCTGAAGCAAAGATTCATATGATAACACTTTTTGGGAGGCTGTAATCTCAGGGAAGCAGGAGAGAAGGAAAAAAGGAATGAGAGAGAGATGTAAGGAGAACAAATATAGCCCAGTATATAACCCAGAAGACCACAGCTGTTTTCAGTGAGACCTTTTGAAATGGCTGTCTCCTAAAAGTCCACAGGGGAAAGAAGGGAGAAAAAATAATTTGTGGCTTCTGTCCCCCACGGGTAAAAATTACCCCATGGGGCAGCACCTCTTTCATAGCACAGGGTTGCTCAAGCATGGCCACCTGTACAACAGTTTCCTGCCTCAGCTGTAAGAAAGAAATCCTGGGGTACATAACCACTTTAAGATGTGCATTTTCACTACAGTTATCAGTGTAAAAATGATATTTGAAACTTCCAGAAAAAGTTCTAAAATTTTAAAATAGTAGCTAAAGAAATCATATTTTTAAAATGTTTTAAATATTTCAAATATTTTTAAAATATTACATTTCTACACACTAGCTCCAGAGAATGTAATTTCTAAAAGAATGTCACTTGCAGTATTAACAAAGATATATGATCCTTAAAAATGACAAAAAAATTTTATGCATGGCCTTAATTACATGAAAACTATAAAACTATTTAAAATCATTAAAGCAGTACTCCTAAAATAGAGAGGCATACCACAGTGATGGAAAAGAAGACTGAATATTAGAGATATGTTAGTGCTTCACAAATTGTTTATAAATTCAATGCAATTCCTAACAAAATCCTGACAGAATTTTTCATGGAACTTGACAATTTACGATTTTGATTTTAAAATGTATATGAAAGAGTTAAAGAGGGGAAGATTCGGGGCACCTGGGTGGCTCAGTCTTTAAGCATCTGCCTTCAGCTCAGGTTATGATCCCAGGATCCTGGGAATGAGCCCCATTGTCAGTTCCCTCCCTGCTCAGAGTGGGGTCTGCTTCTCCCTCTCCCACTCCCCCTGCTTGTGTTCCCTCTCTCACTGTGTCTCTCTCTGTCAAATAAATAAATAAAATCTTAAAAAAAAAAAAAGGAGGAGAGGATTCTGGGAATATGGCTGAGTAAGAAGCTACACAGGGGTTTCTGGAGCACCTTACACACAGCTTGCAGAAGCCAAAATGGGCAAAAAGCACACTAGCCATCAAATATCAAAATTCTGTCCTCTGACCACTGATTGCTGCTTCTGATCACAGCAATGCAGACAAATTGTGCAAAGCAAAACCTAAACATGTCTACAAGAAAAAAAGGTCTTTCTCTTAAAATGTGGATGAAGTTACTAAAAAAGCCACAAAAAGCATAAAACATGAGCAAAAAAAAAATGATACATTTGACCACATTAAAAATATATAGCTTCTGTTTTTTAGAAGATGCCATTAAACACAAACTGGAAAAAAAAAAGAGAAAAGACAAAATATAATCGGGGAATAGATATTTGCTACACATATAATCAATGAAATATTGGTATCTGATAAAAAGTGTATCTAAAAATTGCTTATAAAAACACAACCCATAAGAAAAAATGGGCAAAATATAAGAAACCACAATTAACAGAAAAGAAACTCTACATGGCGATAAACAGGAAAAGACCCTCAATCTCTAGTAATTATAGAATGTAAATTAAAACACAAGAAGGAGATGAGACTACTGATCTGGCTGTTTTCAAATCCCTTTGTTATTTTATTTTTACATAAAAAAGATCTGAGGAAAAACAAATAATGAGATATCACTTCACACCCAACAGATTAGCAAAAAGACAGCCAATATCAAGTGCTGACACTGGTATACACTGCATTGTAAAGAAGTAAGAACTCTCTTAACTGCACTGGTAAAACTCCTTTGGAGAACAGTTTGGCAATTAATAGTAAAGTTGAAAATGTCCACTCCCAGTTTTAAACCCTAAAGAAACTCTTGGACATGTGCTAAAAATGACCTGTATATAAGAATCATAAAAGCAACATTGCAAAAGAAGAAAAAACACCTAAAGATCTATCATCATAAGAAATAAATTCCTTACAATAGAATGGTACACAGCAATACAAATATTCTAGAGCTATACATATCAACTCTGAAGATTCTCACAAACAAAATATTAAGCAAAAAAGAAAGTTGGAATCAGAATAGTATCATTTATGACTGTAAAAATACATTTTAAAAAGCACTATATGTTGTTTAAATATACATACATATGTAGTAGAAGTATAAAGACATGAATATAACTCTAAACTCTAAAATTAAGAGACATCTAACACTAAACTCTAAAAATAAAAGAATAGGTAGAAAGGTATAGAAGGGTTCCAAATGTATTAATAATGTTTCATATTTTAAGGTGGACTATATGTAGTAGGTCCATGACTGTGGTGTTATTCTTTACACTTTCATCATGAAGTACTTTTCAGGCAATAATAAAAAAAAGGTTTTTTACTTAATTAGAAACTTTGTTCAGAATATTATTGTCATGTTTGAAATCTGATCTGTAAACAATAATCTTAAATTTTTGTTGCAAAATGAATTGATGCAAATTTCAAAATTCTGCAGAGTTTATTAATTTTATTCTATAGATTACATTTTGCATTCTGAAGTATATCCAGATACAGTCCATATCTTCGAATATTTTATTGTGGGCATTTTACATAATATAGCCTGGGTAGTTATATGTCAATGTATAAGAATACAAATTGGAATCCATCTTCTACTAAATTCATTTTTCTTCCGACACATTGGTTTCATGTCCAGAATATGATGCAAACTGAGGTGTTTGGTTGGTGAAATTCCAGATACATGAGAATAATACTGCTCAATTTTAAACTATACTTTAAAAATACAATACATTTTACAAAACTAGGATATTTATCACTTAAATAGCTATACTTCCAGGATGTTGAAAAAAAATGGGTTACTTTAAACTTATGGACCACATATGGATCTCTTACATAAAGCAATATTTTATTAATTAATTAATTTTATTAATAGTATGTTCCCCTTATTTAATAACCCTAATGTATTCCAGGTAAAACAGTGAAATAAATAGTATCACCTCACCTGTGAACAAAACAATAAAATAATAATGGTGATAGCAAACATTTGTTGGCCTGTGTACCAGGCACCCTGAAGAATATTCTATACATGATTATCTTGTATAATCCTCACAATATTCCTTGGGAGTAGGTACCATTATTAACCTAATTGTATAAGAAACAGAGGTAACTGTAGCCTCCTGGTGCTTACCACAGGCTATGTTTTTACATAGACTGTACAGAAAGAGAAAGCAGAGTAAACCCCCAAATACACCTCAGCCCAGGCCCTTTGCCTGGTTTGTACTGTGAATGGGGGGACACGGGGGGAAAAAAGAAACTGATGTACTCTGCCCAAGATTGCCTGACTAGGGGGCAATGGAGCCAAAATCTGAACCAGGCAGTCTGGACTGAAAAACACTGCCTTATGTTGCCTCTTTGTGGATTACAGTTGTAACATAACAAATTTCAAGGCCAGCTCCATAAGTATTTTGTACCACTGTCCTATGTACGTACTTCAGGTTTTTACATGATGTGTTCTGTTTTCAGGGTTTAGAAAATATGATCACCATGGGTACTATAGAAAAAGAAGCCAGAAGACCTGGTCTCATTCTCAACTGCCACTACCTTGAGTAGTTTGAGACAGATCTCTGGGCCTTAGTTTCTTCATATGAGAACATCAGATGATATTTCTTGAGAGGAAAAAAAATCCTTTAAAAGATGCCCAGAGTAACAACTCAGTTCTAGAGATAGGAAAAGATTTAAAAGTAGAAGTGAATGAGCATTGTATATTTAATTAATTTTGGTGTTTTATATCTTTTTATAAAGAGAATTAAATCTATAAACTTAGAAAATACCTAAGTGCCTTTAAAAATGTCTCTGAAGTAGCTTATCAAATAGTTTTATATAAGAAAATTAAAAGTTCAAAATAATTTTTCTTAAATTACTATGTACATAATATTCCTTTTTTTTTTATTTTTAGAAAGTTGGGCATAAAACAATGCCTAAACTTGCTTTTGACATGGTATCAGAACCGAGCTACTGCTGAGAGTTTGATTTATAGAGAAATCATGGTTCGACTAACCTTGGATCTAATTGCCAAAAACAGCAATCTTAAACCCCGAAAAGAAGAAACCACTTCACGCTACCTGAAGAAAATAACTCATATAAATTTTTCAGACAAAAATATAGATGCAATTGTAAGAATTCTGAAATTATTTCCTATTTTTACATAATTAACGATGTAAAATTTAAAATTTAAAATAGGTGTCAGAAAATACATTTTTATTAACTATATTTTGATCACTTATTAACTGCATTTTGATTAGTATACTGTTTTCATTTTAATTTCCTGATTTTGATGTTAAAATTATTAAAACTAAGTCTCTATAAAATATATCATCATGATTGTTAAATATATGTGCTAAAAACATGTCCCCCTGAAATATTCTATAGGGTAGCAAACTAGATTTGAAAGTGTATATTGGAAAATAATTTCAAAGATAATACTTTTTATAATTCCAGTTCCTTGGACTGTGAGTTTTTTTAAACAAGATAGCAAGAATTAACTATGCAAATACCATATTTCAAAACTTTAACAGTGAAATCTTTTTCATTCATAATTTAACTGGTTATATAAACAGAGATTATACTATAATTTATATCAGACAAGATTATGTTTGTTTGGATATACTCTGACACTATATTTTCTCTGTGTTAAGCTAATTCTTGGCTTTAATTTGGGAAACTTTAAAAGGAGCAATAATCCTTTTAGGCCATTTGTATTGGTTTCTGTTGTCTACAATAAAATGCTAAAGACTATAGATGAGAGGAATTTCTTCAGAAATATAAGGTACATGAGGGCAGGGATGATGTCTGTTTTGTTCACATCACTCTAAATCCCCCCTATCCAACTCAGTGCATAACCCATATTAAGTGCTTAATAAATGTTTATCAGAATGAATGAAAAAAATACCAAAGCCCCAGGCACAACTGTCAATCAAGACATTTTTTTTTTTTGCAGAGACTCTACCAAGTTCCTATTCTGTATTTCTTTCCAGTTTCTTTTTTTAATTATATTTTATTTTATTTGTCAGAGAGAGAGAGAGAGAGAGAGCACACAAGCAGGAGGATGTATAGGACTCATCCCAGGACTCTGGGATCATGACCTGAGCCAAAGGCAGATGCATAACCAACTAAGCCACTCAGGCATCCCTTCTTTCCAGTTTCTTAGTGATTTTTCTCCCCATGAATCCAATTGCCCAGAAAACTCTCTACTTCATCATACCATTACAGACTTGCCCTCTACAGAGAGCCTCCATTTAGTGTTTTTTTGTTCCCTCACAATCAGTGTTCCTTTGGTTTAGACGATCTTTTTTAGGAGTAAAGCAAACTAGCTAAAGCACAATTAACCCTAGAACTATGCAGGAGTTACGGACACCAACACCCCCACACTCACCAATACCCTATCACCCAACACAATTGAAAGTCCTTGTATTATACACATACATAGTAAGCTAGAGAAAAGAAAATGTTATTAAGAAAATCATAAGGAAGATAAAATACATTACAGTATTGTACAGTATTTATAGAAAGAATCCATGTATAAGTGGACCCATGCAGTTCAAATCCATGTTGTTCAAAGGCCAACTAAAATTCAGCTGGGCACCTGGGTGGCTGGGTAGCTCAGTTGGTTAAGTGTCCCACTCTTGATTTCAGCTTAGATCGTGATCTCAGGGTCATGAGATCGGGCCCCATGTCAGGCTCTGCACTGGGGATGAAGCCTGCTTGGGATTCTCTCTCTTCCTTTCCCTCTGTCCTTCCCCTCTAACCCTATCCCATGCTCGTGCACCCATGCTTGCTCTCTCTCTAAAAAAAAAATTCACACTAAGAATACCTTGTAAACTTATAATTCCCAAGATGTCATTATATTTTTTAAATCTTTTTAATAAAAGTTGAGATTTTTTTTAAGATTTTATTTATTTTTTTATTTTTTTTTAAAGATTTTATTTTTTTAAAAATAATCTCTATGCCCATTGTGGAGCTCGAACTTACAACCACAAGACCAAAAGTTTCAGGCTCCACCAACTAGGCCAGCCAGGTACCCCAACCTGAGGTACTTTTGAGCATAACTTCACTTTCTCTCTTCCCTGCTTACTCTAGGCTGACTCTACCACCTGCTTACTCTAGGCTGACTCTACCACCATGTAAGAAATGGCAGACTTTAAAAAAAAACCTTTAATTATTTTTTCTCAAAAGTAACTGGTGTGAGAAAATACATTGTGTTTATTAGTTCATCGGTGACTGCCTTTTTTTTTTAAATTCTCTTTGTTGAATGTTATAATTTAAGTATAATTTGCTTTTATAGATTATAGTTGACAGCAGACTTAAGAGAAATGAATGTTCTTAACAGTTACTTATCAACAAAAATTTTTCAAAATTTTTCAACCAGAAAAAAAAAGTAACTGATGTGCATTTCTATGAAATACATATAAAAAGAAACTGGCCTAATCCCATCTTGCAGAGAAAACCACTATTAACATGTAGGTGATGTCCTTCCAGTCTTTTTTCTAGGCATGTTTTCATATAATTTTACAATAGTGGGTCATATCGAATGTACTGTTTTCAAGATCTACAAAATATTACTAAAGAAACTAAAGGATATCTAATGGTTAAACAGTATTCCCTTCAGTAGCATTATCATAGTTTATTAATCGATTTTTCTTGACTATATGACTTCCCATTTTCAGTATCACAAACAAGTTTATTTCTAATCCTACAGAAAGATTAAGAACTGAATTATAAGAGTGCCTGGGTGGCTCAGTCCATTAATCGTCTCAACTTAACTCAGTTTAACTCCTGCTCAGCAGGGAGTCTGCTTCTCCCTCTCCCTTCACCCCTATCCTCATGCTGTCTTTCTTGCTCTCACTCTCTCTCTCTCGAATAAATAAAATCTTAAAAAAAAACCCTGATTTATAATATTGAAGCAATAATTTGTTAAATGCTTCAACCTCCAGAGGAACCTAACTGCTTCCAAGGAAAACTGCTTGCCCTAGGAAAATCTTTCTTAACAAATACAATTTTATTGATACAGTTACAGAATACAAAACCTAGAACTAATTTTACAATCATTTGAGACTTGGTTTGACTGTGCTAGGAACAGAGAAATACTTTTCTTTTACATTAAACTTCAGGAAATTTGCAGAATGGTTAAGTGAAAAACTTTCTTAAAAACAAACTTCTAAATTTTCAGGAGAAATTAAGTATGACCTGTTTCTGTTTTCCTTTTAGGAAGACCTCTCTCCTTGCAAAAATCTTACTGTTTTATATTTGTATGATAACCGCATTAGTCAAATGACTAACTTGAATTATGCTACAAATCTGACTCATTTGTATCTACAAAACAACTGTCTTTCATGTATAGAGAACCTCAGGTCATTAAAGAAACTGGAAAAACTGTAAGTGCTTTTATTTTTAAGTAGAGTAATTGTTTGTAATCATTACAGTAATATGTTTGCATGAGGGCCTTTCCATTATCTGCAGTTTTGTGGAAGAGGCCTCAATTTTTATTCTCTTGTAGTATTATTAGTACAAAATAAACTGCTACATATGCAATACTTGGCAATTTTCGTTAAGCCTGTTATACTTTTCTTTTGCAGGAGGGTGAGTTGTTTTAACCACTTATTAAAGATACCTAAAGCATCCCTAAAGACTCAACTGGTGAAAAAAGTTTCCATGGAAACCAGATGAACTCTCCTTTCAGAATCACACATCTCAAAGGGGCAGGGTCATAGAGTTGATACTGTTGATTTAGATTTGATTGTAAAAAGGCATTTACTGCCTATAACCATTTTAATTCAACAATGAAGACTGGTGTACTCAATTTTCCCAGATTGAAAGAATTACCAGTGCTTCTCAAAAAGTAGGCCAAGAAGGCCAAGAACCTCAGAATGGGAAGAGAGTGGGGTAGAAAATGCTAATTGAAAATGCAGATTGCTGGGTTCTAATCTAGATAGCCAAATGAGAGTCTGCTGTTTGGACCAAAAATCTTTGATTTTTAAACCTAATACCCAGGGGGGTAGCCTAGGTGACTCGGTCAATTCAGTATCTGCCTTCAGCTCAGGTCATGATCTCAGGGACCTGGGATAGAACCCTGTGTTGGGCTCCCTGCTCAGCAGGGAGTCTGTCTCCCTCTCCCTCCACCCCCCTCATGCTCTTTCTCACTCTCTCTCTGAAATAAATTTTAAAAATCTTTAAAAAAAAAAACTTCTACCCAGATGATTCTTCACCTAATATATAAAAGGAGTACTGGTAGATCACTTAATAAAGACTATTCCAATTCTCTCGCTTTAAAAAAAAACTTATTTTTTAGACTAAATTAAGTGTAAGAATCATATAAATAAACCTTTCATTGATTCATTACAAAGAAGATTCTGCAATTTCCACATATGTAATTTTCACTCAGCTCAGTGATTGTTATTATGTTTTTATCATGTCTACAGACCATGATTTTCAGAATGTGTATTTAAAATTGTTTTATATTTTGCAGGTATCTGGGAGGCAATTACATTGCTGTCATAGAAGGTTTAGAAGGATTAGGACTAAGAGAACTTCATGTTGAGAGTCAGAGGCTTCCCCTTGGAGAAAAGCTTCTGTTTGATCCAAGAACTCTTCATTCTCTGGCAGTAAGGCCACATTTGAGTATTCTGACAAAGACTATAGTTATTAACAGTTATAATGGAACAGGAAGGTAGCAAAGGTATATTTGGACATTACATATACTCTGTATGTTTATATGGCCAGTTGAGAATTTTTAAATTTAAATTCAATTAGCCAACATATAGTACATCATTAGTTTCAAATGTGGTGTTCAATAATTTATCAATTGCATATAACACCCAGTGCTCATCACATCATGTGCCTCCTTGATGCCCATCACCCAATTACCCCACACCCCCACCCTCCTTCCCTCCAGCAACCCTCAATTTGTTTCCTATAGTTAAGAGTCTCTCATGCCTTTTCTCCTTCTCTGATGACTTCCCATTCAGTTTTCCCTCCCTTCCCCTATGATCCTCTACGATGTTTCTTATATTCTACATGAGTGAAACCATATGATAATTGTCTTTCTTTGATTGACTTATTTTGCTCAGCATAATGCCCTCCAGTTCCATCCATGCCAATGTAAATGGTATTTGTCCTTTCCAAAGGCTGAGTAATATTCCATTGTGTGTGTGTATGTATGTATGTATGTGTGTGTATATATATATATACACACACATATATCTCACATCTTTATCCATTCATTTGTCGGTGGACATCTAGGCTCTTTCCAAAGTTTGGCTATTATGGATGTTGCTGCTATGAACATTGGGGTCACTACATTTGTATCTTTGGGGTAAATCCCTAGTAGTGCAATTGCTGGGTCGTAGGGTAGCTCTATTTTTAACTTCTTGAGGAAACTCCATATTGTTTTCTAGAGTGGCTGCACCAGCTTGCATTCCCATCAACAGTGTACAAGGGTGTCCCTTTCTCTGCATCCTCATCAACATTTGTTGTTTCCTGACTGGCTAATTTTAGCCATTCTGACTGGTGTGAAGTGGTATCTCAATGTGGTTTGGATTTGTATTTCCCTAATGCTGAGTGATGTTGAGCATTTTTTTCATGTGTCTGTTGGCCATTTGTATGTGTTCTTTGGAGATATGGAAGATACATCTGTTCATGTCTTCTGCACATTCCTTGATTGGATTATTTGGTTTTTGGGTGTTGAATTTGAGTTCTTTATAGATCTTGGATACTAGCCCTTTATCTGATATGTCATTTGCAAATATCTTCTCCCATTCCGTAGGTTGCCTTTTAGTTTTGTTCACTGTTTCCTTTGCTGTGCAAAAGCTTTTTATCTTGATGAAGTCCCAATAATTTATTTTTTCTTTTGTTTCCCTTGCCTTTGAGATATGTCCTGAAAGAAGTTGCTGCAGCCAAAGTCACAGAGGTTGCTGCCTGTGTTCTCTTCTAGGATCTTGATGGATTCCTGTCTCACATTTAGGTTTTTCATCCATTTTGAGTCTATTTTTGTGTATGGTGTAAGAAAATTGTCCAGTTTCATTCTTCTACATGTGGCTGTCCAATTTTCCCAGCACCATTTACTGAAGAGACTGTTCTTTTTCCATCAGATATTCTTTCCTGCTTTGTCGAAGATTAGTTGACCATAAAGTTGAGGGTCCATTTTCATTTCTGGGTTCTCCATTCTGTTCTATTGATCTATGTGTCTGTTTTTGTGTCAGTACCCATTACTGTCTTGATGATTTAGCTTTGTAATATAGCTTGAAGTCCAGGATTGTGATGCCACCAGCTTTGGTTTTCTTTTTCAGCATTCCTCTGGCCATTCAGGTTCTCTTCTGGTTCCAAACAGTTGAGAATTTACTTGAGGGTTAAAAGGAACTTTTCTCATATAATTTCTCAGAGATAAGCAGCTATAAAGTGGGAATAATAATCCCTGCCTCTACGTTACTAAAAGGATCAAAAGAAGGATGTAGAAAGGTTATATAAATTATTAGGTTTTAGTCCAGATGTCAATTCATTCATAATTTCAGCCTTGGTGATTATCATAATTCAAAATTTTAAAATATTAGGAAAAAGCCTAAGGAAAGAGTCATGCACAATTATTTGGCAAATTTTAAACAACCTAGAGAATCATGATGATGAAATTGTTTTCTCACTGGATTCTGATCTGGTTGTAGGTTGCACTACATACAGCTCTGCCTCATCAAAAGCAGGCAGATCTGGGAGTACCAGATTTGATGCTCCGGCAGCCACCTGACACCCAGATACATTGTGAAGGTGTCACAATTAGTTGAGAAGCCAGGGGGCGCAATGGAGGCTTTTGCTAGTTCTCAAAATTGGATTTGTTAGGATAGGCTACCTTCAATTGTGGGGCAAGAGACATAAAGGGAACATGGTTGTGTGTTTATAGATTTCATTGGCTTTATTTTAGAGGGCCCAGAAACAGAGGGCAATAAAAGGTTTGTGAACAGAATTTGTAAAAATTGAAAAATAGTCCTTTAAATTGGGAAAGAAAGAAGTGATCTTATTTCTATCCTACCCTCTCCCTATCCTCCCCATAGAATCAAGTGTGTCTCAGCTCACCTCAACTAACCCAAATAAATTGATCCCTCTATGGAGATGGCCAGTATTATTACAAACGCCAGTACAAACATTTTTGCTTGCTCAATTTTTGCATAGATTCAAGCAGATTCCAAAATTCTAAATATAAGGCATAATTTTTTTAAATTCTTAAAAAGTATCAAGGGGCGCCTGGGTGACTCAGTCAGTTAAGCGGCTGCCTTTGGCTTGGGTCATGATCCCAGGGTCCTGGGATCAAGCCCCACATCAGGCTCCCTGCTCAGCGGAAAGCCTCCTTCTCCCTCCCTCTCTGCTTGCTGCTCTGCCTACTTGTGTTCTCTCTCCATCTCTCTAATAAATAAAATCTTTTAAAAAAAAGTATCAAGAAGTATTTTCTCTAAAGGTTGGTTATGGATGCCTTGGTGGGTCAACTCAATCTTGGTAGAGATTATCAGGCCATAGATTTTAAGATGGCTTTGGTTTAGTGCTGCTCTATTGTGTATTTATGTTCTCACTAACAGTGATGTTGATACTGCTTGTTAATTAGCTAATTTTAATTTTAAGTGCCTTCTGAACATATGGATTGTCAAGAGAAAACTATAGGTAGAGAGAAAGATAAAAATTAAACCAGATCATCTTTTAGTCATTTTTCCTATTTAGAAAAATAGACAAAAACTATTTATTCCTATGTAAGTACAAATCTTAGTGATATTAAACACAAAAAGATAATTTGCTTAAACTGAAATAAGCATTTTTCTACACTATGTTATCATTTGTTTTTTGGGACACTTTTTTTTTCTTTGGTTCTTGATTCTTGGCTTTTTTCTATAAATTTCTTTTATATTCTAGAAGAGGAGAATCAGACTTATGAAGGAATTTTAGACAAAAATAATAAGTCATATCACAATTACTAAAGTCCTTAAAGTTATGTCTGGAAAAACTATGGCATAAAAACAAAATCTCCATGGCTTTTAATTTTCTTGCCTAAAAAGAAAATAACCTGAACTGATAAATTTTTCACAGATTAAGATTTCTGGTTCCTATGTACAGCATTTAATTAGACTATTTATTAATGCTAATTTATTTTTCTTACAGAAATCCCTCTCTATATTGAATATCAGCAATAATAATATTGATGACATAAGAGACCTAGAAATACTGGAGAATCTTAATCAGCTCATAGCAGTTGACAACCAACTTCTGCACGTGAAGGTAGTGTAAAGAAAAATTAATTTTAAAGTATTTACATGAAATCATGATTAAAAAGTACTTATTTTTCTAAATATCTATAAAATTTATTACTTTAAAAACTATTCTGGATTAACTCTAAAACTAGCATATGAATCTCTACTTCTTACTATATTTGCACAATTCTGTCCTCTTACCTGTTTTTCTCTTCCATACCCCAATCACTCCACCCCTCACCAACAGAAACAGGTTTCTCTGAGAAGGAAATATGTGCTTTTCCTCTCTGAGGTTTCTCTGAGAAGGAAATATGTGCTTTTTTCCATCAAATGTTTCCCTCTAGAGACTAGATTTCTTACCACTTAACTGTAATCTCCCAATGACTGAATTTCTAGTAACTGTGATTAGACCTGAACTCTCTCCTGGCTGCTCCTCCTTGGGCAAGTATCTGGATCTTGAACTTATTCTAATTTGCACCAGCTATATTCACGGCATGTTATGTCTTATCATACCATATTCATTCAATTATTTATTCATTCAAATATGTACTGAGCACCTACATGTCTGTCAGACACTGTAGTATTCTGTGTAGATCAGAGGAAGGAAGGATATAGTCCCGTGGCTCAAAAAATCCACAGTCAGCAAGTAACAGGACTACAATGTGATTCTGTTTTCATAAGTATCGTGGTAGCACTAACTCAGCCTGGGGCTAGGAAGGCTTCCTGGAAACAGTCATCTGTAAGCTGAGTCATTGCCATGACCTCAGTTTCTGGTATGGCAATAGGGTGGGCTGTGGTATAATTTCTTTACCTAGAGCCACAGGAGCAACGAAGGGCTTTTTTCCTCCATAAACAGAGCTCTTGTTTTTAAAACTACTTCCAGACAGCTATCGACTGACCTTAAAAAAGTTTCCCCTGACTTGTTTCCAAATTCAGACCTATTATCTGGTTAGTCCCATAACTACTATAAGCAGTAGGTAATTATGAAAATATTACATGTATTATACTCAAATGAATTCCCCAAAATACCCAAAATGCCACTGAACAATCAGGATGGATATTTAAAATAAAAAGACCAATAAGGAAGCATGACTCAATTAGTTGTCGCAACTTACAACATGAAGGATGTAAGAAGTTCATGGGATAAAGTCTGCATTCAAAAATATTTTAAGTTTGGGGCGCCTGGGTGGCTCAGTGGGTTAAAGCCTCTGCCTTCGGCTCAGGTCATGATTTCAGGGTCCTGGGGTCGAGCCCCACATCGGGCTCTCTGCTCGGCAGGGAGCCTGCTTCCCCCTCTCTCTCTGCCTGCCTCTCTGCCTACTTGTGATCTCTTTCTCTCTCTGTCAAATAAATAAATAAAATCTTTAAAAAAATATATTTTAAGTTTTAGACTGCTCTTCTAGATTTTTTCCCCACTGGGCATTTTGTATTCATCAAAATCGTTTAATTTCCCGATGATTTTGCAGTATTAGTATGAATATCATTTTGTGATAGATCAACAGCCTTATATGAAATATACTATACATGCATATGATTCTAATCAATGTGACAGAGCCTGGAGTCTAAGTTTTTGTTAGTAGAGAAGATTTGTGCTGTGTGTAATTCCCTATTCACCACATGGAAAATGGGAACAGAGCGGCCAATCACAGAAGCTCACTTTTCCTGGGGAGAGAAAAGTGGAGAATTCTAGTCTCCCAAATTGGCATCAATCTTAAGTGCAGTATAAGCATTTTTCCCAAATATTTTCGTAAACCAGGTTCTACACACAATGCTTGGTAATGAGTGGTGAATATATTTTAAATGATCTGATTAGTTGTTAATTAGAATTACTACCAAGCTTCATTTCAGTTATTGTCATTATTCTTAAAGCCTTATGCTATTATGCTGTTTAAAAAAGATTTTATTTATTGAGAGAGAGAGAGCAGGAGCACAGTGAGAAGGAGGAGGGGCAGAGGAAGTGGGAGAGAGAGAAACTCAAGAAGATGCAGCGCTGAGCATGGAGCCCGATGTGGGGCTCAGTCTCACAACCCTGAGATCATGACCTGAGCTGAAATCAAGGTTTGGATGCTTAACCAACTGAGCCACTCAGGAGCCCCTCTATTATCCTTTTAACTCTAAAGAGAAAATCAAAGTTTGATAACAGGACAAAAATGCTAGCCTCCAAATGATCCCAAAGGAAGTTTTTCTGAATGACATTAAGACCAAGCTATTTCACCTACAATGATTCTTAGGCTATGTTAATAATGCATAATCAGAAAAAATGTGTAACCAAAATAAATACTTTAATTACTATTGATTATTCAGCCCAATGATAAAAGTCTAAATAAACAAACTCTTATTTCTTAAGACTGAACTCAGTGTTACCTCCTCTGTGTAGTTTTTCCTGAACCCATCCCCATCAAGTTAATCTATTAAAAATATTTATAATATTATATGTGCCAGGCACTGCTCTAGGACTTTAGAAGACATTCTAGGCACTGAGGATACCATGATCAAGACAGACAGAGTCTCTACCCTCAAGGAGCTGACATTAAAATGAGACAGGAGAGGGAACAGTCAGAAAATAAGTAAGCAGAGAAGATTATGAAAAGGGCTATGAAGAAATTAAATAGGATGACATAATGGAAAAGGGGTTGGTAGATATTTTAAATCAGATTATCAAAAAAGTCCTCTGAGGAAATGACATTTATGCTGAGACCTGGAGAATGATAAAAAAACAAACGGTGGGGCGCCTGGGTGGCTCAGTGGGTTAAAGCCTCTGCCTTTGGCTCAGGTCATGATCTCAGGATCCCGGGATCGAGCCCCACATCAGGCTCTCTGCTCAGCAGGGAGCCTGCTTCCCCCTCTCTCTTTGCCTGCCTCTCTGCCTACTTGTGATCTCCCTCCTCTCTGTCAAATAAATAAATAAAAATCTTTAAAAAAATAAAAATTAAAAAATTAAAAATTTAAAAAAGAATGTGTTGCAAGAATAACAGCAAAGAGATCAGTTGGGAGACTAATGCAAAGGTTAAGAAAAGATGGTTGCTTGGAGATGAAAAGGAGTGGATGGATTGGAGGTATATTTTTTTGATTGACCCTATGGAAGTTGTTGAGTAGGATGCACAAGAATAAAGGAAAGAGAAGAATCAAGGATGAATCCTTGTGTTTTATGTGAGGATCTGGGGAGACCATGGTAGCCTTTACAAGTTGGGAAATAGAAGGGAAGGAATAAAAGAATTCCTTCTATTGAAATGCCTACTGGACACTGAATTGACATACCAAGTAGGCATTTGAAATTCAAGGGAGAAGATAGGAAAGTTTGAGAGTCAACAGTATTAACAGGATATTTAAAGCTATGACTCTGGGTGAAAGACAGTAGGGATAGAGAATTGATGAGGCCAGAAACACTCCAATATTTAGAGATCATTTAGATGAGAAGGCACTAGGAGAAGTTAATGATGTAGAAGACAAGAAAAAGAAGTTTCAAGAAACAGGGAATGGCTCCTTGCATTTGATGCTGTTGAGTGGCTGATAGGAGGGCAGATAATATGTTGACAGAAATCCACTGGATTTGGCAATAGTGAGATTATATCTGGTCAAGTATCATGGTTGTTGTTTTGTTTTGTTTTGTTTTGTTTTCTTTTTTGCATATTTCAGAAATGGAGTGCTTTAACAGGCTTTGCACTGTTTTCTTCTAACCAAAGTCACATTAACCTCTTAGAAATTTCTTCCCATGTTATGGCTTGAAGAACTTCAGGTTTTTCATGAAATACTTCTCCATACCTGAAATTTCAAAATATAGCAGGACAAAAATGCTAGACTCCAAATAAGATGAGATGAGAGAAGAAAAAATTAAAAAGATTACCTGGACAGAATACCTTAAAAATAAAGTTACCAGGGGTAGGTTTAATTTGTGAAGAAGTTCAACCAGACAGAGAGTGTGGTTGAAAAACCAGAGAGAGACAGCAAAATTTAAAATAGGATAGAAGAAATTAAATATTCAATACAAAGTTTAAATGACAAAACTGTATAAGTTTCCAAGAAAGAACAAAAGAGAAAAAATGAAAAATAAGCAAGTAAAAAAGAAATTTAAAAAATTAACTCAGGAGATCCAACATATGACAAATAAGATTATAAGAATCAGAAAATGGGGGAGGGAAGGAAATAAAATATATTTAAAAATAATATAATGGGTTATGATGTATTAACCAAAACAAGAATCGTCACACACACTCACACACACACACACACACACGCACACCAGAAAGCCAGATAAAATATGTGAAACAACTTTTTCAGACACTAGACTAGAGGTGCACAGGACTGTGGACCCTAAGAGAAAGAAAACAAACAAGGTGAGCTCTCTAATTATCCCAGCTTTCTACCTGAAGGCACTTTCCAGACCACAAATGCAGGGAGGGAAATAGCAAACAACTGCCATGAAAATGTAAATCATAACTGGAGAAAAGTCACTCAAGAAAAAACATCTGGAAATGATGTGGAGGATGGAATTAGAAGACAGAACTTTTATTTATTTTTTTAATTTAATTTTGTTTTTTCAGTGTTCCAAGATTCATTTAAAAAACTATTATAAATACGGTCTAGAATTTAAAGAAAGTATGAACACAAACAGAAGAGAAATGGAAGATGCAAAGAAAAAAGTAGCTTTTGAAACCGAAAAATGGATCTATAACGAAAAATTAATTGGATGGGATTCAAAGTAGATTAGACATTAAAGAGGGCACTTGTGATGAGCACTGGGTGTTGTATGTAAGTGATGAATCATTGAATTCTACTCCAGAAACCCATATTGCACTGTATGCTCACTAACTAAAATTTAAATTTAAAAAGTAGATTGAATATTACAGAAGAAATTATCAGTGAACTTAAAGCTATAGCATTAGAATTACTGAAAGTTAGAGGTACAGAAAATAAAAACACTAAAAAATGAACAGAGCCTCAGTGGCTTGTGGAATATAACGAGTATTCAAACATGTATGTAAATGGAGTCCTAGGAGGAATAGGGGCAATGCTGCAGACTAAATGTTTGTGTCCCTTTAAAATTCATAAATTGAAACCTATCCCCAGAGTGATGATATTTGAAGATGAGGCCTTTGGGAAATAATTACGTCTTGAGGCTGGAGACCTCATGAATAGGATTAGAGTCTTGTTACAAAGAGAAGGGACTACAGCTTTCTCTCTTAGCCATGTGAGGATACAATGAGAATACAGGCATCTACAAACCAGGAATAATGCTCTCTCAGGATCACAATATCTGCCAGCACTTTGATCTTGGACTTCCCAGCCTCCAGAATTGTGAGAAATCAATGTTTGTTGCTTAAGCCATCCAGTCTATGGTGTTCTGTTATAGCAGCCCAAATAAAGAAGGAAGCAGAAAATAGCTTTGAAGAAATAGTAGCTTCAAGGTACAAAGAATAGTCAAAACGTTCTTGGAAAAAAACAAAAAATAGAATAAAAATAAAAAACCAAGTTGAAGGATTCACACTTTCCTATTTCAAAACTTACTACAAATCTGTAGTAACTAAGGCAGTGTGGCATTGTCATAAGTATGAGACTGGGAATCCAGAAATAAACCTTCACATTTATGTTAACTGATTTTTGATAAGGACACGAAGATAACCCAATGGGCAAAGAATAGTTTTTTCAACAAATGGTGCTGAGATATTTGGATAGCTCCATATAAAAGGATCAAGTCGGATTCCTTCTATAACATAAACAAAAAACTATTTAAAATTGGTCAAAGATTTAAATATGAGTTAAAACTGCAAAACTCTTTGAAGAAAACATAGGTATAAATCTTTATGATCTTGTATCAGACAAAACCTTCTTAAATACAACACTGAATGCATAAACCAAAAAAAAAAAAAAAAGAAAAGATAAATTAGACTTCAACAAAATTAAAAACTTTTGTACTTCAAAGAATACCATTAAGAAAGTGAAAAAGACAATCAACAGACTGGGAAAAAATATTTGCAAGAGCTATAACTGGTAACAGACTTGTGTCCAGAATATAAAAAGGGTTTTAAAAAAAACCCTCGCAACTCAGTAACAAAGACAAAAAATCCAATTCATAAATGGGCAGAGAATTTGAATAGATATTCTACAAAGAAGATACAAAAGTGGATAATATGCACATGAAAAGACACTTAACATCATTAGTCATTAGGGAAATGTAAATGTAAATGTAAATCAAAACCACAATTATACACCACACCTGATAAGATAGCTATAATTAAAAAAACAGATAATAACAAGTGTTGGCAATAATGTGAAGAAATGGGGGGCCTGTGTGGCTCAGTCATTTAACAGTCTGACTCTTGGTTTCAACTCAGATAGTGATCTCAGTGTTCTGGGATCGAGCCCATGTTGGGCTCTGCACTCAGCATGGAGTCTGTCTCCAACCCCTACCCCTCTCTCCTCACTTGCGTATTCACATGCACATGCGTGTTCTCACTCTCTCTCAAATAAATAAATAAAATCTTTAAAGATTATCAATTTTTTAAAACAAAAATAATAATCACAGATCAGGGGTTAATGACATGTAAAAGTAAAATATATAATAATAATAGCAAAAATGACAGGGAGGGAGGAAATGGCAGTATACTAAGGTTACATATGAAGTGATGTCATTATCTGAAGAAAGATTGTGCTTATTTAAGGATGATTGTTCTAAACCCTAAAGCAGCCACTAAAATAACAAAGATGTTTATAACTAGTAAGTCAGTAATAGAAAATGAGAGGCAAAAATAGGGGGGAGCAGGAAAGGAGGAAAAGGGAACAGGTAAGACAAATAGCAAGATGGTACTTTAAACTCAGTAATATTGGTAATTATATTAAATGTAAATAATCTAAACATTCCAATTAAAAGGCAGAGATGGTAAGACTGGATTTTGAAAATCCAATCACATGTTCTCTGCAAGAAAACACTTTAAAGATAAATATATACAGGTTAAAAGTAAAATTATAGGGAAATATATACACAAATAATAAAATTAGCTGGAGTGACTATATTAATATAAGATAGAACAGATTTCAGGATAAGAAATATTACCAGAGATAGATTGGGAAATTTTATGATTAAAAAGTGCCAATTCATTAAGAAAACATAACACTCCTCAATAGATATGTACCTAATAAGAGAGCTTTAAAATGTAGAAAGCAAAATTTGGCAGAAGAGAAACAGACAAATACATAATTAAAACAGAGATTTCAACGTTCTCTCTAAGTAGCTGGTAAATCAGTAAGGATATAAAAGATTGGTACAACACAGTCAGCTGAATTAATCTAATTGACTCTCTCAGATCATTCCACCTAAGAACAGAAGTTGTAGTAGTCACCAAAATAGTCCATATGCTGAACCATAAAGCAAGCTTCAAAAACTTTAAGGAACTGAAATTTTATGGAGTACATTATTTAATCAAAATGGAATTAAATTAGGAATAAAGGAAAGAGAGCATTAAAATCTCCAAGTACTTGGAGATTTAAAAACACACTTTTATTTTTTTAATATTTTATTTATTTATTAGAGAGAGAGAGAGAGAGCAAGGGGAGGAACAAAGGTAGAGGGACAAGCAAACTCTGCACTGAGCACAGAGCTCAACACGGGCTCAGTCTCAGGACCCTAATATCATGATCTGAGCTAAAACCAAGAGTTGGACACTTAACCAACTGAGCTACCCAGGCATCCCTAAAAACACATTTTTAAATAACCTCTGAGACAAAGACAAAAATAACAAGGAAAATTAGAAAACATTGAACTGAGTGAAAATGAAAACAAAATTTGCAAATTTGTGGGATGCAGTACCATAGTGCTTAGAAGGAAATTTATAGCTTTGAATGCCTATATTACAAAAGAGGAAAAATTATCTAACTTAGCCACCTCAAGAAGCAAGAAAAGTAAATGCAAATTCAATTCAAAAGAAGGAAATAACAATGGTAACAGCTGAAATCAATGATATAGAAATATAGACTGACTACAGAAAAATCAATGAAACCAAAAGCTGATTTTGAAAATACAAATAAAAGTAATCAATTCTAGGTGGGCTGATAAGAAAAGAAAGAGAGAAGACACTACCAATATCAGAAATGAAAAATATGTTGCTATAGTTAAAAAGATAATAAAGGAATATTGTAATGAACTTTACGCCAATGAAGTTGACAGCTTAGGTAAAATGTAAATTCCTTGAAATACACAAATTAGAAGAAATAGAAATTCTATATAGCTCTGCATCTTTTAAATAAATACTTGTAAATATAAACATTTCCACAAAGAAAACTCCAAACCCAGATGGCTTTGTTGATACACTCTATCACACACTTAAGAACCAAATTAAACCGATCCTACACAAACTCCTTTAGAAAACAGATAAGCAGGAAAAACTTCTCAACTTATGTTATCAAGCTAACATTATCCTCCTATCCCCAACTTTACAAGAAAATACAATGAATGAAATAAACAATATCCCTCATGAACACAGAAACACAAGTCTCTAACAAAATATTAACAAATAAAACCCAGAAATATATAAAAAGATAATCCATAATGATAAAGTGAGATTTATCCCAAGAATGAAAGATTGGTTTGACATTCAAAAATCAATGTAATTTGGGATGCCTGCCTTCTGCTCAGGTCATGATCCCAGGGTCCCACATCAGGCTCCTTGCTCAGCTGGGAGCCTGCTTCTCCCTCTCCCTCTGCCCCTCCCCCTACTCACGGTCTCTCTGTCTCTCTCTCTCTGACAAATAAGTAAAATCTTAAAAAAAAATCAATGCAATTCACCAAACAAAATAAAGGAGAAATATGATCATCTCAACAGAGGCACAAATGCATTTTAAAAAATTCAACACCCATTTTGATTTTTTAAAAATTCTCGGGAAAGAATAAATTGAAGGGAACTTAACAATGATAACTGGCATTCATGTAAAATCTATAAATAACATCATACCTAGTGATGAAAGACTAAACACTTTCCTCTTTGAGACTGAGAATAAAGCAAGGATGTTTACTCTACTTTACAGTAGAAGTCCTGGCCATGCAACAAGTCAAGAAAATAAAAAAACACTCAGGAAAGGAAGAAAAAAATATCTTTACCTGCAGACTACATGATTTGATAAACATGAAATCATAAAAAAAATCTACAAAAAGCTCTTAGAACTTATAGAATAAATTTAGCAATGCCATAGGAAACAAGGTCAACATGCAAAAATCAGTTTTCACAAACTAGCATTAAACAACTGGAAAATGATTGTTTTAAAGAGGCCATCTACCATTCATGTCAAAAAACATGAAATACATAAGGATAAACTTAAAATATGTGCAATGACTGTACGATAAAAACTACAAAATACTGTTGGGATAAATTAATGAAGAACTAAATAAATGGAGAGAAATACCATTTTCATGAATTGGAAGACTATATTCTTAAGGTGCTAATTCTTTCTAAATTAATCGATACATTCAACATAATCCCAATCATAATCCCAGCAGAATTTTTTAAAGAAATTGACAAGCCGATTCTAAAATTTATGTGATAATGCAAAGGACCTAAAATACTGAAACAATATTGGTAGAAATGATGTTGAAGAACTCTTTCTACCTGATTTCACTACTTTATTGTTACAATAATCAAGACAGCACGTTAGTGACATAGGATGGACACAGAGATCAAGATTTATAAGAAAATCACATGTGTTTGACTGATTTTCTTACACAGGTTCCAAGATAATTCAATGAGAAGGATAAACTTTTCAACAAATGCTGGTGGAACCACTGGATATCAAAATAGAAAAAATGAGCCTTCACCCTTCATATTGTATACAAAGTTCATTCAAAGCAGATCATATCTAAATTTAACTGCTAAGATATAAAACCGCTAGATAAAAAACATAGATTAGACAAAGAGTTCTTTAAAGAACTCAAAGAATACAAAAAGCAAGACCCATAAAAAACTGTTAAACTGGACTTCATCAAAATTTATTTTTTTAAAAAAACTTCTATTTTTTGAAAGACATTAATGGTAATGGTAAACCACAGATGGAGAGAAAATATTAACTATCATATATGTCACAAACAATTGTTATCCAGAATATATAAAGAGCTTTTGAAACTCTATGGTAAGAAGACGAGCAATACATTTAAAAATGGGCTAAAGATTACAACGAAGTTTATAAAGGAACATATACTAATGGTAAATCAATACAAGAAAAGATGCTCAGATCATCATTCATCAGGAAAAAGCAAATTAAAACCAAAGTGTGATTCGACTACAATGGCTAAAATTAAAGACACTGACAATACCATTTTTTTTTTAGTTTTTTAAATTTTAATTAACATGCAGTGCAATATTGGTTTCAGAAGTAGATTCAGTGATTCATCACTTAACAACACCCAGTGCTCATCACAAAAGTGCCCTCTTTAATACCCATCACTCATCTAGCCCATCCCCTACCCAACTCATTCCATCAACCCTCAGTTTGTACTCTATCATAAAGAATCTCTTATATAGTGATAGGCATTAAGGAGGGCACTTTATGTAATGAGCACTGGCTATTATATGCAATTGATGAATCACTAAATTCTACCTCTGAAACTAAAAAAAGAAAAAAAAAGAGTATCTTATGGTTTGTTTCCTTCTCTCCTTTCCCCCCCTTCCCATATGTTTGTCTGCCTTGTTTCTTAAATTCCACATGAGTGAAATAATATGATATTTGTCTTTCTCTGACTGACTTATTTTGCTTAGCATAATACACTCTAGCTCCATCCACGTCATTGCAAATGGCAAGATTTCATTCTTTTTTATGGTTGAGTCATATTCCATTGTATATAAATATATACCTTATCCATTGGTAAGGTATAATTGGTATAATTGGTATAACCAGTAATGGATCCTTATCCATTAATACCAATTTTTGTGGGGTTTTTCCTTTTTTTAAATTCAATTAATTAACATATGATGTATTATTCGTTTCAGAGGTAGAGGTTAGTGATTCATCAGTCTTATATAATAGCCAGTGCTCATTACATCACATGCCCTCCTTAATGTCCATCACCCAGTTACCCCATTCCCTCACCCCCTCCCTTCCAGCAACTCCAAGTTTGTTTCCTATGATTAAGTCTCTTATGGTTTATTTCCTTCTCTGATTTCATCTTTTATTTCTTCTCTTGCCCTATGATCCTCTGTTTTGTTTCTTAAATTCCACATATGAGATCATATGATAATTGTCTTTCTCTGACTGACTTATTTTGTTTAGCATAATACCCTCCAGTTCCATCCACATCATTGCAAATGGCAAGATTTCAATTTTTGATGGCTGAGTAGTATTCCATTGTATATATGTACCACATCTTCTTTATCTATTCATCTGTTGATGGACATATGGGCTCTTTCCATAGATTGGCTATTGTGGACATTGTTGCTATAAACTTTGGGATTCAGGTGCCCCTTTGGATCACTACATTTGAATCTTTGAGATAAATACCTAGTAGTGCAATTGCTGGGTCATAGGGTAGCTCTATTTTTAACTTCTTGAGGAAACTCCATACTCTTTTCCAGAGTAGCTATACCAGCTCCCATTCCCACCAACAGGATAGGAGGGTTCCCTTTTCTCTGCATCCTCACCAACATCTTCGTTTCCTTAGTTAATTGTAGCCACTCTGACTGGTGTGAGGTGGTATCTCAATGTGGTTTGGATTTGTATTTCCCTGATGCCAAGTGGTATTGAGCATTTTTGTCATGTGTCTCTTGGCCATTTTTATGTCTTCTTTGGAAAAATGTCAGTTAATGTCTTCTGCCCATTTCTTGATTGGATTACTTGTTCTTTGGGTATTGAGTTTGGTAAGTTCTTTCTTGATTTTGGACTCTAACCCTTTATCTGATATCTCATTGCATATATCTTTTCCCATTCTGTCCATTGTCTTTTGGTTTTGTTGACTGTTTCCTTTGCTGTGCAAAAGCTTTTTATCTTTTTTTTTTTTAAAGATTTAATTTATTCGATACAGAGAGAGAGATCACAAGTAGGCAGAGAGGCAGGCAGAGAGAGGGGGAAGCAGGCTCCCCACTGAGCAGAGAGCCCGATGCGGGGCTCAATCCCAGGACCCTGAGATCATGACCTGAGCCGAAGGCAGAGGCTTTAATCCACTGAGCCACCCAGACGCCCCAAAAGCTTTTTATCTTGATGAAGTCCCAATAGTTCACTTGTGTCTTTGTTTCTCTTGCCTTTGAGATGTGTCTAGCAAGAAGTTGCTGCAGCTGAAGTCACAGAGGTTGCTGCATGTGTTCTCCACTAGGATCTTGATGGATTCCTGTCTTGCATTTAGGTCCTTCATCCATTTTGAGTGTATTTTTGTGCATGGTGTAAAAAAATTGTCCAGTTTCATTCTTCTACATGTGGCTGTCCAATTTTCTCAATACCATTTGTCGGAGGGACTTTTTCCATTGAATATTCTTTCCTGCTTTGTCCAAGATTAGTTGACAATAGAGTTGAAGAATGTGCATTCTTTTCCTTTAAAATGGAAAGCTCTGAATATATCTTTGAAGTCCATCTGATCCAGTGTGTCATTCAAAGCCCTTGTTTCCTTGTTGATCTTCTGCTTAGATGATCTGTTCAGTGCAGTGAGGGGGGTGTTAGAGTCCCCTATTATTATTGTATTGTTATCAATGTGTTTCTTTTTAGTTTTGTTACTAATTGGATTATATAATTGGCTGCTCCCATGTTAGGGGTATAAATATTTACAATTGTTAGATCTCCTTGTTGGATAGAGCTTTAATTATGATATAGTGTTCTTCCTCATCTCTTATTACAGTCTTTGGTTTAAAATCTAATTTGTCTGATATAAGGGATGGCCACCGATGCTTTCTTTTGATGTCCATTAGCATAATAAATGTTTTTCCACCCTCTCAATTTCAATCTGGAGGTGTCTTTGGGTCTAAAATGAGTCTCTTGCATACAACTTATTGATGGGTCTTGCTTTCTTATTCAATCTCATACCCCATGTCTTTTGATTGGGGCATTTAGCCCATTCATTCAGAGTAACTATTCATTCAGAGTAACATTCAGAGTAACTACTGAAAGGTGTGAATTTAGTTACATTGTATTACCTGTCAAGTCACTGTTTCTGTATACTGTCTCTGTTCCTCTCTGGTTTATGTTACTTTTGGGCGCTTTCTTCGCTTAAAGAATCCCTTTTAACATTTCTTGCAGGACTTTTTTAGTGATCACAAATTCTTTTACTTTCTTTTTGTCCTAGAAGCTTCTTCTGTTTTTGAATGACACCCTTGCTGGATAAAATATTCGTGACTGTATATTTTTCTCATTTAGCACCCTGACTATATCATGGCAGTCCTTTCTGGCCTGCTAAGTCTCTGTGGTAGGTCTTTTGCCAGTCTAATGTCTCTATCCTTATAGATTATGGACCTCTTGTCCCAAGCTGCTTTCAGGATTTTTTTCTTTGTCTCTGAGATTTGCAAGTTTCACTATTATATGTTGAGGTGTTGACCTATTTTTATTGATTTTGAGGGGGGTTCTCTGTGTGTTCTCGACTTGAATGCTTGCTTCCTTCCCCAGATTAGGGAAGTTCTCTGCTTAATTTGCTCCAATATACCTTCTGCACCTCTCCCTTCCCTGTTCTTTTGGGATCCCTATTACTCTAATATTGTTTCACTTTATGGTATCACTTATCTTCAAATTCTCCCCTCATGATCCAGTAGTTGTTTATCTCTCTTTTTCTCAGTGTCTTTATTCTCCTTCATTTTGTCTTCTATATCACTAATTCTCTCTTCTGCCTCATTTACCCTAGTGTTTAGAGACTCCATTTTTTATTGCATCTCATTAATAGCCTTTTTAATTTTGACTTGATTAGATTTTACTTCTTCTGACATCTTGCTCATATCCATATTGATTAGGTAGGTCCCTGGCAGTCAGTACTGCCTCTTGTTCTCTTTTTTGAAGTGAGTTTTCTGTCTTGTCATTCTTGCAGAAAGTGGTTGTTTTTCTATTTGCAGAGTTGCAGCTATTCTTTTTCTTAGATCTCCAGTTGAGTTCACAGGTGTGCTGAATGATTTAATAGCTATCTAGCTGAATTCCTGGGACCAGAGGAAACTAAGGTCTCCTACTCCTCCACCATCTTGGACTATCTCCTCTGTCCCCATTAATACCAATTTTTGATTGGATCTGGAGCAACTGGGTTTCTCATTAATTGCGGAGGAAAATCTAAAAGGTACACCTCTTTGGAAAATAGTTTGGCAGTTTCTTATGAAGTTAAATATGTACTTTTTATTAATGTAAATAAATATGACTCAGCAAACCCATTTTTAGATATTTATCCGAGTGAAATATAAACCTATGTTCACACAAATATCTGTATGCAATTCTTTATAATAACTTTATCTGTAATTTTAGAAACAACCAAGTTGCCCTCAGATGGGCAATAGATAAAGAAACTGTATTCCATACCATAGAACATCACCCAATGATAAAAATGAATGAACTGCTATTGGTGCACACAACAACATGGACAAATTAAAACACATTATACCAAAAAATAAATAAATAAATATAAAAATAAAAAACATTATACCGAGTGAAATAAAGTAGACAAAAAGAGTACATACTGTATGACTCCACTTATAGGAAACTCTTGAAAAGTAAAAACAAATGTTCATAGTACTACATGTATCATAGATGCTGAACAGGAATGGGAAGAGGTTGACTGGAATAGGCCATGAGTGAATCTTACAGAATAATGAAAATATTTTGTCTTGATTATAGTGATTGTTATATGAATGGATAGGATTTAGTCTTTTAATGGATGCATATTGTTGTATGTAAATTACAGCTCCACAAAGTTAATCTTAAACTAATATTGGAAAAACTTCCAAAACTAAAGGACATGAATTGCCAGATTGAAACAGTCTCCCAAATGCCAGCACAGTGGATGCAAAATGATCCATACCCAGGTCCATCCTTAGAAGTTTTTAGGACACCAGGAGTAAAGAGTTCCTAAAGAATTTGACAGAGAAAAAAAGGATAATAATACAAAGAAACAAATTAGAATCAGAATAATCAAACTTTTTTATCTGGAACACAGTAGAAAAACGCCTCCAAAATTTTGAGATAGAAATATTCTAAACCTAGAATTATACACTCCATCAATTTTTCAATCAATTATAACATATAAAATATCTTTGAACATGCAAGCTCTCAAACAAACTTATGTCCCTTTCTCAGGCACCTCTTGAAGAAGGAGTTTCATCTAAACAGGACAGAAAACTAGGAAAAGGGAAGACATAGGATGATCTAGGAAACAGGAGAAAGTCAAAAGAAATTCCCAGAATGAATATGAAGGAAATCTGAAGTGAAGTCTTAGAATAGCATCTACCAGCCTAGGTTGTAGCAGGCTGAGTTGGTGATAAATACATAGAAAAATAAGCAAATAATCAACCAATTTTTAACTCCAGGGAAAATAAAAAGCAATCATAGTGTATTATGTGATTTTAAGTGATCTTAATTATATAGTCAATAAATACTAACCATATCAACAATTTTAATTTAACTCTATTGACAGGATTGGAGAAGGGAAGTTTATTAGGGGTTGGACTGGTACGTAAAAGAATTACATCATCATGTTCCATAGTAGGAATTCAGTAGATAATTATCCAAGATTTAAAATCAATAAATAACAGCTGTTATTTAGTAATGTAGAGGTAAGTGTGTGTAGGAATAGCTGTAGAAACTGAAAGTGGTTTTTTCTAAGCCCTCAGGTACTCTTTAAGTTTTGTTATAAACCCTACGGTCTTATTTTTTAACAGTGTTGATTGCATTGATTTGATTTTAAAAAATCTAATTTAAAAATGACTGAATGACTGGTAAGGAACACCTGGTTAATAGAATTCCGTTACCATATATCACCATATCCTCCATTAGACAGAGAGCATTTAAGAGCAAGGAATTTTTGTTATTTCAGAATTCCCTACAGTTCAGCCCAGTGAGTGCTGCACATAACAGGCACCTACTACATGATTACAGAATGAATGAATAAACGAACAATAAAAAATATTCAACCATCTGAAGAAGGAATATAAACAATTCAGCAAGTTCCAGAGGTTGGGCTATGCCAAAAGTTGCTTTTTCCTCCCCTAAAGAGAAGATACCCAGGAAGTAAGGATGAAATTTCAAATTCTTGTACTTCCAGCAAAAAGACAAGCAATTTAAAATGGCCTGTATATCTTCTTGGAAGAGTGAATATAGACTTGCCCAGGGTTCATTTAAAATGTGCTCTTGTGTTATTGGTGGAAATGCAACATGGTGTAGCCACTCTGGAAAACAGTATGGAGGCTCCTCTTTCAAAATGTTAAAAATAGAACTACCCAACATTGGTAGTTGACTATCAACAATAGCCAAATTATGGAAGGAGCCGCAAAGGTCCATCAATTGATGAATGGATAAAGAAGATGTGGTATATACATACAATGCAATATTACTCAGTGATCAGAAAGAATGAAATTGCCATTTGCAACAACGTGGATGGACCTTGAGTGTATTATACTAAGCAAAACAAGTTAGCCAGAGAAAGACAAACGTATGGTTTTATTCATGTGGAATTTAAGAAACAAAACAGATGAACACAGGGGAAGGGAAGGAAAAATAAAATAAGATTTAAAACAGAGAGGTAGGCAAACCATAAGAGACTTTTAAGTCTAGAGAACAAACTGAGGGTTGCTGGAGGAGAGGTGGGTGGCTGAATGGGCTAAATGGGTGACGGGCATTAAGGAGGGCACTTGCTGGGATGAGCACCGGGTGTTACCTCTAAATGATGCATTACTAAACTCCTGAAACCAGTACTACACTATTGTTAACTAACTTGAATTTAAATTAAAAAAATCATAGGAACAATTAAAAAATAAAACATATTCTTTGTGGTCAATTTCAAATCAACTTCCAATGGCTTAGTAAAATTACATGTTGAAGTTTAGCTACAAAATATTAACTTGTTTCTTGGTATGTATTATTGGGGTCAGTGTCTCCTTTTTTTAAATTTTATTTTTCCATTCTTTATTCCCACTGACTGAAGCTGCCCCAAAGCTGCTGACATCAAACCCTGTGCCATGGGAAAGAAAGCTCAATGTGCCACACATAAGGTCATTGACATCCTTCCTCAAAGTCTTCAATAACAGACAGCTTTGTGCCACGGGGAAAAAGAAGTAGACATCATTATAGACTCCTAACAAAAACCTTATAATTACCCAAGGTTTTTAGCACTTAGAGCAGCTGCTTTTATACGGACATCCATAGGTTCCTTGTATATACCTACAAAAACATACATGAAATATGAAAAAAAGAAAAATAACTATCCCTTAAGATAGTTAAATAACTTTGAATCTTCCAGTCAAGATTCTGGTTTGAGAAATGAGAAAGATACTTAAGAAAAATTAAAAGGAAATGATATAACAACCGCAACAAAAATTCTGGCAGGGCAACTTAAAGTCTTTGAGCTCTGAGGAAGAAATAAGAAAAGGAAAAAGAAAAAAGAATTGGGTCCCCGGAAAAAATAGTTATTCCCAAATGATGCCCATGCCCTAGCCTACTGAGGGTACTAGGGCCACAGGGGAATGGCTATATTAGAGGTAGAAGCACAGGATACAGACCTGGAAGAAGCTTCCTCCTATTTGGGATTTTATTTCCTTCCTTTTCACTTTTACAGACCCACAGCTGCCAAAGACGCCTTCCTCCAAGATCCTCTAACTCTGCCCTCATTTCTCCTATTCCCTAGTCCAAAACTGGTCCAGGGCAGAGATTTGGGACAAGGGAGGTGGAGACAGGAATGGGGGAGTGTGGCAGAGGAGTAGAGGAGGAAATAGAATAACAGAAGATAAATCCTGTCTTTTCCTCTTTCTATGTCTGGGCCCCTCTAATCAGCAAATTTTTCAAAGTGGCTTCATACAAGTTCTCCTTTATAATTCCTGTCCTGTCCTTCTAATGTCAGATCCATTGATTCATGCATGCATTCATTCATGTCTTCTTATCCATTCATTCAAAACATCTACCATCTGGCAGTGCTTGCTATAGGGGAGACAATAGTGAACAAAAAACAGATAATAGTCCCTGGCCACAAAGAACTCTCACCCTTGAGGGAAAGAAAAACATTAAGCACATAATCACCCAAAAACAAATGTAAAATTAAACTTTTGGCAAATACTACAAAGAAAAAGTATGTGACTCTGAGAACCTCCAATGGGGGGACTTGCCTTAGTTAGAGAGCTCAGTCAAAGCTTCCCTTAGGACGGGATTGCTAAACTGGGTTCTGAGAGAACAGAAGGGTTTACCAGGTAGAGAATAGCATGTGCAAAGGCCCCGGAGCAGATGAGAGTTTGGCCAAGATGAGAACAGGAAGCAGAGAGTGAAGGTGGAGCACACTACACATAGAGGCTGATGGGTAGATGGGCTACAGAGGTCATGATAGAGAGTTTTGTCTTTAACCTAAGAACAATGCTGAATCGCTGAAGGTGTTTGAGCGAGGGGTAAAGTAGTAATAGAGCAGCATTTTGAGAAGACCAGCATAGCTACAGTGTGGAGAATAGCTTGGAAGAGGCTAGACTAGTTAAGAAGTGAGAGATGGTAGAAACTTGAATAGAGCTGGGGTAGAAATGAAGTGAGTAGACACTCTGGAGAGCTGTTTGGAAATCAAGTGTACAGAACTTGGTGGTGAGTTGGATATACAGAGCATCGAAGAAGGAGAGGTCAAGAATGATTCTCTGGCTTCTGCTTGCACAACAGAAAATAGGGAACTCAAGAGTCAGGTTCAGTGGAGAGGGAGAAGATCATGAGTTTTGGTCATATAGAGTTTGAAGTGCCTTTGTAGTGTTCCAGACAAAATATTAAGTAGACAATTGGATATACAAAGCCAGAGCCCGCGGACAGAAGAATATGGGTGTCTTCAGGATGTTGGTTATGTGATCACTTAAATGGCCATCATGAATGATACTGCCTAGATATGGGAGGAAAAGTATTTGATGAAATGCTCATTGTAGTTTCCCATAAAATCGGGTTCTTCCTGTCATATACAGATGACCCTTCCTTCCTCAGTGTAACAGATGTTTTACTATTTTCATCAATGTGGCTATTCTTTTTCTGTAAAGGGTATACACATAAATGGAGATCGTGGTGTGTTAGACAATTGCTTTTCTAGCCATGATTTTACAGTCGGCTGTGGTCCAGGGAAGGAAAACAAGTTTGAAAGAAATAAATGTAGACTGTAGAAAAGGAAGCAAGTGAATTGTTCCCTAAACATCTGCCACAGGGATGATGTCCTTGGAGAGGCTTTATAGCACTGTCACTACACAGATATTCTTTGGGCTTTTTCTCAATTAAATAGGTTGGTTCCATGGGCCAACTCAGCCAAGAGTCCACTGGGTATAGCTCTTTTTTATGAAATGGTTTCTCCAGTCTCAAAAGCAACTTTTATAGAACAGCTTGTTTATACACTGGGGATTTCTATGGTCAGAAGTTTGTTACTTGTAGAGTCAGAGATTCATTCAGGATCCAGGGAGCCTGCAAAAATACCATTAGGGAGCAGTCAGTAAGAAAAGATGCGCCAAAGACGTGAAACTGAGAAAGTCTGAGATTGTAATGTATGGCTCAGTAATAAGGATAGTAGTGCCTGTTCAGAAGGACCAGGCTACAGGAGTGCCCAGTGATTGAGGAAGCACAGTCAGTGGCCTAGACCCTTGTAACTCCAAATGTTGTCCTAAGACCAACAGCATCAGCATCAGAAATGCAGAATCTCAGCTTCTGCTCCAGACCAAACATATCAGGACCTGCGTTTAACAAATGAGATCCCTAGGTGATTCTTAAGCACATAAAAGTTTGATAAACACTGCCGTACTACTCTTTCAAGAAGTGTAGCGACGGTAGGCTGAGATAGGATAAAAGGAGAGAGAGAAATTAGAAATGTAAATGGAAGAGAAAGAAGACCCCAAGAAGAGAAGGCCTATGGAGAAGGGAAAAGATCAAGAGGACTAATTAATTTGAAAAAAGATGGGACTCTTCCTTTGTTGACAAAAATAGGAAAGAAGAATGGGAGAAGTGTGAGACCAAAGGCCGAAAACTGAGAAAACTCTGTGGGCGATGACCTAGTTCTCCCCAGTAGACAGCACAGTCAACCACTGAGGAGGAGAAAGAGAGGTTTTCGGCCAAACAATACTCCATAGTTTAAATTGAGAGGGCTCTAGTTTCAACGACATTTACTTTTGGTTAACATTCCTTTGCATTCTTTCCTGTAACTCCTTTAAATAAGCATTCATCAATGTATTAAAATATTAAAACTTCACTCACCATTTACAATAAAACTTCCATTTCTATAAGTAGTTGATGAGCCATGAACTTCACTAAGGCCAGTATTATATACCTTATGACATTTAAGTCAAATAAACATCATGGTTGCAAAAATGTATAAAAATTTGAAAGAACAGTTATATTTAAATGCAGTGTTTATGTCTGCAAAGTTTGCTAAATCAATAAAATGATCTGAAAAGTTCATCTCAGTCAGATATATTAGTGATTTACTTCATTGGTTTTCTGATGACCATTTATCATGAAGTAAAGCATCTTCAGAATGAATGGTGGAAATAAAAAATTTGATGTGCCTGCCTCTTAGATAAACTAAATATTTGATTTATAAGCCACAAATGAACAAACCTCTATGGGCTGTCATGTTTTTCCAGTTTCTAATTTATTCAACCTCTGCTCAATATTGATCCTGACAAGCAGAGTAACCCAAAGATAAATTTATTCACTCTACAGTTTAGTCAGAAACAAGCCAAAAATTATAGATTTTCCCAGGCAGATGATGACAAGCAGTCAGGGGGATGACAAATGGCTGTCTTTAGATTTAGTTAGGACAGTTGAACCAGACATTTCCGATAAAGATTGGAGCATGCTGGTCAAATAGAGGTTCATCAGTGGCCATCATTAACTGCAGAGCAAGCACTGCCAGTTACTGCAGGCACCTACATAGGAGCTTGGGCACCAGCCCTGCATGGGAAATGGAATCGGTCCCTCAGTATTTTGCAGCACTCCTCTAAGTGATAGCATGACATGATCATTTATCAAACAGAGACTATCCAGAAAAGTGTCTGCTCCCTTTAGTAACATCGAAGGGCAGGAAAGCGAAAGCATTTTATTAAAGACAGGAAGGCAATGAACTACCAGAGCGTATCCAAAGGGTAATCATATTTCAGCACAGGATTAGGTTAGTCTTAAATAAACATACACTGGAGGGAGTATGTCGCGGGTCATTTATCAACTGAGGATAAATTAACAAAACTCTACAGGATTCTTTTTATCTATATAAATTTTAAATTTTCTTATTATTGTTATTACTCAACTTTTGGATGATGGCATCATATTCAACACTACAAAAATGCAATGCACAATCCTTCCTTAGAGGTCTTAGAGAAATATTTATGTAAAACTCTCACATAAAATAATCATGGCTATATCAAATGCTGTTGAACAAATGGAGAGGAAATAATCCAAATAATCCAGAGCTCAAGACTGAAAGATGAAATTACAACTTTTGAAGACAGCTTTCTTATAAGAAATCAACTACTAGTCAATGAGTCAGAAACTTATTCTTCCTAACAACAATTTTTGCACTCTTGAACAAAATCAAGAGAAAGGTTATTAGCTAAGGGATGGAAGGACAGACAAAAAGACAGAATTAGCATACTTATTAGTTACCTGCTTTGTTCCAGGAACTTTATATGCGACAACAACTAATCCTAACTGTTCACACTTTATAAATGAAAACACAGACTTGCCTGAGGTCATACAGTAAACAGCAGTGCCAGGAAGGTTGGGGTTGTCTATTTTTTTTGAATGCCTATATTTTTTTCACAAATTATTTATTTGGATACCTCAGAGTCTAGTACAGAACTTAGCCCATGATTCAATATGTATTTTGTTGAATAATGAAGTAGGTAGAACTGGAAATATTTTTACCATTTTATGTAAGAAGACATTGGTCTCAAAGATTAAGAGAACTACCAGGTGCTCTGCAGTGGGTCCTAGATACCCACCCAGCTGTCTTTGTAATTATTCCCCTAAAATACCTTCATGTAGATAGAGGCATATACCTGGATGTTCCAAATTTGTTACCTCCATGATATGGAAGTTTTGTGGGGATTTTTTTTTTTCCCATGTAAGTTCTACATCCAACATGGGGCTTGAACTCACTTCCCTGAGATCAAGAGTCATATGCTCCACTAACTGAGCCGGCTAGGTGCTTCTTGTGGGGATTTTTAGTATGTGGAAGGGAACTGTTGTCAGTGCTCATAGTAAAAAAAAAAAAAAATGGTTTTCTGGGGTGCCTATACCTAGGTGGCTCAGTCGGTTAAGCGTCCAACTCTTGACTTAGGCTCGGGTCATGAACTCAGGGTTGTGAGACCAAGTCCGGCACTGAGCTCCACACTGGGTGTGGAGACTGCTTAAGATTCTCCCTCTCCCTCTCCCCCTCCCCCCTCTAAAAACCAAAACTAAACAAATAAAAAAAAATGATTTTCTGAAATCTAAAGAATAAATGCAGTCTTATCAAAAGAAAGTTTTCCAAAAATGAAATATCTAAGTAACAAGAAACATGGTTCAAGCAAAGAATAAGATAGAAGATACAAATAGGTTAAGTAGATATACAAGGCTGAAAGGTATCAAGCTTTCAAGGTGAAGAAATGATACCAGGAATAAAAATACCAAGCAACGCATTGCCAATTACTTTCAGCTTTGCAATTAAGAACATGTACAAATTAATCTATACTTTGTATTTCCTAATTTTCCCTTATATCCTATAATTTTGGTCTTGGCTTGAGGAGAACAAATGGAAGAATCCATAGGTGTTTGCCTGTTGCTATTCTTCAGAATTTTCATTAACTTTGTAATTCTCACCACCTTATTCTAAAGAAAAGTTATTCCCCTAGATGTGTACAAGATCAATTAGTAGTATAAACCATTTTATTCAAAAAGATTTATGGTACACCTTCTAAGTACCTAGAAAAACAGTAATTAGCTAGAAAAGAGCAGTAATTACCTTTAAAAACAGTTAACTGATATGAAAGAAATATTGATGATTATTAAATACTTGTGTCTTACTTTTTCTTCTTTACTTATAGGATTTGGAATTTTTACTGAACAAGTTGACGAAGCTGTGGAAAATGGATCTAAATGGAAATCCTGTTTGTCTCAAACCTAAATACAGAGACAGACTGATACTGGTGTCCAAATCACTGGGTATACATTTATATTATATTAATGTAATTTTCCTAGAGAAAGAGAACTGGTTAACTTTTTAGTTAATTTAATATCAAGCCTTAAAAAATATAAATATGATATCTGAATCTATGAAAGTGCAATATTAAATTCAATATTTTAAGTAAAATCAAAAGTTAAAATTGAGAAATAAAACATGAAAAATATCTTCTGTTCAGAAATAATTAAGGCATCACATACCCTTTCTTCAAAAATGTGTAGAACTTGCTGACCTTTTGTCAAATTCTCATTGGCACAAATCCTCTGAAGATCCCAAGAGACTCTTTAGATCTTGCATCTGTAGATAAAAATCTGTAGATAAAAATTAATCAAAGTATTCATTGCTTGACAATTGCCCTAAGAACGTACAGGGTTCCTTTCATTTGAAAGGGGAGCAAGGTAGAGAGTCCTTTTTGAGATCCTTAGAAATAACAACAGCCCAATTATGCACTATACTGGGGGTAATGGACCACAGTTCTTCACTTGGGACCAAGTTATACAACATTAAAGAGACAAGCACTGCCTTTTCACAAAGGAGATTCATGAAAGAGTTTCCTATATCTGAATTTCTGTGACGTCCTATACTTGGGTATAAAAAACTAATGCATGGCAAAACCATTTCAAAGCTCATAGCTATAGTAAACCTTGGTTAATCATTAGTGCTGTGGTTCTCTTGGGGAAGGGAGGAGTTGACGAAGGGTATATCACAAAAATCCAAGATTTTTCAAAATACATATGCAAGGGTCACATCCTGCCCACCACTCTTGACCCCACCAGCCAAGGGAAGGAAACAGAAAATACACTGGGAAAACAGTCATGCGTAATTTCTGTAAGTTGTGCTGATGAATTCCCCCAATTCTCCATCTCCTTCCCTTCCTGCTCACCACACACAATTGTATTAGTCTACTTTCCTTAGGAAGCAGAGTAAATACAACTAATGCTAGATGCCTAAGGGCCTTCCTATGTTCATGGAACCATTTCTGGGAACACTTCTCATTATTTGGTACCATAGGTGATGACGTAAAGGATGTGGAGATAAGGTACTGATTTCCAAATAAATAGGATTTAGTCAAAATTTTTTAAAAATAAATCTTTCTTAAACATATTTTGTGATTATAAAATTAATACACATTTCCTTTTTTTTAAATTTTAAGTGGGCTCCATACCCAATGTGGGGTTGAATTTACAACCCTGAGATCAAGAGCCACAGACTCTACCAACTGAACCAGCTAGTCACCTCTAAAATTAATACGTGTTTCTTATAAAAATGCAGAAAATACAGAAAAGAATATTAATGTCATTCATAATCCCACCATAAATCTGCTGTTAATACTTTAGTATATGTCCTTTCAGTCTTTCCTCTTTGGACCTAGTGTGTCTTTTCTTTTTTTTTTTCCTTTTTTTTTTTTCTTTCTTTTTTTTAAGATTTTTTTTAATTTGAGAGACAGAGCACTAGAGAGGGAGAGGCAGAAGAAGAGGGAGAAGCAGTCTCCCTGGTGAGCAAGGAGCCCGACATGGGGCTCAATCCCAGGACCCTGGGATCATGATCTAAGCCGAAGGCAGATGCTTGCAACCAACTGAGCCACCCAGGTACCCCTAGAGCTTGTCTTATTTTCATGTGCTTTTTTTCCTAACTGCGAAATCAAAAACAAAAAGTGAATTGAAGACCTGGTTTGATGTGTCCCAGTAAGGGCTGTGGAAAGACATGTTTTGTAAGTAATCCAGTCCTCACCAAACAGAATGACAAGCCACACATTTGGTTTACTTAGCCTGAGTGGAAACAAATTTTGTGTTGAGAACAACTCATTAAAACAAATCTCATAGGTCTTTGATCTTATGTCCATTACCTGGCTTCCCCTCCTGAGCTACCTCTACATGATTATTTTCTAAAAGAAGAAATCAGGCTAACTAAGGCACAGTCTCCTAGTCATTTCTCAGCTCTGTCTGCAACATAAACATGAGGAAAAAGGGATCATGGTAAGAGATTTGGGTTTTCATTCCTTACCTTTATAACAGATGTTTTAAAAATATGTATTGATTTACACATATAATACCCAAAAATACACTAACAAATTATACAATTACTAATTAAAACAAATCTGGAAAGATAGCAATAAATCCAAGTGGTTGGGAAAACTAAGCATAAAAGAATGACTTTTAATATAAAGTTGTAAGTACCAAGATGTTTGATAATAGAATATTTAGCCAATTTCTTACATTATAATTTGGAGAGTACTAATTTCAGCTAAAATAAGTACATTGGGGACAATATATAGAAACAATTATACTTCTAGAGTTTATGGTTCTAGTTTATATTTCCAGTTTCATCACTTTATTTTGTACTTAGGATCTAACAATATTATGGATCATATTTAAGTGGCAATGTTAATACTTTCAGTAGTGCAATCAGTATCAAGATACTGTCACTTTCCCTGTAAGAACATGATTTAAAAATTTTTACTACATTCTTTTCGCATTCTGGGATCTAGTAGAAGACATTACATGGATAATGAAAGAAAAATATGTAATTACCTTAAAAAACTACTATATAGCAAATTTTGTTAGAAGGAGATAGTCTTTTTATCAAATGAGGGCCACATGTATTCATGTAATTACATATAATACAAAATATCCTATAAGGGAATAGTTTGATATTTTATAGTATATGTAGTATATATACATATACAATGGGATACTATCAATCATTAAAAGTTGTGTTTAAAGAAAAACATGGTAAAATGATCACAATACAGTAATAAAAATTAGGATGTAAAACTATATAAATAGAGAATTCCAACTTTATATAATATACACACATACATAGATAGAAAATAAAAAAATGTTAAAAATATACTGATAGTGGGTTTTAGTGTTTTTGGTTGTAGAATACAGGTAATATTAATTTTTTCTTTTCTCACTTTTTTGTATTTTCCAAATATCTTACAGTATACAAAAATTATTTTGTGTAATTTAAGATGCTCAATTTTCAAAACTTTTTTAGAGGAACAAAATGTAAACATAGCTGAAATCATCACAGAACCAAGAGGCCAGCTTTTTGGGTTGTCCCTATCATATCCTATGTCCTAGGAAATAATAGCGGCGCCTGGATGGCTCAGTTGGTTAAGCCTAGGATATAAGCATTATTAATGTATGTGCTTTTAAAATACCATGCTAAATGTACAAAATTTCTTGTTCACCTTAACATAAAATATATTTTGCTTTTTCTCAAGAATAATAACCATAATATGGAAATGAATAGATAATATCTAAATTTTGTTGAATATGACATTTTTGTTTTTAAAAAAAATTTACATATGGCCCTAGAAGGGAAACCATATGCTAAATTGTTTACAGTGATTATCTTTGTCGGTGATGGTAAGGAGAGTTATGGATAGTAATTACAGAGTCTTTTTATGTTTTTTTCCACCATGTTTCAGTTGTTTATAATAAGCACATATTTTCTTTGAAATCAGAAAAAAATAACTAAAAATAAATAAAAGTGCAACAAAAACAAAGAAGTTGTATAAATGAGGTATTTTTAAAAGGTATTCATTTCAGCCTCTGGTGTAATTTAAGTTCATGTGCCTTAAATCAGAAATATATTTATATTATCTATGTATTATATATATAGTATTTTTAACATATATATTTTTCTCTAGAATTTCTCGATGGAAAAGAAATTAAAAATATGGAAAGACAATTCCTAATAAATTGGAAAGCATTCAAAGATGCCAAGAAAATCAGCAAGAAAAGGAACAGTAAAACAGAGGATGCAAGTAACTCATACTAAGTAAGCAGGCTGTCATTCATTAGTTAACCACTTCTACTAAAGGAGAGAATAGTCAACAACAACAACAACAACAACAACAAAGGCCAAGAAATAAGAGGTTTTTGTTTAGATTTTTTGTTTAAGATTTGGGTTGTTTTTTTTTAACTTATTTACAATTCCTAGGAAATTTTACCTGTAATGTTTACATATGAAAATGATAGCTACTGTCAACAAAAGCTGTGTTTGGTTCATATTGAGTTTGACTCTGTCAGCTATGAAAACAGAGCCATGAGGGTGGAGGAAAATGTATAATTTTATATCTGACAAAAGTGCATGATATTAATTATGCAAATGGTGAAACAACAATCAGCTATGTAAACTGTGAAACCTAAGTCACACGCTAAACACTATATGTGTTTAGCAGCAGTGCAAAAATCACAGTTTCCATCAGGATACAAAATAAAAATGTATGACAACCATATCTGTGACCTATACTCTGTGGCCTGTCTCCTTTTTTACGTACAGGCCCTAACACTTGAATATTTTGTTCATGATATGCTTAAGGTTACAATACAAAGGACAGGTCAACTTCCCTTGCTTAACTTCTGCAACTAAATGTAGCCAAGTGTAACATGTAACAATTACCTTTATCATATTTGGGAATATCCTAGAATTCATTCTTCACAGATTCTATAGTCCACAACATTGCAATGAACTTCTTCCTCTGTTCCACTAAAGTGTTTGAACGCTAATGGTCCTCCTATTTCACAGCTAATGGGATGGGATCATAGAAAGGGGTTAGGCCGGGAGAATAGGGAAAAGGAAACTATAACAGTGTAGTGAGGCTTCATGCATAGATACCATATCCTAGGAGCTCTGCCACTCTACAACAAGGAGGTTGAGGTGAGGAGAAGCAAAGGTAAAAAGGCATGGAGCTCTGTCCATTGAATATGAACTGTGGGAAATCGTTTCGAAGAATGGGACTTTCTGAACTGACAGTATACCCACGAATGATGATGCTGGGTTGGCAATGTGAATTTTTCAAGATCTGAAATCTATAAAATGGATAGGCAGCATTTCTTTTCCTCTGGTTATGCCTGGCTGGCTTTGAAGGGCAGAACCAGACCCAGGGTAAGGATTCCAGTATTTTGCATATTTGCAGTATTATACCAAGGACACCAAAGTACCTTATTAATACTGAGGTATTCATAGAATTCAACACCAGCCCTCGCCCAAAAACTGAACGTATTCTAAACATAATGTAGTTTCCTTCATCTTAATAGATTTTAAAAATTCTTTCTTTTTCAGAGACAATTAAGTTAATTTATTTTTAACTTCTCCAGTGAAATTCTACAAAACAACAATAAAATGTGCCTTAAAGTTTATAATTAAAAAAATTACACTGTCATTTGATTTTCTCAATAAAATCCTTATTAATTTCTTCATAATCTAGTGTGACCACTAACAATTACCAAAATCAATCTTTAAGCCATATAGATGCAGTAACAACAAACCATCTGAAAAATGAATTAGGAAAACAATATTATTTACAATAGTACAAAAAAGTAAAATACCTAAAAATAAATTTAACTAGTAAGGTAAGAAAAGGAAAAAGAATTGTATACTGAAAACCACAAAACACTAATGAAAGAAATTAACAAACGAAGAAAGATATCTTATGTTCATGAACTAGAAAATTTAATATTGTTAAAATGTCCATAATACCCAAAGCAATCAGCAAATTCAGTACAATCTCTATCAAAATCCTAATGGCGTTTTCACAGAATTGAATAACAATTCTAAAATTCATATGCAACTACAAAAGACCACAAATGGTCAAATCAACTGAGGCATCACACTTCCTGATTTCAAAATATATTACAAAATACAACAATCAAAACAGTGTAGTACTGGTGTAAGACAGACATACAAACAGAATAGAATAGAAAGCTCAAAAATAAATCCATGCATAAATGGTCAACTGATTTTCAACAAGGGTGCCAAGAATACAAGTGGGGAAAGAACAATCAAATGTTGTTGGAAAACTGGCTACCCACATGCAAAAGAACTCCACTCGAAATGGAGTAAAGACTTAAACATACGACCTGAAACTGTAAAACTTGAAGAAAACACAGGAGAAATCTTCATGACATTGGTCTTGCTTGGCAACAGTTTCATGAACATGACACCAAAAAGCACAGGCAACAAAAACAAACAAGTATACCACATCAAACTAAAAAGCTCATGCACAGCAAAGAAAATAATCAACAGAGTCAAAAGACAACCTACAGAATGGGAGAAAATATTTGCAAACTATACATCTGATATGGGGTTAAGCTCCAAAATATATACAGAACTCCTACAACTCAACAGAAAAAAACCTAATAACTAGATTTTAAAATGGGCTAGGGACTTGAAAAGGCACATCTCCAAAGACCTACAAATGGCCAACAGGTATATTTAAAAAACGTTCAATATCATTAATCAACAGGGAAATGTAAATCAAAACCACAATGAGGTATCACCACACACCTGTCAGATGGCTATTATCAAAAAACCAAAAGACAACAAGAGTTGGTGAGGAGGTAGAGAAATTTGAACCTTGTACACTATTGGTGGGGATGCAAAATGGTGCAGCCACTTTGAGAAACAGTATGGCAGTGCATCAAAATTTAAGAATAGAACTACTACATGATCCAGCAATCCCAGTTCTGTGTATTCATTCAAAAGAACTGAAATTAAGATTTTGAAGTGATATTAGCACTCCTGTGTTCACTGCAGCACTAGTCACAATAGCCAAGATATAGAAACAACCTAACTGTCCATTGACAGATGAATGTATAAAGAAAACATGGTAGATACATATACAATAAAATTGTATTCAGCCTTAAAAGAGAGTCAAATTCTGAAACATGTGACAACATGAATGAACCTTGAGGACATTATGCTAAAAAAAATAAGCCAGTCACAGAAAGACAAACACTGCATGATTCCACTTATATGAGCTATCTAAAATAGTCACATTCATAGAATCAAAGAGTAGAATGGTGGTTGCTAGAGGCTGGGGGAAGGAGTAAATGGAGAGTTACTAATTAATGGGTATAAAGTTTCAGTTAAGCAACATGAATAGAGAGCTACTGTACAAAGTTGTACCTATAGTAAAATATAATGTATTGTACACTTAAGAATTTGTTTACAAAAAAAAAAAGAATTTGTTTACAAAGTAGATCTCATGTTAAGTGTTCTTGCCACATATATTTAAAAAAAAAAGCTTCTGCACAACAAAGGAAACAAACTAAAAGACAATCTACTGAGTGGGAGAAGATATTTGCAAATTACATATCCAAAAAAAGATTAGTATCCAAAATATATAAGGAACTTAAACAAGTCAAGACCAAAAAACCCCACAAATAATCCAATTAAAAAGTGGGCAGAATAAACGGGTGTAGTTGAAGCTGCCCCCTTCGAGGAAAAAAAAAAATGGTGGGCAGAAGACATGAACAGACATTTCTCCAAAGAAAACATACAGATGGCCAACAGACACATGAAGAATGCTCAACATCACTCATCACGAGGGAAATGCGAATCAGACCTACAACAAGATATCACCTAACACCTATCAGAATGGCAAAAAAAACAAAAGCAAAAACAAAAACAAAAACAAAAAAAAACCCCAAGAAACAACAAGTGTTGGCAGAGATGTAGAGAAAAAAGAACCTTCATGCACTATTGGTAGGAATGCAAACTGGGGTAGCCACTGTGGAATACCATTTGGAAGTTCCTTAAAAAGTTAGAAAAAGAACTACCTCATGATCCAGTAATCACACTACTGGATATTTACCCCCAAAATACACAAAAACTAATTCAAAGGGATACATGCACCCTGTTTATTGCAGCATTATCTACAATAGGCAAATTATTGAAGCAGCCCAAGTGTCCACTGATAGATGAATGGATAAAGAAGATATGGTATATATATACAATGGAATATTATTCAGCCACAAAAAAGAATGAAATCTTGCCATTTGCAACAACATGGATGAAGCTAGAGGGAGTAATGCTAAGCAAAATAAGTCAGTCTGAGAAAGCAAATACCATTTCATTTCACTCATATGTGGAATTTAAGAAACAAAACAAATGAGCAAGAGGGAAAAAAAAAGAGACAAACCAAAAACAGACTCTTAACTACAGAGAAAAAACTGATAGTTACCAGAGGGAAGATGGGTGGAGGAATGGGTGAAATAAGTGAAAGGGATTAAAGAATGTACTTATCATGATGAGCACTGAGTAATGTATACAATTGTTAAATCATTACATTGTACACCTAAAACTAATCTAACACCATATGCTAACTACTTGGAATTAAAATTAAAAAGTTAATAATTTTAATTTAAAAATATTTAATGTTCTTAGCATAAAATTTTAAAAGTCATATGGAACGTTACATAGTACAGAAGTATCATTTCATACCTTGCTATAGTTGCTATAATAATAATTAATAATTTAAAATAGAAAGCATTCTAGTCTAGGAGGAAAAGGGAAGGGGTAAGGGAAGAAAAGAGAGGTAATTTTTACTGTGCTAAACATTTCAGATATCTATAAACATCACTGCATTTAATCACTATAACCTATGGCAAAGATAATTATTACATCCATTTTGTAGATGAGAAAGCTGAGTTTAGAAAGATAAAATAACTTGTCTAAGGTCACAAAGATAGCAGTGATTAATCAAAATTATTTAACTTTATCAAACAACTTTGGCTTCTAGTGACCATTCTAGCAATGACTGGCTGAATTGTGCTTGGATATAAGGACAATAATGTCTCCTCTACTTAGAAATTCACTTCAGATTGGTGGAAATTTAGAAAAATCTGCAGATGTATAAATATGTGATAATGTAAACAAATAATTTTTATAAATAAAAAGGAACTATAGAGAAAATTGGATAATATAAAAAAGTGAAGTATTCTAATAGATTATATGATTTTCTATATTGAAAAATCAACTCTAAAGTCAATTAAAATACAATTGAAATTGAAAGCTGATTAGCTGCAAGAGAAAATTATCTGAGTTCTCCTCAGGAGTAGTTATTCTCCCTTGGCCACTTGTAGATATCTTCTCTCGCCTCCTACAAGTTTGCCATTCCCATCCAAACACAATGACACAGTTCTGAGCCTTTCAGGCTTAACATCAGTGACATCTGTGGATACGTGTATGTAGCAAACAATAACCCTATCCTTAGGTATGTGGCCAACAACTTAACACTATGGTCTATATACTAAGGCTCTGTTATTACTGCTCAAAAGAAATGGAAAGCATGAATTAAAATCTAGAAGATATATTATGTATTTTTAAAATCTACAATATACCTTCAGGTCTTTAGAAGAGCTGAGATGAAACTTTAAAGACACCCTTGTACAACCAAATCCATTATAAGTTAACAAAAATTCTCAGGAAGATAGTAATTTCTGTACTCCCTGAACTTTTACATATTTTTGATAGCCTTGTAAATTTGGAGCTCTATGTTAGGGACTATGGCAAGATTATAGGGATTATGACTTCAGACTGCAAGGATCTTATGATAAAAAATCTTGTCCTAAATATGGCCACGTAAGTATATAACTCAAATTTGGAAACAAAATCAAACGCTTTAACAAAATCCAAAATACATGCATATCTTTTAGCATATACTTATGTAGTGCTTCTATGGAAACATTCATTTATTCATTTAATAAATACTTATTGAGCACCTTGGATGTACACAGTACTATGCTAGACACTGAACTTAGAGGTGAATAAAACAGTCCCCACTTAAAGGGAAATAACTGCTGGAAAGGCAGGAGGATCTGTCAACAGGGAAATGATGTGGAATGTTAAGTGCCAAAATAAAGGTATGAACATACTGCAAAAACTATACATAACTAATCTACTCCCTAAAGGTTAAACACTGAAAAACTGAACTCAGAACAGCAGAATGCAAGGGCAGTTAATATGCAGTTAACATTTATATTAATGTTGGTGTACCCATTTTGGCTATGAAAGCTGACCATAAACTTTCCTGGATAAGTTTTTATGTATGCGAGTCTGTGATATTTTATCTGGGATATTAAGTTTTTAATTGGTCTCATTTTGGATCTATTTAACTTTTTTTCCCCAAATACTTTTATCTTTTCAGTGTTACAAGATAACTTTAATTCCATTTCATAAATTATAATTTTGATAACACTGTCATAGGCCATGTTTACAATTTAGTTATTAGTTTCAAAGCAGAACCTTTTAACTCTGTACACTACAAGTAAACAATGCATCACATTGAAACAATGCATCACATAGTTCTTGTTTATTACCCACAGGTGGGTAAGCCAAAATTAGTCTTTTTGTCTGATACGCAGAGATACCTTCCAAATGGAAATGCATCCACATAAAGCTCCCAAGAATATAACTCTAAAATTATTGAAGATATGGGGTAGGTTCTTTCAAGTATTTGTATGATTTCTCTTTTTGGGGAAGATGGGACACCCTGTCAACAACACAGAGGAAGAGAGGCCCTCCAACTGTCTTGTTCTTGGGTCTCAATTCTTGACCAAGCACCCGCCCCCTGCCCAAAAAAAGTTGATTGTTGGTCTGCCCAAATAATCCCACAGTTGTGGTAGAATGACTAGTTCAAGAAGAGCTGGAAGTCACAGACTAGATATAACCACTGAGGTAGGGCAAGTGACTCAGGACAATCCCAGAAGCAGCAGGTAAATATGTCTGAACGAGCAAGGATCATACCAAAGGACCCTGAGGCCTCGTTGATGATGGGTGGTCCACTAGTGAATAGATAGCTATGCCAAGGGTATCTAGTGACAGAAAGGAGGGGCAACTCAGAGTATTACAGAGGTAGGCTACTTTCACCACTTCTCCAGATCAAAAATTCTTAATCTGGTGTCCCTGAAGGAGAAGTTTCGTTAGATTTTCAAAGGGGTTTATAATCTAAAAAATTAGTTGAAGAGTCATTATTCTAAACCTTGAGTATATGCATAATGTAGCTCCATATGAATCAGTTCCAAGTTTCTTCATAAGGAGAAAATTGTTTTTTTAGTTTTAAAAAATGATATTGCTTCAATGTAAAGATAAACCATACCAGAAAATAAGTTAATTTATTCATAAAACTAATAGGCACCTATTATATGCTGGGCTATACTGAATAAAAAACTCAAATGAGATAGCCCTGATCTCAAAGGTCTTACAACAAGCTGGTTGGAGAGTCAAATGTGATACAATTACTGTGGAGTGTGATAAATGCTATGAGCATTATAAACCAGATCCTAATACATCCTACAAATTATTCATTCAAGTTTTTCTCATTTATAATCAATATGATTGTTCTATTGATCTTTCTAATCACATCACAGTAGTCATTTCAATATAATAAAGGGGGCAACAGCATATTTCACTGAGAAAGTAATCAGAGCTGGTATACATACTCTAGAATAGATTCCTTTTTCCAAAACTGCCTGCTGAAGGGCCTCTTTGCAGAGTCCAATCAAGGCATAGGACTTAGCATTCTTTAATTGAGCCAACCTAAAGAAGACCCATGAACAACACTGCTACACTGTCCTACCTCCATTCCCTGAAGAGTGGCTTAGTCTTGCTGGGACGGAGGCATAAGGGAGAAAGGGTCCTGTGAGTCTGGAAAATGCTTTATTTGAGGAAAGGAAAAAGGATATGGAGTCTGAGCTCATCTCCACTCACCAAAAACAAATAAACAAACAAACAAAAAACAGAAGCTGCATGAGAGTTTGCTTTACTGCTTATGTCTGTTGCCATTACCATCAAAACCTGAGCCACTCTGTCCATAGATCACCCTGGTTGTTTCTTAAAAGATTTACATAATTAGTGTCATTTCCACAACAGTGTTGTTCAGTTTCATTTCTTTGCCAAGCATCTTGAAAGATCTTGCTAATATGTCGCCAAGGTGGAAAGGAAAATAATAAAAAATGAACGCAGACTCAGAAAACAGTGTTGGTAAATTCTATACATTACCACACACTCCATGTTAGATCAGTTGTGAACTGTGGCACATACTGCATATTTTTTAGCCCCGAGCAAAGCTCTAATCACTAGGATTGCACTAACAGAACAGCAAATAAATCATTCTATCCTCATTTTCCTAACTAGGAACACTAAATACAGAGCTAAGTGCGTCTCTAACTACTATGTACGGCAAAGACAGGATGCTCTAAAAGAAGCCAGCAGAATAGAGAGGTTCCTGTGAGAAGGAAATAAAGAATGTCTGGCTTTTGTCACTGCTAGTGAAGTCAATTATGTCCACTCCCAAGTCTTCAGTTTTATAATGTGAAAAAATATTACATAACTATTTTTAAAGTTTTTTATATCTTCAGGTAACATTTTTATGAAGGCATGCCAAAATATCATTTTGGTATCATAAAAGATTTAAGTCTTACCAAATGGGAATATCAGTTCTACTTCTCTTTAATAAAAGGTGACCAATATGGAATTTCATTAAGCTCTTGATATAGATTTTTAGGATGTGCTTATCACTAATATTTTACTAACTTAGCACAAAGCTAAGAGATAATGAGAATAGACAGTCACTAAAGTGTTAAAAAAAAAAAAAAAGCAACCCTCAGAGTGCCTGAGTAGTGCAGTTGGTTAAGCTTCTGACCCTTGATTTCGGCTCAGGTCATGATCTCAGGGTCATAATCTCAGGATTGTGAGATCAAGTCCCTTGACGGGCATTGCACTGAGCACAGAGTCTTCTTAAGACTCTCTCTCCTTCTCCGTCTGCCCCTACTCTGTGCGCACATGCTCTATCTCTCGAATAAACAAATCTTAGAAAAAAACACAAAGAATAAATTCTAAAAATCTAAAAAGTTGATTAAAGCAACTCCTCCCCTTAATTACTTTAAGGGGAGAATGAGCTAGCAGCAGCAGACATGTCCCCTATAGTCTAGATTTAATGATTAGAGGTATAAAAAAACTTAGAGTCTTCTTCCAAAATGATAAAAGTATGTGCGTCATATTCCTTTAAGGTTCTACACATTAGGAGCTGTGCCCACATCCTATGTGAACACAGTGAAGCAACATCTGTCCAATGACAGGGGAATGTTTTTCACCTCCTTTATAAATGCGTGCAGTCTGTGCTCATGTATATTTACACAAGCCTGCTTTCCCTACAGGGAGGAAAAAGTCAGACTCATTGACGTTGTTTTTGACCCTCAAACTGAACTTGATACTATCGATGTACATTTTAATTAAAGATTAGTTCAAAACTATTTTTTATTTAACAGCTGATTCTAAACAAATGCCTTCACTGTTCAATTAAAAATAATTTATGGTACTAAAAAGTGTACACATGATTGCTTCTTTCTGTGTTTGTCACAGTAAATACTTCTGACAGATGTTTCCTCTCTTTTCAAACATGCTAGGAGGTGCTGGAGACTTAGTAATTTTAAAATAGACATTAAATGCATTTACATAATAAGTAAATAAGATCCACTGAGAATACTGCAGAGCACTGTACACTGAAGAAAGCAAATTGTTACTTGATTATTTATCTTTCAAGCCTAAACCATGTCCATAGAGTCAATTCATCTCTTTTGTTACTGTAAAAATAACTGTGTAGCTGGGTTAGAATGCCCTTAGTTTCAGATACTTTTAAGGAATGTGAATCTCTGGGACCCATAATTCACTGGGAAATGTTCACTGTACATTATTTAACTATTTATAAATACCTACTATCTTTAGTTAGAATATGGAAGTATTAGGTTTCTTTGAGTTAAAAATGAACTTTAAAAACAGTAAAAATAACTTGCTTTCACCACTGCGAGGGTTATGTTTGAACAGTTGTAACAACAGATCTTCTATGTGCCTCAAGAGTTTTTAAAACTTATGTAATATTTTTAGTTACAAAACTCTGGGATGATCTTATATAAATTCATCTTCAAAGCTCTAAATGCCTTTAATTATGCTGTGTTAAACCTACCTCAGTCTAATTCATTTTATATGTTAAATAAACGTCTATGTATCAGTAATGTAGGTATAATATTAAGATATTGATTTGTAGTTAGTTCTCAAGGAACCCTTCTAAAATTAGGACACCCCTCCCTTAAAAAAAGCAATCATGGTAAGCAACAAAGTTTTTTTTAGAACAATTTAAGCTAGGTTTTGTGGCTTCTAGTCTCAATTCTGTCAATGGCTTACTCTGTGAACAAGAGTTATGTAAGATCTAATTTCTAAGAATTATGTTATTTCCCATTTTAAAATGTCTATTTTGGTACCTGAATATTCACTACCCAAAATTTTAAAAACAGCAGAACCCTCTCGGATAAGAATATAATCAGATCCATTTTATAGCTGGGGAAAAGGAGCATTGGAGAGGCTCAGTCAGAGAGGGGCCCAAGTCACACAACTGCCATGAGGCAGAGCTGGAACTTGAATTCAGGTCACTGACTCTAAAAGCCAAGCTCTCAATTACTCTGCAAGGGGTCTCAAAAATGCCCTCATGTATAGGCAGGTGAAGTAAGTGAGGGAAACAGGGAGAATGTGAGTGAGGTGAACTGGAGAGCATGTGTCCACCAAGGGCATCGGCAGCTACTCCGCTCCAAAGCTGCAGCCAGGCAGAACTTTCTCAAGTTCTTAAACTTGAGAAATCAGACTAGCTGGCAAGCAAGATATCTAGATTAAGAAATCAATGGATTTTTTAAAATATTGGCTCAATTTTTCTTAAAAAATATATATTAAAATGGATAAAAAGAAAAAGAATCTGGTAATGCTAACAAAGATAATGAACAACTGGAACTCCTATGCACTGCTGGTGGGAATGCAAAAATAGTACAGCTACTTTGGAAAACAGTCTGACATGCTTTTGTAAAGTAAACATGTACTTAATGCATCTAACAGTCTCACTGTTAATCCCAGGTATTTTTCCAAGTGAAATGAAAATCTATACCCAAACGTGTATCGTGGCTTATTCATAATCACCAAAAACAAAACGACCCAAATGTCTGACACTGGGGAATGGATTAAACAAACTGTGGTATATCCACAAAATGTAATACTACTCAGCATTAAAAAGGAATGAACTAGTGATAAACAAAACAACATGGACAGATCTCAAAGCACTATGCTAAGCTAAAGAAGCCAACTTAAAAGGGTACACACTGTATGATTCTATGACGGTCTGGCAAAGGTGAAGCCATAGGGACAGAAAACAGATCAGTAGTTGCCAAGGCCTAGGAGTAGAATGCACAAAGTCACAAAGGAATGGAAGAGTGGGATGACAAAATGTTGCCTATCTTTACCCTGGTAGTTTTTATCAAAACTTGCTAAACTATATACTCACAAGAATGAACTTAACTATGTACATTATACCTTAACTAAACAGTAAGGGAAATAGTTAAGAGGTGAAAAGAAGCACGAATTATATAAAACCTATGTTTTATTATACTATATATATATATATACATATAAAACAGCAATATATTTTCTTCACTGATATGTTTGATTATTTTACATCATAAAGATAGTAAGTTAAGGACAAATTGATATATTTAGAGACATATAATTTTACGATCTCCACCATACTCCATGAAATAAAACCTATAGCACTCTAAAGCCATCTACTTTCTGGAAGACTAGACAAGAACTCCAAAGAATATACTATACTATGAAAAGAGTGTTTGAATTGTTAATAGAGAGTCAAGTTAAAATATGTCCTTTATTGCAATAATAGATTTTTGCAAATTATGAAGAACTCTACAAATATTAAATAGAATAGGTATGGTAAAAAGCACAAGGAATTAGGGTCAGTCTGCCAGACTCGGACCCTGTCTCTGCCACATGCTAGCTGTGTGACCTTGACAAGTTACTTGATCCTGCTCTTATTTTCTCAACCATAAAATGTAAAATCCTCAAAGGGATTTTGTAGACTAAATGAGAAAATAAAGTGTTTTGTAAAGCACTTTGCACATATAGTTAGACAAGGTACCTGTTACTAATGTACGTAATGTTGAAAATTTGAAGATTTTCATCTATTTTTAACTTACTGGCAAATAATGGCTTCTTGCCAGATACAGGACTAGTCTAGAATCATGAAAGGATTTGGAGAGGCTGTTTAGAGTGGCAGCAGGTAAGGCGAGGTGGCCCACAGTGGTTGGTATTGTTTCACCAGTCTTTTCTTTTGAACCTATCAGGCAACACAGCTCTCCACTTTTCAGCCTCTGTTATCAGTGAAGAGTTTGCCTGGTGCCCCGACCTCCATCCCACCTCCTCCACTTAACAGGAGACTTTAGCAGGCTAGGCTATCCAGAGGCATGTAAGATGCCAAGGGTGCAAAAGATTAAGGAGCCCTCAGCGTTTGCCTCACCCTAGCCCAACCCACCTTCCCTCTAAAATTCTTATTTCCACACTTCTCCCAACACACAGATTTTCCACATTCTTCTCTACTTCGGGGGGGGTGGGGGGGGATCTTTCTGCTTCCTTTAAAAAGATTCACACAGTTTGGTGACTAAGCATTAGCCTCTACTATTGTTGTATCCTAGAGTCTATATGCTTGTTCCTATTTGGGAGAACTTTCATTTTTGAAATATTCCTGTCTTTTTTCTCTATTAATACAGGAATCTCTCTTTGAAGGAATCTGAAAGCTTGTTGACAAAAAAGTGACATACCTGAACTTCACCTTCTCCGTAAACTCAAAAGTAAAAGAAAATTCGTAAAAAAAAAAAGAGTAAATCCAGCCTTAAGTGATCTGAAACGTTTGGGGTTTTTTTTTACTTTTATACTACCAGGCAATATCACCTTTTGTAGTTCGTAGTTCTAGGGTATCTCACCATATAAAAAACCTCGAAGCTGTTTGATTTACTTCTTTGTGGCATCTGAAACATTGCTTTTCAATTACTTTATGCCTCATTACATACAATTTACTGAGAAAATAAAGATGTGCTTCCTCATTCATCAAAAGAAAGTAATCCTTTCTTGAGTCAATGGTATTTTGGTCCATTCCTTTCTAACTCGTAAATCTAATTACACTTATTGAATGGGAACTGAAGATGATTATTATTCTGATCCACTAATATACTTGAAACACGGAATGATATACTAAAATGCAAGTGTCAGGGGCACCTGGGTGGCTCAGTGGGTTAAAGCCTCTGCCTTCGGCTCAGGTCATGATCTCAGGGTCCTGGGATCGAGCACCCTATCCGGCTCTCTGCTCAGCGAGGAGCCTTCTTCCCCCTCTCTCTCTGCCTACTTGTGATCTCTTTCTCTGTGTCAAATAAAATCTTTAAAAAAATAAAATAAAATGCAAGTGTCACCATCACTACGTACTACTTAGTAGTTCCAATTTAAAAATCTGCACAGAAATTACGTCGCATATACAAGAGCAATTTCATCAATGATATTTTAAATTTGATACTCTGTCTTGACACCAAGGATTTTTAAATGTCCTGCTCTTCGAATTGAGGACATTATTTCAAGGACACACTACGTTCTAGAAACTACCCTGCGGGCGCTGAGACTTCACCTCTGAAGGCCCTGGGTCCAGGACCTGCGGCCCCCACAGGGTTGGGGGCGGCCCGGACCGAGCGTTTTCCGGGCTCTGAACAGGCCAAGCGGCGCCGAGCCAGCATTAGTTCTCTGAGAACCTCGGATAGAGGCCCTCACCGCCCAGCTTGCAGACAATGCTTCCCGTGGGCCCCCAAATGCAGGACAGCTCAGACGAGTTCCCTGAAGAGGGGCGGAGCCAGGATGAATTTTAGGTCCAAAAAAACGAAACAAAGCGGGGCCTCGCGTGTGTGACGGAGACGACCCGCAACGGTCCGCGCCCCCGGGGAAGAAGCGACCGCGATCCCAGGGCCGTTTACTCTGGTTTGGGGAACTTCAAATTTCACCGTAGGCGCACTATCTCCGAGCGGCTAAAAGCTGGTCACGGAGGACCGAGGTGGAGGGACTACTGCTTCAATTAGGGCGACATGAAACATTTACCTTGGTGGTAGAATAATAGGTTAGCGCATCGCAGCGGCACACTCCATATTTCCTCAGAAAATTAAAAGTCACGCTGGGCAAAACGGCAGACTTTCCGCCTCAGCCCGGCGCCTGCCTGGGAGGCGCCCGCGCTCAGGCCGGACCCGTGACTGAAGGCTCGCGGCTAGACGAGGTAACTCGCGAGGCCGCCCCGCGGGCCTTCAACACCGCGGACGTTCGACGTGCAGCGCCTGTAGTCACGCCTCGGGGCGAACCAGGACGGGGCGGGGACGGGGCGGGGAACGGGCGGGGGGCGGGGCCACGATGACGCCCCGCCCCTTTGGCCCCGCCCCGCCGGACCATTTGATTAATGACTCTCACCCCTGGCAAAGCCCCTCAGGTGGGCGCGGACCTCGGCGGGTCCTGCTGTCCCAGCCCTACATCGAGTCTGGCCACACACGCGTGGCCACGGGGGCGCCCGCAGAAAAGGCGCGCCCAGCAGGGCCTAGAAGCGGCTGCCGGCTTCAGCTGGACGAGGATGGAGTGACTTGTGAGGCCCTAGCCACTCAGACCCGGCTCGACGCTCCTGACCCGCCAGTGCAGCGGAGCGGAGCCCTGCACGGCCGCTCCAGGAAAGGTGAGGACCTCGGTCCGACCCCAGCCGCGTCGCTTGGTCCCCAGGTTGGTCAGGACAGCGGGTGCCTTAGTCCAAGGTAAAGTCAGGGATCCCCTCTCCTCCCGCAGAAATTAGAATGAGCTCCCGCCGTCACCCCCGGGATCACTGGCCTCGGGAACGAATGGTGCGAGGGCTGCCCGCGTGGGCACTGAGGACCCTGGCGAGGCCAGGGCTTCCCGCTGCGCCCCGAGAGAATGACCTGCTCATCTCTCCTGCGGGACTGCCGCATAATGTTCCAGAAGCGCCCACAAGTTCCTAACCCGGGCTATGCTTCCGAGATCTTCCTTCCTCGGTAGAATAGCCCTTTCACTTAATTTGTCCGTGAAAAGTAAAGCCGGCAACGTGCCCCTCCTGAGCCTTCTAAGCCCAGGAACTGTTAGGCCCCACAACTCTCCCAAGGCGCCGAGAGGCAAACACGCCCCAGTCAAAACGACCTCATCTCTGAGAACGCCCCGAGCCACGTCGATGGCCCGGCCCCGCGTGCAGTTGAAGCGAGAGGCCTGCGGTTCCCCGGGTTAAGCCCGACCTGCTCCGGTCCTTACCGCACCTTGGGTCCTTTGCAGGGCACGCAGCGCGGGAAGCCGCCATGGACCGCGACGGCCCTGCAGGTAGCCCCCTGATCGCTAGCAATGAGACCGCGCCCCCGGCTGCCGCCACTCGCGACTCGAGCCCGGGCAGGGCGGGTCCAGGACCGGCGGGCCCGGGCGGCGGCGTGCGCCCGGGGGCCGGGAGGCCGGCTGCGGCGAACGCTGCGAGGGAGCGAAGCCGCGTGCAGACCCTGCGGCACGCCTTCCTGGAGCTGCAGCGCACGCTGCCGTCGGTGCCGCCGGACACCAAGCTGTCCAAGCTGGATGTGCTGCTGCTGGCCACTACCTACATTGCTCATCTCACCCGAAGCTTGCAGGATGATGCCGAGGCGCCGGCGGACGCTGGGCTGGGCGCCCTGCGCGGCGATGGCTACCTACACCCTGTCAAGGTAGGCAGGCAGGGTGGCCTGCGGAGCTGGGCCGGGGAGCAGGGCACTTTAACCCTCCGGGCCGGCCACTGCCTGGGCAGACGCCACGGAGCTTTCACTCCTCCCTCAGGGTGAGACGGGGAACAGATGCGGAGAGCGACCTTGGCCGGAAAGGGCACCAGTAGCCAGGTCCCCACTGAAAAATGCTACTCTATAACTGTTTACAGGTAGTGGATTTAAACCCGAAGTGGGGTCTTAGGGGTGTCTTATTCCACTTACAGGATGCAGCCTACATGATGCCTTTCCTAAGTGAGAAGTTTCTTGGGAGTGCCTGGTGGGGTGTTTGGCAAGTTCCAGTGATTTTTAGTATCAGATTTACATTTATGAGCCTTTGAGAGTTTTAATTTACGTAGTTACATTTCAATCGTGGTTTTATCAGATGGTTGAAACTTTTCAACCATTAAATTAAAGGGGGCGATGGAATTATTGCCCTTTAAATAATCCAGGAAACCATGTTGAAATTTTTTTGTAAAACTGGTGTAAAAAAGGTTGTTCTTTTTTGTAAAAAAGAACAAAGTGAGACCGTTCTGCCATCCTGTGGAGTAAATTTTCAGTCCGTTTTAATAAAGGTTACTTATCATGGATTAGGCAGTTACCTAGAATGTTAGAAAAACTGTAAAGTATTTATGTAATTTTCACAATAGATTGGGGTATGTTAATCAAGCTGATTCGATACTATATTAAAATTCTGTAATGTGCAAAATTAGCCCCTAGAATCCGTTTTGTATAATTTTTTACATTACATGTAGGTAAAATGGTCAGGGTTTTCATTTAGCGTGGTGTATACAGTTATGATTTACTATCTATATTGCAGCGTTTAGGCTCTGCATTGTCCTTTTTGCCTAGATTCGATTGTTTCAAAATCCAGCATTCATCTGGCTTTCTGTTCAAAATGCATTATCTTCCCTATATTTTCTAAACCTAAATTTTCAAATTTTTGGTTCTACCATTCTGAAATATTTTGCCACACACACAAATACAAAATCAGGACTTAGCCTTAAGTATATCAGTTTTCCATAGATTATTGAATAACCATCTTTGAAATGTATTAAAGTACACTCTCTAATATTAACTGAAATTAAAATTCTGTAAACTGAGGTTTAACAGTTTACTTTGCAAATATCAGCATGATGATAGACTCAAACTATTTTGAATATAGAAATTTGGAATATCATTTGTCTATAATTATGATAGACCTCATTATATTCATGTGCTATATAATATAATCTCCACTGAAAAGTCATACATTATTAATTGGGGTTTTGCTCTATAGTCTGCATTAGATTGATATTCAAATATATCATTAATATTAGATTTCTTTTAACTTGACATTTCCCATATACTCTAAAAAAGTTTAACATTAAGTAGACTTTACTACAAAATGCATCTGTTAAATGCCTCTCTGGGAGATACAATTCAGATAAGAAATCAAATTGTTTTCACCTTTGTTTCTTATAGTATCTTTTTGAATAAATACTGTTAATAGTTTTCATGTAACAGTAAGCTTAACAGGAGTTTTTTGGTTTTTGTACTTGATTCAGGTACCAAATGTTTCTGTAGTTTTATGAGTCTTTTAAGAAAAATCAAATCTCATTTGTCCTCAAATCAGTTGTTTTGATTTTAAAAGACAATTCTAGGGATAATGAAACAAGGCCAAAGATTACCTCTTTAAAATGAAATTGATGATGGTTGAACAAGTGACTAGTCTGTTTTAAAATCATTTACTGAGTGTTTTCTGTGTGCAAAGCACTGTTAGGAGAGTGGATACAAATAAGGGTAAGGCTCAGTCCCTGCCCTAAATGAATATATAATAGAGACAAAGACAAAAATAAAATAACGGTACTGTAAGGGATAATGTTTTGTATACCATAAGAGAGCTATAACCATGTACTTTTGGATGTTTGGAGGAAAGAGATTTCATACACATAATTGAAACCACCTGTGACACATTATTTTACGGATATTACCAAATGCTTAAGTATTAAGTCTATCTTTGATTAATCTAATGCAAAAGAAATAAAAATATTCAGATCATACTAATTTTTAATTAACTAAGGGTGTCGTAACCCATAGTTAAAAAGTGTTCCAAGATGACTTTATTTTTCCTGCCTTTCAACATAGTATTACTATGTCTTTGATGATTAAAGATCTGTTAACAAATATTTCAAGGCCATGATTTTGAGTCATCAGTCCTTATTATCTGTATTGGGATTTAGCATTTTGGGGAATTTACATTAGAAGTACCTAAAATGAAGCTGGAAGGTTTAAGTGACTGGGATCCTGGGACATAGCCTAAAACAGCAGTTTTCATCCCGCTGGGATGTGAGCAATTTGATTAGCACCAGTATACCAAAGGGCAGTGATCCTTCAAGAGAACAGAGATATATTTCAGATTCTTATATTGGGAGAAAAGCACAGATCACTTTATTAATTGCATTATCCCTGGAGAATCACTGTTGATAATATACATATACAATAATTTTAAAAATAAATACAAAGTTTTGTTATTTTGGGGTCATTTAACTCCAGAATCCAAGAGTGCATTTTTAAGGTTTTCAGGTTCAGTTTGGTTAATCCTATGAGTTTGCTAGATTGTTCTAAGCCTCATGAAACAACATGGTTTTAAATAAACTTTATTAGGTAAAATAGAGGTCAGGATTGTGTTAATCTACACAATGTTAAAACATTCCATTGAAAGGTGATATGTAAAACAGTCAACTGGCTTTTTTGGCATGATACTGACATGCAGCCTAACCAATATTTTATTTACATTTTATTTCTGACTCTTAAAACTACGTGTGTACATTAAATTCAGTTGAATAAAATCATGAGAACCCTTTTGGAAAATCGAAGTACAAAGCTCTTAAAATAAAGTTTTATTATTAAGTTCATGAAAAATGAGGCAAAAATTCACATACACATTTTTTTAAGTTTATTTTTTAGTAACCTCTACACCCAACGTAGGGCTCAAACTCATGACCCTGAGATCAGGAGTCACACACTCCTCCCACTGAGCCAACTAGGGACCCCAAAAATCCACATATAAATTTTTAAGATTGCTTCATTAATTACTTATGTCCCGCCAAGGAACAGATGCCTTCATTTGTCTCTACATTTGGTTGCATGATTTGGAGTGATTCTCAGTACAGCAGGATCCAGGTAGCACATATCAGAAATACCAGGGAGCATTCAGTAGAATGTTTATTTTATTTGCTTTTAAATATATTTAATGCATATGGAATATTCAAATTACATCCGAAGTTTAAGCGTGAGATTTTTATGCTCATGAATACAAGGCAGGAATTTAAAAGATTGAGCAGCACAGGTTTATAATATGCCAAAAATTCTGCACTTGAAATTGATTATTTTAGACCTACACTATTAACTACAGGTGTTAGTTCGCTTGGGCTGCAATAACAAAATACCATAGACTGGAAGGCTTAAAAAACAGAAAATTATTCTCTTACATTTCTTCTGGAAAGTCTAGGATCAAGGTGATAGCCAATTGAATTCCTGGTGAGAGCTCCCTCCCTATCTTGCAGTTGGTCAACTTTCCTCTTTCTCAAGAAAAAAGCTTTCTCTTCTTAAAAGACCACTAATCTGGGTTCCTGGGTGGCTCAGTTGGTTAAGCATCTGTCTTCTGCTCAGGTCAAGATCCCAGGGTTCTTGGATCAAGTCCCAGGTGGTGGGGCTCCCTGCTCTGCAGTGAGTCTTCTTCTTCCTCTGCCTCTTCCCCTATTCATCCTCTCTCAATCTCTCTTTCAAATAAATAAGTAAAATCTTAAAAAAAAAAAAAGACCACTAATCCATCATGAGGGACCCACCCTTTTAACCTCATTTAGCCTAAATTACCTCCATAAATACCATCACGTTGGGAGTTAGAGCATCAATGTATGAATTTGGTGGGGGGGCACGACACAAACATTCAGTTCATAGCATTAGTTCTTCAGTATAATGCAGGACTCAAATCTGCTCTAACAATGTCAGCTCCTGACATATCAGAAAAACTCCAGACCAGTTTCTAAAACCCCTGAGGTTATCAACCCATGGCAAGAACCCAAGGACAGGACCAGTGATACACCCAGAATGTGTAAGAATGCACGTCTGTGACTTAAAAAAAAAAAAAAAAAAAACCTGAACTGGATGCAAAAATAAGTAGAACAGTGTCATATTTTATCTGTGTTTAAAGTATAGATTCCCAGTCAGAATTTAGGACTCTAAAATGGACCTGAACTGCATGAGAGCAAATTCAATTATATCTGGAGGTATAAAACTGGGACTCTTGTTGGTTGCTAAGAACAGAAGCTTCCTGGATGGTATCACATGCCTACTTACTATCCCTTGTAGCTACATTTTACATCTGGAATGCCAGTTGAGGTGATAATACTGTACTCAGAAGTACAATCTGACTCTACCTAATACTCAACTTCAGCAAAAAGGTCCATTCCGATTTAATTGGTCTGGTGTGTGACGTGACTATCAGTATTTTTTAAAGTTCCGCATGTGATTTTAATATGAAGCTTGGGTTAAGAATCTGAAGTTCTTAGGGTCTTTACCTTGTTAATAATTGTATCTCTATTTGAACACTGCAGGTTATCTATCTGTCAGGCATTTAAGAACATTTCATTGTGCTGTGTAACCAGCAGTGGGCCTGTGAATGTTCAGTGATAAAAACAGCCTGCTACTTACTGCAGCATTTACTCTCTGGAGAGTGTGGGATCCCATTGCCGACCTTTGGGAGTTGCACTTTATTAGTCTAAAGACTTCTCTTTGTATAAAAGTAGTATTTCTCTGACTAGTATTCCACGGACCTTACAACTAACTGACTATCAGACACCCTGCCCAAAAAAAAAAAATTTCTGAAAGTACTACTTATGTAATATGTTTCTTCATCATCATGTCTATTTGGTAATAAGCTATATTATTTTTTCTGAGAGGTTGTCCATTTTTAAAGTGAAATTAGAAAACTCACAATCAGAATGCAAATGCGATAATTACTGAAAGGTTAATGCTGTATGATGCCGCAACATCCAGACATTTATTTTGGATGTTTTATCTACATAACACCAAACGTTAGAACATTTGCAACTTTGAGATACTGCTTTTACCTAGATAAAAAATTTTTAAAGATTTTTATTTACTTGAGAGAGAGCACAAGGGGAGGGGCAGAGAAAGAGGGATAAGCAGACTCTGTGCTGAGTGCAGAGCCCAACGTAGGGCTCATTCCGAGGACCCTGAGATCATGACCTGAGCAGAAACAAGAGTTGGACGCTTAACCGACTGAGCCACCAGGCGCCCCTATATAAAATGTGTAAATAGTTGAATTAGTCACTTCTCATTGTAGTTCTGTGATGAGTGGGAAAATGTATAACTTCTTAAAATATCTTTAAAGCCAGGGATCTTGTTTTAGGCTTAATTTTGTTTTATATTTAGTTTTAAATTAAAACACTGTTGATAGACATATTTTCTTTCACTTAACTATATTCATTCTCCATGATTTCTTGAAGTTCTTGTCCATATGCATCCATATTATTTTATACAGTTATAATCAAAGTCTTGGTATATTTTTACTTTTCTTGTTAGCAATAACAAATATTTTTTATGTTGTTCCTTAGACTTCACAATTACAATTGTTGCTAGCTTCATGATATTGCATTTGCTTTGAGGCATTTGGAATTTTTAATATTATTAATACAGACATACCTGTCGCAGATACTAACTTCTGGATTCTTGTTTAAATATTCTTTTTCAGAAATGGCCCATGCGCTCAAGATTATACATTGGTGCTACTGGTCAGTTTCTGAAGCATTCTGGGCCTGGAGAGAAAGCAAATCGTGGCAATACTACAACAGACTCACAGCCTTAGGCTTTTCCCTGATGGGTGCTGGTAGGAAGTGGTGTCCATTGTTTTTAAATAGTAGGAAATCATTCTGTATTTATTACATCAGACATAACAAATATCATTCCTGAAAGTTTACATGTGAATCCATAGAGGGAACTTGAGGTTTATCTGCCTAATCTAAATGAAAGTGGGAGGAAATCATCAGTCTTGCATAAAACACACAGCTTATCTATCCATTGTGAGAGATAGTCTCTACTGTATAGTGCAAGAAAAACTATTGGAAAAAAGAAAGACACCAAGATCAAAGAATTATGTATATTTATCCAAAGAATGTACACATTTTCTATAGGGTATCTATTACACCCTGAAAAGCTGATAGCTATCAATCAGTAGTCTTGACAGTTTGAAAAAAAAATAAGACACCAGTATTCCATTTTTGTGAAAACTAGTTCGTGCTTAAGTTGGTCTGAGAAGCCATTTCTGTTGGAAGGTGTGAGATCATTTATTCGGCTTTAGCTAAAGATGTGTGAAAAGATTGTTGAGGTATTATGAAGTTGCAGTAACTTCTACAACTATTTTTGTTCCCTCTTAGAAAACCTGTTGGAGTATTGGAAGAGTTTTCTGTATTGGACAGGGCTTGGCCACCTTCCTAGATGACTATGAAATATCGTATTATGTTTCCAAATTGTGGAAGGCTTTGGGACTCCCTGCAGCCCTGTGTGAACAGCAGATGAGTGTCACTGGGCAACAGCGCTCCTCACCCTCCTCTCAGGTCCCTCCATATCCCCTCCACCTCTTTCAGGTCCTAGACTAGATGAGCAGGGGCAGCTGCAGCCCCTTCCAGAGAGTCAACCCCTCACGGCTTTGCCTAGGCTCCTTCTCCCCCGTCAGTTGCTGTTCACAATCTAACTACTTGGCCATTATGAAAGAGGAGAAAACCTGTCCGATTTGGGAATTCTGGCCCTGATCTGCACCTTGAGGGGGTCTGAGGACACACAGTGACTACTTTGAGCTCAATTGGGCCAGAGCATATCCCCCTGAATCTGCCCCGATGTGAACGTACAGTCAAGAAGGTCCTCTGCTGTGGGCCTCTCCCCCCACACTGCTCACCAGGTGCCCAGGGGGCAGCTGTTCTGCCTGACTGCTCTCATTTCTGTTTTCAACAGGAGCTCAGGGGTCAGAGCCATGAAGCACAAATGTCTGTCAGGGACCGCACTGAATCTCAAAACAGGTCTCTTGTCATGTCTTTAACTCCCTTCCTTCTCTTTCCTCTCAGTCTTTACTATTCTTCTTTACGACTGTAAAGTTCATTTATTCCTCAATAACATAGTGTTAAAGAAGCTGAATTTGATCCAAGATTAGCTAATAGGAGAGTATATTAATGGATGTGGTTGAGCCGATTAATACAGCTGTTGAACCATCATTTTATTTTTCTCCTCACTGCAGTGTTCTTCCAGCTTTTGGCAGTGAAATGAGGTAAAAGACCATTGGAAGGCAAAAACCATCACTCAGCTGATTCAGCTGAACATGATCATATTTTGGCTCATATCTGATAGCCTGTAATTTTTATGATTTTAATGTGAATACTCCTAGTAATGTGACCAAAGCATGTCTTTAAAAAAAGGCATATAATAAAAAATTTTCTACATATTAATATGTAGCAAAAATGTTTGTATATTTAAATATTTGTGAATATATTTACCCACTCATATAACATTGAAAGGAATAAAATGGAAAATGAGGTATGAATCCAGCCATTCACTATTACAAGTTATTGCCATAAAAAGTACTATGACTAATCTTTTATCTTAAGGCATGAAATCAAAGTTCTTTAAAGTTACTTGAAACTGAACTCTAAATACTACATTTGATAGCAATAGTTTCAGAAAGATGGTTTTCTTGCTAATAGTAATTTATTTGGCTACATTGTTAAAGCATTTAATTGGGGGAAAATTATGACTTTTGTTGAATTGCCAGACTTCCCTAAATCATCCTGTTAAATAGTTAAGCTTTGCCTTTGGCAGTGTTACTTTTTATTTCTTCTTGTCCACTTACAGAAAAGAAATGTTTTAATGCCAAAGAAATATATTTCTGTCATAGGTTTTCATAACATCTCATTAAATTGCTAAATATGTTAACAGTTTTTGGTACCTGGAAAATCTCAAGGGAGAAATTGCATATTTTCACCCAAAGGTTCAAAGGAGCATGCTGTTTAAGTTAATGGTGCATGGTCAGGATAAATGTATTACTAAAATAAAGCTTTAATTTGAAAATTAATTTAGTCTGTTAAATTTGTATCTGTCTCTGGGGATATTTAACAAATACTTCAGGTACTTAAGGTACATTTGAAATCTTTCTAGAAGATTGATAACTATTTGGCATTAGCTTCTTCACCATGCTCCCCTTAATGGAGTATACATTAGGACTGGGGAGGAGTGGTATATTTGGATCACAGTATTATCCCATAATCTGCAAGGGAAATCCTAAATATCTGTCATTTCATTCAGCTCTCAGCAATATGACACACATATAAATTCTTCTATAATGAAAATTTTAGAGGATAGGGAAATGCCTTTTTAGAAGTATAACCAGTTCCAACAGATTTTAAAAATATTGTTTCCTTTTCTGATTATAATAATACAGTGCAGTTTATTATATGTAGATTATGCATCAATAATTATATTAAAAGTATATATATGTGTGTGTATATATATATATACACACACACATATATATATATACACACATATATATATATACACACATATATATACACACATATATATATATATACACATATATATATGTGTGTATATATATATATATATATACACCTGTTTTACAAATTGAAACTTAATAAGAAAGGGATTATGTGGAAAATAAAAGTCCTGCAATGGAGGAGGGTGTTTGGGATATAGAGTAATGGTGGGGAAATCTATTCACACTTTACCTGGTAATGAAGATTGGTTTTGCATTTTCATAAGGCTTATTTGGCCCAACTACTTCAATCTGCAGTTATAGATATCCAAAACAGTGGTTTTCTTATCTATTCATGGAGACTTTATTTAAACTTAGAAGAAACTGTGCAAAAAGAAAGTAAATGCTAATTGACCTTACTGGAATACCCAGTCATTATTTTAGTTGAAATTGCTTTTTAGGTTAAATTATTCAGTAATTTCTCTTTCTCTCAAAGGTCCTTATTTTATATTCATGAAAGCAACTAACCAGTTATTATCAAGAAAAGAGACAGTATTCATACTCTAGTAAGATATCTCTCTTTCTCTTTTAGTGGGGAGAGGTAATTCTATATATATTTTCCAGCACATCATTTAATCTTTTTATTTAAGTCTTGAAGTATCATAGTGCCATTCTGAGGAAGGAAGCCAATACAGACAAAACAGTTCTGCCGTGGCCTACATGATTCCCTTAAAAATCAACACATGAATTGTACTCGGCGTAATTATAAGACAAGTTGCTTGTTGGCTCCACAAAACTGTATTTTTAGCTGGCAGGGAGAAGAAATTATAAATCGAACAGATTGTTTCTGATCCAAATTTGTATATTAGATATCTTACTTTGACAGGATGGCTTAATCCAAATGCTTTCTTAACCAGGTATAGGTTATTGCAGATTATATCAATCGTGTATTTTATTTGAAAAGATATCAACTTGGATTCTTCAAGCGTTGGCAGATTCTGTTTTAATCTGGTAACAATTTTTTTTTAAGATTTATTTATTTATTTGAGACAGAAAGAGCAAAAGGGAGGGGCAGAGGGAAAGGGAGAGAGAGAAAATCCCAAGCACACTCCCGCTGAGCACAGAGCCCGATATGGGGCTTGATCCCAGGACCCTGAGATCGTGACATGAGCCAAAACCAAAAGTCAGACGCTTTACCCACTGCGCCACCTAGGTGCCCCAAATTCTTTTTCTTTTTTTTTTTTTACATTGCTGGAGGATGTGATATCTACACTTTCCCAAATGACTTACAACTAGTAGTGTACTATTGTTGTCTTCCACTTTTGATTTTTTTAGTTTTGTTTTTGTTCTTCTTGTAACTTTAAAAATATCCAAAAGCTAAGATTCCCAATTTTTAAAAGGAACACTAGGGCAATATAAAATTGTATATCTCAGAGAAATTAATATATATTTCTATTGCATACTGGTAGCAGTATAAGACTGTCTTACTGAAAAAAAAAAAAAGTTCCTTAAATCCTATAGATTTGCTTCTTATAAACTTTGAGTACAGCACAGATGGTACTGCAGCACAGTTGGGAGTGTGGGACATTAAGTATTCTTGCCTAACTACATAAACCCGGGAAGGGCTTCCCTTCCTATGTTTATACAAGTCTTAGTTTCAACTCATAAGAGAAACCAGCTCAGTGAAATATACCTCAATCATTCAAACTCTTTCATTATAAATTGTACCATAGCATTCAGCTGTCAGAAGCTTTTAAATTATAAACTGAAGAATAATCTTAACTATTAGGCTTAAAGATTATGTCAATAGTCATTTCCTGTGCCTGTGAATGTTCCTGAAGAAACTCATGCATTCCTGCCTTCTCAGAACCAAGAAGTATGTCCACAGGGAGCTCTGGAGGTGGACCTAAACCACTTGTCTCCATCTTCATGGTCAATGTGAGGTCTAAATAAGAATTGATTTTAAACATTCTTATTTTCCAGTAAGTTCTGAAATCACTCAATTTAAAAATCTTAAACGTGTGCTATTAGAAAGCATCTTAATGCTTTATGTAGGTGTGTCTATCATGTGGATCAGTATTGTTTTTTAAATTAAATTGTATTTTTTTTAAAAAAAAGGCCTGTGCAAGATTGTTTCTCCTTTGTGTGGGGCACATAAGCCCCTATATTGGAGTCATCTTGAATCGTAGGCCATAACCAGGTGGAAAAGTGGTGTGCAATGGCAGAAATAGGAGAGTCAAGAGAAGGAAGAAAGGTAGGAACTGGGAAGCTATTTCCAAATCCTCCTTTCAGAAAGAGGAGGTCAGGTCCACCATGGAGTCAATCAGACTCTGAGAGTGTTGTTCTGGAACACACCAGAGGGATTGCCTTCAAAAGAGCTGACACCAGAACAAGATCAGAACAAGAAAAAAAGCTGCTGGTGCTGAGCCGCACCCAGCCTGCAAGGTCCAGAGAGCAGCCACATGAGGTCTCAGGAAGGACTAGATCCTCGTGGTTCTATTTCCCTCTCCCTCCAGACAGCCAATGCCAAAAGCTGGACAAGTCTAGAGTGATAGTGGTGGTGGGAGTGGCTTGACTCAAAACAGAAATTTCTTGTCACTCCAACAGTAACTGTTGTTCTCTCCCTCTCCCCCAACCCATGCAAGCCGCACCCAGACTTATGGCCACTCTAGGGATACACACTCATTACATTAGTGCTCTCCCTTCCCTTATTGAAAGGAAGCAGAGCTTCCTGCAAAAATGAATGGTGAGAGGTGAGAGAGCATGTTACTCAAGATCCACCTTTAGTCAAACTAAAGTGAGGAATGAGGAGAGGAAGTGAGGAATGGGGAGGCCAGAAGAGGTAGAAAAAGAAACAAATTCTAGATAAAAACCTAAATCCCATTTCCTAATAGGAGGTTAGTTGGGGGACAACTGTGTGAGCAAATTTCCTTGGGGCATGAAGCAGTTTACAAACAAGAGGAGGGGATCATATATATACATATGTATATATGTATTTAAAGATTTTATTTATTTATTTGAGAGAGAGCACAGAGGGAGAGTAAGAGGGAGAAGCAGACTCCCCACTAAGCAGAGAGCCCGATGTGGGGCTCCCATCCCAGGACCCTAGGATCATGACCTGAGCTGAAGGCAGACACTTACCCGACTGAGCCACCCAGATGCCCCAGGAACATATATATATATATTTTTTAAAGATTTTATTTATTTATTTGTCAGAGAGAGCACAAGCAGGCAGAGTGGCAGGCAGAGGAGGCAGAGGGAGAAGCAGGCTCCCTGCCGAGCAAGGAGCCTGATGTGGGACTCGATCCCAGGACCCTGGGATCATGACCTGAGCCGAAGGCAGCCGCTTAACCAGCTGAGCCACCCAGGCGTCCCAGGAACATATATTTTTAAATATGAAACTGATTTAGTAATGTGCAGGGTCCCCTACTCACTGAATTAAGGACCTCTGGTTAAAGGGAGACTCCTAGAATGAAGTCATTGTTCGCCTTTGAAGTCACAAAACTGACTCAGAATCCCTAGTAAGATAATAGACCTAACTTTCAAACTTTGTTAAAAGAGAAAATAAAATTTGAAATTCCAAAAGTTGCCCTCTATTATTAATAGCCAAGATCGGAGGCCTCTAAATAGAGTTTTACTCTAAATGGTAACAGAGGGAAAAGTCAGGCCAAGGGGCAGACAGGGAGAAAGGCTGCAGTGCAGACACAATCCTCCGATGTCATCCACTGTGGGTAGAGTGAGGAAATGTGGGGCAGCAAGGATACGGCGACAAGGGCTGGCCTTGCCACACTTCTCTAGGCAAAGCCTAGGAAGCCACATACGCCTGGAGAAGAGCACCCAGAGCCTCATCCATGCAGAAGGTGGTGAGAGGCACTGGCTGAGCGAGGATCCGGAGGGCAGCTGACATACTCCAGCCAGGTGCAGAAGCCAGGATGCCGGGAATCAGGGAGATGGCAGACTGGGGGAGCCTCAAAACAGAAGGCTGGAAGCCGGCCTCAGGGCAGCAATAACACCAGCATGACACCAGGGCAGCAGGCACACTATGTCCATCAGGTCTAGACCCAGTGGACAGAAAGACATGGGAGCCTGCGGTCTCTCCCTCCACCTCCTTCGGATACATAACTTCTCCTTGAAGCTAGCCAGCCACTGAAGGGGAAGGGCAGGTAAGAAGCCCACTGAGAGGAGAAAACAGCCTCGATAGAATCAGCTTTTACTTGACTGCATATTTAACTGCCTGTTTGGCAGAAGCTTTTGCCTCTTCAAGGGTAGGAATTCCAGAACAAGATGAGGCTGGAGACAGGACATAGAGCCACATTATTTTCTTCACATTCAAGTCGTGGTGTGGACATTTTAACCCACTTATATCATTTAGATTAACTATCTGCATTGATAATTTACAACATAATTGTTCAGTTGTGTGGGGGTTTTGACCTTATAGTTTAGAACACACCTCCACGAGGGGCTGTGATGACACTGGGGACATTCATGGACCTCTGCAAATGGATTAGGAAAATTCAGAGAGTATGGGAAGCTTGCCCAGGGATGCCCAGCTAGTCAGTGGCAGAGCCAGGATTCAGACTCATTCTCGGAGAGTCTGCTTCTTATCTGCTCTAGGCTGCTTGCCTGATTGGCCCAGGAATTCGTGTCCTACCCCCAGTCCTGTGGGAAAACACCCTTCTTTGCTTCAGGTCTCTCACTGTGGTAAGCATTTGGCTTAGCGTTTGCCTTCAATAAATTTCCCTTTTCCTCCATTCCCCTCAGCTCATAAAGTGGATAGGATATAATTGCTGAGGAAATGCGTGTAGGCAGCAGAGAAGTCAGGAATGTCGTCTCTGGCTGGTTAGTGCAATTAGATGGAGGGTTAAAGATGGCAGGGCGAAGCATGACACCCATACAAACAAAACAAAACAAAATAAAATCCAAAAAGCCATAAAGGAAAAGATGGGTAATTTTGACTATATAAAAATAAATTCATAAAACAAAAGAAAAAAATCATAAACAAGATAAGTAGATAAAAAGCAAATCGGGGCAGGGGGGATATAAGGGGGACACAACATATAAGATAGTCACAGTAGTAATTTCCTTTATATAATATCAGCTCTGGGTGCCCGGGTGGCTCGGTTGGTTAAGCGTCTGCCTTCAGCTCAGGTCATGATCCCAGGGTCCTGGGATGGAGTTTCACAACAGGCTCCTTGCTCAGTGGGGAGTCTGCTTCTCCCTCTGCCCCTCCCCCTGCTTGTGATCACGTGCGCGCGCTCTCTCTCTCTCTCTCTCTCACAAAAGTAAATAAAATCTAAAAAAATAAAATTAGCTCTCAGAAATTAAAAAAGCCAGCAACTCAGTAGACTTCTGCAAATGGTGTAAGTTCATAAAAAGAAAATAGCCAATAACTTTATGAAAGGACACAAACTCACATATGATTAAGAAATACAAATTTAAAAAGCAATGAAACAAATATTTCACCTATCAGGATGATATAGACTACCCAGTTATAAGACAAATAAGTCCTGGGGATGTAACACACAGCGTGATGACTATAGTTAACAATAGTGTATTACATGACTGAAAGGTGCTAAGAAAGTAGATCTTAAAAGTTCTCATCATAAGAAAAAAAAAATTTGTAGCTATGTGAGGTGGATATTAACTGCACTTATTGTGATATTTTACAACACATACATATATCAAACCATTATGTTGTACACCTTAAACAATGTTATATGTCAATTATGGGTCTCAATAAACTGCGGGAAAATGGTTAACTGGACGCAGAAGGTAAGTGATGATTAATTTTTCTGGCATACTGGAGTTAATTTATTTTAACCAGGCCCTAATGCTTAAGAATGTTTTGTTTTGTTTAAGATTTTACTTATTTATTTGAGAGAGAGAGAGAGAGAGCACATGAGTGGAGGGATGGGGAGCAGCAGAGAGAGAGGGAGAAGCAGGCTCCTCACTGAGCAGGGAGCCCAATGAGGGACTCGATCCTAGGACCCCGGGATCACTACCTGAGCCGAAGGCAGATGCCCAACTGACTGAGCCACCCAGGCACCCCAAGAATGTACGTTTTTGATGAAAATAAATCTCTAGTTTTTATCCTCATACCTTTCTCCCCCTCTCCCTGGTAATACTAAATGGAGCAATGGTGGGGGTGGGGGAAAAATGGTACAAATTTAAAATACCCATTATTGGGGAGGATAAGGAAATGAGGACTATCATACTGTTGGAGTGTAAGCCCTTTTAAATACAATTTGGCGATATCTCTCAATATTTTAAGTGTATATGCTCCGATTTAGCAATTGCACATTAAAGGATTTCCCTAAAGATACTCTTATATTCACAAATGTAAGAATAATTACTCCAAGTATTCATCTTTTACCTTGCAATTTGTAGACAACAGTGTTGTGTCACCTGCAGTTTCAGCCACACCCAAGTAACCTATCAAAAATGCAAACCTGAGGATATAACACACCTGCTGAAATCCCTTTAAAGATTCCCTATTATCTAAAGGTCTCTAACGCTCTAACTTCGCCTATGAAACCCCGACCTACATCATTGCCCTTACTCTACCACTTCCTCTTTTATACTTTCCATTATAGAACACACACACATACACACACACACACACACACTGCTATTTCATGCTTCAGTGTCTTTTTTCATAAATCATCAGTTGATCCACAAACATTTTTTCATTATTTTTTTATTGAAGTATAACTAACATACAGTGTCATATTAGTTTCAGGTATACATCATAATGATTCAACAATTTTAAACATTTCTTGGTGCTCATCATAATTATTCTCTTGATCCCCTTTCTCCATTTCACTCATCCCCCACCCACCTCCCCTCTGGCAACCACCTATTTGTTCTCTGAATTCAAGTCTGCTTTTTGTTTGTTTGCTTGTTTGTCTCTTTTTTCTTTGGCCATTTGTTTCGTTTCTTAAATGCCACATATGACTAAAGCCATATGGTACTTGTCTTTCTGTCTGATTTATTTCACTTAGCATTCTACCCTCTGGGGTTGCAAAGGGCAAGAACACAATTCTTTTTTATGGATGAGTAATATTCCACTGTAAATATATACCACATCTTTATCCATGCATCTATGGATGGGACACTTACATTGCTTCCATATTTTGGCTATTATAAATAATGCTGCAAAAAACATGGGGTGAAGGTTTTTGGACTAGTGTTTTCATTTTCCTTGGATAAATACCCAGTAGTAGAATTAATGGATCATATGGTATTATTTTTAATTTTTTGAGGAACCTCCATATTGTTTTCCACAGTGGCTGCAACAATTTGCATTCCCTCCAACACTGCACGAGTTCCTTTTTCTCCACATCCTCACCAACACTTGTTTCTTCTGTTTTAGGTTCTATCCATTCTGACCAGTGTAAGGTGATATTGTGGTTTCGATTTGCATTTCCCTGGTGATCAGTGATGTTGAGCATTTTTTCATGTGTCTATTGGCCATTTATATGTCTTCTTTCGAAAAATGTCTATTCAGGTCTTCTCCCCGTTTTTTAATACTATACTAACGATATGATACTATATTATTACTATGCCAATATTTTTTAACATTACAGCACACACTGTTCGTTGCTTACTATATCAGTTAGGAATTGCATTCAGCTGCTAATAAAAAAGATCCAACCTCAGGGGCTTAAATAAATTAGGACTTTATTCTCTCATGTAAAAGAAATCCATAGGTAGGTAGTCCAGGACTAGTAAGATGGCTTTGTAATGTCACCAGGGTCCAAGGCTTCTACTTATTTCTCATTGGCCAAAACTGGGACACAGGTCACCCCAGGTGTAAGGAAGGTATATCAGTCTGGGTTTTGTTGAGGTAACTGTTCCAGCTAGTTTAAAAAGAAAGATGCAGGACACCAGGCGGCTCAGTCAGTTAAACGTCTGACTCTTTGATTCCAGCTCAGGTCATGATCTCAGGGTCTTGAGAGGCAGTCCCACATCAGGTTCCATGCTGGCCATGGAGCCCGCTTAGGATTTTCTCTCTCCCTCTCTCTCTCTGCCCCTCCCCCTGTGCACACACATGCACTCTCTCTCTAAAAAATAAAAATGAATAGTAAAAGAAAGAATGGGGTGCTTGGGTGGCTCAGTCAGTTAAGCGTCCAACTCTTGGTTTTGGCTCAGGTCTCGATCTCAGGGTCATGGGATCCAGCTCCGTGTCCAGCTCTGCCCTTGGCAGAGTCTGCTTGGGATTCTCTCTCTCCCCTCCTCTGCACCCCCCTGCTTGTGTCACTCTCTTGCTCTCTCAAATAAATAAATAAATATTTTTTTCCCTCTCTTGTTTATTTCAATGTTTATTTAAATTCTAATTAGTTAACATTTAGTGTAATATTCATTTCAGGAGTAGAATTTAGTGATTCTTCGCTTACCTATAGCACCCTGTGCTCATCGTAACAAGTGCCCACCCAGCACCTATTTTTTTTTCCCAATTACTTTTATTTTTTCAGTGTTCCAAGATTCATTGTTCATGTACCACACCCAGTGCTCCATGCAATACGTGCCCTCCTCAATACCCACCACCAGGCTCTCCCAACCCCCCACTCCCCTCCCCTCCAAAACCTTCAGTTTGTTGCTCAGAGTCCACAGTCTCTCATGGTTCATCTCCCCCTCCGATTTCCCCCCATTCACCCTTCCTTTCCTTCTCACAATGTCCTCCATGTTTTTCCTTATGCTCTACACGTAAGTGAGA
>CM052900.1:54863518-54911617 GCA_028534135.1 Potos flavus
TTTTTTTTTTTTAGAGCATTAGTGACTTACAGAGTCATTGAGATGAAACAAACTCAGGCTTAATGTATAGGAACAATTTCCAAAATCATTCCACAGAACTGGGCTGCCAAGGCAGCTGATACTCCTGCAATGATCTGGACTCTGCCTACCAAACAGGAAACTACCCCTACAGTGGCTGATTCTAGCAGCACACTGCCTTTGCTGCATATATGTCAGCAAAATGGATGGCTTGTTCCCTGCTTTTCTCATCACATAACTTGATTTAGAATTCAAGTTTTGTACCAATGCATTTGATCGGCAGGACCCAATTCACAGCCAGAATCCTAGCTGCAAGAGTGTCTTGAAATACGTAATACTTAGCTTTTCGGCCTCTGAAATACAGAAAGGCGAATAGCTATCAAGTGAGCCAATATCCAGCATCTACCACAGGAGACGGGAGATTGGCTTAGCCCTGAGACTAGGCATAAAATACAAATAAAATCGGGGTTTCATTATCAGGGAAGAGGGCTGGGGTGGCTATAGAGACAGCAACAAGAGTGTCTGCCATGCGTACTTGACCCAGTCTTAGAAGATAAAGGAAGACTTTCCTGAGAAGGAAAAGAGGAGGGGTGTTCGGGTGGCTCAATCGGTTAAATGCCCAACTCTTGATCTCAGCTCAGGTCTTGATCTCAGGTTCATGAGTTCAAGCCCTGCATTGGCTCTACTTAAAAAAAAAGAAGAGGAAAGAAGAAGAAAGAAGGAAGAAGAAGAAGGCAGCAAAGAGGGACAAGAAGAGTATTTCAGGCACAGAGAAAAGCAAGAATATGCTGTTTTGAAAGAACGAGAATAGTGGTGGGGTGGGGGGGATACCTGGGTGGCTCAGTCAGTTAAGTGTCTGCCTTCAGCTCATGTCATGATCCCAGGGTTCTGGGATGGAGCCCCACGGCAGGCTCCCTCTCAGAGGGAAGTCTGCTTTTCCTTCTTCCTCTGTCCCTCCCCCCATTCATGCTCTTTCTCTCTCAAATAAGTAAGTAAAATCTTAAGAAAGAAAGAAAACAAAAGGAAAGAGAAGAAAGGTAAAGAAAAGAAAAAGGAAAAGAAAAGAAGGAAGGGAGAAAGAAAGGGTGAGCACGGGGAAAGGGTATGAATACTTCACATATATTATCTCATTTCATCTCATAAAAATCATAGGAATGAGTACTACCATTCCCAATTTGCAAATTAAGGAGGGCCTTAAAAGGCACATTAAAGAATTTGGATTTCAAGGTAACCAGAAATTCTCCATAGGAATGCAGAGGTGTTGGGTATTAGGGAGCTGCTGGTAAGCAGAGAGAAGAATACAGACTTCCAAACAACATAAAACACCATAAATATAATAAGGACTGGGAAAAGTTATTTGCCATGCAGGTAACTGCTAATTGACAAAATATGAGTATCCAGAATGTATAAAGAAATCCCATAAATCAATTTTAAAAATTACAAATATTCCAATAAACAATTGGGTGAAGGCTAGGACTTAGACAAGTGAAAACCCAAATGATTAAAAAACATACAAAAAAATTAAGGAAAAAAGAAAATATATGTAAAGTTATCCTTTCAACCTCATGGCAAATGCAAATTAAAATAACAATAAATACCATTCCACATTTACAGGTTGGCAAAAATGTTTAAAGTCTGAAACAAGTTTTGACAGGGATGTGTTACTATCACTTGGAAAACAATTTGACTATGTTAAGTATGAAGATGTATTCCTCCTTCAATCCTTCAATCCAGCAGTTCGGCTTCTTAGGAATAGTATTCTGTGAGAACCAACTGTTAATTATTCAAGTATTCAGGTATTACCTAACCAGTTGTGAAATAGTTAGCATCTTGAAGTCAGCCATGATAGGAATATTGACACCATAGAAAGCTGCAACCGCTACAAATCAGGCTTAGGTGTTTTGCTTTGTTCTTAGATCTTGTTTACCAGAATACCGCTGTACATAGAGAAACTCTCATACATATGCACAAAACACTGTTGAAGAAACATTCAGATTCTATGCCATGTTTAAGTTTTTGGAGTATTAATTTCAGGACATCATTTGCATTAGATCATCACGAAGGTACGCATAACAACATAATTTAACCTTAGTTTGAATTTTTCGATTACTTCCACGTTCTCAACTCTCTATGTAATTGTTCTTAAATAATTTCTTTAAACAGTAAGAAAAGTGTCTTATTTCACAAAACAAGAAGCCTGAACTGGAGTGGCCCCCCAGCTGGTTAATTTGGTGACTATTCAATGTCTTTAAGTTGCTTAATTTTTTCTCCTTTCTACTTCGCCATTTCTGGCAAGCTCCCCTCATTTAACAAGATGGCTGTCCCAATGCCAAGAAATCTTTCATAGATGATATCCAGGGGAAGAAGAGCTATTTCTTCCCATTTGTGTCTTTTCATCAAAGAAGAAAACTTTCCCCGAAGTCTCCTAGCGAAATTTCCTTCAGGTCCCATGGGTCAGCTTGAATAATTTCAGTAACATTCCATTATATTTAGAATTTGTCAAAGGATTTAAGTAGTTGTTTGTAAGGCTTACTCTTAACATAAAAGTTAAATTTTTCAGCAGAAAAGGAAAACCCTAGTGTCTCAAATTGACAATTAAGGCCACTCATTATTTTAGATCCGGGCAGAAATCATAAGTAATTTAGGTAATTTTCACCAAAATTATCTCAGTAAAGTTCATGTACTTCAAGTGTTTAAGAATCAACTTTCATTCAGATCAGTGCCCTATTTTCTGACAATTTAATGTATTTTTCACAGATTTGGAACTTTAACCTTGACGAGAGGTATAAATGCTATGATTATCTCAATGTCAATATTATGTTTAAAAATAATCTTGCCTGAGGTAAAAGGATCTTATATATTAAAGTCATGCATTTATGACTAGGGTCATTTACATTTCTCTTGCATTAACTTTATTTTGACATGCTTACTATTGAGCAAGGGAGAGCACAAGCATGTGGTTATTATAGCGAACTTCCTTCCAGTTCCAACCTCATTTTCTGCTGCAAACATCTAGGGGAACTAGGAGGTTCTCAAAATCATTCACTAATATGACAAAGGACTGAAGGGCAAATGTATTAATTTACTAATGAGATTTACATGTGTAAAGTACAGGCTATAGATTCTGACAGCTTAAGAGAAAATAATATCCTATATGCCCTGAATCCACACATATGTCCACCTACAAAATGTAAACTTTCTAAGGTAATCCTGGTTATACTTTCAAAACGGTGGCTCTTTTTTAAAAAGTTACTTTGGATAAACTGCTATATCAGATTTAAACCATAACTCTCTTCCCTTGAAGTGGTTTTGGTTGTATCTGCAAACTGGCAACATTAACTCAGTTCAGCAACTTGGAGACCAGCAATCCCCAGGGATGTGCTCATAGCTGAAGAATACCCAACACTTTTCATAATGCAGGTCAAGAGTGAAGGAAGGAGTGATGATGAGTTGAAGGGACAAATTTTAGAAATGGTCTATTTTTGCAGTTGCAAGCAAAAATGTACTATTTTGATAATTATTTTTTAAGTTTAATTATAAAATTGCATACACAGTAAAAATCCAAACAGTAGAGAATGGTATACAATAAAAAATTAAAATACCACTTTCCCCACATGCCCCAAGTTTCACTTTCTAGAGGCATGCATTATAAATAGTTGCTTTGGGGTGCCTGGGTGGTTCAGTGGGTTAAAGCCTCTGCCTTCGGCTCAGGTCATGATCTCAGGTCATGATCTCAGGGTCCTGAGATCGAGCCCCGCATCCTTCCCCCCACCCTCTCTGCCTGCCTCTCTGCCTACTTGTAATCTCCCTCTCTCTGTCAAATATTTAAAATCTTTTAAAATAAAAACAGTTGCTTTTATTTTTTTAAAGATTTTATTTATTTGTCAGATTGAGAGAGAGGGAGAGCACACACAAACAAAGGGAGCAGCAGGCAGAGGGGAGAAGCAGGCTCCCCACCGAGCAGGGAGCCCGATATGGGACTAGATCCCATGACCCTGGGATCATGACCTGAGCCGAAGGCAGACGCTTAACAGACTGAGCCACCCAGGCGTCCCAAAACAGTTGCTTTTATATACCACATTTTGTCTATTTGCTCATCCATCGATGGATTTGGGTTGTTTCTACCTTTTGGCTACCATGAATAATGCTATGAACATTGGTGTACAAGTGTTTGAGTCTCTGCTTTCAATTTTTTGGGGTATATACCCTGAAGTGGAATTGCTGGATCACAGGGTAATTCTGTTTAACTTTCTGAGGAACCGCCATATTGTTTTCCCCAGTGGCTGCACTATTTTACATTCTCAGGAGCGATGCACCAGCAATGACACAAGGGTTCCAATTTCCCCATATCCTTACCAATGTTTGTTATTTTGTTTTTGTTTCTGTTTTTTAAGATTTTATTTATTTGACAGAGAGAGAGAAAGCACAATCAGGGGGAGTGGGAGAGGGAGAAGCAGGCTCCCCGCTGAGCAGGGAGCCCAATGAGGGACTCCATCCCATGACCCAGGGATCATGACCTGAGCTGAAGGCAGATGCTTAATCAGCCACCCAGGTGCCCCTGTTGTTGTTTTGATATTAGCCATCCTAATGGGTGTGAAATGTATCTCATTACAGCTTTGATTTGCATTTTCTGAATAGCTAGTTAGATTGAGTATCTTTTTTATGTGACTATTGGCCACTTGTATATCTTCTTTGGAGAAATGTCTATTAATGTCCTTTGTCCATTTTTGCACTGAGTTGCTTGATTTTTTCATTGCTGAGTTTAGGAGTTCTCCATATATTCTGGATATTTATCCCTTATCAGATATGTGGTTTGCAAACATTTCTTTTTCCCATTCTGTGAATTATCTTTTCACTCTCTTGACACTGTCTTTTAATGCAGAAAAGTTTTTTATTTTGCTGAAGTCCAATTTATCTATTTTTCCTTTTGTTGCTTATGTTTTTGGTGTCATATCCAAGAAATTATTCCCAAATCCAAACTGATGAAACTATTCGCCTGTTTTCTTCTAAGAGTTTTATAGTTTTAGCTCTTATACTTAAGTCTTTGATTTTTTTGAGTTGATTTAAGAACTTCATTCTTTTGCATGCAGATACTGTTTTCTCAGTACCATTTGTTGAAAAGATTGTCTTTTCCCCACTGAATGGTCTTAGCATCTTTGTCAAAAATCAATTGACCATACATGCAAGTGGCTATTTTTTAAGTATAATGGGAATTTATTCACATTACTTTTTGTGTGTGGAGTCCAATGTGGGAATTGAACTCAACGACCCTGAGATTAACACCGAAGCTGAGATTAAGAGGCTTAATAACCAACTGTGCCATCCAGGCATTCCATGTTATTCACATGAATCAAGGTCATCTGGCAACCCTGTCTCTACATTGACTTTCTTTCTTTTTTTTTTTTAAGATTTTATTTACTTGACAGAGAGAGAGTACAAACAGGGATGCAGCAGAAGGAAAGGAAGAAGCAGGCTCCCTGCTGAGGAGAGAGTCTGATGAGGGACCTGATCCCAGGACCCTAGGATCATGACCTGAGCCGAAGGCAGACGCTTAACCAACTGAGCCATCCAGGCGCCCCTCTACATTAACTTTCTTAAGTCCCTTTGAAGGTGATAGACTTGAAAGGGAAAGGGAAATTCTAAATTCCAAAAATCCCTTTACTATTAAGAGCAAAGTTTAAAGAACTAAACATAAAGTTTGCCTAGGAAAAGAAATCTCAAGAAATGACTTAAACTAAGTGTCCATTAGAGAGGAAGAAGATATACAAAGGCTTCGATAGAAAAAAGAGAGAAGAAAATGAAAGGTCAAAACTCAGGTCTAGGTTCATTTCCTGCCCCCACCTTCAGTACCGGAGATGGTGAAGCAGGAAAACATAGGAGTGTTAGTTTGGAGGTGAGGTCTAAGGTAGAAATGTAAATTTGGGCAATATCAGTTCATGCTTTTATCAAAGGAAGTAGGAATGGATACGAAACAGCCAAAAATTAATAAACAGTATAAAGAGACTGGAACATGTTTATATGCTGCTGAAATGGTCCATTGGTAAGGGAGAGATAGATGAGGCAGAAGAGAGAGGATACTTGAAGGAGCATCCTTGAGCAGGAGAGAACCAAGAGCCTTTAACAGGAGGGACATGTTGGGGAACAACAGGACAGATGGAGAAAGTGGGCACTAATGCATAGAGGGGTGCCTGTTGGATGGTGTTTTCCCAGCTGGTGGCTTCTCTTTGTTCAATGGAGAAAAAAGAATGTTCTGTTACCAATTTGCTGTCTTTCATCTCCAGATCTACCCCATATTACCTGCTCTGTGTTAATGGACCTGAACCATATAAACATTTCTCTTTTGCCAAACACATAATGTAAAGGGTACTGAAGGGAGATTGCAGGAGGGGCTTCTCTTCCTATTTCTGGTTTCCTCCTCTCAACAGGTTCCCACAGTGCACTGTGGCCAGCACCACGTAGCACCTTCCTGTGGGTAAGTTCCCCCAGCGATCCAGAGGGCACCATACTTCTCTACCATTCACTGGGCCACAGAGTCTGGAGTGGGCTCCACCAAATCTGTTTCTTGGTAGGTTGTGTCCCAGCTCAGAGGGGGTGGCAGCTTCAATATGTTATTTCCATATTCTTTAAAATTTTCTTTTTCTCTTAATAGCTAATCCCTTATTACAGTTAATTCTTTTTTTTTTTTTTTAAGTTTTTGGTTATACATTTAAGTAACCTCATTTAAATAATCTCCACACCCAACATGGGCTCAAACTCATGACCATGAGATCAAGAGTCAAACACACTTTCAACTGAGCCAGCCAGGCGTCCCTACAGTTAATTCCTTATGTTAAATTTTCCTCTTTAGATTACTTTGTGATTTCTCTTTGTGGTCTCTTAAAGCGTTCTGACTTACCTAATAAGTTATAAGTAAGAATGTGGGGGAGGGGAAAGAGGATGAGTCCTTTTTTTTTAAAGATTATTTATTTGAGAAAGAAAGAGTGTAGGGGCAGGGGCAGAGGGAGAGAATCTCAAGCAGATGCCCTGCTAAGCACGGAGCCCACTGCAGGATTCAATCTCACAACACTGAGATCATGACTTGAGCCAAAATCAAGAGTCATGGGGGCTTATTGGGTTGGCACAAAATTCAAGACATAATTTTTATAGACATAGCTCTGAATCTTGGATAGGAAGTCATTTGATGAGCCTGGTGGAGTGATCTGTGTCCTGAGAAGGGCATATTTATTCTCATGAGGAATAACTGACTTGGTCTCTGGTTAGGGGGGAAAACACCACTTTCCAGAAATTTGAGTTAGGTAAAGTTTCTGAGACATAACAGCCAAAGCCAAATCCCTATAAGAAAAAAAATAATAAAGGGCTCCTGGGTGGCTGCATTAAGCGTCTGCCTTTGGCTCAGGTCCTGATCCCAGGGTCCTGGGATCGAGCCCAGCATCGGGCTCCCTGGTCAGCGGGAAGCATGCTTCTCCCTCTCCCACTCCCCCTGCTTGTGTTCCCTCTCTCACTGTGTCTCTCTCTGTCAAATAAATAAATAAAATCTTTAAAAATAATAATAATAATAAATTGCTTTTCATCAAAATGGAACTTTTATTTGAATGACACTATTAAAAGAATGAAAAAAACAAGTTACAGACTGGGAGAAAATACTTGCGAATGATATCAGATTGCAAATAAGCGTTTTTTTTTTTAAGATTTTATTTATTTGACAGAGAGCAAGGCAGCAAGAGAGGGAATGGTAGAGGGAGAAGCAGGTTTTCCGCCGAGCAGGGAGCCCAATGCGGGGCTCGATCCCAGGACCCTGGGATCATGACCTGAGCCAAAGGCAGACACCTAAAGACTGAGCCACCCAGGCACCCCGCAAATAAGCATTTTAAAAGATGCTCAATATTCTTCAGGGAAAGGCAAATTAAAAGCACAATGATATATCACTAGACACCTATTTGAATGTCTAAAGTAAAAATCAAGTGTTGACAATAATGTGAAATTAGAACTCTCAAGCACTGATGATGGGAATGAAAAATACTATAACCACTCCAGTTTCTTACAACATTAAACACACACTTATCACGAAATGCAGCTCCTAGGTATTTCTACTCCTAGGTATTTACCAAGAGAAATACTAGGAAGGAATATATTCATACAAAGACATATAAATATTCATAGCAGCTTTATTTGTAATGGCCAAACACTGAAATATCCAAATGTCCATGAATGGGTCTATGGATAAACAAATAGTGGTATATCCAAATATGGGAAAACTATTCAGCATTAAAAAGGAATTAAGTGTTGTTACATACAATGGCATGGATGAATTTCAAAATAATTATGCTAAATGAAAGAAGCCAACAAAAAAGTACAAACTGGAGCTCCTGGGTGGCTTAATCGGTTATGTATCTGACTCTCCCTTTTGGCTCAGGTCATGATCTCCCGGTTGTGGGATCCAGCCCCCCTCCCCTTGGGCTCCATGCTCCACAAAGAATCTGCTTGAGATTCTCTCCCTCCCTCTCCATCTGCCCTCCTCCCACTCACACACAAGCTCTCCCTCACTCTCAAATAAATAAATTGATTAAAATAAAAGATTCTCTCTGCCCCATCCCCTCCTTCTCTAAAAATAAGTCAGTACATACTATACGATTGCATTTAAGCAAATTATAGAAAAATGCAAATTAATCTATAGTGAGAGAAAGAAAATAAGTCAGTGGTTGTTTGGGGATGGGTTTTGCGGAGGGGTTTGGAGGGTATGAAGGAGACATTACAAAGGAGCATTAAGAAATGTTTGGGGGTGATAAATATACTCATTATCTTTTGTTGTTGCTGTTGTTGTTGTTAAAGATTTTATTTATTTATTTCCAGAGAGGGAGTGAGAGAGAGAGATACCCTTACTCTAAATTGGAATGTCCAATACCACCAGTTTTTTACGCACTGACCTACGTGAGAGAGTAGAAGACTAAGCATATATATTATACTAGGAATGGGAGATCCTTCCTTTTTGGAGCATTTTCCGCTCTCTTAGGTCCATTATAAACCAGGAAATTAAACATTTGCATGCTCAGTGAATTCGCTCTAGGTGAAGTCCTCGTGAGCCTTGAAAGCCTCTATGGAGTTCCAAAAGTCCCCCCCAATATGAACTTACGTTGTGGCACTTCACCGCAGGCGGAGGTGCCAGACCTCTCGGCTCCGCCACACGTTTGGACAGATGCTGGGGCCGCAAGCCAGACCACCCGCCCCAGCTCTCAGCCGGGGTTCCGCAGCCGCGCGAACGCCCCGCAACCCCCGAGAAGGGGCGGGGCCAAGACCCGGAAGAGGCGGGGCCCGGAGCGCCCAAAGGCCGGCGGAAGTGGCTGTGCTTTCTTTTCCGCGCGGCCACCGAAGGATGAAGTTGCGTGAGGCCGGGTCAGCTAAGCTGGCCGGGCGGCAGCGTCTGAGGGCCAGTCGCAGAGCTCTTCGAGGTGGGAGTCCTCGCGGTTTTAGTTCCTCCTGTTTCTACCGGGAGTCTGATTCTGTGCCGGAACCCATGCCCGCCTCGGGCCTTCTGACCTTTGGTGCCCGCGCCCAGGGCTTCCGACCCTTGCTCGAGCGCAGCCGAGTGGTCCTCACGGCCGCGAGGTCGGCCCGGGAGGCAGCCTTCCCCTCCTCCACGCCCAGGTTGACGCGGCCGGAGCTCACTTCCCGGTTGTTGGCTCAGTCGCATTTTTGAGTAACCAGCCGCGACTCTTAACCTTACCCTCACTTTGAGTAACCTTGGCTTCAGCTGTTTTAAGCTCAAAAATTAATAAAGGGTCTTCTCAGATTCAGGTGGTTCCGAGGCGGCTGGAGGGTACGGCGGTTGGGTTTAGTGCTCCTCCCGGCCATTCTCCGGAGCCCTCTTGTATCTCCAGCAAAGCCTTGGGTGCGGCCTAGACGGTTTTAAGGTCCACTAAATGGCCTGCGTATTTACCCCTAGTAAGGGAGCATTTTTTAAAATGGGAAAGGGATTATCTCTAGGATCTTAGGACAACCTTTACTTAACTATACTTTGTGATTGGCTTTTAAAATTGTTAACAGCAGTTTAGTAACAGTTCTGGTAGGGATTTAGTAGAGTTAACTTGTCGCATTTGTGATTCTTACTTTGTAAATATGCTCTAAAGACGGGGTATTGAAGTTGGAGAACATGTACTATATAGATCCCCGCCCTGCCACCCGCCCCACAGGCCATAAACGCCTGCTCTACCCTTAGATGTTTTCGTTTATATAGAGGTGTGTATTTCTGGTTATAAGAGGGAAGAAACTGGTCAACCGCTGGGAGACTGGAAAAATACTGACTTCAAAAACAAGTTATTAATACTTCATCGATGAGACTTGGTATAATCCTGTGGTTTTGTTGTTCCCTCCCCAAATACGTTGTTGACAACAAGGCAACTGTGATGGCTGAAAGTAGTTTATATTTGGTATTAGTCATTATTTTGAGGCCTAAGGGGCTTGAATCCTATTTTTATTCGTAAATATTGGGATTTTTTTTTAAATTTTACAATCTAATGTTTGGTAAAAATATTGATAATGTAGATAATTCCTGAAGCATAATAAATACAGATCCCACCAAACTAAGAACTGTGATTTTACCAATGCAGTGGCATCTCATTTCTTCCTGTCCCATTCTCCTGCCTTCCATCCTGAGATGCCTATTATCTGGGCTTTTGTATCCCCTCTCTTAGCTTTTTGAGCTGAGTGGGACAGATGGCAGTTTTATTCCAAATATGTATCCCTAAACATTCTTACAGGCTACACAAATGGGATTATGCATATAGTTGTCAGTAGTTCTCATGAATCTCATTACACTGAAACTTTCCAGTTGGAATTATTCATAACTAATAGTTTGTGTTCCTAATATTGATTATGTGAAATTATTTCCAGACTTGAAAATGATAAATTGTTTTGCAAGGTCCAACATTTGATGTGTCCTCATAAATCATTTCCAGTAGCTGTCTGGTTCAATGATTTATCCTCCTGGGGTGCTGTGGGATATGATCTGTGGCCCTGGCCATTCCCTTTGCACTACCTAAGTGTGCTTTCAGGCAACCTGGGACTTAATTTCACAAGACTGTCCAATAATGATGCCATGTATCTGCTCTAAAACTATTAGATTTGCCATTGTGATGCTTTGGTTGGAGGTCTGCACACTTGTTTTTATATATCTAACCTTTAACCTGATTCATAGCTCATCCTTGTCAAGCTCTGAGACAGAAAAGCAATGGCTAGGTACTCACTAGGACCATCATGTCTTAAAATCAATACTACCACAGTAAAGAACCATCGTTGTATCCACCATTTTTCCTATTCATGCTAATAACCCATTTCCAGCTTGGAAAGATCATTTATGGAATTATTAGGGCCTAAACAGTCAAAAATACTATTATGCTCAAATCATTATAGAGATTTTAAATTTGGGGTTTATCTGTTTTGACTACCAAAAAAAGAATTAAGCAGAAAATACTTTGTTCATTAGAGGTGTGTTAACAGAAAATTTTTCCAGTATTAAAGCCTCAGTGTTAGTTGTTTTTATTAAAAAGTTAGTTGGGAGTCAGGAAGGTTTGCAAATATTACTACGTTTATTGTTCCTGATAAGAAGGAAAAAATCTTATTGGACCATTTCTACATATTAGGTGCCAAACAAACGGATGTAAGTACAAATGAGAACTTGAAATACTTAAATTTCCAGGTGCAACAGAGCCCATGAGGTGAAGATGAATGAAAGTCGTCCTGATGTTTTCTAGAAACTGCTCATAGGATGGCTGTGATAAAACTAATAGGAGCACAACTGCATGTAATGAGGTACCAAAAGTTAATGTTAATTGTGTGCTTTTTTATGTATTTGTGGTACTGTTTGTACAGTACCAAAAATGTCTAATACATTTTTGGCATAGGTTAAAAACTGGCACAATGATGACTTAAATTACTTTTTGCCGTTTACCCAGCCGAGGGTTTCTTTGAAGAAATAATCTTAAGACTGAGATGCCAGTAACCTATATTGTTTATGTGAATTACACAAGGATAATGCAATTTTTAATTAAAATGGGTGAAATCTTCTTTTCAGCATATAGGTAGCTGCAGATGAATATTCAAGTCCAAAACTATCATGGTTAAAATTCATTGCCTCAAGTAAGTAAATATGATTTGTCAAGTAATCACATCTATTAATAATTCAAAAGTATCTGAAACTCCAAAGGGCTAGGGCCATTTCCTGTTAAAATTGCCTGTGTGTGTCAGGAGTATGATTTCTTTTTGATTTTTGACTATGGAATGATTTTCACTGTTGGTTTCTGATTTTTTTTTTTTTCTAGAGGCATGCGATTGGAAGGAAAAATGAAGAATTGGTCAAGAAGACATGAGTTGAAACAGCTGATAAAATTGATATTTTATTTAACATTGATCACCTCACAATAAATTAAGTAGAAAAATACATCTTCGAGTACTTGTAATTGCTGGGCAATAAAGTCTGTTATCTTTTAAATATATCTAATTTTTAAACACCTCCATTTTCATAATCACTAGTCAGAGTTGTTTTTAACATACTTTAAGGATGACTGTGTTCTTGTCAATAACTAGGTTATTTGTGGACTGATTCCCTTTGAGAAGGCAGTCGTTTGGGGAGACATTCAAGTACCTCCAGTTGTCCTGCCCTTTTTTGCCTTAGGGGATTTCAGCAAACTAGATAGTCATAGAGGTTTCCCCTTCAGAACCTGCTGTTAGACCTAAAAAACAAGTATTTGGAATCTCCTAATGACCTATGGAGTTTGTTTAAAATTTAAATCTCATTTTATTCTTTGTTTTTACCTTTGAATAAAAAAGTAATCCTGGGGTGCCTAGGTGGTGCAGTTAGTTGGGCATCTGACTCTTGGTTTCTGCTCAGGTTGTGAGATGAAGCCCAGCATCAGGCTCTGCTCTGAGCATGGAGTATACTTAGGTTTCTCTCTTCTCCCTCTGCTCCCCCTCCCTTGCTCGCTCTCATGAGTAAATCTTAAATAATAAAAAAAATTTTTGAAATTAATTGCTCTGAAAAATAATTCTGATCCTAGTACAAATAATGCTACGTTAAGGAAAACAGTGAGTGGACAGTCCAGTCTGTCTAGAACTTGAGGATTTACATGAATTCTAAAAGTAGGAGCTGCCGGAGTGGCTCAGTTGGTTAAGTGTCTGCCTTTGGCTCAGATCATGATTTCAGGGTTTTGAGATTGAGTCCCACATTGGGCTCTGCTCAGCGGGGAGTCTGTTTCTCCCTCTCATGAGCTCCTTTTGTGGTCTTTCTCAAATAAGTAAATAAAAGTTTCAAAAATTCTAAAACTGAATTCCTAATGGGAGACTTAGGTAAATCTTGCTTTTCCTCTCTTGAGTCCCACAGTATATAATGACCTGCCTTTATCCAAGTTATAATTTCAGTATGGCAAGTCAAACAATAGAAAACCTGGACACAGCAATAAAGAAGCCACAAAATAAAGTCTTAACTAGAATTACAGAACTTTAATACGTAAATTGCTTTAGAAAACTAGCTTTGCTTTCTAAACACAAGTGTCTGGGACTAGTGAATAATCACTATTTTCAAATGATTTGTCAAAGGTCCATAGACCTGTCCATCTTTATGGTTAAGAAGCTCCATGAGGTACCAGTTTCTAAAGAATTGGCATAGTAGTATCTGGGTGAAATTTTGGCAATTTTGTGATGGCATTTTCCTTTTAGTAAGATTTAGCAAGATTTTTTATTTTAGAATTTCTCTTAAGCTTTGAAAAATGAAAAGGATTTGGGGATTTTACAAGTTAAGTATATTTTCTCACCCTACCCCACCTTTCAGAGTAGATCTTTTCCCTCCAAAAACAAAGACTGGGTTTACAAATTGGTTTCTTTGCCTCTTGGTACCTTTCCTGTAACCAATTAGGTTTAAAGAGCCAATTCTTGCTCTTTGATTTAAGTTACTTTTTTTTCATTTAACATGGCTTAAAAAAATGGGAAATACCGAAGCTTTCCCTTATTCCATAATTAGGGCTTCCAAAATGATATAATGGACATAACAGTATATAATAAAGTATGAAATTTTAAATTTGAGGCTTCTGTTTATAGAAATTGCTGTTATTTGTCAGGTTCACAGATCCAAGAAAAATGGTTTAAAATGATTTGTAGGTAAATGTTCTCTATTTAAAGTGTTGTTGCCATCTTGTGACTAATAGAGGGAACTACATAAAAGTGATTTTTTACATTGCTTAGTCTGTAAGTTTTTCGTATTGAGACCATATTTAATACATTTAGGATAGCATTCTAATGTACTACCGTACATAGTATTACCTGAAGCATTACTTCAAAATCACATTTTTCCACTGCTTAAACATGAAGAAAATACTGTCCTCAGATAGGCTATTCATCACTAGTGAAAAGAGCTGTCCCAGGTCCATATGTGGCAATAAACTGCTGGAGCTGCTGTTGGCACTGAGTCAGATAGATATCCCTTTGCTCTAAATACTCTTCATTATACAATTCAAATGGAAATACTCCATTTGGAGCAACACAAAATACAGTGGCCCCTAAGTAAAGAAGGAAAAAAGTGTTAATGAGAATTCCTTAAAATGCTCAATGTGAAATCACGTTTTCAACAAAACAGTATGTTTTAAAATTAAGTTCTGACCTATTTAATGGAATATTTCAATAATCATTTAAAGCTGACCTGGTTTTGAGACTCATGAGACAGTTTTCAGTACATGCAAAAACTTATCAGTGCCAAAAAGAAATACGTTGATGATTTAAAGTTTAGAAACTACAGAAATTTATTACCTGTTGAAATAGTCATTATAGTTTTGAACATGAATAGTGATGTGAGGAGGTGAAAGAAGTAGGGAGAGAAAGTATTAGAAGGTAAGGAAACACTTTGAAACATCCATTTTGGTTAAATGGATGATTGAGATTAAAGACATTGTATGTTTTTCAATTATTTAAAACCATTGACATAAAGGCAGACATTAGCCTATGGAATAGAATATAAAGCCTGAAAATAACTCCTCAAATATATGGTTAAATAATTTTTTATAAGGGTGCCAAGACCAATGGGGAAAGGACAGTTTCCAACAAATGGTACTGGGAAAACAATATCCACATAAAAAAGAATGGAGTTGGTCCTTACCTTATATCATAGACTAAAGCATAAGAACTAAAACAAAAAATTGAGGAAATGCTTCATGACATTGGATTTGGCAGTGATTTCCAAAATATAACATTACAAGTACAGGCAACAAGAAGAAACAGGTAAATTGGACTACCTCAAAATAAAAAACTTGTGCATCAAACATTACAGTCAACAAAGTGAAAAGGCAAACCATGGAATGGGAGAAAATATTTGGGAATCACATCTGATAGGGGGTCTATAACTCAACAACAAGAAAACAATCCAATTCAAAAATGGGCAAAAGAGAAACAGACATTCCTCCAAAATAGATATACAAGTAGCCAATAGGCAACATGAGAAGATGGTCAACATCACTTTAGGAAAATGCTGAGATACCGCCTCAAACCCATAAGGATGGCCACTACCAAAAAAAAAAAAAAAAAAAAGCAAATATTGGCAAAGTCCTTGTGCACTGTTGGTGGGAATGTAAAATAGTACAACTGCTATGGAAAAACAGTATGATGTTTTATCCAAAAATTTACTATATGATCCAGTGATCTCATTTATAGGTATATACCCAAAAGAACTGAAAGCAAGGTCTCAGAGAGGTAAGTGTATACTCATGTTAATAGCATTATTCATAATAGCCAAAGGTAGAAGCAATCTAAGGTCCATTGTTGGATGAATGGATAAAATGTGTGTGTATACATACATACATACATATATACATACAATAGAATATTCAATCTTGAACAAGAAAGAAATTCTAATGCATGCTACAACATGGATAAACCTTGAGGACATTATACTAAGTGAAGTAAGCAGGACAAAATAGGATAAACACATGATTCCACTTATATGAGGTACATAGATAAGTCAAATTTATAAAAATAGAATGATGGTTGCCAGGGCCTGGGGGAAGCGGAGACTGGGGAGCTATTGTTTAATGGGTACAGAGTTTCAGTATGGGAAAATGAAAAGATTATAGAGATGGATGGTGGCCACAATGTGAATGTACTTAACACCACTGAACTGTACACTTAAAAATTGTTAAGATAGTAAATGTTTTATCTATTTTACTACAATTTAAAAGAAAAAAAAAACTGGCTATTACTGTAGGAATTAAGCTCTTGAATTCTGTTTCATTGTTGATTCATTGAATGAGTACCTACACTGTGACCGGCCAGGTATAGAGTTGCTAGCCAAGCAGAGAGTGTCTCTCTTCCTAGAGCTGTCTGTCATCAGTTAACAATTATATAGCCTCAGACTTCTATAGCCTCAGACTTCTGTGACTGCTCCCTTTACTACTTCCTTCATCTTACCTAAATCTTTGCTGTCCCTTGAGAACACTGCTTTCTTCCCCGTGGCTCTCTCAGGTGAAGCTGCTTTTTCTCAAAACACCTCATACCTTACTATCACAAGACAGAGACAGTGCCTAACTTCTGGCCCTTTGCAGCAAGACCAGACCATCCTCACCCCTGCTTTCCTCTCAGTAAAAATCTTTCCTCTAATGCCGAGTGCCACCTGGCTTTATTACCCTTTCTCTTCCATGGTAAAGTCATCAACCAGTTCTCAACACATGGCTCATAATCTTCCTCTCTTCCCTAATACTTGCCGTTTGGAGATTTCCGTGTGAATTACTCATTTACCTTCAGACCTCCCTGTCTTGACCTTTTCCCTTATACCCCACTATGCATATAGGAAGGTCACAGGAAACTGGTATCACCAAAACTTACTTCAAAACCATTAGTTCAGATGTCCCCTTTCCCTACACTACCTCTTATACTTCCAGCTTCCGGGCCTTTTATCTTCATGGCCTCTTATCAGCTTCCTTCAATTCACTTCCCTCTTTTAAAGGAAGAATCTCTCCCAAGCCAGTCCCCCAACTTCTGTCACACTCGCCTATTAAAACCTCAACTCTGTGTGAGCCCAACCATTTGCTTTATGCCTGCACTTGGGCTGCTAGGCAGAAAATCACCTAATTGGCATTTCTTGGTTTCACTTTAAATGAATCACAGAAACCTCAAATGGATGGGCACTCGCACTGCCAGACAATCCTGCCGGGTTTGTCTAGCACAGTTGTTCTGTCCCCCACAAGGCCACTATTATATTCCATTCTTCTCTGCTCAAACCTTTTGTTTTTAGCTGATGACCTTGTGTAGAGTATATGACCATATCTACAGACCCGATTCTGAATCCATTTGTCTTCCCTCCTATAAAATGAACTGACTTTTCTATTAGAGGCCAATACCATCACATGTGCTCTGGATCCCATCCTCTCTCACCTTTTTAAGGATTTTACTCCTCTGATCTTCCTCCGGTTCTATAGTATCATTTGTTTACTCCCCATTGCACATCATAAGATCTATTTATTCTTAAAAAAAAAAAAATTCTGGGGCATCTGGGTGGCTCAGTCGTTAAGCATCGGCCTTCAGCTCAGGTCATGCTCCCAGGGTCCTGGGATCGAGGCCCACATCAGGCTCCCTGCTCAGCAGGAAACCTGCTTCTCCCTCTCCCACTCCCCCTGCTTGTATTCCCTCTCTCGCTATGTCTCTCTCTGTCAAATAAATAAATAAAATCTTAAAAAAAAAAAAATCCTGGGGTGCCTGGGTGGCTCAGTCGATTAAGCTTCTGCCTTTGACCCAGGTCATGATCCTGGGGTCCTGGGATTGAGTACCACGTCGGGCTCCCTGCTCAGCAGGGAGTCTGCTTCTTCCTCTCCCTTTGCTGCTCACTCGCTCTCTCTGTCAAATAAATAAATAAAATCTTTTTAAAAAATCCTTTCTTGGACCACACATTCTTCTCTGGATAATACCCTATTTTTCTTCCTCATCTTTACAGTCAAACATCTTAAAGTTGTCTATATGTGCTATTTCCATATTCTTACTCCTCATCCCCTCCAAATCCCACTCCACTGAAGTAGCTCTGATCACGGACACTTATATCCCCTAGATTGCCAAATCCAATCTTCTGTAACTACACGTGATTTTCTTTGTACATTTTAGCTGCTACTTCTCAGTGTCCTTTATTAGTTCCTCCTCCTCAACTCCGTTTCTAAATATTGAAATTCTTCAAGGGCAGTCCTTGGAGTTCTCTCTCTAGGTGACTTCAGGTGATTTCATCTGTTCCATGGCTATGAGTGCCATCTCTGTGCTGATGGTTCCCAAATTAAATTTCTAAATTAGAATTCTCATCTAAACTCCAGATTCTTGTATATCTACTAGTAGCTCTGTAGGATGCCTCAAACTTATATCTATCATTTGGTTTTTCTCCTAACCCTTTTTCTCTTTTTTTCCCTAGAATTGGCAAATGGCACCATGATTCACTCAGTTGCTCAAGGCAGAAGCTTGGGAGTTTTCCTTAATTCTTCCCTCTGCCCTCTGTCCCAGCTTCTAAATCTAGTTCATGAGCACAATCTATTAGTTTCTGTATCCAAGAAAAATGTCCCTGAGTAAGGATCAATTTTCTGCTATGTTTTTTTTTCCTTTTTTCTTTTTTTTCAATTTCCTACTATGTTTAAAGTAACATTTAAGGAGGTCAAACATAGTTTTTTGCTTAAGACTTAAAAATTAGGAATGCCTGGGTGGCTCAGTCAGTTAAGCATCTGCCTTTGGCTCAGGTCATGATCTCAGGGTCCTGGGATCAAGCCTCACATCGGGTTCCCTGCTTCTCCCTCTCTCTCTGTGTGCCCACCCCACACACCCCCACACCGCCTGTGCTTGCTCTCTCTCTCTCTTGCTCTTTGTTTCTCTCTCTCAAATAAATAAATAAAATCTTAAAAAAAAAAGACTTAAAAATCAATATACCTAACAAATTCATTCTGAAAACAAAAAGTAACTAAAGGAAAAAAAATCTTCACAGTTTTATTTTCCTCAGCAAATGCTTTCTTAAATGCTTCAAGAAAGTCTTGACAAAATGGTTACCAAGAGAAAATTGCCATTCTACCACAGAAGTCCTTAATATTATAATACCATAGTTTTTAAGCTCAAAGACACACATTTTTGTCTTCTTATTGAAATCTAGTTGTGTCTTTTTTTTTTTTTTTAAGACTTTATTTATCTGAGAGAGAGAGCAGAGGTGGAGGGGGAGGAGTAGAGGGAGAGGGAGAAACAGACTCCCCACTGAGCGGGGACCCGGCTATAGGGTTGGATATGGGGCTCGATCCCAGGACCTTGAATCATGACCTGAGCTAAAGGCAGAAGCTTAACTGACTGAGCCACCAAGGTACCCCTCTAGTTGTGTCTTAATAATTTTGATGGCAGGCCATAGTAAAATTGGCAGCAATTTTTCGTTACAGTACATAAAAAAATGCGTGTTAGTCTTTATCGAGAATGCTTTTAAGTACAGAATAAGAAGAATGTAAAAGATAGGGACACCTGGCTGGCTCAGTCAGTAGAACATGGATTCTTGATCTCAGGGTTGTAAGTTTGAGACCCACACTGCATGTAGAGATTACTTAAAAAAATAATAAAATCTTAAAAAAAAAAGAATATATATGATAAAGCAAATTAAAAATAAAAATATTTTTATATCATTCCTCTTACTTAGTATTGGTTGGGAACCAATATTTTTCTCTCTTGGTACATAAAATTAATTCAGGATGATAATTAACTTTTTCTGGGGATCATGAACCTATAAGATATACTTCATAAAACTTACCATTCATTTCTCTAAGTGAAAAGGTGTAAAGCACATATATATAAAAATTTTTATAGAATTTAGAGATTCACGAGCCCCTAGAACTCTAAGTATTCATGAATTTCAGGTTAAGAATGCTTGATTTAGATAATTATAGAACAAAGTTCTAATGTTGTAATGAATCTTTGCAAAAAATTATTACCATATAAATTGAATTTAAGGCAAATTTAAGCACTGAATGTATATACACAGAAAAGCCAATATTAATACATACTTTAAGTCCCAAGGTTGGAACCAAAGTTTGGTTTCAAGGATGCTAATATTTTATCAAAATTAATGTCTCATCCAATTCAACAAAGACCTTTGTGAGAATATCTCTCTTTACTCTTACCATAAGAGCCCTTTAATGTTTTTATTAGCAAAACCATAAAATGCTCAAATACATTTCAAATAATTAAATGCTATAGTCACAGGATTAGTAGAGCCAGCAATTCAGAAAGGTGGTGATGCCAGATGATCACATTTTCCTTAGCTACATGCCTAACTCCATTGAGGGGGACTGCTTGACAATTAAATGTTGCATGTTATTTATTTTTTTTAATTCTACTTTTTTATTAATATGTAATGTATTATTTGCCCCAGGGGTACAGGTCTGTGAATCATCAGACTTACACATTTCATAGCACTCACCATAGCACATACCCTCCCCACTGTCCATAACCCAGCCACCCTATCCCTACCCACATCCCCCCCAGCAACCCTCAGTTTGTTTTGTGAGATTAAGAGTCTCTTATGGTTTGTCTCCCTCCCGATCTGACAGAATGGGAGAAGATATTCGCAAATGACATATCAGAAAAAGGGCTAGTATCCAAAATCTATAAAGAACTTATCAAGCTCAACACCCAAAGAACAAATAATCCAATCAAGAAATGGGCAGAAGACATGAACAGACATTTTGGCAAAGAAGACATCCAAATGGCCAACAGACACATGAAAAAGTGTTCAACATTACTCGGCATCAGGGAAATACAAATTCAAACCACAGTGTCATACCACCTCACGCCAGTCAGAATGGCTCAAATTAACAAGCCAGGAAACAACAGATGTTGGCGACGATGTGGAGAAAGGGGAACCCTCTTACACTGTTGGTGGGAATGCAAGCTGGTGCAGCCACTCTGGAAAACAGTATGGAGGTTCCTCAGAAAGTTGAAAATAGAGCTACCCTGCGACAAAGCAATCGCACTACTGGGTATTTACCCTAAAGATACAAATGTAGTGATCTGAAGGGGCATGTGCACCCGAATATTTATAGCAGTAATGTCCACAATAGCCAAACTATGGAAAGAACCTGGATGTCCATCAACAGATGAATGGATAAAGAAGATGTGGTATATATATACAATGGATTACTATGCAGCCATCAAAAGAAATGAAATCTTGCTATTTGCAACACGTGGATGGAATTAGAGGGTATCATGCTAAGTGAAATAAGTCAATCAGAGAAAGACAATCATCATATGATCTCTCTGATATGAGGAATTTGAGCAGCAGGGTGGGGGGTCGTGGGGGGTAGGGAGGGAAAAAATGTTGCATGTTATTTTAAAAGGAAGATGAATTTAAAATCACGTCATGTATTGTGTTAAGTGCATGTTTTTTCAGAATTCTAAAATCACTGCAGAAGTTCAAATATCCAAGCAATCATGTACAACAAGGAACTTAACAGATGATACTACCTATAAATAATTAGTAAGTGTTCGTATTCAAATATACGTGATAAAATACCTGATAAAAATTTATTATTCTTTAAAATAATATTTAAAATATATATAACATTTTATTTTAACAGACTAAGAATATTTAAATATAATTATTTATAGTGATCATTAATAAATTAATAGATTACCATATTTCAGTGTGAGAGATGTTTCAAATAATAAGGCTGCAATCAGTGCATCTTCTTTAAGCACTTTACTCCTTAAGTTCAGTCGAGCATGGGCTTCAGCTAGGGAAACTCTGAAACAGAAAATAGATGCTAATCAAAATATGTTGATATTATAAAGATAATATATATTTTGGCAAGAACAAACCAAGACATATGGGTACATAAGCCATACCTTAAAAATCAGCATATTTTTACTTTAAAAAAATTTAGTTTCTTTTCAAAGCACGTTTTTCCTACTAAGTTCAGTAGACTATCCCAGAACAAGCAAATATCCTGACTTGTTTTCAAAGACTTGGTTTCCACCCTTACTTATCTTTATTTTTATTATTCTACACCCTTGTCCCCGAGTTCTGTTCAGATAAATACAGAGTTGGGAAAATTAACCTAACTAAATATCTCCTATAGATATCTTTGCTGTTTTCTTCCAGTTCTTCATCTATTTAAAGTCCTCATAGAATCTTGAAATTTTAGTTTTGGAAGAGACCTTAAAATCCAGATTCCTATAAGATAATTGAATTTTCTCTACAATATCCCAGCTACTTACTGTCCAGTCTCTTTCAAACTTTTCCTAGGGCTCACTAGGAATCCAGTTCTTTACCTTTTATTTTTAAACTAACCTTTGATTACCTAAAAAATCTCCCTCAAGCTCTCATTAGGCATATGTAATGTATTTGAATGATTGCTGAACTTGGAAATCAGAAAACATGGGCTAAGTCTTTAGAATTTACTAGCTATGTGACTTCATATAAGTCATTTACTTTCTGAAATTTTTTTGAAGCTCAGGTATAAAATGGGGACAATAATAATTCACGGTTATTATGATTTCAAATAAAGTGTTTGAAAATTTTTGGGCTCACCCACAAAGATTATATAAGTTTAAGCCCAAACTGGTTTCACTGAAATTTCTACCCACTGGTCCCTGGTTCTATTTTCTGCAATTATAAAACAAGCCTAATACTTCTTAAATATGACAGCTCTTCAAATATTCAAAGACAACTTTCCTAGTTTCCCTATGTTTTCTCTTCTCGAAGATAAAATAGTCCTAGCTCTTTTAATATGTCATAAGACATAATTTTCAGGCCCTTCGCTATTTCGGCTACTTTCCTCACGACCAGATTTGGTTAATATTCTTTTTCAGTACAGTACCGATTTAACCAGTAATGCAGAGGTGAGGCAGAACTAGCATTTTTTTACTCTAGATTCTATATTCCATTAACACAACCTGAATTCAAAGTATTATTAACAGCCATATTACATTATTTGCCCACATTAAACATAAAAAGAATGAAATCTCAAGTCTTTTTCATATTAAGACATCAACCTTTTCTTATCCATTCATACTTGGTTAGACCAAGATCATCATTTTAGTCTAGGGAGATCTCTCCAGAGTTTTTTATTTTCAGATTTGGCTATCATGTTCCTGATGTCCTCACCTAAGCTTCTTCTAAAAATGCTGACCACAACAGAATATGTATAAAGCCTTTCAGGGAGAGAGAAGAGAGTACTATTTAGCTCTACTCCAGAAAAGCAAGGATGGTGTTATTAGGTACCTGTCTATAGAAGCAGGAGAAAAATTTAAAGTTTATGACTCTTCTGAGTTCATTTACTTTGCTATTTCACAAACTCCATCTCCACCTATGGTGTTTATTTCTACAATGAGAAGAAGTAGAGTTATTGCATTAAATCTAATTCTGCTTTATTTTTGGATCAATATAGTCAAATGTAAACTGAGGCTATATGAGTTTAAATAAATATCTTTTTGCTACAGAGGAAAAAAATGAGAAAATAGGATTTTCATGGTTTTGAGTATTTGAGTATTGATTTGAGTATTTTATTTTATTATTTAAAAAAATTTTTTGGAGGTGCCTTTGGCTCAGGTCATGATCTCCAAGTCCTGAGATCGAGCCCCATGTCAGGCTCCCAGCTCAGCGGCAAGTCTGTTTCTCCTTCTCCCTCTGCCTCTCCCCCTGATTGTGCTTTCTCTGTCTCTCTCCTTCTTTCTCTCAAGTGAATAAATAGAATCTTAAAAAAAAAAAAAGAACCCCTTTAAAATAAATAAATAAAATAAAAATAATTTTTTTAAGTAAGCTCCATGCCCAATGCCGGGCTTGAACACACGACCCCAATATCAAAAGTTGCATGGTTCACCAACTAAGCCAGGAAGGCACCCCTGATTTGAGTATTTTAAATATTCCTTCAGAAAATGGAAAACACTACAAAATTCCATTCACCATTTTAAAACGTGACAGTTGATGTCTACCTTCTCTTATCTTCGGCAGTTTTTTCAGCACTATGAAGATAAATATACAGCTAGGAAAATTAACTAAACATATTTATCTCTTGTAGACCTATATCTGACATTTCCTGACATTCCTTCACTTATTTTATATTGCAGTTATAACAAGATATTTATTTATTTAATGGATTATTTTACTCCTGGTCCTACTTCATTATTTGTATGAAATTATTTATTAATTTATAACAAATGAAATAATGGTTTATCAATAGGGGACTGTTTAAATTACGGTACAGCTACACTGGAACACAGTAAAACTATAATGTAGCTATTAAAACAGAATAAGGTAATTCCTTACGTTCTGATAGTATTATAACATTGAGGAGGGTATGTGCTATGGTAAGTGCTGTGAAATGTGTAAGCCTGATGGTTCACAGACATGTACCCTGGGGCAAATAATACATTATATGTTAATGAAAAAAAAAAAGAAAAGTGGAAACTTAAAGCCAAAAAAATATATATATATAATATGTAAATCCTTCATGATTCCATTTGGGCAAAAGGAAAATATTTATATCTATATTCATATGATATGAATCTATATGAATATAGATATAGATATTCACATAGCTATTCATATAGATAGATATTTATATTTAGATCTTTCTCAACTTACTATGGGTTTACATCCTAATAAACCCATTGTAAACTGAAAATATCATAAGTCAAAAATGCATTTAATACAGCTAACCTACCAAACATAGCTTACCCTAGACATTCGGAAAACACATTAGCCTACAGTTGGGTAAAATCACCTAAACAAAGCCAATTTTATAATGAAGTGTTGACTATCTCACATAATTTATTGAATACTGACTGCACTGAAAGTGAACCATGGAATGGCTGTATGGATATAGAATGGTTGTCTGTGTACCATTTGTTTACCCTTTTAATCTCGTAGCTGACTAAGAACTTCAGCCCACTGTCGCTGCCGAGTAGGAGAGAGTATCCTACTGCATATTGCTAGCCGGGTAAAAAGACAGAAATTCAAAATTCAAAGTATGATTTCTACTGCATGTGTACATTTCACACCACTTTCACACACAACTATGAAGTTGAAAAATCACAAGTCAAACCATCCTAAGTCGGGGACCATCTATACATATAATATGTTTAAGTAACATATTCATCTAAAAATATATAACATATTCAAATAATGTATATGTTTAATATATAGCATATATTTAAATTACATATGTTTGTACATGCTAGTATTTGAATGGATAATTTTTGGAAGAACACAAAAAACTGTTAACAGTGGTTATCTCTCTGGAGAGTGGAACAGCAATAGGTAGAGTTAGCTGGACACCTTACTCATTAATTTGGACTTTTCTTTCACTGTGTCCATACTTTACTCTTATAATAAAAATTAGTTTTTTAAAATGACTTCTCAAGGAACAATAATAGATGAGTCTATTAAGGTATTTAAAAGTACAGGGAACAGTGTACTTAAAAAGAATTTTTTCAGTGTGCCTGCGTGGCTCAGTCAGTTAAGCGGCTGCTTTTGGCTCAGGTCATGATCCCAGGGTCCTGAGATGGAGCCCCGCATTGGGCTCCCTGCTCAGCAGGGAGCCTGCTTCTCCCTCTCCCTCTGCCTGCCGCTCTGCCTATTTGTGCTCTCTCTCTATCTCTCTGTCAAATAAATAAATAAAATCTTTAAAAAAATAAAAAGAATTTTTTCTAAGTTCGCTAAAAAATACATGAACATAAAAAAGCCACATTTTAAAAAACAATCATTTGCATTTGAAATCAGTGTACTTTACTTAGACACAGTTCATACAGAGGTTCCAATAAAAAAATACTTTCATAAAAACAAGTATTGGACGTTCAAATGATGTAACAATATAACAAAAGGAATTGTTATATCACCTTAAAATCTTTTGAAATAAGGTAAATTATAAACCAAACAACTAGCAATCAAAGAAAGAAAGAAGTGAAACATAAATAAGTTAAACACATAATTTAAAAGTCAATACCGTCTTTAAAATTTTAGATTGAATACCTACAAGTATTTTAATGCAGATGCTGACAGTTTTGATCCACTTATAGAATCTGTTCTGATCCTTCGACTTGCTAGATAATAGCCATGAATCATTCCTTCTGCCTCCAAACTGAATTCTACATTCATATTCTTTGCAAAAGCCAGCAGCTAAATCAAAAGTGTGAAAAATTCAAACTTCAGAAAAAAAGAAATTCAAACTTTATTATAAAATCTGTATTACAAAAATCCAAAGTTTGGATATTTTATTTACATCAAAGTTGATTAAATATCTGGGGCTATCCCAAAGTCACTGAGCATTTTAAATCATAGTCTTATACTTGTAAATATTGTTAAAGTTTACCCAGAATCTCTTCCTCCCTCTTAGTGCAGAAATGTTCTGTGCAATGTATTTGAATGAGGATCAAGTCTTTGCTTCCAGTGGAATAAAGGCTCACTTAGATCCTTTCAGTGGGAGAGAGACTTCGCCCAGCAGCTCATTTCCCTTTGAATAGCTTTAATTCTTTGACAACTTTTTTCCTTAAAACTTTCTCTCAGGGGCCCTAGAGCTACCTGCCCTCCCTCCAGCTGAACACTAGTAATGTGGGAGGCACTGTGTTAACCACTATGAAGGTGGGCCTTGGAGATTGAGTCACACTTCCAGGACGGAACAAGCCTTCAGCATAATGATTAGCACTGTCTTCTCTGAGCTTTGTGCTTTTTCTTCCTGAGGATTCCCAGTCCCTTAAATCCTTAATCTGTGACATCATTTCCAGATTTTTCACCATCCTGTTTGTTTTCTGCTTTTTCAACGCACAATCAAAAGAAAAATTTAATCGTATTAAGGTTACTATTAACTATAATATTATATTTTAAATACAACTTTTTAAAGGATCTGGATATGTCCTGTATTAGATATGTCCTGTCTTCTTTATTCTCCTTATACTTCACAGTTCCCTCTAGACCTTCAGAACTGGATAATAATATTATTAATAATATCAGTAGCCTTCTCTAGGTTTTACCCCATGGAGTCGCAGTAATGTGCCACCAGTCTCCTGCCCCTTCAGGAAAGGATTTGCTCCCAGCTCCTGGGAGTACTGTCAGCATTGGCCTCCAGGTGTCAGCCTCTTTAGGGAATTCCTCAGGACAGCCCATATCAAATGACTGAGGTAGAAGTGGGGCAAGTGTTGCAAAAAAAGTCTATTTCTGTCCAAAGCAAAGCAATTCGGGTGGGTAGGTCTCTTTAACCTCCAGAGCTCAGTGTAGGTCTATCTTTGGGCCTGCATCACAGCTTGACTCCTTTCTCTGCCCAATCCTGCTTCCTTCACCCTTCCACGGGCATTAACAGAAGAGCTAGAGGAACACTCCTCAGTAAACAATGGCACACTAAACTCATCCTGGTCAGCCTCCTGGAGAGCCCAGGCTGTGACACACTCCATCCAATCTGTTTCGTGTAATGGACAGGTTTATCTTCTGGAGAAATCATTTTTGCTCTTTCACAAGCCTAATAAAGCCCAACTGTTCTCTACAGTCTGATGAATTATTTATAATTTTTATTTTTTTTTTGCCTGAGCTTTAAGGCTTATTGTAAATTTGCCAAATCCTAATCCCAATGACTCTAATTTTTGCTCCAGTCAGCTAAGTCTTCTCATAGTTTTCCAGATATATTCATTTCTACTTTTGTCTTTGCTCCTACTTTCATTCCTGTTTAGAATGTCGATCCTTCCTGTCATCTAACTCTTATTTTTTCTTAAGGATCAACTAAAGTCTCACCTCCTTGAAGTCTTCCCAACTCTCGCATTCTACTTGACATCTTCCTTCCTGATTCCTAAAATACTTAGAGTTAGCACCACTCAACTTAGCACTTAAACTGTCCCTTAATGATTTCTTATATCTTGTTTTTATCTCATTTAAATGACAAACTATTTAAAGAAGATTTATTTTTCTGTGAGAATATAAAAGAACAGAAGTAGGCTCATATGTATGAAGTACTCAGTAAATTCTTAATTAAAAAGCCCAAGGGGTTTTTTGTTTTTCAGAGAAAAACTGGGCAAAAATTTCTCTGGGTCATTAGTATGTCTATATTTAGTACCCTAATTCCTAGAGACAAACTATTTTTTTCTTATATATTAAAACAAACAGGGGTGCCTGGGTGGCTCAGTCGGTTAAGCATCTGACTCTTGATTTCGGTTCAGGTCATCAGGGTTGTGAGATGGAGCCCCATGTTGGGCTCTGTGTTGGTCATGGAGCCTGCTTAGGATTCTCTGTCTTTGGGCAACTGGGTGGCTCAGTTGGTTAAGCATCTGCCTTTGGCTCAGGTCATGATCTCAGGGTCCTGGGATCAAGTTCCATATCAGGTGCTCTGCTTACCAGGGAGCCTGCTTCTCCCTCTCCCTCTGCCTGCTGCTCCCCCTACTTGTGCTTTCTCTTTCTCTCTGTCAAATAAATAAATACAATCTTAAAAAAAAAAAAAAAAGATTATCTTTCTCCCTCTGCCCCTCCCCAAATATAAATAAATAAATAAATAAATAAATAAATAAATAAAACAAAAATACCTAATTTATCATAACTATCCTTTTTCTGTTCTAAGCTATGTGAATAAACAATGCTCATAATTCAGTTTTCAGTCCAACTCACTTTTCCTTTTACCCATGAAATCTGCCTACAAGGAAGGCAGGTGAGAAAAAATTTTTTAATGACTCATAGATTCCCACTCCCAGTATTCCCTGCCCTTTATCTATCCTATCCAGGTACTTTAATTCTACTGTGGATAGATTTCTGAATAGTTAATATTAAAAGGGCATCACTTGTAAATACCTGTGTTCCTTTAATAGCTATAAAAAAATAAAAATAAATATAAAAATCATTACTAATTTACATCATCTACTCTCAGGTTCTCTGAGACATGCTGCACATGTTTTCACGGCAGGACACTGAAATGGGTTAGTGAGTTATGACATGTATTCTCCAAAGTCAGAACTCTGAAGGCATTTATTTGAAGTAAATCCCTTCGAATAGTCTGTAAAATGTAAATAACTGTATACTGAAACATCATAATTTTCCATAGAAATATTCTATTGGTTTTCTTTTTATTGAGATTTTTTAAAGCTATTTGGACAGTGGTGTAAACACTTAACATTTTAATATTTATTGTCCTTAAACAGTTTTTTATTTAATTATAATCCTAAATATTTTCTATACAATGTCCTTAAAATATTTAAAAGCTGAAAGGGTCTTGGAATAAAAGAAATCTAAATAAAACTGAGCGCTCAAGTGAGTTCTATTTCAATTGAGAAACATTAGCACAAGTATGTTTGGTACTCATTTTTTCTACCTATACCTTTTCAAAATCGTCAGTTGTGAACTTCTTAGAAGCTACATAAAGCTGTCCTTCAGGATCAATGGCTTTCTTTAAAGTATGTTGCACAGTAGAAAGAAGTGGATAGCAAGGAGATGATTCATTGCAGTTAATCAATAATCCAAATGCCTCTAGGAGATTAGCTGGAATCAAACTGCAATCCTACACCAAATGAAAATGTAAAAGACAAATATTAAATTCTGGCATTTCCACAAAACATTTTAGAAATAATTATAAATTAAATATTGTTTATAATTATTTAAATTATTAACATATTTATATTATTATATTTTATTATATTAAATATGTAACTATTTTTATTTTTATTTTATTTGTTATTACTAATTATTATTTAAAGTGATTCCTGAGTAGCAGGGGAACTTAATATAACCAATTTTTAAATATTTATTTATTCATTTTTAAGATTTTATTTATTTATTTAACAGAGAGAAAGATCACAAGTAGGCAGAGAGGCAGGCAGAGAGAGAGCGGGAGGCAGGCTCCCTGCTGAGCAGAGAGCCTGATTCAGGGCTCGATCCCAGGACCCTGAGATCATGACCCGAGCCGAAGGCAGAGGCTTTAACCCACTGAGCCACCCAGGCACCCCATATAACCAATTTTTTGAATGCTCTTTATTATTTTCTTACACATTATTCATTAAAGCCTAATCTAGTGCCTATTCAAATAATAATTCCTAGTAAACAGACACCTGCTTTGCATGACTAAAAAAATGAAAATTTTCTTTTTTCTTTTTTAAAGATTTTATTTACTTATTTGACAGAGAGGAGAGAGATCACAAGTAGGCAGAGAGGCAGGCACAGAGAGAGGGGGAAGCAGGCTCCCTGCTGAGCAGAGAGCCCAATGAGGGCTTGATCTCAGGACTCTGAGATCATGAACTGAGCCGAAGGCAGAGGCTTTAACTCACTGAGCCACCCAGGTACCCCAAAAATGAAAATTTTCAAACAGTCACATCATTATTTAGTTCTAGTACCTGATTAAAGATAGACATGGGTTAATAACAAAACATTAAGAACAACAAAAACTTGAGATTAAAATCTGTGGTTAAATTCCCTGAACAACATCCTAAAAATAAGATATACACATATCAAAAAAAAAAAAAAAGATACACACATATCTTACCATCTGACCAATTAGAGTATTGGTTTTCTGCATATTTTTCCTTGAAGATGAATCCATATCAACAAAAGACCAAAAACTGCACTGAACTGGAAAAGTCATTTGTTGATTAACATCATCCCCAAACTTCTTTCCTGGGATGTAGACTGTGATGCTTCTACTTTCCACAACTAAGTCAAAAGACATTACCCATTTATTATTTAGGTTCATTTTGGCCTATATATCTACAAATTAATAACAAATATTATTATATAGAATTTTACTCTCTAAATGTTAGACAGTAAAGACACAAGTAAATTTGGTTGTTTTGCAAGATATGGCTAAATTAGAGGATCTGCCATAAAAAGAACAAGACAAGAAAAATATTTGAATGTTTATGTGTCCCATGACTTGATGAGAACAACAGTCTAAAGCATGTAGCCGGAATTATGGTTAGTGTCTAGGTGGAATAGGCAGAGGGTTGAGAGACTGGTCATACAGGTCATGCTTACAAGGGGGGCTGAAATTAAGCAATGTTCTTTTATATGGAAAAAAACAAAGCAGGACATGTATGTAAGAGTGAAAGAGGGTAAGATTGAGAGAAAATATAAACTACAATAACTAGGGGAAAATGTATCTCAAATCCAACACGCTGAAAACCAAATTCATTATTTCTCTTCCTCAAATGACTCTGTGTGCATTACTCACAATTAGGGATATAACCATTCAACTACTTAATACCCAAATTAAAAATGTAGAAGCAACATAATCTCTTTTTTATCCTTCCTTCACCCCTTATAACCATTCAATCTATGGATTCAATCCGATTCCTAGGATTCTATATTCCAAATATTTCTCAAATTAGTCTTCTCTTCATTCATGATAACAGAGTCTTTTGTTTATATTTATCTTTCTCTTGGGTCATAAGGTAAATATATATTTTTAACTCTATGGAAACTACCAGAGCAGTTTTCAAAATGGTTGTACTATGTTATGCTCTTATCAACAGTACATAGGAATTCCAGTTTTTCCACATCCTTGGTAACATTTACTGTCAACTTTTAAAATTTTTGCCATTCCAGTAGCCAGGGTCAGCTACTTAGTATGTGGGCCCAGTGTAAACTAAAAATCTGGGCTCCTTAATCAAACACAAGGGAAAAGCTGCTGTTAAGCATTCTAATATATAAAGCTTTTTCTTTTAAAAATATTTTATTAGTTATGAAATGTAATAGGACTGATGTGGAGAAATTAGAATCTTCATCCTTTACTGATGGGAATGTAAAATTGCACAGCCACTGTGGAAAACAGTTTGGTGGTTCCTCATTAGGTTAAACATAGAATTACCTTATGATCCAGCAATTCCACTTCAAGGTATACACCCAACAGTTGAAAGTAGGGACTCAAACAGATACCTGGACTCCAATGTTCAGAGCAACATTATTCGCAATAGCCAAAAGATAGAAACAGCCTAAGTGTCCCTCAACAAATGAATGATTTTTTTAAAAAAGTGGTATATATATAAAATGGAATCTTATTCAACAATAAGAAAAGAGATTCTTGAATAGACAAATTCATAAAGACAGAAAGTAGAATAGAGGCTACCAGGGGCTGGAGATAGGGAGGAATAGGGAGTTATTATATAATGGGTACAGAGTTTCTTTCTTTTTTTTTTTTTAAGATTTTATTTACTTATTTGTCAGAGAGAGAGAGAGAATGAGAGACAGAGACAGAGCACAAGCAGAGGGAGTGGCAGGCAGAGGGAGAAGCAGGCTTCCCACTGAGCAAGGAGCCAGATTCAGGACTTGATCCCAAAACCCTGGGATCGTGACCTGAGCCGAAGGCAGCCACTTAACCAACTGAGCCACCCAGGTGTCCCTAGATACAGAATTTCTGTTACGGATCATGAAAAGTTCTGGAAATGGATAGTGGTAATGATTACATAACATTGTGAATGTGCTTAATGCCCCTGAATTGTACACTTAAAAATGGTTAAAATCGTAAATTTTATGTTATGTGTATTTCACCATAGAGGGGAACTCCTTCAACTTGGAAAAGAACGTCGACAAAAAAACCTACAGCTAACATCATATTTAATGGTGACAAACACAAACTCTCCTACTAAGATGAGGAACAAGACAAGTATGTCTCTTTTTACCACTGTTTTTCAGCATCAGAATGGAAGTCCCATCTAAAACAATAAGACAAGAAAAGAAATCTGGGCCAGTACAAACTCACATATTAGCACAACTGAGAGCAAAAGCTAAAACAGTGCATTTGCATATTAAATTTCTCTCTTTTTATTTATAAAGGTAAAATGAGAAGTATCATTCAATATAATTTCTCAATTCCTAAAATGTATACAATACAATCTTAACTGTTAAGTAACTCCTTGACACTGATGAGACTGTAAGTTAAACAGGTAAAAATTAATTAGAAAAAAATATTGTTTACCTGATTGAAGCTGTTCTAGTTTATCTTTTTTGTGTGAAGCCAAGTCTCCTATAAAGCAGATACCACCTTTAGCTAGCAAAGCACTGCCAGCTTGAATGCTAACTGCTCCAGTTCCATACTTATTCCTGGATAGAGTAGGAAAAATTTCAGTAGAGACCGGATGATGTATACCACGGGGCACAAGGTTTATACTAAAATTCAAAAGCCTAGGAAAAAAGAAATTACTCATTACTATTATTCAATGTTTCATTTTCAGGAGTGATAATGTATAACAGCCACACAATTAAATTTAATTTGAGTCAGTGTTTAATGAACACTTTTTTAAAGATTTTATTTTTAAGTAATTTCTATACCTAACATGGAGCTCAGACTCACAACCCCAAGATCAAGAGTTGCATACTCTACTGACTGAGCCAGCCAGGTACCCCTAATGAGCACCTTTTCTAGGGATAAAAACATATATGAGACATGGTCCTTAACTTGAAAAGCTCACAGCCTAGAAAGAGAGACGTAAACAAAAAACTAAAATACAATGTTTTCATGAGACTATCCATTGGACAGTATTATTTCTTCTCGGAAGGGAGTCAGAGAAAGCTATAGAGAGATGACATTTGAATTGGGCCTTCCTCTTTATGGATTGCTTTCTTTCGTTTATTCAGAATTTTCACATGTAGGTTTGATAGTAGCCCATAGTAACTATCCCTGATGCCCATGTATCATGGTAACTCTTTTCTTTTTCTTTTTTAAGATTTTATTTATTTATTTGACAGAGAAAGAGAGATCACAAGTAGGCAGAGAGGCAGGCAGAGAGAGAGAGGGAAGCAGGCTCCCCGCTGAGCAGAGAGCCCGATGTGGGGCTTGATCCCAGGACCCTGAGATCATGACCTGAGCTGAAGGCAGAGGCTTTAACCCACTGAGCCACCCAGTCGCCCCTCATGGTAACTCTTGATACATCTTTCTGTTTTCTAATATCTTTGCCAATTGCCTCAGCCTCTTCATTTCTCAAATTTAAATTCTAAGAAAAGATTCTGTTTATTTTAGCTTTCATTCCCACAGAAATCATAGCTCGCTGGTGCAATCAACTATGATGAGCTGACATAGACATCCAGTGCAAAAGAGGATGAAGCAGTATTCTTTAAATATGGATAGGTAGAAGCTATAAAATTTCTAGTATATATGCCATTCCAAGGAATTTGGATGTTAGTTTGAAGATATATAAAATGGGGGAATGAGATTTAGAAATAAACTTTTGCAAGCCTATAAAGCAGTGGTTTTCAACCCTACCTCACATTAAAATCACCTGGGGATATTTTTAAAATTCCAGTGTCAAGTCCCTTCCAAACCATTTTAGGGGTGAGCCAGAGTCATAAATATTTTTTTTAAAACTCTCCCAAGAGGGGCATTTGGGTGGATCAGTTGGGAAAGCATCCGACTCTTGATCTTGGCTCAGGTCTTGATCTCAGGGTCATGGGTTCAAGCTCTGTGATGGGCTCCAAACAGATTTATGCTCAGTTCAATTTTATACCTAGTTTATACCCAGTTCAACTGATTTTCAACAATGGTGTCAAAACAATTCAATGAGGAAAGGAAAGTCTTTTCAACAAATATAATGGAAAAACTGTATAAATACATAGGAAAAAACATTAACCTTGACTCCTACCTCACATGATATACAAAAATTAACATATGATGGATAACAGACCTAATATAAAAGCTAGAACTATAATGCTTCTAGGAAAAAATATACAAGAATATCTCCATGACCTTAGTGTAGGCAAAGATTTCTTAAACAGAACCCAGAAAACACTAAACTTAAAAAAAAACAATAAATTATATTCATCAAAACAAAATAGTCTGCTCATCAAAGACATTTTTAAGAAAAAAATACTAGCTTTAGACTCAAAGAAAAATTTCATGGTACATACATGTGACAAAGGACATAATCTAGAACAACCCCTCTTACAAGTGGGTAAAGAACTTGAACAGACACTTCATAAAAGATGATATATGAGCAGCCAATAAGCACATATAAAAGAGCTCAGATCAGTAGTCATCAGGGAAATGCAAATTACAACCATAATGTGATAACATTTCACATACACCAGAATGGCTAAATTGAGAAAGACCAACAACATCAGATGTTGGTGATGGTAGAAACAACTGGAACCTTACATTGTTGGTAGGAATGTAAAATGGTATAACCACTTTGGAAAACTATTTGGCAGTTTCTTATAAAGTTAAATATATATTTACCTAATGACATATTCTATTCTAGGTATTTATCCAAGATAATGAAAACACATGTCCACAAAAAGACCTGTATAGGAATGTTTACAGTAGCTTCATTTATAATAGTCAAAACATGCAAAACCCAATGTCCATCACTAGGAGAATGGATAAACAAATTTTAGTACATTCATATAATGGAATACTACTCATCAATAAAAACAATGAACTACCGACGTACATAATGGGATCAATCTCAAAAATGTATAGGGTAAAAGAGACTAGGCCCAAAAGAAAATGCATTGTATACATTGTTTTATTTTTATGAAGTTTAAGAACAGGAAAATTGACCTATCGTGACAGAAATCACCCATGGAGATAGGAACTAAGTGAAGGAACTTTCTGAGGTGATGGAAATGTTCTATATCTTATTGTGGTGGTGGCTATCACAATGTATGCACTTGTCAAAACTTATTGGAGTATATACTTAAGATCTGATTATTTCACTATATATAAATTTTAACTAAAAAACAAAACAACCTCCCCAAACCTCTCATACCACCCCAAATACCACAGGAAAAGGCAGAGGTTAATGACAAACAGGAAAAGAGACAAAGGCCTTAATTTACAAGAGATATCATAAATCACTTAGAAATAAACAACTTAATAGAAAAGAGGACAATAGAAGTTCATAGAAAAATAATAGAAGTGTTTAAAAAACTCTAAATGATGCTAAAACTTACTTCTAACTAAAGAAATGCAAATTAAAATACCATTTTCCACCCATCAGATGGCTAAATTTAAAAGTTTGATAATACCTAGTGTTGGTGAGGCTGTGAGGAAACAAATACTCCCATGCTCATCAGTGGAAGATTAAATTGGTGCAATCTGTAGCAGTTAGTACCACATTTACATTGCAATTTAATTTTAATTTAAGTTTAGCAAAACATCATCTATCCAATTAAGTTAAATTTGCATTTTTTAAATTTTAAATTTGTTCTATGAATTTGTTTTTGCTTTACAAATGCATCCAAGGTACTAATATAAGAAGTTTATCCCTAGCTTTTGAACATTTAAGTAATTTTAAAAATGATACTTGCTAGCGGAGAGCCCCAAAATGCTGAGCAGAAGTTTATTCCAAAGTTAGGGTGACAGCCCCAAAACAGTAATTTTGGCATTTTTCACAGACTTATTTGGATATAGTGCATCAGTATTATTGAATGGAATCTTGGAGAAAAATAAGACAATGGCCTGTTGGCTCTTGGGGGGAAGATTATTTTAAAACGAAAGCTAAGTAAAAAAGCAGAACACTGGGGTGCCTGGGTGGCTCAGTGGGTCAAAGCCTCTGCCTTCGGCTAGGGTCATGGTCTCAGGGTCCTGGGATCGAGCCCTGCATCGAGCCCCACATCAGGCTCTCTGCTCAGCAGGGAGCCTGCTTCCCCCTCTCTGTCTACTTGTGATCTCTCTCTCTCTCTCTCTCTCTGTCAAATAAATAAATAAAATCTTAAAAAAAAAAAAGTAGTTCCTTTTTAAGAAAAAAAAAAAAAAGCAGAACACTGAACTAGGGAATGAAGGAAAAGGAAGCCTGTGAAGGATGCATTTATTTGTAAAGGTCTGAGTGGGGAAATTGGTTGAAATTTTGTATGGTTAGATTCTCAATATATTGAAAGCAAATATCCAATTTATCAATTCCTGTTTTTAAAGTTTTGAACTTCATTAATAAGTTTATTTAAATATTTATGCTGCCCATATGAATTATGATTTTTGTCTTATAATAATGCTCATGGAAAGGATTTATGCAAATCTGTGACCAATTTATAATTTGAAAACATTCATATCACATATTTTACCTGTCTATAAGTAGAGTATCACTTGTTATAATTAAAATATCCAGGCAATCTTTCAGTTCCTTGTTACGGTCACTTGTCTGTACTAGACTCATCAGCAAACAGAGCTTGAGCAAATTGTAAGTCCCAGGAGGAACGATTTGTGATGCAAAGATATTGGCAAGTATTGCCGTAAATTTCCAGCATGAGCTGGAAGTCAAAGAGAGAAGATACCCGAAATTGTCGCTAATTCCTGAGGGAACTGAAAGTAAATATTAACACATATATTATAAAGGGTTTTAAAACAAGAAAATGCATTATAGATCTCTAATTCCATTTATCTAAAATATTATCAAATTGTAAGTCTTCTAGTAATACCATATTTAAATTCTTATAATAATGTTAGATTATTATATATGTATTTTATAAATTATATTAAATTATGATTGGAGGTCACTCTGGTCTCTCAATTTTATCCCAGGGAATATAATAAAAGGAAGCAGTTACCCCATGTGTCTACATAGACTGGTCATGGGGGGGGCAAGCAAATCCCTCATTCTTTTGATTTTAAGACCTAGATGAACAAAGCCAGATCAGGGGGCTCCTGTATTACACTGTTTGCTTCTATATTTCTATGTTTAAAATAATACCACCTTTAGTGAGGGCTAAATGGCAGAATGGGAAATATTTGAATGATGCTATTAAAAGGGAAGATTTACTCTCTACTGCTTAGAAAGCACTGTACTGTACTATACTGTAACATTCTAGATCTTCTCCACTCCTTCAAAAAAAATGAGTGATTTAATCCAGCTGATCATTGGGAGGAATAGCTGTGCATGCATAACCCAGTCCTTTTCTCCTTCCTCTTGGGCTGCCATCATAGAGCAATGATGTCTTCTATTCATCCATGCCCATGGACCAAGGGAGACCTACTTTAGTGTAGCTCCTGCCACATTTGGGTGGTTAAATCTGCCTAATTCTATAGTGCAGCATGAGAAAGCACACTTTTTCACCTACATATAAGTCAATACCAAATAAGTCAATACCAGATCAATAAATCTGGAAACACTTTACAGTAGAAAATATTTAAAATATCATTAAAATATCTATTGTCCATTCGTGCTTTTCTTCAGTATTTTCATTCTTTTAAGAAGCTTTTCTCTTCAAGACAAGCAGAGGTATCTACAGTCCACCTGCATTTAAATTCAACTTGGGCCTCTATTATTGCAGATGGTTATCTAGTGATTCCAAGAAAAAAAATCTAACTCTATTCAAGATTTAACTAATCTTTCCTACTTTAATTATTTGTGTGCCAAGTTCAGAGTAGGTCTGCTCTCTACTTTTACTTAATGCCTATTTATGTTTGAGTTGTTAAAGGAAATTATCAGTAACAAAGGTATATTTTGGCCCCCATCTGGCTTTCTCTGTTGTCTACTTCTTGATTGGTTCAGAACTCAGATGAGGAAAAGGATGCTATTGTATTGGGTTGTTTTTGGTTTTTTTTTTGTATTGGGTTTTTTCCCTCAGACCACACGTTACTTAACATTGCTTTAGTTAGAAAATAAAAGGTTAGGTAAAAGAACCTTTTGATGAAAGTCTAACTCTTGGCATCTGGACACAATTTTCTCATTGCTAATTATGAAAAAATCAAAATAAAGTTTAGGCAAAAAAAGGAGTCCTTCCTGTGGGCAAGGTTCTACATTATTGCATTTTATTTCTTTCATAGCATTTATTATCTGAAATTGTCTCGTTGATTAGTTTACAGGTTTACTGACTGTCTACCATATGCTTTAAGAGTAGGAATCTTGATTGTCCTGACTATAACCATATACCTAGTTCTTAGAAGAGTGCCCAACAATACTTATTTCCTGAGCAAATACTTATTTCCTGAACACATGGACTTAAATACAAATATTTGTTAATACATGATACTAACAATTTCCTTACCTTTTGGGTTGCAAGAAATGATACTGTTTGCCTCTATACAGACAGAAGTTTGTGAAGTTTTTACACAGGTTGGAATTCCAATAATTTTATACTCATTTCCTATATTCATTTTATTCACTGATTCATCTAAGATTATCAAACACAAAAGAAAATATGTATTCACTAAATGAAACTTGTACATCTTTATATGGTTCAAAGATCTAGAGGCAGTAAGAATTTAGTAGTTCAGTTAGTTGTAAAGCATTTACTTTTGTGTATAATATCTATATAGAGTAACAGCGATAATGTAAATTGAGGCAATTTTATTGCTGATAGATTTTGATATTTATAGGCAATGACAAGTTAATTTTAAGAAGCATGAGACACACCAACAAGACAGTCTCCTCTAATACAATTAAAGGAAAAACAGGATCATTCTATTTAAGACAAAACATCTTTGCATTAAATGAAAAAATGTTAATAAAAATGACCTTATACATAATAATTTGACAAGAAAATAATTTTAAAAGGTATTGTCACTACCTACAACATAGGCAAGATATTTTTACATTTATTATCTAATTGAAAACAGTTAGATATTGTTATTCCTGCTTTGTATTTGAAGAAACTGAGAAGTTAAGTAAATTGTACAAGGCTAAATAGTACATAGCAGAACTGAAATTCACATATAGGTCTGGCAATCTCCCAAGTCTACCTTCTTGCAGTATGCTAGGTTTTCCTTCTCATATGTACAGATTGGGCACAGCTTTTGCACAAATTCAAAATCAGTTGATTGAATGATTGCTTTCAGTTGATTGAATGATTGTTTTCAGTGTTTCCATGCTGGGCATGGGCGTGAGCCTCACAACCCCAGGATTAAGACCTGAGCTAAAATCAAGAGTCGGATGCTTAACCAACTAAGCCACCCAGGCACCCCCCAAAATTTATGTTAAAAACATACACTAAAAATCTTGATCTTCCATTATACAATTAGAAGTTGGTTGGTTGTAAAGCTATGAAAGAAAGGCTTAAAAGGAGGAACAGGATTAGCATCTCTCCATGAAGAAGATCAAAAGGTGATCTTCATCATTTTTTTCCTTTTCACTCTCTGGCTTCTCTCTTTTTTTTTTTTTTTTTTAAAGATTTTATTTATTTATTTGTCAGAGAGAGAGTGCACACAAGCAGGGGGAACAGCAGAGGGAGAAGCAGGTTCCCCATTGAGCAAGGCGCCTGATGCAGAACTCCATCCCAGACCCTGGGATCATGACCTGAGCTGAAGGGAGACACTTAACTGACTGAGCCACCCAAGCGCCCCTCATTTTTTTTTTTTTTTTTGGCTCCACAGAGCTTATTGGTGTACCCTGCAGACTGGAAGGGAAGAATCAAGCTCCAGAATTGAGAAAATAAAAACTTCATACCAATCAACCAAATAATAACAACAAAAAAAAACAACTAACTGAAGGATACAGAATGAATTATGAGGGGAAAATAAAAGCAAATAGTTTTTCAACTGTTCCATGGAATTACAGAGTTTGGTAGATATATCTTGAGGTCAAGGAAAGGTTAAGAAAAAGGTAAAGAGGCTGGGAAGTCTGGTTATTTCTTCTAATGTCAATCCCAAAAGGCCTGTTTTTTTATTAATTTAATCTTTAAAAATTCATTTAGGTTCTATGTAAGAGTTTATTTGAAGAAAGGGTTTTCTACCAAAATATAAGTTGGATAGCCACTTATCTTTCTATATTGTCTGGTTTGTATGTAGTATATAATAGAATTAAGTAATTAAAAACATAGACTTTGAGGCTGAAATGCCTGAATTTGAATCATGGCTGTGCTACATAGTAGCTATGTGACTTCGGAGAAATTACTTCTCTGTGCCTCAGTTTCCAAATTGTAAAATTGAAATAACAATAGAACTTACTTGATGCAGTTGCGCCTAAATGAGTTAATATATGTAAGAGTGCCTGACACACAGTAACTTCTATATAAAAATGACCTCTTATCATCTGTGCTTACATGCCTGCCTCACCCTTGTCAGGCCACGGTGGAAGAGTTCTTGTTTGAATTTCTGCTTCCCTAAATCTTGAGTTTCCTATACATGGTTGAAATCCAAGTTCTCTCTTTCCAAACAGTTAAATTCCTCCAATTTCAGCCCAAGAAAAGAGGCTGAGCCCCACCCTCATTTTCACAGTTCTGGCTTTTCAATGAAGACTCACCCTTCCCTGGGTGATTAATACCGATAATGATTTCCTCCATGGCAGAATTTGCTGGCTCACAGGTCTTTACTCATGCAGTTCTCAACAGTTAATCATATGTCACAGCTCATTCATATTTTAAACAAATATTATTGAGGTTTTACTATGTGCAGTAAAAAAAACAAGTCCTTTCCTTCATAAAGTTTACATTATAAAATAACCCCACGGGAGCCTGAGTGGCTCAGTCAGTTAAGTGGCCGACTCTTGGTTTCTGCTCAGGTCATGATCTCCCGGTCTGGTCCGGGACACCGAGCCCCATATCAGTCTCCTTGCTCAGTGGGAGTCTGCTTCCCCTCTGCCCTTCCCCCTGCTCACAAACTCTCTCTCTCTCAATAAATAAATAAATCTTTAAAAAATAAATAAAATAACCCCAATGTTTACATAAGACACAACATAAAATGATGGGAGATCATTACCATAAATAATTATGTCCCTGAAACTTAGCTCAGTGCTTGGGACATAGCAGGTGCTAATATCTTTTTAAGTGAATGATGTATGACACAATGAATAACTGATACATTAGCTAAATATGACTCTTTAAGACACTCAAAATAAGACCTATGACTCTTAAGCTATAGAAGTACCATTTATACTATATAGCTATAAACAAGTCAATTACATATTTTATATATTTTACAGCAATTTGTTTTTAGTTCACACAAAACTTACTTACCTCTTAGAAAAATTGTAAGAGATTGAAACCTAAATGGCTGGTTGTTAGAATACCCTCGAAAAGCATGAAGTGCCTTTGCTGTGATTATTTCAACTATCTGTTTATCTTAAGGCAAACAGCAAACAACATTTAGTTATTTGAATATACATTCAATCTAATTTCCACATTAAGATATCAAATACTATTTTAAAATTTGTAATTACAACATATAAATGCATTTTTACCACCAAGTACTCTAAATTTTCTGTCTTCTTGAAGTGAAGATGAACATAGATTACACAAAAAGTCATTTCTTACTGTTGCAGATTCTGTAGCACCAGGCACATGCACTCTTACATACTGAAATCCTGAAAGAAAACAGAGGTAAGCTAAATTTGCTTTTGGATTTAGCTATCCATTTTCAATCCTTTAAAATTATTGTAATTCAAAGTATAATTAATTCACTTTTGCATGTGGGTTCAGAGCAGATCAATTAACATTTATTGCATGGCTGTTTCTTGCTAGGCACTATGCTAAGGCACTCTTGATATGCATACTTAAACACAGTTTCAAAAGACAGAAATAAGAAACAGATAATTTCAATATGTGGTATTCATTTAGATGGTTCAGAGAGAAGAGAGGAATGACATCCAACCCAATGAGAAGTGGGGATGAATGGAAAAGATGTCCTGAGAAGGACCGAACTGAAGTTAAATCAAAGGTTTGAGAGAGGACATTACAGGAAGAGAAAGCATGAACGGTCATGAAACAGTGTACAAGAACAAACACTTCAAGAAATCAAAGAGCACTTGTTACATTGTGGGAGAGAAGGGGAAGAAAAGAATGCACCTGAGGGTTATGCAAAGTAAACTTGTATACATGAAACATCAAATTTTACTCCATCCTTTCTACTCTATGAATGTTTCATAAAACTAATGGTGAACATGATTTAGGATTAAACAATAAATTGCTTGATGTTTTGATTTTATATTTTTATATCTACCTTTTGAAAGAGGGCATGCTTCATCTGAGCAAAGAAATCTTGCACCTTGTGTATACTTGGTTACAGTTGTCATTGCAATCACAATTCCTTGCATCATATAAAATCTTTGAGATGCATAATCAAGTGGAAACTCACAAAGATCAAGAATATAACTTCGCAGAGGAGGTAAATGTGTTAACTTCAGCACTATATTAATCTAGTAGAAATGTAAAAATGGTATTAAAAAATTGAAGATCCATTTGGACTTGCGTTACACTATAGTAAGTATATTTGTGGAGTAAATCAAGTAAATAATTTGTTAGTGTTATCAGGAATCAAAATTTAAGCATAAGAAAAAAGATTTAAATATAAAACTAAAGAGGCAAACCCCTTAAATCTTACATTTTAATTGCAAATATTATTATGAACTCAGAATTTTTCCTTAAAAGCACAATTTCCTGGCTATATCCACTGAAAAGACCTATAAAACAGTGAGGATCCAGTAGCAATCTTAGGATCCTAAGATTGTGATTTCTTAAATATTATTTCTTACTAAAAGGAACCAAGGATGCTTAAGGGAAATGGCTGCTGCAGGTCTGGGGCAGAAAATATACCAGACGGACCTGTTGCACCACTTTGTGCCAGAAACCAAGGGAGCTACAAAAAACTAAAACATGAGATGTGTTAAAAGGACATAAACACATGGGACTCCCAATGGACCAAAGGTACAATAATATACATCAAAAAGAATGACAAAGATTCATTGAAATATATCAGATATATTTTTAAATTCATGAGTTCCTCATAATAAACAAAAAAAGGAAAAATGAAACCAAAAAAATTATTGGTCATTATTGGAGACTCTCAGATTTCAACTCATTATTCTCTGAAAATTTATAAATGGAAAGAATCAACCATTTACTCTGCCCTTCAGGTACAACTTGTATTTCAGGGTAACCAAATAGTTGATGAGAGAAAACTCCTGTTATAGAACAATTTCAGCTAATGAATTCAGAAATGTTGCTGAAATTAGAAAAATCACAATTTTACAACTTCTGATGAAATAATGGATTCTAGGTAATGGTCATCAATGGCTGCAAAAACTATTAGGTGAAAGTTAATGGAAGAATGTATATTGAAGAGTCAGACTGACATTGCCAGAACCCACAGAATCCCAATTGTGGGATTACTAAAAGTGGAAAACAGATAGTGTATTTCTCCTAATGTACTGCAATATGAAATACATGACAATAAGTATGATGTATTCTTGTCAAAATGAGTTCAATCTAAATTTTAGCAAGTTTTTAGAGCCAATTTCTATTTCCCAGAAATATGGCATATGGCAGAATAAGTTAAATACCATAAGAACATGAACAGGCAAATCTAAACATTGTACAGGACAATTAACTAGTTCTTCAAAAACTCAGTGGTATAAAAAGGAAGAGGGAGGGAACTGCTCTAGATTAAAAGAGGTTTAATGAGATACAATAACCAATTATAATATATAGACCTTGTTTTGATCTTGAGTTGAACAAATCAATTGTGAAATACTCTTAAGAGCCCAAATAGGTACATTTAAATATGGACTGGGTATTAGATACCCAAAAAATACCAAAAAATTATTATTTTTTAAGGGGTCATAATGGCATTGTGATTGTATAAGATAAATGTCCACAACTTTGAGAGGTTGATACTAAAAGATGTAGTAGTGACATTAAGATGTCTGGGATTTGTCTTAAAATATTTTGGTAAAAAATGGATGATGTAGGTAATGGCAAAATATTGTAAACTATTAAATCTGAATGATAGATATTCTCTTTATTTTGGGGTATGTTTGTAATGTTTTATTATAAAATGTTCAATGTTATAAGTGATAATACAGGAAGTAAAGATGTGTATTTAAGATATTCTACTGAACTCTGAAAAAACGTAGTATCTTTTTTAATAAGCAAAAATATGAATATAAAAATATTTATTTACAAGTAATCTTCAAAGGTTTTTATCTAAGTTTTCTTTGTTAAATTTAACTAAAACTTACTTGAGTTTCAGTCTGTAATTGTCCAATTAATGAGAGAGTCTTAACAGCAGTAAAACACACCTGTGATTTCAAACAAACAAAGTTACCAAAAATTCCATGTGGCATAAAATTATTTCTTTCTTTAACTTACTGATTGAAAAACTTGAGCAGCTTTTAAAGGCTCGTGTAAAATGTGATTTCCAAGTTCAGCATCCAATTCAACAATATCAGAGGGATTTATTAAAATACTGAATCGATAGACAGCATAACTTTGTTTTGAATCTGTAAAAATACACGAATATAAAAATGAGGATAGTAACATGTAGGAATTATTTTAAAGTTTCTAAAATATAAAGTCACCTTTGCTGAACATACCATTGTAGTACTTGCAATCATCTATAAATTTTTGAAGGCCTCCACTTCTGTCAAGGTAGATAAGAGCTGCCTCTTTCATTTTTAGATTTGACATTTTCTCCTACTTAATGGTTCTTCTCTATTACTAATTGATTAAACTACGTTGCTGGTAAAGACTACAGATAGTGAAATGCATAGAAAAGATGAGAATACCTAGAAAAAAAATAAATTAGAATTTACACTTTATAATCTCTAATAAAACCTTACTTACTGTTCAACTTAAAATTGAGAGTGAAATGAAATAAGTAAAATTTCCAACTTAAATTCCTACCCAAAAGGAAACAAAACTTTGTGGGGTTTTTTTTTTTTTTTTTTTTGCCAAATAACATTTTTTATCAATAGTAGGTCATCAGATTCTCCACAAGATTGCAAATTTAAGAACAGGTGTCTCAACTGTCTCTTTACAGAGTAGGTGTTCCCAAAAAATTCCTGTTGAAATAAATATTAGATGACAAGTTCACCTTGCAGGGGTTGCTTAAAAAATGAAAGTGGTAAAAGTTGTTTCAAAAATTCAAAGTAGGGCGCTTGGGTGGCTCAGTGGGTTAAAGCCTCTGCCTTCGGTTCAGGTCATGTTCTCAGGGTCCTGGGATCAAGCCCTGCATCGGGCTCTCTGCTCAGCGGAAAGCCTGCTTCCCCCTCTCTCTCTGCCTGTCTCTCTGCCTACTTGCGATCTCTCTGTCAAATAAATAAATAAAATCTTTAAAAAAAAATTCAAAGTAAAATGTAGTTAACCTAAAAAATCTGAGAACTTAGTTCTAGATCCAGCTTTTCCTAGTTGCTGTGGGGCAATCACCTAACCTCTCTTAGCTCAGTTATCTTCATCTGTAGAAAATAAAGGCATTGTATTAGATGATAAGGCCTCTTCTGGCTTTAAATCTTCCATTAGTGACCAACATAAAACATTAAACCTTGGTAATGAGAATGGAATATGTAAAACTCATTTAAAGGGATGCCTGGGTGGCTCAGTCGGTTAAGCATCTGCCTTCAGCTTGGGTCATGATCCCAGAATCCTGGGATCGAGTCCCACATCGGGCTCCCTACTCAGCGGGGAGCCTACTTCTCCCTCTCTCTCTGCCTGCTGCTCTGCCTACCTGTGTTCTCTCTCTCTCTCTGACAAATAAATAAATAAAATTTTTTATAAAAAAAATTCCTTTAAAGACAGCAAACAGTAATTGGAAACAATACATACCAATAATCGTATTAGGTGTTAAGGATGAAATGATTAAAATTGGATCCTGCCTTCAAGGAGCTGCCAATTTAGAGAAGTCAGAAATAATAACCATCACATTTATTCATTATCAAATATTTATTGGGCATTTACTATCTATTGGATACCAGACTGTCCTAGACACTGGGGATACAAATATTAGTAAAATATGATTTCTACTGTTCATAAAGAGTACAGTGAGGGGTGAGAAATATGTAAAAAACTTATAATTTACTTGCTATTAAAAATATTAATGTACTAAGGAGCACAAAAGGAACAAGATATATTAGATAGTTTACAAATGACATCCTTGCATTGGGTCATAATATTTTCTATTGTTTTAGGACATTCTGACTTACTACAATGGGTCAAGAGAAAAAGCAATGAATTCTACTTTAAAGGTGATTTTTTTCTTTTTTTTTTTTTTAAAGATTCCATTCATTCATTTGACAGAGAGGAGAGAGATCACAAGTAGGCAGAGAGGCAGGCAGAGAGGGGGAAGCAGGCTCCCCGCCGAGCAGAGAGCCTGATGCGGGGCTCGATCCCAGGACCCCGAGATCATGACCTGAGCTGAAGGCAGAGGCCTTAACCCACTGAGCCACCCAGGCGCCCCTAAAGGTGATATTTGATAAAGATTTCACTAATTGGAGGGGATGTAAAGACAGGAGGATTTTTTCCAAAGATAGGGGTAACCACTTGTTACCCCAATTTTCAGACCTACACTATTGAATCCATGTGCTTACTACTTGGTATTCAGGCTACTTTCCAAAATAAAAGTAATTGAGACTGTCCTTTTTGCTATTACACAGGAAGGAAAGTTCAGAGTTTCTCAGTGGTCATAGGTACAATGATCTTAAAGTGTATTTTGTGTTCAGGACATTACATCTGTGCTTCATTTGAACATAAGTTTTCCCGGGCTGAATGAAGGGAGCCTATTGGTAATGAAATGGTTGGGTGAGTCTCAATCAGATTATTAAAGTGTCTGAAGTCCGTGATGATTATGTAGATAGGCAAAGAAGCCATCAGAGGTTTTAACGAGGGGGGGGCACCTGGGTGGCTCAGTCGGTTAAGTGTCTGCCTTGGGCTCATGTCATAATCCCAGGGTTCTGATATTCAGCCCTACATCGGGCTCCCTGCACAGCAGGGAGCCTGCTTCTCCCTCTCTCTCTGCTGTTCCCCCTGCTTGTTCTCCCTCTCTCTCTCTCTCTCTGTCAAATAATAATAAAATAAAATAATAAAAAGTTTTTTTTTTAATAAAAAGTTTTTAACAGGGAAAAATATAGTCAGATTTTTATGTTAGTAACCGATGCCTGCTGCCAGTGTAGACGATCGGTTGGATAGAGAAAGTTGATAATCAGTTTCTAGCTACCGAAATAGTCCTAAGAGATGTATGACCCAATCCATATAATTAGGAATTAAATGAAGTAGAGCGAATGGATTCTAGACTTTTAAAGATTTCATGCTGGACATGGTGACCAGCCTGTGAGTGTTTTCAGGATGGGTGTGGGTGGATGCTGCTGCTGTAATGGAAATATGGAACTCCGGAGAAGAGTAGGAAAATCATGTGAAGTTCATTTGAGATACTGTAACCCTGATGGGCTCTTGGGACACCCAGATATATATAAAAGCACTAGGGCCACGTAAATCACGGCCTGGAGTCCAGCAGCTTAAAAAAAAAAAAA